>OU824200.1:7943765-9143765 GCA_917499995.1 Ichneumon xanthorius
ATTGCTCCACGGGAGAAGCTCCTCGCTCCACGACATGAAAGCCATCGTCAAAACCTGGCGCAATCGGCTTCCCGTCATAGCCGACGATCTCAGCCACTGGTCGGACATCTTCACCTGGAGACAGCATCATTACACATTCATATCCTCGCACTACGACGCCCAGCAGGACCAAACGACCAACCACTCGATGCTCGGCGTTCACGCCTCGGCTCAGGCGATAATTCACTTCGGAAAGATCGCACGAAAGCATAATCTGTCCGGTGTCTGCCTGGATTCGTTGTCGAGGATTTACACGATACCGAGCGTGCCGATCGTCGACTGCTTCCAGAAGATAAGACAGCAGGTCAAGTGTTACCTTCAGATGGCCTCCGTGGCTGGTAAGAACGAACTTCAGGAGGGCCTCGAGGTGATCGAGTCGACGAACTTGAAGTACTTCACCAAGGAGATGACTGCGGAGTTTTACGCACTGAAGGGCATGCTACTCTCGCAGATAGGGAGATCGGATGATGCCAACAAGGCCTTCTCAGCTGCGGTTCAGCTGCACGACACCCTCGTCAAGGCTTGGGCGCTCTGGGGAGATTATCTCGAGCACATCTTCACGAGGGACGCCAGACAGATCGCCATTGGGGTTTCGGCTATCACTTGCTTTCTTCACGCGTGCAGACATCAGAACGAGTCGAAGTCGAGGAAATATCTTGCCAAGGTTCTGTGGCTGCTTACGTACGACGACGACAAGTATTCGCTCATGGAGGCGGTGGACAAGTACGCTGTTGGCGTGCCGCCCATTCAGTGGCTGCCTTGGATTCCTCAGCTTCTCATGTGTCTCGTGAGACACGAGGGAAATGTGATCTTGAATCTGCTCAGCCAAGTCGGAAGGATGTTTCCTCAGGCTGTTTATTTCTCGATAAGAACGCTGTATCTGACTCTGAAGATCGAGCAGAGGGAGAGGTACAAGAGCGCGGAGATAGCGGCTGGAAAGACCGGAGGCGGAAATACTGGGGATGGGAGCGGGGAGACGAGAAGCGCTGGTAACAGTCAGCAGAGCCAGGGACCACCGGAAACCGGACCCATCAGAGCCACGGCACCCATGTGGAGATGTTCGAAAATAATGCACATGCAGAGAGACATTCATCCTACGATATTGTCGAGCTTGGAGGGAATCGTCGATCAGGTGGGATAATATTTTAGATCTAAGAAATTGGGGAATTGCAACCTGGATTCAGAACTGAAAAAACTTTACCTTTAGATTTTTTTTCTACGCTATGAAGTTTGTGCGTTTGAAGCAAGCGAAGTTTGCAGTCCTCAATGAATATGGGTCGTAGAAAAATAGACGTTTTTTTTAAATTATTTTTTATTAATGCCAACAATTTATCTTTCCAATCAGATGGTGTGGTTCCGTGAGACGTGGTACGAAGAAGTGTTGAGACAACTACGACAAGGATTGGCCAAATGTTACGCTATAGCGTTCGAAAATCGTGGATCAGTGAGCGAAGCCACGATAACGCCTCACACGCTGAACTTCGTCAAGAAACTCGTATCGACGTTTGGCATTGGAATCGGTAAAAACCGGACAAATTATTTTTCACTTGTTCCATCATCAATACATATCTTCGAAGTGAACTAACAAAAATCGATAAGTTACAGAGAACATATCGTCGAGTCAGAATGTGAACAACACGTTCGGTTCGGCAGCCTCGGAGTCGCTGGCTCGTCGTGCCCAAGCGACTGTGCAAGATCCCGTCTTTCAAAAGATGAAGGGACAATTCACCGGTGACTTCGACTTCACCGAGCCTGGGGCTCGTCTTCTTCACAATCTGATCAGCAAATTGAAAAAATGGATCAAGATTCTCGAGGCGAAAACAAAACTATTACCGAAGTAAGGGGAATACACTTATACTGTCAAATGTGTCGTCAAACTATTGTTAATTTCATTTTATTTTATTGTCTCCAGGTCGTTTTTGATTGAAGAGAAGTGCCGGTTTCTCAGCAATTTCAGCCTTAAGACCGCGGAGGTCGAGCTGCCCGGTGAATTTTTGTTGCCCAAGGTAATCCCCATATTTGATTTTTTTTAAAACCTAAAAATAGTTTACGATACAAAACTGTAAAAAGAAAATCTTATGAAATTTAATGTACTGGTACTGAAAGTTTTTATGCATAAACTGGTATATTAAATTTCATGTGCAATTGTGATGAAAAATTAACGTACAGTGTAGAAAAACTTTAGAAATACTTTACTTTTCATAATTTACTTTAATTTCACTGTAAAACTTCTTTATTTTCTTCCAGCATTCGCACTACTACGTTCGAATAGCTCGTTTCATGCCTCGAGTCGAGGTAGTGCAGCGACACAACACGGCCGCCCGTCGTCTTCGAATTCGAGGTCACAACGGTCGTCTCTACCCTTACCTGGTGGTCAATGACGCCGGTCTCGGCGATGCCCGGCGCGAGGAGCGTGTCCTCCAGCTCCTGCGAATGCTCAACCACTATCTGGCCAAACAGAAGGAAACGTCGCGAAGATTCTTGCACTTCACGGTACCCCGTGTCGTCGCGGTCTCGCCGCAGATGCGTCTCGTAGAGGACAATCCAGCGTCCGTGTCTCTTCTCGACATCTACAAGCAAGGATGCGCGAAACTGGGCATCGAGCACGACGCACCGATCGCCCGATACTACGAGAGGTTAGCGACCGTACAGGCGAGAGGGGCACAAGCCAGTCATCAAGTACTACGCGATATTCTCAAAGAAGTTCAAACAACGATGGTCGCTCGTACGATGCTCAAAGACTGGGCCAACAAGACTTTCCCCTCCGCTACCGATTATTGGACGTTCAGGAAAATGGTATTGATATTGATGTTGATATTTATAATTTATTAACGGATTACTCCCTGAATAGTGTGTGATCATATGAGTTCTCTACGGGCTTCAGGACACATAAAAAATTACATAAATGACTATAGTCACAAAATAGACCAAAACAAATAGAATAACATAGGATCGTCTGATCGTCCAAATTTATATTTCTTCAACGCTTCTGAAAAAGTGTTGCACCATTTGTATTTCGGCACAAAATCAAAACAAAATGCGGCGTGGCGATCCCTTTCCATTTTTGTAATTATTATCTTTGAAAAGCTAATGATCGCAACGCTACCGGTACTGCAGCTATTTCATCGCTAATTCAATTTTTGTTTTTTTTTTACTCTTCGACAGTTTACTCTACAATTATCGTTGGCGTGCTTCGCCGAGTACGTGCTCCACCTCACCCGTCTCAATCCCGACATGATGTACGTTCATCAGGACTCGGGACTGATAAACATTGCCTACTTCAAATTCGACGTGGATGACACGTCCGGCGAGCTTGATGCCAACAGACCCGTGCCATTCAGACTTACACCGAACATCCTCGAATTCCTAACGAGTACAGGTGAGAATTTTCTCATTGCCGCCCAAAAATCACTACTGACGTAAAATCAATATGGGCCTAAAATCAATATATACTTAAAATAAATATAGATCCAAAATCAATATAGAACTAAAGTGCCTGCATTTTTGCAGTCTACTATAAATTTTGCTAAAAAAATCATATATATAACCCTCTCTTCTTCAAAATTTCAAGGTGTTTCGGGACCTCTGACCGCAAGCGCGATCGCCACAGCTCGTTGCCTAGTTCAACCGTCGTTCAAGGTCCACACGATACTGCGAGCGATTCTCCGGGACGAGGTGATAGCCGATCACAACAAGAAGCAGGAGGATTCAGAAAATGCGTCTCAAGTGCCCGGTGAAATGAAAGGCGAACTATTGATCACGATGGTTACCAGAGCAGTGACCGCTATCGTAACGCGGCTCAATTCATTGGCAAATTTCGATGGTACCGACAGCAAAGTCGGTACACTTGTCGCGGCTGCGAACAGTCACGACAATCTTTGTCGTATGGATCCATCGTGGCACCCGTGGCTGTAAATAATACTCGAAAGACTGTCGGAAGTTGCATGTCATCATATATTTTTCTTCGGACACGCGTTGACTGTAAAAGTGTACATTGAAAAAGAAAAGAGACTAAAAACAAACAAGAAAATTTATTAAGTAAGGTAATTATTACATAAAAGTTCATTGCATCTTCACATCTGTTTAAACTAGTTTTTTAAGCGACAAGGACTCAACACTCTGTAGATATCTATATATATTCAATAAAAATGTGTTTTGTACCGAACCTGGGTTGCATTCGAATATTTCTTGTGCGTTTTGCAAGCTTTTAAGTGTTGCATTTCTGGTGTGACGTCATTTCCGGTCGAAAAATGAGATTTTCAAACCAGAAGTGACGTTTTCCCGTATGGGGTAACTTTCGGCCAAAACCAAGATTTTGTGGTAAAAACCAAGATTTTCACACCAGATGTTACGTTACAGAGAAAAATTTTTTGGCAGGTCTGAACTCATCCGGCAAGCCACCGTCATCTTTGATCAGCTGACTGCGCGCCCTTGCGTAAAAACAATAACCACAAAGCAGATAACCTATGAAGCGAGAACGAATATACAGAGATAATCGCAGATTTTACACCTTATCGGCACAATTATCAAGATAAATAGTGTCAATTATGAGGGCGAATGTAAATGGGAATAGAATGAGCGTGTTTCAAGTGAGTACGAGCTCTAAAAACATTATCTTGAACGAGTAACATTTCGTTGTTGGATAATGGGTTCTCGGATGGGAAATCTATCGCGGTCTCTTTAATGGGAAAAAGCAATTTCTAAGACCCATTATGGATTGATTTTCGTTTTCACTGATAACCGATCATTTGTTGCTCCACAGAACCCCGAGAAAAAGCCTTTGGAGAATTTGGAACTGGTCGTCCCGAAAGATGGAACCTACACAGTGATCCCTGCATTGGTTTGTACATTCCGTCCCGTTCTCACCAACCTGAAACCAACCGGTCGATTGGAGCCAAATCGACCTTGATTCTGACCTTCCAGAGGTTGATTTTTCGCTGATATTGAAAAACCAATCGTAATACTAAGTGTTATTATATGTGTCGGATAGGAAGTTGGTTTATGGTTGGATTTTTCTAAGACAACCTGATTTTCCGCCCCAAGCCAGAAATTCGACTCAGAAATTGGGTTGTTTCGGGAAAGACCAACTATTTTATTTTTTTTATTTATTTTTACATTTTGCACCCGTTGTAATCATTGTATCTGTACAATGGCCAGACCCTCCTTGCGGCTGCAGCCGGTTTTCCCAATGTATCGCCTTTGTGTTAGCATTTTTTGTCGCAGGCATAGGGAAACTCCAGAAAACCTATGCCGATACCCAATCTCCGTCGGTCTCAGATTTGCTTCACAACAAAGTCATGGGAAAGTCCCACTATAAACCAGCTTTCTGTCCGACACATATAACGGTTGGTATTGTGATCAGTTTTGAAATATCAACCAAAAACCAACCTCCGGAAGGTCGGAATCAGAATTGATTTGGCGCACCAATCAACAGGAGTAGATTGTTAGAAAAAAACCCAAATCCGATCTAACGTTTTATCGTCAGTTGATCAACGAGGGTTCTCTATATTTTTTCCATTTGCCTTTTTGGCTTTTAACTCTACAGTCTTCCATTTTTGTCTTTGCAGAGTATAGAATGGATGGAAGAAAGACAATTCCTGTACTACAAACCGCCTTGCATCTATGACGAAAACGGCGCCGAAATGTTGGGCGCGAAAGATCGCTGGATGGAAATCGTTTCCTACATAGTTAAGGATTTGGAATGGCTACTGCGTTTGCCTTTCTACAAGTTCTGGTCCAACGTCATTCACAATCCGTCGATCGGCGATTCGCTCGTCACGATTCTCCAGGAACATCCGACGTTCTACAATCTCGAGACTTTCCCGAACGATGCGTCTATGCGAGAACTTCTGGAGAAGCTTCGTCGCAACGTACTCGTCGTTTACGCTCGTCTGGTATCGAGCAGGGAGAGCAAAGAGGAATACATGTCCTACGACTGTCACGGCGAATATTTGTACCAAGAATTTCTACTCACCGTCCCGATGATGCTCGATATTTGTCAGATTTACGGCCGCGAAAACGGCGAGGTCGTCGAGAGGATAATATCCACCGCTGTGAAGCTCCAACCCGCTTACAACGACGATATGAAGGCAACGGTGGACTTTATTACTAAGGTGATAATTCCCAATGACATTCTCACAAAGATATTATTTTACTGGCGTCATATATTTATAATTTACCTTATTTATAATTGATTTGTACATTTTAATTGGCATAAATTTACTAGTAGTAATGTTGACTGTCGCACTCGCATGGATCGTATGGCTCATAGCATGTGGAAATCCACTCCATACGGAATGGAATTTCGGAATTTCTTACTCCATTCCATATGCTATAAAAAACGCGTTTTCGAAAATATTACATATAGAATGGAATTGCGGAATTTCATCCAAACCTATAAACAAATCCACAATTTTCCAAAGATATATAAGACAATTTATTTGGCCACTTAAATCGTACATATAAATTTATAATTTATTTGTACACTTCTAGCTTTTCAAGAACGTCGATCAGACGTTTGAGGATCGTCCGGTTCCTCTGGCAGCGAGTGCCGTTCCACTCTCCGACCGCGGTTCCAGCCACGTTCTGAGTCTCGAAAATCTCGAGGATAGGATTATTCAGTTGCTCGACGCGGCCTCCGGTATTTCAATTTTTTTGGACGTCTACGCGCCAGCGAGGGAGCTTTTCTGCAACGATGACTTCATCCACGAGTAATCAACGTTCGAATTATTCATAGCGGAGTTTCCATTAAAAAACCTAATCTCTGTTTGTTTCCAGGATTGTTCATGTCTACGGAAATACCATCCCCGAAATGTACAAAAGGCTCGAGAGTCTCGCCACTAAGGACGACACGATGATAAAGTATACCGAGCTCAAGCATCGTCTCGACGTTACGAGAAGCGAGTTGCGAAAAATATTTCGCACCGTAACGTACCACGACATCGCGAGGATACTTGAGCAGCCGTGAGCGAACACACTAGAATAACCGATTCGATTGTCGACGTTTTCGTACTTTTTTAAGCACCATTTTTTTCCATCCAGGAATCCATCGCAAGTTCCCGGTGCGTCGGAGTACGTCGATCAGTTTGTTAATTTTCTCGAGAAAGCGGTGCAAGAGAGGGAATTCATCATCGACTACGAAGTCGTTTATCCGGTGAAAACCGATCTTCAACTCGTTTCACAGATCAGTCCTCATGTGTATCCTTTTTACACGACTCTTTAGAAAGTGAAAGGAAAAAAATCATTGCATTGAATTGTACGACGATGGAATGAATCTATAAGCCCCTTGACTCGGCCGATGCAATTGCAGGGATTCGGTGAAATGCAAGTTTATCCAACGATGCGTCAACGCCGAAATCATGGAGCCAAACCTGCCCACCAAACCGCATCCACGGGCTGTGAATAATTTGACTGTGAGTAATAAATCACTCGATTTGTCCGAAGAGCATTGATAGATCGATATTTTTTCCTAATAAAAAAATGTAGGCCTTCGAAGCCGGTCCCAGTGGCGTGAGTCAAGTTCCGATCTTGTCGACCGATACCCAAGCTACAAACGGAACAACGACGAAGGGCGAAGTCGAATTGGAAGCGAAGATAACGAAGGTCAAGGATATATTGTGCGATCTTGGCGAAGGATTCATCGAGGTAGGTAGCAAAAAAACCAAACAAACTTGCAGAAAATCTCCAACACATTATTTATATTTCAGAGATGTCTGAAGCATTACGATTACAATGCTGAAACGGTGATAAATGCCGTGCTGGAGGATTCCCTTCCGGAGGTTCTCAAGACGTTGGATAGAACGCTTCCCTACATTCCTCCGGATCCAACGGTACGTTAAAAGAAAAAAACGTCTCCGATCGTGTTAGTCAGTGAAAATCGTTTTTCTTCCTTTCAGGAAGCCTCGGCAGCCATAGATCAAGTGTTGGGCGCCGAAAGACTCAACGTTTTCGACAACGACGAGTTCGATGTCATGACCAGAGACAGTATCGACAAGTCGAGAGTTCACAAAGGAAAAAAGTAAGCATATCGTTCGATCTATGCAATATTGAACAGAGCTCGGCAAAGTACGTTATCTAACAAAACGTTATCATTAAAAAAAGGGGCAAATTCCACATGATTTCCGGATTTATTAAAACTTTGCGTATAGTTTTCTACCTATGACGAACCTATGCGTAAAGTTATACTAAAAATTTTCCGCAAAATTTGTTGTAAAAAATCGCTAACTGAAATTTTTATAATTTGTTGTGTTAAGGCTATCTTTAACCTGTTCTTCACGTTTTTCACAATTTTCATTTTTTTTTAATCGATACAAAATTTCATTAAAAAAAATGAATTCAAATTTGTTTTTGAAATTTCAAAAACAAAATAAAACGAGAAGACCCTTCTCGTTTTACTAATGGAACAAAAAAATCTCTTAAAAATTACACTTATTGAAAAGTTTAGACAGATAATCATATGTTAATCGAAATAGGATTGTTATGCTACTCATCAAGTATCTGTAATGCGAGCGTGTACTCATAAACTTCAAATACTGTCCAGTTCTGATATTGAATAACAAAATGTCGTAAAATATTTCAGAAAGGACAAATACAAGAATCTCAACCAGCTTCTCGACGACAAGTCGTACAGAAAAGAAGTTGGAAGCATATACGAGAAATACAGCGTGATACAGGACGAGTACGAGGACGAGTACGACGACACATACGAGAGCGAGGACGTGGGAGCGCGTGGAGTCGACGAGCCGCTGGAAATGGATGGAAGAGCTTTCACGACGCCGCGAGTGCGTATTGATAAATAAAAAAATCCCTCATCCGCCGTCCAATTGTAACTCGATAAAGTTTTAATTGCAACGATCGATCTATGCAGATACTTCGGTTGAACGGCAAACGCGAGGCTGGTGGCGAAGAGGAGGACGAAGAAGAGACGGACCACGAGGCTTCTGGTTCCCGAGTGCAAAACAGTCGGGAGAATTTCGTGCAGAATCCAGCGGAGATGAGGGCTCGAGCCGAGCAGAGAAGATTGTCCAAGCGTGGCGGTGGTGGCAGTGGCTGGAAAGCCGATCGTGGACCTCCAGTGGATCTCGTCGGTTAGTAAAAAAAAAAAAAAACAAAACAAAACAAAACAAACAATACTGCCACATTGCATTAAAAATATGACCGATGTATTAATGAAAACATAACTTTGCAGGTAAACCGAAGGGACAGGGCAATGAGAAAAACGTGCTCGTAAACAGAGACAAGAAAAACACGCACAAAGCCTCGCGCGCCAATCACAATCGTCGCAGCGGCGCCGAGCACAAGCGAAGGCAGGGCATGGTGCCCTCGTAAAAGGAACAAACGACGTCAGAGAATGGTGTTTCCCACGGTGATATCGCAAAGAGCACAGTATTCAGATGTACTAGGAGTTGAATTTTTTTCGTTTTCGAATTCGTTCGATTTAATATATACATTTTGTTACACGAAAAAAAAGGATCGTGCGGGGTGAAAAATCGACGGGGTGAAATATAAATGTCACAACTTTTCACTGTTCCGTGGAATAAAGACTGCCGTCGAAGCTGCCATTATTTATACGGTATAATATAATTCGTTGATTTGGTAATACTTTACATACATTTTTGCAACGCATGCATGAGAAGTGCTACTTCTCGTGCCTGCTGATGGTGTGTGGGTTTCATAGCAGAGCGTACTGTAACGATACAGCGCATGCGCAAATTTACTTTATATCACTCGGTTGGAAAATTTGGTACTATAGTCGTGCGTTAAGCTTTACGAGTTAAAAAAACGTTTTTCGCACGAGTATCGTACAAAATTTTAATTCACAAGATGTGAAAATGGGGTTTTTGAGCAAAACTGCTCAAAACTGTCATTTTCGCACCGACTGAAATAAAAACTGTTCTCGCACGCTTTCGCGGGTGAGAAGTAAGAGAGTAGTAGTTCTTACGCCACTCTCGGTACACGCGGAAGTAGCACTTCTACAGTTTTTTTACAAATAGTGCTAATATACATATATGTCATTTTTAATTTTTTTCAGTGATCCTTGACGATCGTAAGACTCTTTATTCGATTGATTTGTCCGTTAACGAGAGCTTGAAATTCTTCCTCGGGCATAATGGCTCTGCTCGGCGACTCCGAGGCACCTTGGACCGGCATCAATTGCGTGAAAAGTCTCGTGGCGTTGCCGTAATAGTCCATCTGTATCATTATAAGAGCGTGAACGCTGGGCTTTATGTATTCGAGTCTCTTGTCGAGAAACCATGGCAGTTCGACGAGCAGTCGATTGTGCATGGTTCGCAATTCTTTGCCAGCCGCTTCCTCGGCCCTTTTCTCCCGCTCCAATTTGGCAACGTGACTCGCGCTTCGGTCTCTCTTTTCCTGAAGCTTCTTCACTCGGTTGTGCGAGCATTTCCAGACACCGACGAGCTCTTCCCGTCGGGCCACAGCGGCTGCGACTAGACTGAACTCGTCCAACAATTTTTTCAGTGGCTCGACAAAAGTTTTCTGCAGCAGTATCGTCAATTCCTGAACGGTTTTTCCAACTTGGGTGGTTATCGAGTGGTACTCCTCGACTATGCGACGAAACTCGTCGCTCAGATGAGCCAGTCCGCAGGTACTCAGATTCGTGCTCAGACGCTGATCCGCGCGATCCAAATTCGCGATGGCCTCGAGATAACGCTTCGTCTCCTTCGTCAGCCTTCTTATAGTGTCCTGAACACTGGGAGAAAAACATGTTTGATCAACGGTGTTTTTTTGTAACTCATGCATGAAAAGTGCTACTCTTCGTGCATGCCGAGAGTGGCGAAAGTGGCGCTTTACAACCAAGTGTACTATAAACATTTTTACTTTACGCACGCTTCTACGTGCATAAAGTACCGCGCATGCGCAGTAGCTCTTGGTGTACAGCGCCAGAATCAGCAAGCACGAAGTAGCATTTCCTCTGCACTCATAACAAACAAATATTATAGTGTGATGTAGCGAACATTATACGCAAATGACTATTTTCACGACTTCGCTAAAATAACCATATTCCTCACGTGCAACACGGTGGAAAATCGCTTATTATTGACCAATGATCATTATTAACCTGTGCACATGCGCAGTACTGTTTCATTGCTCCCTAGGGAGTAATGATCATTAGCGAATATGACGATTTTGTGACGCTAGAAATGTTATTTTAACGAAGTCGGAAAAAAGTATCGTATGCTACACGGGAGGGAGCGGATTTTCACCTCGTGTGATTTCCGAGCAAAATGCACACTCGGTGAAAATCGCGCACTTCCCTCCCGTTTAGCATAATTCATTTAAGTGCATGTGAAATACTGCAGTCGGTAACAAAAATCACCTCCTATTTTCTCCGGGACTTTCGATACTTCGGACAGAAGCAAATTAGCTTTTCACTTGTCCGCAAAATCGGCTACAAAAACCAATTTTCCTTTCGGTCGCGATATTGCACGGTGTCGTAGGAAATAGGGAAAGCGTTTCGGTACCGACTGAGCGCGGTGGGCGGTACCCTTGCATATCGCTTTAACGGCCTGCGGTCTCGACGTACTGAATGAGCCGCTGGACTGCGATGTCAAGGTCTCGGTCTTCGGCCTGAGTGAGCAAAGGCTGCGCGGGCGAAGGCCGCTGGCTCAAATGATTTCTCCGAAGTGGATTCCTGCAGGAGAAAGATAATTTCTGTTTTACAGGGCTCTACAATGAGACTCGAGAAATCCTCGGAGTGTGGCCACTCACCAAGTCATCTTTCGTACGAACTCCAATCGCAGGACATAGCAACAAGTACTGTCGGTAGACTCCGCCACTGATCGTACGTGCGACACAATGATCGTCAAAAACTGACGGAGTTCGTGCAAATCCCTTTATCGTATCCGCTTATCTCTCCAGCGGAGAGGTTAAGCTCTCGACGCTTTGTATCAATAGAAAATACTGTATATATATGTATACATTTTTTTTTTCGCCACACTCGTCGAGCCCGGATCGTGGCCGGCGCAGCGAATAAAAAAAAAAAACAAGCTGGATTTAGTGAAATATATTCAGAGAGACGAAGCTCTTTGAATTTGTGGAGAAACTTCGTTGATTGGGGGATCTGAAAATTCACGTGGATACTAGCGCCTTAAAAATCATTATCGAAGTACCGAACATTCTGAATATTCGAAGGTTATTCGGAAAAGTTTTTTTTAAGTTTTAAATAAATTCTGTTTCATAATTGGAGTAAAAAATATTGCACCTATATCTATTATCGGATAGTTAACGAGCTGTATCGAGGAATACGCCTGCACAGGTGTCTACTAAGAGCAGGTGAAATACCACGGTCGGTAATTAAAACTGTAATGAACTTTTTTCAAGGGTGCTAATTTTTTTGAGGAAAAAGCAAATTCGAGCGGGATGCTACATTGGTGTAAACATTGGCAATACGTCAATTTTGATCATTTACTTTACTTTCAATGGAAACGTATATTAATTTTACGTCGCAATTCAACATTACATTTAATGCACGAGGTTTCCATTAAGACTAATGTACAACTTTTTTTTTACAGTGTACCTATTATCGGAGAGTTACCGAAGTGCATCGAAGCAATGCGCCTGCGCAAGTGTCCATCAATTGTCGATCGCGTGACCCACTAGATAACAGCTGCAGTTGGGTTATGATTTAGAAATGTTTTCTTAAGGCTTCATGCTCTACGCCTTTATTTGTTCATGTCTCGTCCAAGAGTTCTCGGGGTTATCATTCGGATAATCAATCGATCGCTTCAAACCCAACGCTGCCAATAGAAAATAAACATAAATAAGGCGCACCGCCGTACGTGGCTCAGCATGTCTCGAAGCTTCTTGTATTTCGCGTACGGCAGCAACCTGCTGACCAAGCGCATACACATAAACAATCCGAGCGCCGTGAAAAAAGATATCGGCAAGTTGAAGGTACGGATCGGAGTTGCGACAAAGTGCCAAGGTACGTTTTCGTTTCCCGGGCGAGTTAAAGCTATGATCGTCACCTTAGAATTTCAGGCTCGACTTTATCACGTATTCAAAGAGATGGCGAGGAGCATCGGCAACTATAGTACCGACGGAAAATTCTCACGTCTGGGGCGTCGTGTGGGAAATAGACAACGCGAATCTGCCGGACTTAGACAGACAGGAGGGCGTCGGCGATAAAATATATTCGCCGTTGAACATCCAGGTTGAGACTCCGGGCGGTGACGTTCTTCACTGTCGAGTCTATCAACAGTGCAACAATCCGACCGAGTTCGTCGCGCCGGCCGATCTGCCAGAGGAGCGAAGACCCTCGCCGATTTATCTGTGAGATCAACGGCGAAAGACGAACGCTACCCTTTCCGAATGAAATTTATTGTCGCTTGCGGCACCGATGAAAATATTTCTCTGAAAAACTCTGACCAGATCATTTCAGAGATTTTCCGGCATCTTTTGCTCAGAGTTTCTGTGCTATTAACTAAATATCTTTAACATTTTCTCTTTAAGAGAAGTCGGCAGAAAAAATCATGGAGTTTCAAAGTAATTTTTAAAAGTATCGTCGGCCAACCATGCGGAAACTTATATTAAAAATTCGAAAGTCCCTCAAACTTTTTCAGAGAAACACTTTAGATATACTTTCTGAATATAGAAGAGAACAAGCTTAGAATATCAACAAAGTTCGCAGTTTTTCAGAAAAATTGGCAGGCAAAATCAGAGATTTTCAGAATGATCAGGAATATTTAGATTCAGAATGCGTTTCGACTTCTTCTGAAAAGTGCAAAAACTTTAAGAAATTCAGCGGAATTTTCAGACACATTCAGAGAAATGTTTTCACCGGGGATCTGATTTTTTTTGTTTTGTCCAGAAAAACTATGGTAAAGGGAGCGATCGAGAACGGATTGCCGAAGGAGTACGTCGAATTTCTCAAGACCGTGCCTCACAACGGTTACGTTGGAGAGATCGATATCGGGTGAGTTCATTTTCCGGACAATCAAAATGTCAGCATCAACACTCCATTTTATTCTCAATCTTGACCTTGTCTCTTATTCCCATGTGGACCTTTATGGACGCATCACAGCCTGGCGCTGAATGAAATTTAAGATCGTCGATCGTTCGATTGTTGACGACTTTTTCAAAATGCTCCGACCGAGCCACGAGTTGTGCGGCCTCTTCGGCGGTCATCACGTCCAGGACCCGGCGCGGGACCTTCAACGAAAATACCTTCTCGTTGTTCACCTGAAAGACGAGTCAGTTTATCTCATGCTCATCGAACTTTATATTTCTAAATAAATAACTTGACTCACGATCACGTCCAGATTCATGTTGTATTCCATGTCGATCTGCGGCCAGTCCTGATCGAGAACGTCCCGATCCTTTCGTATGCTCGTGTCGTCGTCGGCCAAGTGATAAGAGGCTGAGCAAAAGCCGGACCACAGTTCCGAAGCGAATTGCGGCGCAAGAGGCGCGAGCATTATTATCTGCGTGGCCAAAGCTCTCTCGTATTCGCGACTGTGCGTCAAGCACTGCTTCGATACTTTCCTTATGCTGTTCCGATTCCGATTAATGAGTTTAATCAAATCAATCGACGGATCGATAATTGCCAGTTCAACATGAAATGAATAAAATAAAAATAAAATGCGAACCTGTTGGTGAGTCCCTGCATCTTCGATATCGCAACGCTGAGCTGCTGGGACTTAACGAGATTGAAAGTCACTCCTTTGATGTAATAATTTCTGCTGTCGAACATGTAATCATCGTCCTTCGCGAAGGTCTCGGTATCGGGTCGAGCCGAACGTTCCTCCGGCGTGATGCTCGAACGACTGATAATGAGTTGACGAATCGTCAGCCAGAGTCTCGATTGCCACTTCAGAACGCCGGGGAATGCTGAAAAGGCCTACAGTTGAAGCTCCACTTTGCTTTTTTCGATAATCCGTTATAGCTATCGATAGGTATGTTATTTATTTTTTTACTATGCGTAGACCAATTTCTGTTCGAAGTCGGAGCGACGTCGGCCAGAATGATGAGTCTCGTCGTGTCCGCGCCGTATTCGTCGAACATCTCCATCGGTTCCACTCCGTTGTACTTGGACTTGGACATTTTGTCCCACGTCTCGACCACCGCATTGCCTGTGTCCTTCTCCACAAGTTTCCCATTTACCCTCTCGACTTCGCTCTCCCGCAGGTACTTTCCGCCGCCTTTGACTCTGCGAGTCTTGCCCATCACCATTCCTTGAACGAGCAGCTGTGTGAACGGCTCCCGGGTCGGTACGAGACCCTCCGAGTGAAGAAAATGACTCACGAAACGAGCGTAGTACAAGTGCAGCGCCGCTGCAATTAACAATGTCACGTTTAATATCCCGATGAAACCTAATTTCTCTCGACTATCTTAAGCATTCCTAAATTACCGTGCTCCTTGCCACCGATATAAATATCAACGGGTAACGACTCCATGGCTTTTTCTTTGGCGAACATCTCCCGTTCGTTTTTAGGATCCGTGTACCTCATAAAGTACCACGAACTGTCGACGAAAGTGTCCATCGTGTCGGCTTCTCTGGTGGCTTTTCCACCGCAGTCCGGACACGTGGTTTCGAGCCACGACACCGCTTCGCGCAGAGTCGTCAATTTGTCCGTCGTGTTCAGTTTGATCTCCGGCAATCGAATCGGAAGCTGATCCCTGGGTACAGGACGGGCTCCGCAGCTCTCACAGTGAACTATGGGAATCGGAGTGCCCCAATATCTTTGTCTGGATATCAGCCAATCGCGAAGCTTGAGGCTCACCGGATATCCACCGATCTTTCGCTCCCTCGCTTCCCTCATAACTTCCTCGCGTTTTTTCTCCAGCTCCTCGGCCGGAAGATCTTTCTCTGCCTCGTAGGAGATTCCGACGCTATCGCAAAACTCTGCGTCCTCCGTTCGAGCGCCCGGTATTCCCAGATGATTGTCGCGAAACGAAGAAAATTCTATCGTGTTCGTGCAGTATATCGGCAAATCCTCGCCCGTGAAAGGATTCCGAGCTGTTGCCTTCAGAAGCTTCGAGCTACAATCGTCGAGCGATTCGGACTCCGCCTTCGCGAGAAAACTCTCCCGAGAAACGGCCACGAATTTCGCCGACTTTATCGACTCCGGTTTGTCCGTCCAGAGACTGAGGGTCTTCGGAGTCTCGGGCGATTCCGTTGTTAGCTCGAATTCTATGTTTGTTCCCGTGCACTCGCCTATCCAGTGCTTTTGGATTTTCTTCACGTCCCACCATTCCCTTAGGCTCGGCTCTTCCAGACCCTCGTACAACGATCTGCAAAAAGCATTCGGTTAATTATTCCATTCACAATAATAATCCATTTAGTTCAGATTCTGCGTTGTCCTTCGATTCGTTTACTCACTCGGCGAAGGCCGTTGTTCTGACGAACCACTGTTTGAGCAATTTTTTTTGTACCTTCGCGCCCGATCTCCAAGACTTTTTGTCGTGATCTACTTGCTCGTCTGCCAAAACAGTACAATCCACGGGATCCCAATTGACGTAAGATTCGCTCTGATAGACCAGACCTCGCTCGTAGAGTTTCAGGAATAATTCCTGCGTCCATCGGTAGTACGAAGGATCGCAGGTCGCAATTTCGCGATCCCAGTCAAACAGACAACCCATCCTGTCGAGCTGCACTTTCATGTTGCTTATGTTGTTTCTTGTCCACTCAGCTGGGTCCACTTTTCTCTCCAGGGCCGCGTTCTCGGCGGGCAAGCCAAACGCATCCCAGCCCATGGGGTGAATCACGTTTTTGCCTGCAATTAATAAATGACTTCATTAAACTGTATTTTTTCCTTTTATATTTATTTATTTTTAAAAAAATGTATGTATATATATTTTTTTTGTTATAAATCTTTGTTATAATTCCGAAATGTGCGGAATTTTGTCGCTCCCTAAATTTGCTCCGTATTCATTACTATTGTCTATAATGTTACAAAGATGTCATCTAAAAGGCACAAATAAATTAAATTAAATTAAAAGAACGCTGCCTGTTAAACAGATAAATAAAATTATTTTATTTATCCCTCAAGCCTGGTGCTCGCATGGAAATGTTATAACGGTACTCGTGTTGATAGCCATGAACTTGCTAAGAACTTAATGTAAACCAACAGAGTGAAATGACGGTTTAATATAATTTCATGCTATAAAATCTGAATCTAAAACATTTGGAGCACGAGCTCACCTTTCATCCTGTAAAATCTTGACACAGCATCGCTGATAGCGTACACCCTTACATGGCCCATGTGAAGGGAACCAGAGGGATACGGAAACATTGATAGAACATAAAACTTGTCCCCATTTTTTTTACTCTCCTTCGTCGATGAACAAACTTTGTCTTTCCAGTGATGCTCGATCTTGTGTCTGATGTCGTTGCTCATTTCGTGCTCCTGCGAGAAATACATATTCGTATTTGCGTATCATAATAAACAAACTGCGTAACCTGCGAACAACTTACCCACAAGCCCAAACCGTTCGACGCGCACCTCGCGAGGATGCAATGACTGTGTTGGTTTACAAAGCGAGTGGCAATTTTTATCGAGCCGTTGTAAATCATTGTTAAAAGATTATTTTTTTACTTTGGACTACCTTGAATTATTATAACATTTTCGGACGACCGGAGGCCATCGTACCGGCTCAAAACCGAAGTCAAATCAGTGCACTTTTGGATGAGAAAATCGTACGATGTATCGACAACAGTTGTACGATCCAATTCCGGTTAAATTAAGAATACGTCTTTATTTAATTTTTATCGTTAATGATCTGTAGATTGTCGTCGAAATAAAATCGATTTCTGTGAGGTCGTCGAGCGAGTCAGTGTCACGACGTTGGTCAAACGAGAGACTTCCGGTCTTCCGCAAACGCTCCTTTTCCGGTGTGCATCGCAATAAACAAGCTGGTAAGGGATCTTTCCCGAGTTATAATCGTCGCTAATCTGTGTAATCGCCGGTTATTCGAGCGATCCGAATCGTCGAACCGAACGATCGACGTACCCGTATCTTTTTGATCGATGTATTTTTATATTTGTCATTCGAACATATCCGTTGTCGAATCGTTTCGGTCACACGTATGAGAGGTTAGCCGCGAGTCGAACGTCACTAAAAGTGTCCCAGTGAAATTTCACCGCTGCGACAGTATCGTCGTCGGGGAAATCCTCTCAGTCTCAGGCTCAGTTTCTTTCGATCGTTTATTTGCACAGTAATTTTGCCGAACGTTCAATCTCGCGTTGTCAGTGATGAGTTGTTTTTTTTCCAACCCCAACATAGTGCGATAACATCGAACGGTTCGACGCAAGGATTCGTCCGCGAAACTCCGAATTGTGAATGCTGGGGATGTTTAATTTGTAAAACGTTTCTTCTTTGCTCCGCAGCTCCAAGATGGGTAAGCGCAACAACATGATCCCCAATGGGCACTTCCACAAAGATTGGCAGCGCTTCGTTAAGACGTGGTTCAACCAGCCTGCCCGCAAGTACCGTCGCAGGACGAATCGCGTCAAGAAAGCACGCACCGTCGCACCGAGGTAAACTTACCTTTTACCTAAGAACCTTGATTATCCGAATCAGTTTGGCTCGAGCCTGGTTCGTAGTAACGATTATTTGAATAATGGTAACTTCAAGATGAAGAATATTGTACTTATGTAAAAGATCAAGAAGGAAGCTGACGATATCAATGTAACATGTTAACAAAAAATTTCAAATTTCTAAACTCATACGAGTGCGAGAGAAATGGAATAAAAATTTTGAATTCATTTTTCTCCAAAACGATTCTATGAAAGGAAAAATGAATTGGAGGGTCTTACTGTGTTAATCATATACGCAGTGAGACCCGCAATTCGTTTTTTATTTTGGGAAACTGTTTCTGAGAAAAATGGATTCAAAATATTTAGAGGTTATGTCGATCTTCAGGCGACCTTACAGCAAAGTAAAACACAACCTTTGTCACTCTCTCGTTCCACCGCAATACCAACCGTTACATGTGTGTTGGCTAAAAAGTTGGTTCACAGTTGGAATTTCCCAGAGAACCTAATTTTCAACTCTATGCAAAGAGCACCGATAACTCTTGGTTTAGGGGTGGAAATTGCGTTGTTTCTAAAAAAATTCAACTATAAATCTACCGCCTATCTCACACATATAACAGTTGGTTTTTCTCCAATGTTGGAATCAGAGTTGATTTGGTGCACCGATCGACCGGTTGGTTGTCAGGTTGGTCAGAACACGAAGGGAAAAAAATGAATGTGCTGCGTGAAAAAGCAATGTTCGAGCTGTGTAACATATAGACGCACGATGGAAGCTTGACATCAACATTTTGCCCCATATGGGGCTTTTCATCCGGCCGTGGAAATGATTGCGTTATAATTATGGATTGATGTGATTGGTCCATTCTGTCAGACGATGTTAGTATCTGACCGGAACCACCAATGAAATCAAGCTGTGACTTTAACACAATCATTTCAATGGCTGGATGGAAAGTGCCGATGGTTAGAATAATAGAAATTTCGATAAAGCAAGTCGCAGTTCAGACAATGAAGGGTTCGGATAATCAAGGTTCATCTAGCATTTTTTTTACATTTAAAAAAATGTTATTTATTTAAAAAATACATGAACATTTTATTCGCTTTCCGGAGACTAACTTATAATAATTATTTTTCAGACCTGTGAATCTTCTGAGGCCGATCGTTCACTGCCCGTCCTTCCGTTATCACACCAAGGTTCGCGCTGGCAGGGGCTTCACGCTCGAGGAGCTCAAGGCCGGCGGCCTCAACAAGAGGTTCGCAAAAACGATCGGAATTTCGGTCGATTCCAGAAGACGTAACAAGTCCGTCGAGGCTCTCCAGACTAACGCCCAGCGTCTAAAGGAATACAGGGCCAAGCTCATTCTTTTCCCGGTTAATGAAAAGAAGGTTCGTTTTGTCGATCAATATAGTTTCTATCGTATTGTAGCCAATCGTTTTCGTGCAATATTAAATATTAATGCTACATTTTTGCAATTACAGCCGAGAAAGGGTGACGCGACCGAGGAGGAGCGCAAGGTCGCTACTCAGGTCAAGGGTGAAGTTATGCCCATTCGTCACCAGGCCCCAGCTAAGGCAAAGGCCCGCGTTATCACCGACGAGGAGAAGAAATTCTCGGCTTACATTACCTTGAGGAAGGCGCGAGCTGACGCTAGACTCGTCGGCATCAGAGCCAAGCGCGTCAAGGACGCGGCCGAGAATCCGGACGACGTTACGAAAGTAGCTGCGGCCAAGGAACCCAAAAAAGCCAAGAAGTGAAAATCGTCGGCCACTGATTCTCATCGCTTATTGTAATAAATAAACAAAAAAATCCTAAAAAAAAACGAAAACTAATCCTAAAAAGCGCCCATTGATTTTACGAGTCCTGAGGTGTTTTCGATTTAGCGTTTTTTTTTTGTTACAACGTGACTGCGGATGTGCAGGGTTGTTTTCTGGTATCAATTTTTACTAAAAAACGACCGTGCTCATGGGCAATCGTGTTGTAATAACGAAAAGAATGCTAAATCGGAAGCACCTCTGTTTACGAGTGAAACTACGAGCTCGTAGCTTGGCGAACCGTCCGGGAGAGGGCGGCTCTCGTGACTTCTCGTGAGAAATTTGGGCGCTAACCTGATGTGAAATAATGCCGTCTGTAACGAAAACTGTAGTGAATGCCGAGGAAAAAGAAGATTGTCCTTGGGAATCGCAGGGAATTAAAAAAAAATTATGCACGTAAGGCGTGCGCGAAATCGCCATTTTCGCACCGAACGAAATAAAGACAATTTTCTTTCTCCTTTGTCTGCGGCCTCAAAAAGGCATTCAGTACAGTTTTTGTTACCAACTGGGCGTAAGGAGGTATATTACATCACCCCGAGTGATGAGCGCGTGGGGGCTCAGAGGTGGGCGGTCCGTCCAAGAGAGGGCGTTTCGTGAGTTTCGGCAAGTTAGGACCCCGTCACATACAAGTTAGTGGGCTCTTACCTGTGGAACGACGAGCTTGCAGCAACTGTTTTATCGTAAGTAAATCAATCATTTTTTGAGTAAATGAAAGGTCGCGACAGAACTTCATGAAAATATGCGTACTGTTCCGTGCGTCACCGACAACGTTTCAGGTACTGCCGTGTCTGGCTTATCGGCAGGTACGGCTATTAAACCGGGATTCTTCTGTTCGGTGTTCCGGAAGAGGACAGCTCTGGTGTGGTTTCGTAGCAGCTGGAAGCTTGGCGGGCCTTCAAAAGGAGGACACTTCTCGCAGTTTCTGGTAAGTACATTAAACATTTTTTGGAGTAGACTCAGCATTCGTGAATGAAATACACGAAAATACGCGCTACCGTCTGCACGGCGTCATCAACGACGGTTGCGTTCCGGCCATATTGGCTCGTCAGCTGTTATATTTATTAAACCAGGATGCTGCTATTCCGTCCCTAGCAGCTTCAGTAACCGAAAAAATTACATTCATTCCAGGTCACTTTTTAAACCGTTAAAGTAACAGCAAAAATATCCATGTTTCAACTTCTGCGCATGCGCGTGCGAGAGCTCACGCTGCCTGTGTTTGGTAACGGTCGCTTTTTGTTGTTTCACTAACTGCGCATGCCCAGAAGTTGAAATACGGTTAGTTTTGTCGGTTATTTTTACTGAGTAAAGAGTGACCTGGTACTAACGTAATTTTTTCGGTTATTTCTACGAAGTAAAAAGTGACGTGGAACTATCGTTATTTTTTCGGTTATGTCCGCGGAGTAAAACGTGACCTGGAACTACCGTCATTTATTCGGTCATTCTACGATTATTCTTTTAAAAAAACAGGAGTTCGTCAAGTTGCTAGGGGTAAGTCGAACGGCACGATCCTTGTTCCCTTAACTTGTAACAGCGAAAACATTCGAATACAAATGATGCGACAACGATATCGACTAACATACGATTTAATTCGCGTTATTGAAAAGAGCGAATCGTTTCAAATCATTCGGACGGTTGAATATAAACATATTCGGCGTATGGAAATAAATATATGTATGGATACAGGGCAATGGAGCGAATATATATATATTTGTTTATGCGAACAGTAATCCATATTCAAAATGTAGAAAAATTCTCATATTTATTTGTTTCGCTCAGTGGAATTTTATCGTACGGCTGCCGTATAAATTATTCATTAGTGATATATATATATATACACATGTATATGGCCGTCGAACGAGCGTCCGTTTAATTTCGAACGGTGAGAGAGAAATAGTGGCCATCTTATTTTTCATTTTCATCGTCATGTAGAGTTCGTGTATAATTGGTAGAGTTATTTATTTATTCATTTATTTAACCTTTTGAAGCATACATTTTTTTTACTAGTATGAATTTGCAAATACATCGGTTGGTTATTAATGCATTTTTTTTTACTAATTCAAAGAGGTTCTTCACCTGTGATACACCGTGGTTCAAAGGATTAAGGGAGCAACTGCTGGCACACTAGTAAAATGAGTGCTAAATTTTTACAATTGTTTATCTAAAAATGTATGCAGTTATGGACAATATCTTTACAATATTTGTAAAGATATTGTTATCAATAGTGTGCAGAATTGCAAATCGACTTTCGTTACTGTTAATAAATGCACAAAATTCTGGATAATGAAAATTTAGCACTCGTTCGATTAGTGTTTCGTGCAGTAGCTACCTTAGGTCAGAAAGTTCGTGCCAGTTTCACATACTTTATATATATGTGTTTATATCTATATATAGGTACAACTTAAACACGGTATCCTGTGCGGACTTGCGGTTTCCAGTGATTATAGGTCTCTTAAGGATTAGTAGTAGTAGTACTAGTAGTCGTGGGTTTATTGCCAATACATAACATGTAACAGTTTTTGATACGTGACAAACTTATCTCTGTTCACCTATATTGCATATTGCCAATCGGCCAGCGACCGCAGCCATCTTAAGGATTAAATGAGAATTCTTCTTTGAAAAAACTTAACGAAAATCTATCGACATGGAAATTATATTTGCAAAAATATCGTTATGAATAGTTTCCTCGATTGAAGACTCGTGCAGTAATGCAAATCGACTTGCTTTACTGTTAATAAATGCACAATTTGGGTACACAATTGTGAAAATTTAGCAGTAGTTTGACTAGTGTTTCGTGCAGTGGCTACGTTAAGCCAGAAAGTTCGTGCTAGTTTCACATACTTTATATATATGCGTCTATACCTATATATAGGTAAAGCTTAAACACGGTATCCTGTGCGGACTTCCGGTTTCCAGTGATTATAGGTCTCTGTCTCTTGTCGCGCGATACTCAACGATTGATCGGATTTCACTTCTTTTTATACGCTCCGAGGAGAAAGGGCGACAGAGAGAGAATCGAAGCATCGAACATTGAAGGAAGAGGCGGAGGGGAATAGAAAGAGTAGCGAAGGGCGAAGGATTGAAAGGCTTAGGGGAAATCGCCGTTAATGGCTCGACCGAAGGATTTCCGGGCGTTTTCCTACCTACCTAGGCCAACCCCCTCAAGCCCATCCGCTCACTCACCTACCCCGAACCCGGGTTTTTACGAGTTTTTCCAACACTCAGTCTCGAGTGCCCACTCAAATCAAGATTCTCACCTTTTCACGATTCTACCGAGAACGCCCCACCGACCGAATCGTTTTTATTTCTCCTACTCCAACCTTCCCGACTCTTCGTCCTCTCCACGGCGTTCTCTCTTCCTTTCTCCTCCAACCGGCGCCGTTAAACTTTCTTCCTTTTTTTTCTTTATTTTTTTTTATTAATATTGTTATAAGGGGGACTTTCAATTGCCGGAAGCCATCACTCTCGGCATCCCTGTCGGGAACAATTAATGCCGTGAAGTCCGTCGAAACAATCGAAGGATTTCGTCGCCGCTATATTTGTCGGGGAATTGGATAAGGCTTAAAAACCCGAACCGTTCGTTAGGAACTCCACTTTGTTCATTTTTAAGATATTCATTTTTCTTTTTTAATTTTTTCCTTCGGGCATGATCCACTTCACCTTCAGGTCAGAACAGATGTCTGGTCTGTGTTCAGAAAAAAACACATATATATATGTTCCAAAACATATTTTCCGAAAAATCAATTTCTTTTCTAAACAAAAAATTGCAACGTTTTTTCCTTGCTTCGTTTGCGTTTTAGCCAGCGACTTCCAACGGGGAACAATTAATGTCGGTCGAAATAATCGAAGGATATTGTTGTCACTGTAACCGGAAACGCTATTAGGAATTCTACTTAGTTAATTATTAACTTTTTAATATTAATTTTTTTCCCTTCGGGAATGACCCACTTCGCCTTCAGGCGAGAACCGATTTCTGATTCGTGGATAGTGGGGGGGGATATGGATATGCGTCCCAAAACATTTTTTCCAAAAATTACATTTTTTTTTGAAAAAAAAGTTGTAAGTTTTCCTGGCTTTGTTTCCGTCTGAACTTCCCCTTCCGGCTGTTTGTTACGTTTCCGTAAATTCGGCAAATGTTCCGTGTTTGCCTTTATCCCGTACAAGACGATAGACACCTCGATCCTCCCGACATTTAATCGCGAATCAAAGATATCGCCCTTTGAAATAACATATTGTCGCAGAAATTGCTGGCCAGTCTTTTACACACATCCACTCAAATCATCATTCCTCCATGCCCGCTTCTGTACAGCTCGAGGATAAAACCTTTTTTCGGGGCTTTTTTTACGCTCTATCGATTCCTACTTCTCCGACAACGATGAGGAGAGTACATGCCTTGTATATGTAAGTATATAACCGCGAGCTCGGAGTGACGAGTATTCCACGAAACACACCGGCTATTCGCCTCGGTTATTATCGAGATTGCGTTCTATCGCGAGTGCGGATCTATTCTTACGATCGTTTCTTCTATCCCTCCCTGCGCGTTTCTTTTCTTTTTCACTTTTTTTTCAATTCTTTCTCCACTTTACCGTACTTCTTAGGAGGCCGCGATAAGCGAAAGTACTTTACCGATTTTTCTTCATCGGCTGAGCGAGACCCGCTCGAATCGTTCGATACGTTATAGCCTCGACGAACTAAGTGACTGAACGGGTTTTTTTTATACAAAAAAAATTCCAATGAACAAAAAATGAATTAAATTTAATATCAACTTCGTAGACGCGAGGAAAACTTATTATTTATTTTTGCTATTCGGTCGTCTGCGATTGTGTTACGAAAACGCTTCTTGTGCGACTTCGCCACGAGCTTTTGTCGCGAGACGTACAATAGCTGCGTTGACGACTCGTGCAACGAGTCTTTACCGGGAATCCCCCCCCTCTCCCGTAAGGGAAGACCCTTTGTCGCAATTCATCCATTTTCATTCATACCCGTGTATGAATAAAATTCAAACGGGTATCGAATAACGATGTTTTGTATTGTAGCTAATAGGTAGTTTGTGTTGTTCCCGTTATGCTTGAACGATATGTGTGTGGTACGTCAAATATACATTTGTCGATAGAATCACATATTTTAGAATTTATTATAATTTTTTTTAGAAATTCACATTTTGCCAATGTATCGATTTTTTTTTCTCGAAATTCACATTCGCAATTTATCTATTTTTTTTCTCGAGATTCACATTTCGCAATTTATTAAGGTTTCATCATACAGTGTATCCACAAATTACAAACAGGTACCGAATAATGATGTTTTGTATTATACGCAATAGGTAGTTTGTGTTGTTCCCGCTATGCTTGAACGATGTATATATGTGTGTGGTACACCTAATATGCATTTTTCGACAGAATCACTTATTTCCCAAATCATACATTTTTGTCGAAATTTACACATTTCGTAATCGATTCATTTTCATTCATACGATGTATGAATAAAATTAAGGCGGGTTTCAAATAATGATGTGTTGTATTGTACCCAATAGGTAGTTGTCTTTATATCCGACATGTTTGAACGATATATATACGTGGTGCTCCAAATACCCATATTTCAATAGAATCATACATTCCCAAGGTATTGACGCTTTGTAACGTAGAAATACCGAAATCGTGATGGAATTGAAATGATTATTGGAAATTCGCCAACAATCACACCGACTATACCGAATTCCCCAACAATCGTACCGACAACACGGGACGTGCATATTTATTATTTTTTTAAAATACGTATCTTCACTTTTTCAGACTAACGAAAAATACAAAAAATTGTCTTCATATTTTAAGTGGGTCAGGTTCCTGACCTACGCATAAAAAATTTACAAGGAAAATGCCTCGTGGATATTAAAAAAAAAATGATTTATAAATAAAAAATACGTTTCTGCACTCTTTCAGTTTATTTTTAAAAATTCATAAAATAATTTTTACAATTTGAGTGGCTCAGATTCCTGACCTAAACAATTTACAGAGAAAATGCCTTGTGGATATTTATTATAAATAAAAAAAATACCTTTCGTCACTCTTCCAGTTTATTTGAAAAAATGCATAAAATAATGTTTATAATTTGAGTGGGTCAGATTCCTGACCTAAGCATGACAATTTTACAGAGAAAATGCCTCGTGGATATTTATTATAAATATAAAAAAACGTTTCGTCACTTTTTCAGTTTATTTTAAAAGATGCAAAAAAATAGTTTTCATAATTTGAGTGGGTCAGGTTCTTGACCTACGCATGAAAATTGTAGAGAGAAAATGCCTCGTCCATTATTTATCTACGTGTGTATGTATGTATTTCCACTCGTACGCGGGAATATCCACCGTCCTACCGGTAACCGGGCGTCCAGTCTGGCGGACGAAACAATGCAATTATTTGCACCCTCGTCGAAAACTTTCGTTGGTATAACAATGCTTGTCCGTTCGGTTCACACGCGAGCCGACTGGATGGGAGAGCGCACGAGGAAAAGAGAGAAGAAAAACAGTTTGCCCGCGGGGAACCCCGGTCGCGCGTGTATACTTTCCTATGCCGTAATGTACCAACGGTCGGGGCAGAAGGTACACGTTAAACCGAGGATAAACTTTCCCTTTTTCTTGCCAGCGTCAGAGCCCAGTTGCTGACCAGAAAATAACGATAACATTGCAACGCGATTGTTTGACATACGAAATCACGAGTGTACGCGAAACGACTCGGTCGGTAACAAAAACTGTAATTAATTTTCTTCCAACGATGTTGACATTGGACGTTCGAAAGCAAATTCTTCTGTCTCGGTCGAAGGTGAATCTATATCAGCGTCGCGTAATAAATTGCTTTCAGGCGCAAACTTGCAGCACTCGAGAAAAAAATATCAATTACAGTTTTTGTTACCGACAGCTCCTGGGTTGGGCGGCGAAGGGCTGGAACGTCGCCTTGACCCTTCGCTTAATAGGGACTTTTTGAGCAAACCGAGTTAACTCATTTCAGTTGCAATCATGCGAGGGCTCGTTATCAGTTTTTCTCTTTACCAGAATAGATTCTTTTTTTGCAAGGTAACGGTACCAATGGCCGGACACGTTCCTGTCTTTGGACACTCCTATGCAGATTTGATTTATTACGAATTTAGATATTAGAAATCCAATTTGACACTTGTTATCGTATCTACAAACATTATTTGGTGCACAGAAAAAAAGTTATGCAAGGTTTAAGTCTAAATTATTTTATATTGTTGCATTTTGTTAAAAGACCGACGATACAGTGTCCGGAAATTGGTACAAGTGTTACAACATACGCCACCCAAAAATCGGTCAGTTCGAAGAAGTTAGGTAAGCCAGCTTTCTACGTAGCTTATATTCAATGTTGTTTGGCTTAAATATAATGTTTTCATTGATTGAATCAATAAATGGCAAAGGGATTATTTTTCTTAATATGAACTAGTTGAGTTCGTACATCAGAATTCTCAAAATCTATGATTGATGTCTATGTACTTTACGCACGCTTCTCGTACTTTACGCACGTTTCTTGTACTTTACGCACGCTTCTCGTACTTTACGCACGCTTCTCGTACTTTACGCACGTTTCTCGTACTTAACGCACGATTCTCGTACTTTACGCACGCTTCTCGTACTTTACGCACGCTTCTCGCACTTTACGCACGCTTCTCGTACTTTACGCACGCTTCTCGCACTTTACGCACGCTTCTCATACTTTACGCACGCTTCTCGTACTTGACGCACGCTGGTTGAACAGCGCCAAAATCAGCAGGCACGGAGTAGCACGTATTACGCGATACTAGTTCGGTATAGCCAACATCATATGCAGACTGTGAAGTGAATCGCACGAGCCGCACGGTCGGACAAAACTATGCAAACAAACATTCTTCAAAATAAAGCCTCCTCCGCGAGGAAGCAGCGAAATAATTTCTCATCCCCGTAAATCGACTTGTATCGTAAGGAAATTCATATGCCTATGGGGGTGGACCGATAGGTTTTGGGGGGTGAAGGGGGGGGGGTGAAAGGTAGCGTGACTTTTAAGGGTTCGAAATAAGTCCGTGGATAAGAAGCCAAAGGAGCCGGTTTTAAAGTATGAAATATATTTCATAGTGGCGACAAGAAGTAGCAACCCGAAGGGTTCGGGGATGGGCGCGTTGGTAAATTAATTAAATTCCTACAGGCTGTTTGTTGTGTGCGTGTGCGCGCCGGTTGAAGGGTGCGGGATGCCAGAAAGCTCGAAAGCTCTCGCCGGCAAAGAGAGGGCTGTGTGGGATGGGCTGGCTCGAGTCCTGTGCTGTTCAGCCCGTGGGAATATTGTAATTAAGATATGCACTTCTAGCCTCTCCGCCCCTCCACCCTCCCCCGTGTTACCCGCGCCGTGGAGCACGCTCTTTGACTGCGGGCCGGTATATGCGCTCCCCTGACCGGTCTTTCGATTTTGCTGCAGTTTCTCCTCTTTTGCCACTCCGGAAACTAGCCTCCTTGCGGCGTCCGTCGGCTTACCAGCCGCGATCATTTACGCTTCGAAGATCCCACATTATTGTCTGGCCTGGACCGCGCCTCGAAATCTCATCTCACCCTCTCCGGTCACGGAAATCAATTACCGAGCGTTCGCGCGAGGTAAGATAAGAGGACGCGTGCTGTAGTTTCCTCCGGCACAAACAAACCTCGAACATTATCCGACAACGGTTAGAACAATTAATTATAGTTCTACACTGTAGTTGCAAAAAAATGTATTATTGTTCTACACTCTAATTGCAAAACAATTAATTATTGTTCTATACTGAAGTTGTACACCCAGCAAAATAATTTATTTGATGTAAATAAATATTTATTTAAATCAAATAAATATTTTACTTAAACCAAATAAACGGTGGCCGTCAAATAAATTATTTTTCTGGGTGTAAGAAAATAATTATTGTTCTACACTGTAGTTACAAAGTAATTAATTATTGTTCTATGCTGTACCTATAAAATAATAATTATTGTTATACATTGTAGCTGTAAAACAATAATTATTGTTATACATTGTAGCTGTAAAACAATAATTATTATTCTACTCTGAATTTGCAAAACAATTCGTTATTGCTTCACATTGAAGTCGCAAACAATTGATTATCGTTTTGCACTGCAGTCGCTACAGAGCACACTGTATAATCCTATTCGGAAGGGACGCACGTCGCGTCTGGTTTATGAACACGTAAAATAAATAAAGATATACGTTACCCAAAAAAAGAAAAAAAAACATTTTACGTGTTTGAAACGAAAAAACGGATTTCCCCCCTTCCCCTACCGCCGGTCGCGAGAAAAGCGTGTAAAAAATCCGTGAAAAAAAAAAAAAATATATATACATACTTGTCCCATACACCACGTGTTTTCGGTTTTACGTTCAGCCGGGACAGTGGAGCTAGGAATTTAGATGGGTATAAATTCCTCTCATCGGATGAAATCCTCGTGCCGGGATGGCCGGTCTGCCGGTTATAAGGTCGAATCGCGACGGGAACTTGTCCATTCTCTCGACGGTTTATCGTCTGTGTGGCTCTCCCCGTTGGAAGCGAACACGGCTTTCACGCAACGAACCGCGTAACGAGAACGGAATACTAATGATAAACACACAATAAGGGAGAGAATATGCATAGGGCTCGGGAGGGAGGGGAGGGGGGAGGTCGAGGCTATCATCATTCGCTCGCCGGAGCTTCGTCCTCTTCGTCATTCTCCGGCGCGTTCTCCACCGGTGAATGGGACTCAGGTCGAACGTGTAATGGATAGAGGCTATTGACGAAGGGAGAACCGGAATGAGAGCTGCTTTCCGCTCTCTCTCTCTGTCGCGGCAGAGCCCTGTCGCTTTCCGAGGAATTGCACCTATTTATTGATCGTCCTCACGTGCATCGGAACACATTCGGTATACACACGCTCCGTGCGCTTACCAATCTGTACAGACTGTACCGATCCACCAATCGACCCTTCAGCTCCGCAAAAACTTTGGCGACGCTTACTCGTGCCCGTCTCTGTTAAAGAATGCTTCGCACGTACATTCCCAGCCAAAAGTGAGATTCAGTGAGAATTCGAACACTTGGTAATGGTACGAAAATCTGAAAAAATCAACTGTTTTAAAAGTGCCGACCACATTAATTTTGCATGATAATAATGTTGAAAAGTTATTAACGAATTGCTAAAAAAAAAAGAATTGTTCAACAAGTAATGGGTAAATCTTTTTTTTTCTGTTTTCAAATGAATTCATTGATTTTATGGAAGTCACATGCATTTTTTCAGAATTTTCTATCGTTTTTGCAATTTCCGTTTTTGAAATTGTTTCAAGGCCGTAATTACGTTACGGTTGGCGCAATCGCCTCGAAACTTTTAGTGTGCACTGTAGAATCGTGATAATGAAATGAGCATGTACAGCGATTTTTCAAATTTTCGAAAAAAAAACAAATTTTTAAATGACAGAAAATTCTAAAAAAATTCATATGAATTATAAAAAAGCAAGGAATTCATCTAAAATGAGAAAATAAAAAGTTGTCTGATTTTTTTTAACAATGAATTTTTCCAATCATTTGCTGATTGCTTTTTGGCATTATTATTATACAAAATCAAAGGTATCGACGTTTTTGGCACGTCGCGAAGTACTGAAATTTTGATCGATTTAAACTTTTGGTTGGGAATGTACGTGTGATGCATCCTTCGGTACAGTTTCGGGCGGTGTCATTTACAAAGGGTTAAGCAACAATCTATGGCGAACTGCTTACAATTGCTTTCCATATTTAAAAAAATCCTCAACAGTGTTTATGTCACAAAAATGTTTAGATCTTTCAGGATTTTTGAAACTTTTTTTCACATTTTTCAACTACGGCGATTGATTCGTTATTTAAAAAAAAATCATATTTATTCTTATACACTGTTTTATTATGAATTACATTTTTCTTTTTTTAATCTTCAAAAACGTTCCAAGTGTCTTTCAGAGCTCGAACAGTGAGGTAAAAAAAGTGGGCCGCGTCTGAGAGGTATTTGGTCGGACCCAGGTCGATTTGGTATGAAAAGCCTCACACATATATGTCTGTCACCGGGGATATCGATGGTCGCGCTCGTAGGGTGAAATCTCAGTCTCGAGTGACACAGCGAGGGGGTATCAAGGGGTAGTAAGGGAGTTACCACCAGGGTGTGCGAGCGGAGGGCCCGCTGTGCTATTAGCTCTTAAGCTAAGCCGGAAATTCCAGACCGGAACCTCGCGGAGGGCCGCAAGGCATGAGACCTCGGCGAGAGAAAGAGCCCGAAGAGCTGCAGGAACGGGGTGCGCCAGCGCCACCCCCCTCAGCGGCACAGACAGACTTCGTGTGTAAGAGGGTTCGGAATAAGAGAGATAGAAAACTGGCCGGCAGCGGGCGTGGAGGACAGGATTTATAGAGATCCACTTCTCGACGCCATGGGAGAAACTGGACTCTCGTCGAGTTCCTCCCCGGACGAGAACAAGCTTCAATCCCTTTTCCCGGTCCAATCCGCACGAGCTTTCGCGAAAAGGGAATGAACGCAGCCTCGGGCAACGATTCAATTAAAATTGTACCTAAATACCGCTCCGACGGACACGAGCAGCGTTTCGGGCCACGATTTTTCAACACTCGACGATGACAACATTAAACAATATTTTCCACATTTCTATACAATTAAATGCGTCACTTCCGGTTTGAAGATCTCAGTTTTTTGACCGGAAGTGACGTCGCACGGGAAAACGTCACTTCCGGTTTCGACACCTCAGATTTTGCCCGGAAATGACGTCATACCGGAAATACGTCACTTCCTGTTTGGACATTTAATTTTTTGGCCGGAAGTTATTTCATACCGGAAAAACGTCACTTCCGGTTTGGACATTTTATTTTTCGACCGGAAGTGACTTCATACTGGAAAAACGTCACTTCCGGTTTGGAAATTTTGTTTTTTTTACCTGAAGTGACGTCATACCGGAAATACGTCACGATCGGTTCGGAAATTTTATTTATCGATCGGACGTGACTTCACACCGGAAATACGTCACTTCGGTTGGAAAATCTAATTTTTCCGCAGGAATGGGGTTGCCACGTCTCAAGTGTATTCGAGATTTGTCTTGAATGTAGCCAGCGACAGAACCGGCAGATTTCACCCGCGATACTCACGAAAGACTCACCGTAATTTCTTCCATCCATTTAAGTTTAACCCCTTTCCAAAAGTAACGATGAAAAGAAAAATTATGTATACTCGAACTGGCCTCGAAAAGTGTCAACTTTTTTTTTTTTTGAAAATTCCCAAGACAATACTTTCACCCTGTTTGTCAATCGGTCTCTTTTCGCTGTCCGGAGCACTCGGAGCCCGGCTCGAAGCGACGACGCTGTCCGAAGCAGATTACTTCGGCGTTGAGTAATCCTCTTTAGGAGGCGGAGAGGCTAGAGAAACAGAAGAGTAGAAGTGGCCGAGCGGGTGGGCGGGAGAGGGAGTGGGTTCGGGCAGGGTGAGAAGCGAGGCATGGGATGATAAACTCCCTTCGGGGATTCCTCGTTGACGTCGACGATCGGCAGCCGAGCGTGAATTTAATTAAAACGCTCCTCGCCATCGGTCAGTCGGGAGGCTCCTCTCTCTATCAATTTGCCCCCACCCACGCCTCTTTACTTGTCCCCCTCATTGTTATCGGATAATTCGCAAAGTATCAGCCCGGCCACTTTGTATCGGGAAAATGGAAAATAATTTTCTCCATTGACTCGTCAAATTTTCCTCCACCCGGCACGTCCGGATGATCCGCCGTGCGGGATCTTAACGAGCCTCCTCGAGGCTTAATTTAATTACTCTCGCGGATTATTCCCGCGGGACTCATTGATTAAGAGCTTACGCGCTTCCCTCCTCCTTTTTGCACACACAGTTCCGAATCCTCGGTGAAAAAACGTCGGGTTCGATGTTACTGGCCTCGCTCCATCGGAGCCACCGTTGTTTTGCCGAAACTTCGATCGGCCGAAAATCATGGATTTGGATCCAGGATTTTCGAATGATGAAGTTTCGCAAATTCGACAATTCGGATAAATAAAGATTCAGCGGTTTGACGATTCGAAAAAATAAAGTTTCGGAAGTTTGATTACTCGGATGAAGTGCGTTTGGAAAGACTTCATCCGAGTAATCAAACTTCCGAAACTTTGTTTTTTCGAATCGTCAGACTGCCGAATCTTTATATATCCGAATTGTCGAAGTGACGAAACTTCATTACTCGGAATCATCATTTCAGCGAACTTATCTCTTTACTCTTCGGAAATAGTAATTGGCCGAATGTGAATCCTTCAAATCCTCGTTTAATCGAACTTCATTTCCCCGAATCGTAAAATTTCCAAACGTCAAGTCGCCGAATCGTCATCCTTCCGAATAGTATTTATCCGAATCGATTCGTATTGAATCCCTGGGATTCGGATTCACTTGACTAGTGTAGACTAGACTACACTGGGTATACAGGGTGTCCCGTATTACCCCCTGTGGTATTTAGTTCTCTGCTTCGGTTGATTGGCGATTCGCCAATCTTTTCTTTCCGCCAATTTCCACGAAAATGGCTTTCGGGGAAATTATTATTCGGTCAAACGACTATTCAGACGCATAACTTTCTGCCAATTACATTTCCGAAGAGTAACGTTCGCCGAAGTGAAGATTCGGAATAGTCAGGTATCGAAAATTTGATGATTCGTAAAAATAACCATTCAGCAGTTTGACGATTCGGAAAAGTGAAGTTTCGTAAGTTTGATTTCGGATGAAGTGCGTTCGGACCCATGACTTTGGGCCATACGACGATCCGACCGATTGAAGTTCCAACAAAACACCGTGGCTACCGTTCCACCCTCCGTTCGAACCCCGGCCGACTTGGCCGAGGATTCGTTGAATCTTGTATCGCGTCTTCACTCTAAAACAGCTCGCGGGCGCTTTGTTGCAGTTTTCACAGCGAGAAACCCGGGGACGAGAGTTCGGGGATCGTGAGACCGTTTGTCGGTGGAAAGCTCCGCTCACGAGAAAGGTAAACGGGACCGGGTGAGAGCCGAGGGAAGGCGGTGGTTCTTTGTGGACCGAGAAGGCCAGACCGGCCGCAATCTCAAATCGGTTTCGCGCCCCGTTCGCCCCGCGACTCGACTTCCTCGACGAGAGTCGCGCGAGCTTTCTCTCACCTCCGGCAGAGAGCACCGCGCCCAGGCCGCGGTCTTTGTTCGGACTCTCATAGCCGTTTGCCCGGAGCACTCGTCCTCCGCCTTCGCCCGGGGCCAGCGCCGAGAATGAGAATAAGAGATAGGAGAAAGTGGATACACTTTGAAAGGCGATCTCATCATTCGAAAGTCGAGTGTACGAGCTCCTCTTTCACGGTTAACCAAAGCGAGAAAAGCTGTCTCGCTGACCGCGAGGAAAATCTGAATATCGCTTGTTCCACACCTCGTTTTCACGCCGGATCGCACCGATCGGCATTTCGATATATTACACGCTCGAGAAAATTTGCATCTAAACATTTTTTTTTTGTAATTTTATTTATTGTCCTTCTGGTGATAAGCTGGGGAGAGAGCTTCTCAAGTAGTCCGGTGGTTGGAAGTAGATGGGGAGTGTTATGTGACCAGAATACTCGTTTTCACTCCAGATCGTCCCGATGGCATTCCGATGTACTACACGCTTGAGAAAATTTGCATTTAAACATAAAATGTTTTTATTTTTATTTATTGGGAGTAATAAGCTAAGGAGAGCTTCTCGAGTAGGGGAGAGCGGGACAAAATGGCACAGCGGGACAAAATGGCACAGCGGGGCAAAATGGGATAGTGGGGCAAAACTCAATTTTCCAATAACTTTTGGATGGTGGCAATTGTCGTGAGTGGGGCAAAATGGTGTTGAAAATCGGGATGTATCTCGTTGGGCCAAAATGGGGTATCCAGAATTTATTGGAAAATTGAGTTTTGCCCTCACTGTCCCGTTTTGCCTCACTATCCCATTTTGCCCCGCTCTCCCGTAGTCCGACGGTCGGAAAAAGATTTGGAGTGTTATGTGATCAGAACACACGTTTTCACTCCAGATCGTCCCGATGGTAATCCGATATATCACGCGCTCGAGAAAATTTGCATTTAAAGATTAAACATTTTTATTTTTATTTTTATTCGTTTTCAGTAATAAGCTAGGGAGAGAGTTTCCCGAGTAGTCCGAGTATGTGGCCAGGACACTCGTTTTCACTCCAGATCGTCCCGATGGAATTCCGATATATTACACGCTTGAGACAATTCGCATTTAAACATTTTTTATTTTTATTTATTGTCAGTAATAAGGTAGGGAAAGAGCTTCTCGAGCAGTCCGACTGTCGGAAATAGATTCGTAGTATGTGGCCAGAACACGCGTTTTTACTCCGGATCGTATCGATGGAATTCCGATATATTACTCGCTCGAGAAAATTTGCATTTAAACATTCAACATTTTTTTTTATTTATCGTCAGTAATAAGCTAGGAAGAGAGCTTCTCGAGTAGCCGAACGGTTGGAAATGGATTCGTAGTATTTGGCCAAAACACTCGTTTTCACTCCAGATCGTCCCGATGGAATTCCGATATATTACACGCTCGAGAAAATTTGCATTTAAACATTTTTTTGAATTTTTATTTAGTCCCAGTAATAAGCTAGGGAGAGAGCTTCTCGAGTAGCTCGACGGTCGGAAGTAGATTCGGAGTATTATGTGGCCAGAACACTAATTTTCACTCCAGATCGTCCCGACGGCATTCCGATATATGACAAGCTAGAGAAAAATTTGCATTTAAACATTTTTCGTTTCCTCTTTTTTATGAATTTTTATTTATTGTCAGTAATAAGCTAGGGGAGAGAGCTTCCTGAGTAGCTCGACGGTCGGAAATAGATTCGGAGTATTATGTGGCCAGAACACTAATTTTCACTCCAGATCGTCCCGACGGCATTCCGATATATGACAAGCTAGAGAAAAATTTGCATTTAAACATTTTTCGTTTCCTCTTTTTTATGAATTTTTATTTATTGTCAGTAATAAGCCAGGGGAGAGAGCTTCTCGAGTAGCCCGACGTTCGGAAATAGACTCTGAGTATTATGTGGCCAGAACACTCATTTTCACTCCAGATCGTCCCGACGGCATTCCGATATATTACAAGCTCGAGAAAAATTTGCATTTAAACATTTTTTGTTTTCTCTTTTTTACGAATTTTTATTTATTGTCAGTAATAAGCCAGGGGAGAGAGCTTCTCGAGTAGCCCGACGTTCGGAAATAGATTCGGAGTATTATGTGGCCAGAACACTCGATACTCGCCTCTTCGCTGGTCCTTCTCGATTGCAGCTCGGTGAAAGCTCGACAAGTGGCATCGGTGCATATCGAGGCTATCAGGAAGCAAACAGACGAACGTCGGCTCCAATCCAAGTTTCCAGGTGCCAGAACGTCCTCCCTCCTGGCCCTCCCAGCCTCCCGCCGAGCTTTCGAGTTTCCGAGGACCTAATCGTTCGACACTGAGTCTGAATCTCTCTCTCCGCCCCACTCCCCGGGCTGGAACTCTGTGGCCACTTCCGTTCGGCAGTTCTCCCATTTATATTCATCGGAAACTTTGATTGCCCGAGAATTCGAAAGTGTTCGATGCTCCCCTCAAGGATCAAGGCTGGACCGGCGCGGACCTAAATGGAACTGTTCGACGACCCGCGGAGAGCGAATTCGATTCGACGGCACCGCCAGAGCTTTTGTATCCGATGCATCGATCTCCGTAAAGTAAAAGGTCTGTAGTAATAAAAACTGTACAGTGCGAGACCGCCCGGAGGGTTAATTGAATCTTGCCCGATGCGTGAACTGCCGAATGGCACGGCCGCTCGCCGACACCCTCGAACAACCCCGAACGAACAATTTCACGGGGCCTCGGCGATTGAAACGTTACACACCGGCTTCGCGCTTTACGAACCCTTAAATTCGGCCCTTAAAATCAATCCTCGTTTCTCTCGCTTTTGCCATTGCCACGGATACTTTCTACGTACCACGGGCCCACGCTTCTATTTCCGTTTACCACAGGTCTCTTAAAAGTCCTGAGCGATCGGTCTCACCTGAGCTTTCGATCGTAAAAAACTATAGTCGCTGAGCCCCCGCATACCTCTTGATTTTATTACCGTCGCCCGGTCGTCGAAGATATTTTTCTATCGACGCTCATTCTGTAAAATGAAACTTTTACTTCGAACTTTCTTATTTTTTTGCGGAATTTTGGAAATACTGATTGTTAAGTCTCAGCGGTCGATTAAACATTTGAGACTTGCGCTCTGGCGATTCGAGCGATGCGAATAACTTGGACACAGTCTGAGATACCTTTAAGGAGGTTCGAGCGCGTCGCACTAGTCAAATGTGTGCTGCTTTTTGAATTTGTTTATACAAACTTTTGCGCATCTATTGATTATCATGGATGGTTATTTGCATTATACCCGATTGGAAAATATTTATTGCAATGGATTTGCAGACATATTAACTGGTTCGTGTTAATTGTCATAAAGCTTTTTCAAAGAATAATCCGTAATTTTTGGTCCCTTTTGATGTATTACGGCTCATTCTCTTCCTTGAAAGATTCTCTACGAATTCACTATCTATATATTCGATAGTATTTTCCGTTTAAAAATGACAGCCTTTTGTTTATCCATCTATGAAGTTCCTTCGTAAATAAGCAGCTGTCGTCTTTAAACCGAAAATACTATCGAATATCTGGACGGTGATTTCGTAGAGTATTTTTCCAGAAAGAGAATCAGCGATAATACGGAAGTTATTGCAGTTTTATTGAAATTGGTTTAAATTGAATTAAAGCGACGTGATTGTGTGACAATACAATAATTGACAAATTAATAATTATTAGACTCTTATTATATTAGAATAATTAGTAAGTTATTGAACATAACGATGATTGGCTCGATATATGTAATAGAGTTTCGCGTAAGGAGCGACTGGTTGAAGACAGCTCGTCGACCTGAAGAATTAGACTTGTGAGCCACTTGAATGATGAGAGTAGACTCATAAATATCGATAGAGCTAATTACCGTGGAGCAATCAACAATGCTGAGCTCGCACTCCAGGCGCGAGCGGCGAAAAACCTGGAAAGCGGGAACACTGAGAAATAATAATAGGAATAAAAGTATGCGCTCGCGCGTGATTGCGAGCGGATATGGATTTGCATAAATTTGGCATCCACGTTCGGTGACGTGATTTTGATTCAAATGAAATAAAAATAATAAAATAAATCCGTCGTGGGAACGATCGAGCCTGAGAACATATATTAGTGAGAAACCGCGCTCGAGTAAAAGAAATTAATTACGCAAAAATAATAGCCCTGAGAGGGGCGGATCGTGACATTGATTATTAAAATTTTTATATTTTATTGTTATTGCAACTTTTTTCACCGGACGCCCGGGAATTCACCGGGAATTTAATCCATCTTCTCAAATTTTTGCCACTTTTCGCATAATTGATTTAATTAATTATACAATGTCCTATCGAGTACATTTCTTAGTATAAAATAAAATTTGCCTTGCCTTGCATCGAATTCATTTGAATCAAATCCTTTCGACGGGCGAACACTTTCCCTTTTTCTCGAGACTCTTTCGCTCCCTCTCGAGTGAAAAAGAGAGTCGATGAAAAAAAAAGGATATAATTATATTCTCGAGTACTCGACGGCTGATCCGATCGAGCCCTGCACGCTCGGAGATGAGACTCTGTGCGAGGGCGAAACTAAAGAGGGTCGACCCAGTTACGATCGACGTATCCGGGGCTGAACTGTCGAAGATATAAATACGTAATTAGCGAGGGTCGCGTGTCGTTGGTGAAAATAAAAAAACACGAAGCAGGAAAAGAGAATATCGGGAATAGATGGGCGAAAATAGGGTCAGAGGGCGAACCGGGTCGTTTGGAGAAAAATTGCCGCAGCGTCTTTTAAAAAAGCCCCCCTTTCTTTTCAACGTTTAAAAGAATAATAAAAATGCTGTTTGCTTCATTTTTTGAGCTTTGTTACTTTTTATTTCACAACTTGACAACAAAAAATTAATCTTTTGTCAAAGTACCTTTCTTGCACATAGTTTTGTTTACTTCTTAATTGATTTTAATTTATCAATGGCCGTTGCGCGGTACAATCTCCCCGCAAGAAAATCGTCTGTATTAGGTTCGAACTGTTTTCGAATGAAAAATAACGGTAAAGGATTTTCAATTAAGCGACCCAATTGAACCTTCTTAAACCCGTAAGAGAAAAATTGCTGCCACGTCTTTAAAAAAATCCCACATTTCTTTTCAACGTTTAAAAAAATTACAAACAAATACAACTTCCTTCATTTTTGCCTGAATAACTTTTTGGGCTTTGTTACTTTTTATTATACAACTTAAACCAAAAATCATTAAACTTTTCTCAAAGTGCCTTTTTGCAGATATTATTTTACATTTCCTAATCTATGTAAATTTCTCAATGAAATTTAAGAAAACCAAGAAAATTGTCTGTATTACGTTCAAACTGTTGTCGAATGAGAAATAACGGTAAGGGATTTTCAATTAAGCGACTCAATTGAGCCCCCTTAAACCCGTAAGAGAAAAGTGATGCCCGGCTGCGGTTCGTTGATCGCAGGGAGGATGGTGTAACGCTTGTTCTCGGGTGTTAAACTCCTCGTGGTCCCTCGGGTGTGACCGGCGCGGAGAATTCCCTCCGACGATGAGAACCGGGCGAAAGGGTGGAAACGGTGGGGTAAGGAAATTTAAGTCATGGATCTCCGGACGAGTGCCGATGCCTCTCCATACTCCAATTAACTAATCGAGTGGGGGCAAACTTTCGAAATTGTGTAGTTAAAAGATAGGAGCGACTCGGGAGGGCTTTGAATAATCTTACGGCCGGCGGGGAGCTCGTGAGAGGAAGAGGAGAGGGAGATAAGATAGATGAGAATGGAGTGACAGTGTTGGAGAGCCGAGGGAGGAAACGACGATGTGAAGGAACGAATAGGAGGAATTCTGTCAACCCCCGAGACAATGCCAGCGCACGAATGAGACAGTTTTGTGTCTCCGCGCTTTCGGCCGGTCCTCGACGGGCTTTCTCTGCTTTAGATTTCGCCGGTAGTCGGGACCGTCCTTTCGACGCTTCTTCGTCGTATCTTCCGTGGATCTACTAGACTCCTGTTTCCTGCGTTGCATTTTTATTACATTAACCATGCCGACCATCAACTCTCCGGAAGCAAATTCTTACAGGAACCTGCATTGATATCCGCTTTAGGTAAGAAATTGCTTTTGACCGGAAATGGTCAGCACAGGTGAAAAAAATTAATTGCAGTTTTTGTTACCGAACATCAACTTTCCAGAAGCAAATTCTTGCAGGAACCTCCATTGATATCCGCTTTAGGTAAGAATTTGCCTTTGACCGGAAATGGTTGGCACACATGAAAAAAAATTAATTGCAGTTTCTGTTACTTACTATCAACTTACCAGAACCAAATTCTTACACGAAACTGCATCGATTTCCGCTTGCATTGGTATGCGCTGCATTGGTATGCGCTTTACGTAAGAATTTGCGTTTGACCGGAAGTGGTCAGCACAAGGGGAAAAAATCAATTGCTGATTCTGTAACCGACAATAAACTTTCCAGAATAAAATTCTTACACGAACCTGCATCGATTTCCGCTTCACGTAAGAATTGGGTTTTTACCAGAAGTGGTCAGTACACGCGAAAAAATCAGTTCCAGCTTCTGTTACCGACCATCAACTTTCAGAAGCGAATTCTTACACGAACTTCCATTGGTATGCGCTTCACGTAAGAATTTGCGTTTGACCGGAAGTGGTCAGCACAAGGGGAAAAAATCAATTGCTGATTCTGTAACCGACAATAAACTTTCCAGAATAAAATTCTTACACGAACCTGCATCGATTTCCGCTTCACGTAAGAATTGGGTTTTTACCAGAAGTGGTCAGTACACGCGAAAAAATCAGTTCCAGCTTCTGTTACCGACCATCAACTTTCAGAAGCGAATTCTTACACGAACTTGCATTCGTATGCGCTTCACGTAAGAATTTCCTTTTGACGGAAAATGGTCGGCACACATGAAAAAAAAATTTATCGTAGTTTCTCTTACCGACCGAGCTCGGATCGACCACAGTCGAAACAATCCTACAATTCTGCTCTCAAAAACATTTCCACCCCAGCTAAAAGAAAACAAACATCACCCTCGATAGTTTCCATTCGTCCCAACGAGACAAATCGGAGCTCATTTCGACGCCACTCTTCGATTATTAAAATTCACCCTGGCCGATATTAGCCACCTCCCCTTTCCCCGACACACCAAAGAGTACCCGGGTCGTCAAAGTGTCGGGTGCAAAAAAATTTAATATCGTAGTTAGGTGCAGTGTAAAGAGACAAAGGCATCTCTATGGACACTGTGTTCTATACCTATTTCATCCCATTTTCCCCTTTTATCGCTGGTCCACACATGCCAAACGCCCGTCGTCCATACGCCGTCGCGCGAGGCCATAGGGCAGACAGCGTTTTGCAACTACGACAGTCAGGGTGCCATAGAAAAAAAAAAGAAAAAAAAAGAGGTGATAGACATCCTCTCCTTCGTCGTTGGACTATCGATCCTATATTCTCGCGAGAAAGTGGAGGCGGACAACGATGACTACGACTACCGACTATCTACTGGCACTACCACCATCCAGTGCCTGCCTACTCGTTTATCCGTGGCGTCTCCGCAACGCCGTTCAAATTTACTCAGCGAAATGGAAGAGGAGCGAGAGGTCGCCGACAGGGGGGGGGGGGAGGGGGTGGGGGGTGAGAGGCTACCGGGACATCCGAAGGTTTTTCGGGACTGAAGAACCATTCCGGGATACGACTATACTAGACTGCTCTACCACGTTCTTCTTGCAACGTCGAGGAGTTGAGGAGAGCAAGGACGACGACGAGGAAGATGTCGGGAGAGGACGGGAGCAGATAGAGCCTCGTCTGTCTGTGGCCCGGGGGCCTCCGAGGAAGCCGCACCAGGATCAATTCCTCGACTAGTGCTGGTTCCTCACCTCGCTATTTCTTCCCGATCACTCACTTGGCGAGAGTTCTTGAAAACCCGGGAGCTTCCAAAGATCAGCCGCAACGCTAGGAGGAGGGGTGGTGGGGAGGGGGGATGGACCGGAAGATCGATTGCCAGGTCACTGGATCCTGACACGACGTCGGGAAGGATCGCAACTTTTTTTGTTTTGCTGGATCAAACTAACGACACTGGACGTGTTTATTAAAATTCTTGGTCGCTGAAAACCGGAAGTAGGCTGCTAATGCGGGTTTGGGAAATGAAGAGGATGGAGATGTAGAGTGGCGGGCGAGGGAGGGATGAGATAAGATATCGTTCTTCGGCGAAGTGTGCGAATAATGCCAAAAAGTTATTAACGAATTATTTAAACAATTTTAAAAAATTGGGAAATCTTTTACTTTCTCATTTTAAGGGAATTCCTTGATTTCAGATTTCAGAATTTTTTCAGAATTTTCTTATATTTCGGATTTCTTATATTTCACATATATTTATTTCTTATATTTCTTATATTTCTTATATTGATGTAGAGGCACGAATTTGCACACAAAAAGTTTCGAGGCGATCGCATTAACAGTTCCGTAGATAGGGCCTTAAAAAAATGTCAAAAATGTAAGAAAGTTCGGAAAAAATTAATGTGGCTTCTAGAAATTATTTGCAAAGAGAAATAAAAGGTTTACTGATTATTTGTTGAACTATTTTTTTCAGCAATTTGTTAATAACTTTTCGTTCTTGGCACTTTTAATACAGTTGATTTTTTTCCGATTTTTATACCATTAGGAAGTGTTCAAATTCCCCCTGAATCTCACTATTGGCTCGGAATGTACGTGTGATGCATCCTTAAAATTCTCCGCCGCCGCAAACCGGAAGTAGGCTGCCAATGCGTGTGTAGAAAAAGTAAAGACGATGAAGACATAGCGTAGCGGTCGAGGGAGGTGCGAGGGAAGATATCGTTCTTCGCCCAAGTGCAATCGCACTTGATACAAACTTTCTTTTGCCGCGACGAGGACGGGTCATTTCGAAAATGTCGGAAACGTGCCGGGTCACGGATACTTCCCGTCCGGCCTCGTAACTCGCAACCGGAATGCATTCTCGTACGCGACACGCGAATACGAAACAAGGTTCGTCGCTCCAACAATTCTGCTCGGCCAATAGAAATTGTTCTTTGAAAAAATTATTTGCTAAATTCGATAAACAATTTTCAACCTCTAAATGTACCCAACTTAAACCCTTTTCTCCCCCTCAATAAAAACAATTTTTCAAAATATATACTCGACATCCAACGTAAAATATACCGAATACATATTTCACAAAAAATTCATTTTTCGCTCGAAATATTCCGCTTAATTTTTTTCAAATAAAAATTTGCATCCCCTCGCGCAAACAAGCGGCTCGTATTATTACATAAAAAATAATGCAGCCTGAAAGTGGCGAAGAATGCGGAGTGTTCGAGCGAATGAAAACCCAGAGGGAAAAAAATGCGCGCCTTTTTTAATGTATCGGCGCGAACCGTCGAGAGGCGAGCAACGAGGTAATCGCGGGGCGGTGGGGAGGGGGAAGGGGGGAACAGAGAAAGAAAGGCGCCCGATGTACCCTGGAAGAAAATACTTCTCGCCTATTTCCAAGGGAGGGAAAATTCTTTGTATTTTTAAATTAAGTTAGCAGTGGAAAGGCGTGCCACCGCCGGTGTATCTAAACTTTTCCAGCAGCCACTAAACCCCCCCCCCCCTTCCTCCCCCATTCAGCGTGGCTTTTCTCACTTGTATGCTTCTTCTCCGGGCTTCACCGTTCCTCAGGCGTCCCGACGCCGCCCCCCTTTCAGCGCGGACGGCACCTCTTCTGGGCTAAAGGGATCGCGAGGGGGAGAAACCAGCAACAGCTACTCGATCATTCGGAGAGACACGCGCGCGCACGGAGTCTCTGTTCTTCACTCCCCCTCTCGAACCTTTTACCCGTGCATTTGCGTCTAATTAAGGCTACTTAAGGAAAATAGTGAGGAAAAAAAAAAAAAAAAAAAATAGAGTAAAAATGCAGATATCTCTGGGAAAAATTTAGCCGGTTTGTACACTCAGGTAGTCGTAGGTATTCCGATCATCATGCATATCTCGAAGGGGGTATGAAACGAAGCGCGGAAACACGTAGACTGCTGGTCCCGCGTCGAAGGTAGAAAATTCTTTGTATTTTTAAATTAAGTTAGCCTCGCGAACTATGGAGGAGCGAGGAATGGCGCGGGAGGAATGGATAAGGAAAGAGCACGAAGGGTTCGAGTGGAAGAGGCGCGAAGAGGGGCGAACTTTCACCGGAGCTTCTCTCTCTCCCTCGCCGCCGAGAAATTCTTTCCGCTGTGCCTCGTGCGTTCGCTCCTCTCCGGGCTTTTCTTACCTCTCAGCCACCCTCCCGCTCCATTCTTTCTTACTCTTTCGGTCTTTTTTTTCGTTCTTTCTCCCTTTCTTTTTTCTCTCACCCTCCTCGAGGACAAAAACTCAGTCGACGGAGGCGAAGGGAGAGAACTCGACTACTCAATCATTTAGGGAAATGCTAAGGTGGATAGATAGAAGCTCACCCCCTCCCCTTCGATCGCCTAACGTTTTCTTTTCTCCTCTCGACACCTACTCTCGCTCTCACTCTTTCTGCGGCAAATCAGTTGATACCTCTCGCCGTGCTCCACCGACGGCCCGAAGTTTCACGTTGCATCAATTTTTATCTATTATGTATGAGCCGGTGCGAAGCATACTCGGTCGGTAAGGAAAACTGCAATCAAATTTTTCTCGAGGATCTTCGACTTTTCTGGCGAAATGAAAATTATTATCGTCTTCGTGTGGCACTCGAGTGGCCGGAAATAATTTCGATTTTGTCTGAAAATGTTACCGACCTTAAAAAAAATAGAGAATCTTTTTGTTGCTGAGGAAATGTTAAGATGAATAGAAGAAGCTCCTTCCCCTTGGATTGCCTAAAAAAATTGCAAATTTAACGTACTAGACTGAAAGTTTTTATGGAAAAACTGATACATTAAACTTAATGTTCAACTGACATGAAAAATGAATGGACTTTTAGAGTGAAATTGAAGTAAATTGTTGGAATTAAAGCACTTTTATAGTAAAATTAAAGTAAAATATTAAAAGTAAACTATTTCTAAAGTTTTTAATCTACTGTAGGTTAATTTTTCATCACAGTTGTACATGAAATGTTAATATACCAGCTTATACACAAAAACTTCCAGTACCAGTACTTTAAATTTCATACGAATTTGTTCTACAGTCTACGGTTCTTTGCAGAAAAGTTTGCTCCCCTTGGATAAAAAAAATGGGTTGCAGTTTTCATTACCGATCGAGCAGGATAGGGGGGGGGGGGGGGAGGGCGTTAGAACAGTGTACAGAATGCTTCGCATCAGCTTAACGTATGCGAATAAACCGGGGGGTAGCTTAATCCAACTAGCGCAAGTCGGCGTCAGAGGAATCAAGGAAGCGAATGAGTTCAGCGACGATAGGATTATTCGACTGTGTGCCGTACGCGTTACTCTTGCGTAACAGTGACTCCCGGGTTATGCCGCACCGACTGCAGTTGCACTCGCTGCGGTTTCGCCAGTTATAACGGCGAACCGGTTTTGCGGTTCTGAGGGAGGCGGAGGAGGACGTAGGAAGCGGCAAGATGGCACCGTGTGGGTTACGGTTCCGCAGGGCTGCATGTGTGAGCTAAAAGATAGGCGAGAAATGGTAGAGACGGAGCCAATGCCAGCAATGGCAGAGCAAAGAGAAACAAGATAGCGTGAGGCAGGCGTACGAGGGACTTTCAAGATTTACTATCCGACACGGGGGGAGAGGGAGAGAACGGAAAGGGATGGGGTGGGGAGTTGGTTTATACTAATGTCTCAGCAAAGTGGGAGTTACATGACCTGGAATTAGTATAATGTATGTCGGTAATGGCGCGAGGCCCAAACCTCAGCTTCGTCCCATCTTTGGCTCTCCCTACCGAAAGTCACCCCAAGGAAGACGAGTCGATGCCGATGGCGAGGAAAGTACGTAGAGGAAGTGGCAAGATGGCATCGTTTGGGTGACAATCCGCAGCGCTGCATGTGTGAGCTAAAGGATAGGAGAGAAATGGTAGAGATGGAGCCAATGCCATTTACTATTTGATACGGGGGGAGGAAATGGTGAGGGCGGGGGTGGGGGTGGTTTTAGTAGTGTCTCAGCAAAGTGGGAGTTACATGACCTGGAATTAGTATAATGTATGTCTTTAGTGGCGCGAGGCCCAAAACTCATTCCCGTCCCATCTTCGGTTCTCCCTACCAAAAGTCACCCCATGGAAGACGGGTCGATGCCGATGGCGAGGAAAGTACGTAGAGGAAGTGGCAAGATGGCATCGTTTGCGTGACAATTCCGCAGCGCTGCATGTGTGAGCTAAAAGATAGGCGAGAAATGGTAGAGATGGAGCCAATGCGAGCAATGGCGGAGCAAAGAGATACAAGATAGCGTTTGGCAAGCGTACGGGGGACTTTCAAGATTCACCATCCGACTTGGGAAATGAACGGGAATGGGCGAGGGTGGTTTATACTAATGTCTCAGCAAAGTGGGAGTTACATAACCTGGAATTAGTGTAATGTATGTAGGTAATGGCGCGAGGCCCAAACCTCATCCTCGTCCCATCTTCCGTTCTCCCTACAAAAAGTCACCCCAAGGACGAAGAGACGATGCCGATATCGAGGAAAACACATACACAGTAAAAAAGATTTGTACATTTGACAAACCTTTTTTGTCCCCAAACGTCCACGATTATTTTGTTGTTAATTTCACTAAAAAATAGTCGTAAAGTTGATAGACGTTTTTGTAAAGTGGGCAAGATTTTTTTCTAAAATTAACATGAAAAGAATTATGGACGTTTGTGGACAAGAAACGTTGATATCTTTTTTACTGTCTGGAGGATTTACTATCCGACACGGGGGGTGAAAACGGCAAGGGAAAGACGGGGAGGGATTGGTTTATACAAATGTCTTAGCAAAATGGGAGTTACATGACCTGGAAATAGTACAATGTATGTCGGTAATGGAGGGAGGCCCAAACCTGATCCTCGTCCTATTTTCGGTCCCCCCTGTCGAAATCCACCCCAAGGGCAGACGAGCCGATGCCGATGGCGAGGAAAACCCACAGAGACACGGGAAGGGTTAGTCAGGTCGAGCCGGGGAACATCGCCGCGATAATGTTCCACGTCGAGGAGAATTCTCCGTCGAAACTCCGTGGCATGACTATAAGTGGCCGGTGCGAAACATTGTCCTGCTTTCCTCCGGTTTCACGCCGCACGCTGTGAAAAGCATTGTTTCCCCTCGTAGGAAAATCAACGCGCGGTTCGAATACCAAACGAGCTTCGATGTGCTTTCGGCGCTTCCTTCTCTTCGCCCGAAGGGAATGGAACCCCTTGTGCACGCGTCCCCCTCTCCCCTTTCGGCCGCTCGAAGCTCGTTCGAGGGTTCGCTTAACGCGCGTTAGCACGATTCGCTAAGCAATATAGGGGATGGAGTCCGCTGACTCGGATGTTACACCTTCGTCCAGTAATCCTACGCATTTCCCGACGAACGAATTTTTCTTAGCGCCGGCGTTGGTGAAAATAAATTGAATGAAAGCGTCCGTAGAGAATGCGGAGGCCAATTTAATGGACGAAATGAAGGTATAGAATATGGTCAGTGTTTATAGTAGGTCAAAGTTTCGTGCTGTGTGCTCGAGTTTGAGGTTTCGAGTACCTGTCGGTCTTCGGGTGTGGACAGTGACGGAGGCAAAAAATCAAACAGTGTTTCCATATTCCACCGATCCGTCTCTCACGTCAGCAGACTCTCGAACGAATCCGGCGGTGGATTGAACGACCGAACAAACCATATCATCCTCCGTAACCTGTCCGTTCCAACGGACTGGCGTACGAGAGTAAAAAGTAGTGTCAACTACGCGCGATCACCGAAGATTCGAGTGTGCAAAACATGACCGGAGGTTCCAGGATCTGGTTGGGAAATTCAATGAATTGCCATTGTACCCAATTTCGCGTGAATATCGTAACGCTCTTTGGGGACACGCCAGCCAATTTTTCATCCATTTTTGTTTTTCCATCCCAATAGAATTTCTTCCGATTAAGAAACATGCGCCCCGAATAATTGCTGCATAATAAACTGAATTGCTATTGTCCCCAATTTCGCGTGAATACCGTAACGCTCTTTAGGGACACTCCAGCTAATTTTTCATCCATTTTTGTTTTTCCATCCCAACAGAATTTCTTCCGATTAAACAAACATGCGTCCGCATAATTAACTGAATCGCCATTGCACCCAATTTCGCGTGCGGACCACAATTCACCGTGAGGACGCATTAGCCAATTTTTCATCAATTTTTCTTTTATCCATCCCAATAGACTTTCCTCCGATTGAACAAAACATGCGCTCCACATAATACCCGCATAAATAACTGAATTACCACCGTACCCAATTTCGCATGCAGCCCATAATGCTCATTCTGGGAAACACTACCCAATGTTCCATCCACTTTCATTTTTCCATCCCAACGGCACTTCTTCCGATTACACAGATATGCGCTCCGCCTAACCGAAAGTTTATTTGTCTCCTTTAAAGACGCGTTAACAAAAAGCCAGATGAAGAGGGATAATGATTTTCACCGGAGGGCTCTTTCGCCTTGCTCGCGACTGAGCGGTAGTATTTTGCCCGCGATCCGAGTCAGACAGGCTCGGAGCGAGGGGCCGGAGAGCGAAGGGCCGGAGGAGTTATCTTGGAAGACGATAAGGCACACTGAACGGGGTACCGAAGGGGGGGAGGTGGGGGGTGGGGGGCGGTCGGTATCCAGGCATCCGGGTTTTCGAGAGAGCTATCGGTAAGATATTTGCCGCGGGGCCCTCCGCCATCATTAGAATCTTCGTAGGAAGTCTCCGAGTCCGTACAATCTCACTCTTTCACCGTTGGCTCGTTCCTTCTTCGGGGTGCGTCTTTGTATCTCGTTACCGAGTGAGGAAGACGAGCGGCGGAGGGGGGGGGGGGGGAGAACCCTAGCGCCAGTTCCATACCGGCTGAATACCATCTTCTTTGTCAATGTGCTTTGAAATATCGGTACCGAGACGAATAGCGAATGGCTGGGCGGAGGAGTACGCCGGAAGAGCGAGACGGCCGAAGGGACGCTGAGGGAAAGCGAGAAAGCCAGTCAGAGCCTCAGCCTCTGGGAATTCCGCTGCTGTGTTGCTGTTGCTGTTCCTCCGCCTCGGAGACGTCGTGCTTCGAGAAAGTGGAATTAGGTTTGTTAAGCCGAGGTTGGATACGCCGTGGGCGTTCACGGCTATGAGCCCCCCCTTCGCCCTTCCGCGTCCCTCCGTGTCCTCAGCCAAGACACCGAGCACAGAAATCGATGGAAAATAATTCGAATTTATGGGGGGAAAATCGACACGGCAGGGAACGAAATGAAAGAGAGAAAAACAAAAATAACGAATATTTTATGCGGGTGGAATTCTATTTCGTTGCTCGTCGTTAGGGCAACGTAGACACGAATAATTAATACAAATCTCTTCGTTAAACAGTACTCGAGGATTCAAGTTTTTTTTTTTTATTATTTTTTTTTATCGTTCAGTTTCACCGGTTATCCTACAGATCGTTAGGGATTCTCCTTGAATACGATATAAAGTTCTAATATTGACCTCGGAGTTTCCTTGCTCGGAAGGGCCGAAGGAATGTTCGATGCTTTGAAATATCGCGGGACAAGCGTCTCGGCAGCTTCTTTTCTGTTACCTTTTTCTAAAATTTTTCTTTCGAACCGGAGAGAAACGGAATTAGGTTTGTTAGAGCGCGGAAACCCTGAGGAGAAGCTGCGCGCTTCTCGGCTTTAAATAATCCGTAATATCGCGACGGATAAAGGGATTTCGACGGTTCGATGATCATTAAGGGTTTGTGTAAAAGGGGTGTAACGCAGACGGGAACCGTCTCGATGCTTTCGCTCCAAGTTTCGACTGGTTCTCGTTTTTCCCCATCCCTGCGTAGATCTGCCTTAACGACCCGGAATGACCGACGAAATATCCACAGTACACCCGGATACCCGTTTTTATACAAATGCAAACGAAGGGCCAAATGTGTCGGACAAATTGACAAATCCATTGATAACGCGCTATCAATCAATTGAGGATTTGCCGCGCTTTTTTAATGCACTTAACGTACAGAGATCGCCGATGTCAACCAGCACTGTTTGCACCGGGCTGATAGCAATACCAATTTCCATCCATCCATGGAACAACTTTTCCCCCGGGAGCAAATCGCGTTGCTGATCTTTTAGCCAGGACAACAATGTGAATGTTTGTCATCCATTTTTGTTGCCGTTTTTTTCAAGGTAGATCGACCCCGTCTGTCCGTCTGTCCGTCCGTCCGTCCGTCCGTCCGTCTGTCGTCTGTCCGTCTGTCCGTCTGTAAAGGTAGATTCTACGTCCTCGTTAGACGAGTACTTGCCGCGTGAAGAGTCAAATATTAACTAATAAGTTTGAATGGTGTACGGTCCGCGAAGTAGCTTCAAAGATAACTGGGTGTCGGGATAAAGAGATAGGAGAGTTTCCTAATGGGTGTGAGTAAATCTGCAGGCTCTCTCGCCCTAGGAGTGCTCAAGGTAGTCGAGAGTCGTTTAAGGGTTGAAATAAGGGTGCCGTGCCGTTTCAAGTGGCAGCGGCGGCGAGGGAGTCCCGCGAGAACGGAAGAATGGGAACAGAAAGAGAAGAGTAACCCCGTGTTGGAAATTGTCTGGTTGAATAGGGCGCGAAAAGGATTGTTGACGCCCCACGATGAATACGAGTAATGGGAAGGTGAGTTTTGCGGTCGGGAAGGGGAAAGATGCTGCGGCGAACGCCCTCCGGCTGTGAGTTTAACTCTATATCCCGTTCCCACTCGAGCACATACTCGAGAGACTCCGCCGTACTCGAATTCGAACGTGCGTCGTGCAGCGTGCTTTAGTATTTCCTGAATATTCCCACAATATATGTATTTTTAGAAAATTGTTATCCGAAACGACTTTTGACTTTTCACAACTCTGAAGGTCGATTTTTAATACGTTCTTTGAACTTAAGGGTGCATCACGCGTACTTTTGCAGTCAAAAGTGCGATTCAGTGGGAATTTGAACACCTGCTAATGGTATAAACATCCGAAAAAATCAACCGTATTGAAGTCGCCAAGAACATTAATTTTGCTTAATAATAATTTCAAAAAGTTATTAACAAATTGCTTAAAAACATGTTTCATGGATTGTTTCAGTATTTTCTTACATTTATGTTTAACTTTGATAACACTGTACCATAGTGAATAAGTGATCTGGCGAAAGAATGTCTTGAACAGTTTTTTAGGGAATGTTTGCTAATTGTCCTCCTCAATGTCATCATCAATAGATGTGACGATGGATGGAAAACAATATGTGCAGGGCGATAAGAAGATTTTTCGGATATCTTCTTATCGCTTCTCATTAGTCTGAACTTAACATCGATCTTAAGTTCGAACGTGCAAGCAAACTTGAATTCAGACTGAAGATCAAACTTAAGCAGGAAATCAAGTTGGAACTGAGATTCGATTTTAAGTTCGAACTTGAGATAGATCTTAAGCCCACAATGAAAGTCGGGCCAAAATTGGTCTTAAGTTCGATCTCAAGAGTGATCTTAAGTCTCAAAATCCGACCCTAAGAGCATCCCCTCAAAACCATACAAATAAATCTATGGTATGGTTCAATCCGATTCCGTGCGAAGGGCCAATGCAATGCCGTGTAAAACCGATCGATCGAATGCAGGAAGGAAAAAAGATTGAAACGAACGCGGAGAGCCGATAAGTATGAAAATTGAGTGGAACAACGTCTTCGGTAGTCTCATCGTGATACACGTCAGACGCCCGTGTCAACCGCCTCTCCGCGAGCTCGTCGTGTTTTTATTTACTCTCTCTCCGACTCTCACTCCCTCTTTATCCTATATCCCGAGGTGACGAGCGACAGGCCGTTAACCGGATAACAGATTTTTCGAACCGAAGTGACAGAGCTTCCGGCACTCGAGGAACGATCGCGACCTACGATAAACGTCGAAAAGTTGACGAGAATGGGACTTAGCCGCCACCCTTCCTCTCTGCTCCGCAGCGGTTCGGGCACAGCCGATGCCAATCACTATATAAGATATTATAATGGCATTATTGTTTTCGTATTTTTCATGCAGAAAAATCGCGTCCGGAAGTTGGACGTTCTCGTGGCTCACACGGACCAACAGATTCACTTCGTTCGATACCAAAAGTGAGGAGAAATATAGTTGAAGCAAAAAAAAAAGAAGAAAGGAGAAGAAAAGAAAAACGAGAAACCAGTGTTGGGAAAGGCGAAATTGTACGTCGGCCACATGTGGGGTCTCCGAACTGGAGCGCCTCGTCGCCACCTTGTATATCCCGCTCTGCACGAGGAGAGAGAGTTTCGCCGCTATTCGTTCCCGAGGAAGGAACGTGTCTGAACGATTCCACCGGAGCGAGCGAGCGCGAATGAGAACGACGTCGTTCGAAATATGAAAACGGTGGCTTGCGAGCGTGTGCGTCCTGACGTTTCCTTTAATATTCCTTTTTCAAACGCCCCCTTCACCGCCCCTCTTTACCTTGGCAATCTTCCGGAACATATTTTCCCGCACTTTTAATTTTATATGGCTTCGGTTACCTATCCAAAAATAATAATAATAACAATTGATATCGATATTGATATTGACAAATTATTAACGGTTTGCTCCTTTTATAGTTTTATTTAAAAAATAGAACTTTTCAATAACTATAGGACTTAGTTAGGGATCGCATGTGTTCTCTTCTGACTTCAGAACAAACACAACATTAAATTCGTAACATCAATAATAATAATAATAATAATAATAATAATAATAATAATAATAATAATAATAATAATAATAACAATAATAATAAAAATAAAAAGAATAGGTTTTTATGTAATGTCGGATATTGGATTCGCCGTACGACCGGAGGAAACGCGATTTTGTTAAGAGAAAAATCTTGTAACTTTAAACGTGTCGTTATTCGCGTCATCACGCTGAAAAGCTCGGTATACAGAATTCAGGAACTTCCGGAATGCTCGACGAGAGAAGGCAAGCGAAAGAGGGAAAGGGGAGCGCAGAGAGGCTGGAAGATTGCCGGCGCGCATAGTAGACGGTTGCCGTCGACGTATATAGGATACACGGAGAAAGAACGAAAGGGATGAGAGGAGGGAGCAGCGAAAGAGATGGAGTGAGAAGGGGTTATATGGGTATTTTACGTTTGAGGGCCTGGTAAGCTCCTGATGTATTACTGGCTGAGCTTGCCGAGTCAGCGTTGCCGGCCCAACAAACCGGACAATCCGATTTTTTCCCCACTTCGTTTCTCTCATTCCCTTTCTTTTATCATTCTGCCTACTTTCTCTTGTCCGCAGTATAAAAGCTCTTGATAATAAAAAATATAAAAAAAATTAAACTTGAACGAGAATGGATTGAGGAGTGCAAGGCGTACATCGGGCACCCGATGGAAATTCTTAATCTTCGGGTTATGAAGCGAAGTTTCGATTTTAAAGAGACCAGATAGGATAAGCTTTCGGGGAAACTTTGGGGTATCGAATGGCAAATACTAGAGTTTGACAATGCAAAATGCTCCGCCGATTATCGCTGCACGCCGTCCTTAAGGTGGGGCTAAAGATCAACATAATCTTAAAATATTTTGAATCCATTTTTCTCCATTTTTCTCCACTTTTCTTCCAACAAACCGTACAATCCGATTTTTTCCCCACTTCGTTTCTCTCATTCCCTTTCTTTTATCATTCTGCCTACTTTCTCTTGTCCGCAGTATAAAAGCTCTTGATAATAAAAAATATAAAAAAAATTAAACTTGAACGAGAATGGATTGAGGAGTGCAAGGCGTACATCGGGCACCCGATGGAAATTCTTAATCTTCGGGTTATGAAGCGAAGTTTCGATTTTAAAGAGACCGGATAGGATAAGCTTTCGGGGAAACTTTGGGGTATCGAATGGCAAATACTAGAGTTTGACAATGCAAAATGCTCCGCCGATTATCGCTGCACGCCGTCCTTAAGGTGGGGTAAAGATCAACATAATCTTAAAATATTTTGAATCCATTTTTCTCCGAAAGGGTTTTATACAATAGGAAACGAATTGTGGGGCTCACTGCGTATTTTATTCACGAAGTGCACCCGTAATTCGCTGTGCACCGCGAATTTAAATTTTATAGAATCGTTTTGGAGATAAACTGATCGAAAATGTTTACTCTGTCTCTCTCGCACCCATACGTGTTTGGCGTCCCCTTAAGGGGAGTCTAGCGCTGTTTATCTCTCCTTTTAAGGCACTTAAGGGTTTTAAGGTTTAGACTCCTCTTAAGGCACTAGCATAAGGATTTGTTCCAACAAACAGGTCGATTTTCAATATTTTTCTTTAACGAGGGTATTAGAAGGATAAGGTCAGGTTTTTACACACAGTTATTACAAGGTGTTATAAAGCTTGAGTTTTTTTTTAATTGAAAAATATCGATTACCAACGGACTTATTAACAATTAACAACGGACATCGTATCCGACCATGCTAAATCTATCGATTTTGAATTTATAGCCGGTGACCATGTTTCACTTTTCTATGCCTTGTTTGTGACATACAAACAAATTTGCATTGTATCTAATAATTAAATTCGTGCTCGTACTACCTTCATATTTCGACAGTGTTAACCGGCCTCAACTAATAATAATAATAATAATAATAATAATAATAATAATAATAATAATAATAATAATAATAATAACAATAATAATAATAATAATAATAATAATAATAATAATAATAATAATAATAATAATAATAATAATAATAATAATAATAATAATAATAATAATAATAATAATAATAATAATAATAATAGCGACGCCCCGTCCTGTGTGGGGGATTCTCGATCCCCGGAGGTCGATTGTACGAAGAGTTCACCTTCGCTCGAAGTCTCACGTAGGCTATTTTTTATTCCTACAATTGCATTCAGGACATAATATAATTCGTTGCTGCTTCCGGTGCCGCCGGTGCTCTGCGTCGAATAAATGACGAAAGGGCGTGAGAGACGGCGAGGCTCGGCATCTCTTCTGTCCCAGGGCTCATCGGATGAGCGGACTGGGCGCTTGTGCAAGTAGAAGGACTCATTATGCAGTCAGAGTACCGGAGTGGCTTCAAAGGCAGAAGTAGATCCGCAGCACGTAAAGAGGGATGCACAACGTCTGTGGAAGTCGCAGGGACCAAGAACGTACACCGGCCAATGGTACCTTCAGCCGCACAACGTGCTCCTCCCTCGCTGCCGGAGACCTCTCGAACTCCCCGTACATACAAAGCACGCGGTATAATATACTTGGCGCTACTCCGACGTTGAAAATCTTCGTGCCCGGCTCGTTGCGGAATTGCTGAATGGGATAGGTAACTCTCGGTCAAGGCGAGAGATACCCGGCGCGACGGTGAGCGTCAAAGGGCAGATTCACTTCGTAATTTTGGGCCCCCGCTGGCGAATTTAATCTTCCATGTTTAGTTTACCATCGAGCCACAAATACGCCAACGTGGGCGGTCGTCGATGTCGAAATTACACGGTGGGCGCGTCTCGTTTGTTGTACGCTGCGACCCGTTTCAAACGAATTCGGAGGGCGAAACTTTCGGATGGCGACCCCACTTTTGAGGCGACGCGAATCGTACGAGGGATCGTGAAAATTACCAATAATTCACGAAATTCCCGTGATCGATGCTGGTGGTGCAAAAATCTCTTCGTTCGAAAAGGGGAATTATTTACTTCGAATTGGAGACAAAAAAAATTACTGGAAGAGTAACGAAATATTTGAGGACAGGTACAAGTATGCATGAGGGATTGGAGAATTTTACAGGATTATTTCTGTGGCATTCACGCTTTGGCATTATATCGATTGCTTAAAGTAAAACGGGCGTATGAATCGTGTATAAGCTATACCTGTACGGCTATCTGGCATTAGGCTGTCGATATGAAATATTACAATTACTGGAATATCCAGTTTTTTTTTGTTCAACGTTGAATTATTATCAATCCTTTTTTTTTGTGTAATTGTGACGACGCCCGAAAGCTCGCAAAATCCCGAGAGACAAAATGCAAAAACATTAATCCCACTGGAAAATTCTGAATTTATATATGGGGTATTCCACGTCAAATCGAACGGCCCAAAAACCGACCCTCTTAGATCAAGCTAAAAGTTCGTGACATTGTAATATTATACAGTGTGAGTGCCTGCAATTTTTTCAGATTTTTATGGCCTTTCGTTTTGAAGTTGGCAGATAGGCAAAAATAATTATATCTCCGAAACTTTTGGTTGTAGAAAAAAACGTTATAGACAAAAAATATGCTACTTTTCATGAACTATCTTCGTATTTTTTTTCAAAATTTTCCAGGTACGAGAAACTAAAAAAAACGAGAAAAATTCTTATCTTCAAAAATTGTTCAGCAAGTATGACGCTGTGAATTTAGCTTAAAATTTTATAGAATCTTCATTTATTAGTGTGAAACAACATGTACGAGTTTCAATACGGGTTGACATTGCCTTCGATTTCCGCAGTTCGACACAACTTGGAATGACCCATACATACATTTTTTATACGGGTATTTTTCATGCGATTTTATTCCACAGCGTTTCACGCCTTCGTGGTCTTCCAATGAAAAGCGTATATCCCCGAGTGCAAGTGGAATGAATATCGCCCGCATTTCCAATCGAACGTTGAAAGTGTAGTTCGCTCCGGGCCGAAGCTAAAAGTGTACAAAGTTACGGATCGAAGAGTCTACCTCGGAGCCATAACCGTCGGCGAGAAAGATCCCGGGCTCAGCCAGAATTGCGTATTGAGACTCCTGAAAGTATTGCAATCAAGTACGATTAATTGGGTCCTTTGATTTACACGTCGCCGGAAGCCCCGCGCGCGGCACCGACGCCGTTGCCGAACAACTACTTATTATAAAGTTATCTGTGCCGCTTTCGCTTCGGCTTTCAGCTTCCATTCCCCGGTCCTCCCCGTGTCCTGTACAGCTCGGGCGAAACTTTTTTCCACTTCCGCGAACTCAACGACCGCGAGCACTATCGCCACTATCTCAAACCTCCGCGGAGCGAGACGCCGGTTGAGAAGCATCCTCGCGCGTTTCGCGCGTTTCTGGGATAAGAGGCGAAAATTTTTGCCGACAAAAGGGGCCGGCGAGAATCCGGATTGTACACGGAAGAGAGCGATGGAACACGAAGAAATTGGGTGCGATTCCCCCGACAGTCACGCGGAGATAGAATGCCGCGTTTTAAATTCAATATACGGCGGAGCGGGCCAGTGCCTCGTACTCCTTTCTCACTATCCGGTATTATGATATCTCGCTCCTGATGCCACGCAGCTTGGAATAACACGTCCTCGCGCGCCCCGAGACCGCCCGATATTGGAAGGGAGCGGCGAAATCTGGGAAAAGACATTTAAAGATTTTTTTTTATTTGGTATTTTTTTTCTTTTTTTTTTTTTTTTTTTTGTAGTTTCTACACACGCTGAAGGGAACAATTTCCCTCGAGGCTCGCTTTCTCGGCTCCTCTCGAGACAGGACCGCCTGTTTCCGGGACGCACGACGAATACGTTTAATATCCAGCGCGACGGTCCTTCGAAAATTCTCGTTGTCGAGTAACGTGGCCGATACGCTCGCAATTTCTTTCTCACCGTCGTCGTGTTGCGATAATTTGCTTATCGGGAGGATAATAATCCAGGTACACTGAAGAAAAAATATCATTGATTCAAGTAAAATTTGCTTGCGGGCTGTCAATGAAAAAAAATGTTGTTTCGATTCTACTTTTCATTCGTACAATTTCATATCGGACTGAAACGATAAGATGTCACATTGACGATTTAGCCGTCATTTTTTCGATATCATATGGAATTGTAAGAATTGAAACAAACATTTTTTTCTTTGGCAGCCCGCATGCCAATTATTTATTCAGTGTAGAGTTTGGTCCGGCTGGCTGTTGCGTCCCAGCACCGGCGCGGTACTCGCCAGACTCCCGGGCCTGGCGAGGCGTCGTGCCAGTGCTGGGATCTTAACGGCCGGCAACAAGACCTAGGGGTGAGTGGGGCAAAACGCAATTTTCAATTGCAATCCGATATTGACAATCCGGATTGCCCGTTTGACAACCGAATTGAAAATCCGGGTATATCGTTGGGACAAAATGGGGCATCAAAAAATTATCCCAAAACTGAGGTTTGCCCCACTGTCCCATTTTGCCCCGCTCTCCCCAATCCCATCCAGACACCGGCCTAAAACCTTATTTCTTCCGGCTGAGTCTCAACATTTCTCATTATCGCCCAACATATCCTTGGTCTTTCTTTCTCACCCTCGAGTTCCCATAGTTTGAGCATCGGATATGCATCGGGTAATACAACAACCGGGGTGAAACGTGATTTCTTCAGCGCGCTGAAATTTCCGTCTCGCGCACGAAGCTGCAGGAACGGGAGCCATAGTAACGAGCAAAGTGGATCATCCCTTTAAAATGCTTCAGTTACACGTAACAGGTACTATATTATATAAAATTCCTTTGCAAGGCGAGAGAGCCCGTCGGTTGCCGTGAGGGTGGCTGAGCGGGCCGAGTGACACAGAGACACGGGGTGGAATTAAATTTATAACTTTTGTATGAAGAGTATGTGGAACGCGGAGTGTAAGTGGGAGGGGGCGGCGGGGCGGCGCGGAGGGGGGGGGGAGAGGGAAGCGGAGAGAGATGAGAGACTCGGTTATTTTACTTAGGGTCCTTCGGGCTTTATAGCTGAAACGTGCCGCGATAATGTAACACGAGAGGTGGGTAATGGAACTTATGATATATCATATGGATGCTCGTCTCCATCCCTCCCTCATTCCTCCTCCTCTTTTCCTCTCGTTCCGCGAGCGGGAGAGGCCACGCGTATGCGGATCATCCCCCGTCCCGTTCTCCACCCTCACTTCTCACCGCGCCATTGCAGCGAGCCGAGTTTCGCAACGCTAACACGCCCGGTAATATCTTCATATGAGGAGAGGCGCCCGGGCTTTTACTCATACCGTTGCCGAAATATCATACAAGCGTCGCCGTATTCTCGCATACAAGATTTAAATCTGCTTTTTACCCTCGGCTTCTTCTGCTAGGGGAGTGCGGGGCAAAATGGCACACCGGGGCAAAACGGGATAACGAGACAAAACGCGATTCTCCAATAACTTTGGGATGATTAGTGTTGATGGTAAGTGGGGCAAAACGGGTTTGGAGGGGCAAAACTGGGCATCCAAAAATTATTGGGAAATTGAGTTTTGTCCTCACTGTCCCGTTTTGCCCCGCTGTGCCATTTCACCCCGGTCTCCCCTATCTTCGCCGGCTTCGCGGATACATACGTCGTGCACGCTCACACTTTTCAAAGGAAAAATTTTCTATCCTGCCCGACGGTAGTTCACACACGCACTACCCCGACATCGACCATTTCGTATTTCGTACCCTCCGACGCGTTACCCCGTACCGTGTATTAAGGTATATCAGATATTATATGTATTTCACGGTGCCAATTTTGCGGGCTCGCGTCAATGTCCTCCCCTAAAAGGAAGAAAAGTACATTGGAAAATCTTACCTCGAGGACAGCTGTGTCATAGCGGGGCGTGGGTATGTGCGCGCTTGTCGGGCACGTATGAGGAAAAATCCAAATTTCATGGCTGTGATGTTGAGATTTTATTGATGAATCTTCATCGGGTGAAATTATAGATTTTTCATTTATTTTTTATCGTGTTAAGAAATAACAGGGTTTAACGCTGTAAAATTATCGGCAACAGACTGTTTTTTTTTATGATACGGAAACAAAATATTTATACGGTCCGGTTTCTGGTATATCGGCAATTGATAACGAACGATTTTTGCCCTATTAGTGTAAATAATTCGTCCAACTCCGGAAATCGATAATTATTGAGGGAAAAGTATGGAGAAATCGAATAAGCCATATTGGGTATCGTAAAATCAATTCGCGAATTCCATTTCATTTCTCATTTGGCAGAGATACAATAAATATCGCCGACGAATATTTTTCTAGATCGGAAAAAAAGAAAAAATTCAATTGCACTCGATCCTTTGGTTTCGACGTACGTATCAAGCTGAATCAAAGTTCGTCGCGATATCGTTGCTTGATTCTTTGCAATCAGCCTCAAAATTGCTTCGCTGTTGCTCCCTGCAGTGTTTACGTCATTCAGAATTCTGAAAGTCACACTTGGCTCGAGTGAATATACAAATTTCATTGTTGTAAAGTTAAATTTTCATAGAAAAATCATCAGCAGGTAAAAGTATAGATGTTTCGTTTATTTTTTATCGTATTAACAAACATTAGGTTTTTACTAGGTTAAATTAGGTTAAATTACCGGCAAGAGACGTTTCTTTACCATAAGAAAAAAAATCATGTGGCCCTGTTTCTGCAATATCGACACGGATTACGAATATCGAGTTTACACGGAGAAAAAAAAATGTTGGATCAACCAAAATTCGCGATGACGGACGTTCAAAGTTGTTGTTTGTTTGGTGCAAATAAGGCATTGTTTTGTGAAACAATTATTTGCTTCAATCAATTAAAACAAACATTTTTGTTTCCACCAACCAAATAACACCTTTCCAATCATTTTCCTCAGTGTATTAGTGTAAATAATTAATTCAAAGATTACTCCGAAGATTGATAATTATTGAGCAATAAATCTGGACAAATTGAAAAAGATGTATTGATTTCTAAGTTACCAACGATAAAAAAATAAAAATATCGCCCATGAAAAGTTTTCTAGACCGGTAAAAAAGATAAATGAAATTCCACTCGCTTTGATTTCGATGTACGCATCGAGCCTAATTAAGGTTCGTCGCGATATCGCCGCTCGCTACTTTCCCACCAGCCTGTCCGTCAAGATTGCTCCGCTGTTGCTCCCTGCAGTGTTGAGGTCGGCCCGAATTCCGAAAGCGACACTTGGCTCGTCGATTATCCTCGGCGATTAGGTTACCGGGAAAGCTATAGTTTCGCCAGTGGCTACGTTCCGTGTATGATCAGACCCGAAACTCCCGTCCGTACGGTTATGCACACTTGGCCACGGCGAAGAGGGACCGCACGCGGCGCCACAGCACTGCGACGCATTAAAATCCCATAATTCATACTCGCCCATGGCAGCCCTAAAACAAACCAATTAGGACGTTACGCCTGGAGCCCGAGCGGATATTAAGATCCTCCCGGCAAGATACAGCTTTATCGCCCTCCGGGTAGCCCGAGATCTTAGAACAAGCTCGCAAACTAGCGTGGAACATGAATATTCCTTCCACCTTAACGGGCGACAAAAATAAAGTACAAAAAATGAAGAACAACCAGAAAATATGCGCTATTGATAAAAGCAAGCGCGGAGGGGGGGGGGGGGTGTTCAAAATTGAGAACGATTTACGATTCAAGATCCGAGGTATCTACTTCGACCGTCAGTTTCACATTGGTTAATCTCTCCTCGCCCCCTTCTTGCCATCCCTCGCTCGACGGCAACCCCCGGGTTGACTCTAAGTTGTAAAGTGGTTCGTAATCGCTTTTACCCCGTCGCCTCCCCCCCGGCTCGTCCTGGATTCTCTTTCCTCCCCCACGCGGAAAGACGGTGACACACCGATAGAAAAGTTGCCACGGCTTTTCCGAACCCCGACCGGGACGAGCGAGACGAGAGGAAAAACAAACTCTCGGTCCGCACTCGAGCCTACCCGGTGTACGGATAAACAGTTTTGCCGAATATCACCTTTTCTCCCGGAAAGTTCGGGACAGCCGCTCTGCGATCGAAGGAATCAGGTCAACCTAGCGTTTCGCTTCTCTACTTGTCTTCTTTGCAGAGACATTTTATATATATGCGGCATTCCCTGCCATGTCAACTTGGGTCTAAAAAGTAATCTTGGATCGCGCCCGCGACTTTTTATATGACTGAACTGATTCTCAGAAGCACTCCGATTTTTTATTACATTTTTCAAAATTGCTTATAATTATTTATGATAAAAAAATGAACTTCTTGATCGTCACAATTTAAAAGTTTGACAAAATTACTGTCAAAATTATTGTCAAGCGAGAACCCATAAACGACTGATTTTTTTCTTCCAATTTTCTGCACCGATTTTTTTTTCGAAACAAACTAGAAAAAATAGACGTCCACTCCAGCTCCAATAATAAAATCTTGTATATATAACCCAAGATTTTTCAGAAAGTTTTCAGATTTTTTTATTGTGGTAATCAATAAATTCATTTATCTAATCACAATTAATGATAAACAATTTTTAAAAATCTACCAAAAAATCCCATTGCTTTTGAGAGTCAGTTCACTCATATAAAAAAATCGCGATCCCAATCCAGCATGCGAAGGATTAAAGCCATTTCGAAACGATAAGGAATGCCCTGAATATATTAATCAACCGGAAACAGTCATCATGGCCGCCACTAAGACTTTCCCAAAATAAGAATCCCACACAGTCTTGCATTCAGTAACGAGGCATACATCAAACTTCGGCAGCCGGTAACTCTCATCCTTGTGTGCTCAAGAGTCCCTCGGCCCGACGTCGGTCAGTCAGTACGCCGGGTTATCGTGACGTCCAATCTCGGATCGTTTCGGTCACGCGACATGTTCCTTATACCGTTAATATTCCTCGCTCGCGTCCTCCCATCCAGCCCCACAACGGTTGCCCGTACTCGATGTTCAGTCGAAGAAAAGTTGCCACGCTAAGCCCCCGCGTTACCGGAGGCTCTTAGCGAGCCTTTTGTATCTCGTGCTCGGCGCTCTCCGCAGCGCCGAGCGCCACAGCGGGCCGAGTTAGCGAAATGATGGGGGCCAATCACTCGGGGATTCCCCCGTCGAACTCCTCCCCAACCCCGCGCGCGTAGTACGAGTTTCCGGCCGGAAGTCTCCTCGGTCGCTGGCGAATAAATTAATAACCGAAGGAAGCAATCCTCGTGATTTATGCCTCGGCTATATAAAATGACGATCAATGAGTTTGTTCCTGTGTTTTATCGCGTCCCGTATAAGCAGACGAGAGAGCCCGGGCGGGCCGTGCGGTACGGCGGGAGGTCTGCGGGAAATCGGTGAGGAGGAAAAGATCGATCGGCGAAGGAAGTCCGGATGGGCAAAGCCAAGTCCGAGGGAAGCCAAGAGGTAATACGGATAAAAATTACAAATCTCGGCCATATATTCCCGGTGGAGTTGGTCTGCCCGGGACTTTGCTGCTGCATCGTGTGCGGTCCCGGCGCCTCTCGCGGGCCCTCATCCCGACAATCCCAAACGTTTCCGTACGAGAGCGACCGGCTGCCGGAGCTCGGGCCACTCGACACGAGTGGGCCAAACATACGTCACGACCATAACTACTTCTTTGGACGCTATAACGGTATCTCACGGCGGGGGAGGCCGCGGACCAGAGATACGTACGGAATAAAGACATAAAAATTGGAGAATCGAGCAAGAAGTGTCTTATACGTTTCGGTCGGGCGGTGAGGGTGGTTGGCGTAAATTGGTGTATATTCTTTATCGCCATTTTTAATGGATTCAGAGATGCCCGACCCGCCAAAGGAACATCGGCCGGCCGGTGTGTTTATCGTTTTGCTCGCTTTTCTTTCGGGCTCGGCGAAACAAGATAAGAACGAGAATGGCAAAAGCTCGGTAGCGGCGAGTCGAATGGCGTGCACATCCGATCGGGAAGGGAATAGACGGGGGGGGGGGGGGTGGCTCTGTGTGTGTTTGGGCGCGAGAGCGAAAGAGAGCGGGCAGCCGGGGGCCGGTGAACGCGAGCAGCGGAGCGGAGCCGCTCCCGGGTGAGTAAGGGTGGCCGGAGTCGGCCCGACGGCCGGAGTGAGAGGGAGAGTCAGATTCTTAGATAAAATATCCAATTTAAAGTTTCATCGTAATTTTACGATTCTTGGAAGTAAATTAATAGTATTATCTACCGGTGCTTCCGTTCTCTCTCAGCCCCCCCTCCCCCTCCCTTGGCCATTTCTCGTTCTGGCGTCCCGACGGACTCCGGTGCGCTCTCACGCCCTCGCGGTTCAAACTGCGGGCGGGGGGGGGGGGGCGAGGAGGACCGGCGGGGGTTTTGAACTTGGAAAATAAGCAGCCCATTACTCATTACTTGCCAGGCTTATCGTGACTCCCGTGCATTCGTGCCCGGTCCCACCCTCTAAACGCCGGTGGGCGATCCCCAAGGGCGCCCAAACCCTCCGCGACTCCTCTTCGTCCCTCCGGCGGGTTTCGCAGTCGGTCCCGTTGTTGCCAACTCGATCTTCCGTTCCGGGTTATGAGCGCCGGGCTGCAGAGACGGAGAGTGCTCATCCCCTTAAACGAACATTCTATACCACTCCCCACTCCCCCACTCCACACCCCCCCCCCCCCGCTTCCGTACGCTATAATCCAACCCCCTCCGCCAAAGTCTCCCCCGTGTGCGCCAACGGGACCGACTAAAAATCATGAAAGAAGAAACATAATACCGCCAAACACGCTTTCTCACCCTCCCGCTAATTTCTCTCGGTCCAACCCGAGCCGTCCGGTAACTGCATCACGGAAGGAAGCCACTGTACCGACCGGGCAGAAACTCCAGCCACACTCACACAGACAAAAAAGTACTAATAGCCCGGCATAGAGAATAAAAAAAAGAAAAAAAGAAAAACGGATAGTGAGCGAACGCGTCAAAAGCCTCGGAGTATGAGTGCGTTAGACCGCGAGTGTGTGGGGAGTTTCTGCGGGGGAGGGGGGGGGGGGGGAGAGGACTCTGTTCGGCGGGATGGGTAGGTGAGTCGGGTTTTGCGGGAAAAAGCCAACATTAAGAGGCGCTGAGCTGGCGACACGGCAATCTCAGCAAACCGGCGGAGGGGAGAGGGTGAAAAAATCTGGCGACGTTCAGCCAAGGAAGGCTGCGAGGAGGAGGGGGTGGTTTGAGGAACGGGTGAAAAAAGAGCTCGCTAAAAGGTCGTTAAGGTTAATGCGCGGCGAGGGTGCCTTGCTCGAGACTATTCTCTTCCTCTCCCAGCGAGACGCGGGAGCAAGCAACCAAACTGCGTTTCTCTGTGGCCTCTGGCTCGGCTCCCGCGCTTGCCTCTGTCGTTCTTGGTTTTCGGGCCTCGGGTATGTTGATGCTGATGGCTCGGCGAGCGGCGGCTCTTCCGCCTCCTTCGCGGGAACCGCCTTTCGTCGTCGTCCTCGTTTTTGGATAGTACGACGGGAAAACCAGTTTTACCCTTTGCTCGTTACGGAAAAACGAAAAAGAGGCTTCCTCCACTCTCGTGTTTTGTCACTTTGCTGTTTGACAACGGTGACTGGATGGCTTCTTGGCTCTTGGCTCTCGGGTCGAACTCTCGAAGACGGTGAGCGACATGTTTTTTTCTTTTTATTTTTTTTTCTCCCGGTAATTATAAAGACGTCGTGACTGTGACGTTGCGCTGAAGTTCTCCACGCGGAGGCATTGTGTTCCGAGAACGAGACGCGCGGTGGATGTTGGATTGAAATTGGGGGTCTAACAATAAAAACACGTTTAAATTTTGGGCGTAACCAACTCTAGAAACATCGAACTCAAGTCATTCAGTCGGAACTTTCGATATTTTCGATGTGTTATTTAAATGCAGGTCTATAAGTAAATATTTTCTATCGGTAATGTCACCCGGACACTACGGGTGATATGGTCATGGTAATAATGGTAGTCGATTGGGCCTGAGAAGCATAGAGGAATCGCATAAAACATGTCTCAGTATATTTTATGTTGACTACATGAACTACCGAAAGACAATAATTACCTCCAATTGTTTCAGACTAAACTAGAGAGAAAACGCCATATCACCCGGAAATTGCGGGAGATATGACCACGTGACTCTTGCACTTTTCTCTTGCACTTCTTTTTGTTAATTTTACAAAAAAATATTCGTAAAATTAACAAGATTTTTTTTTTTTTGTAAAATGAACGTGGAGAGAATTGTGGAAGTTTATGGACAAGAAACGTTGGTAAGGCAAACGTCCCAGTGACCGAACACGTTCCAGTGGCCGCGCAAAGCATGCGTGCAAGAGAGACGCAAATACGATTTTTCATGCACGTACGGGAACTGGGACTTCGCCCTTAGGTGTGCGGCCACTGGTACTTTTACCTCCCTATTTTAGTGTGCGTGTCGATCGGGGTAGAAAAACAGAACCACGGGAAGCGGGCCTCGTTTTTGGAAACTTCGCTCGTAAACCAGTTTAACCCTTTACTCGCTACCGCAAAACGGGAAAAGGCTTCCACTCTCGTGTTTTGTCACTTTGCTGTTCGACAACGTTGACTGGATGGCTTCTTGGCTCTCCCGTCGGACTCTCGAACACGGCGACCAACATGTTTTTTTTTTTTTTTTTCTAGATAATTTTACACACATCGTACCTACGACGTTGCCCAGAAGTGTTCCACGCGGTCGCATTGTGTTCCTAGACCGTGACTCGCGGCGGATGTATATTGGTAATCGCGTGACACGTGTCGACCGTTTGATCGAAGTAGGAGAAAAAAAAAGTGGACCACGGAAAGCGGGGAGGCGGGTGGCGAAACGGATGCATTTGTGAATATCTCGCGCAGCGCGAGTGAGAGCCGTGTTTTGTGTGTCAGTGGTATTTGCGCCAGCTAGTCGATACAGCTCGCCGGAACGACTCGGATTTCTGAATGCATCGGCCTGTGTGAGGTTTCGCCGACGCGCTTTGACGAATTTGCAATCGATCATCCTTTACAATTCGGGCACATTGACGAAAGGGAGTGAAAGGAGAGAAAACGAGGTGGACACATTTTTTTTTTTGTTTTTCTATTTTTTTCTGCCCCTTTTCTAAACCTTACTGCACACAAGCTTATGACGTTTCGAAATTACCCAATTTCCTGTGCGGTCCCTCGAGCCTTAATGGGAAAGGCTCTCGACCGGCCGCTCGGAGTTACGGCCGTAAAGTGAGCAACGTAACTAATTACCCTCGTCAAAATCGCGGTCAAAGATTAAAATTGGCCAGAAAAAAAAATCGCATTCGCGTACTCGGCGATTCGGAGTCCGAGGGATTCGGGGCGTTTATACAAAGTGGAAAAACATTTATCGCTCGTTCACACGTGCCTGAGTGAAGCGAGTGCTCCGGGTGCAGCCACACGTAACGCGAAAATAGTATTCGCGCGGGAGATGTATAGAGGCGAAGGGGATGCGGTAAAATCCTCCCCCAGCCGACCGCTCGCTCGAGCGAGGGATGGAAACCGCGACCAAGCGGCCGATTAATTTCGCTCGAGCTGAGAGAGAGCCATTCGCGGTATGATAATTAAAATTTGTTGTCGAATCACAATAATACGTACTAGTTTACAGTATAAATTCTACACGCGGTACGGGGCTTCGCTTCCATTTCGTTAAGCAATTCCCGAGCCGTTCCGTCTGATAACGCGGGCCCGGGCGGCCGGGCAATCCTCGCGGATAGACCGCGGGAGGCATGCTCGCGCAGTAGTTACAAATGAATTTATTCCCGGCACCGAGAGTGGTCGCCTGCTTGCTTGCCAGGAATATTTAGGGGTTGCGGGCAGCGCGCCGCCCAGATACGAAAACCCGCCTAGTCAGACACTCTTTCATATCTCCCGCCGCGGACCCATTTGTATACGAGATCAACTTTTCGCAAAACGCTCCGTTTTCGGTCCTCGTTGTTAACTAGATTGCGCCACTCTCCGAGCGCGGTTAGTTCCGACATTTTTTTTTTTTTTTTTTGCTGTTTGTTTAATACTATTTATTATCGTTGTTGTTAGAGAAAACTATGAGCATGATCTATATGAGAATCTGATTCGTTGTTTTTTTTTTTTTAATCAAATTTGTGATTTAAAAAAAGGCTCGATCGCGACGAGTGATAACTTATTTAGTTTCTTAGAAGCTATTTTTTTTTTACGAATTTATTGGGCAATTTGCTTCGCTTTAATATTTGATAAGAAGGAGAATGCAGATTTTTCATAACCCGGAAGATATCTGCATGATATCAAATTTCATCTTTGGCAAGTCTATGCCAATGCACGGCTTTAGGATGAAAAAAATGGTTCACTTGTAGAATTTTATTCTGGAAGTTAACTTAGATCATTCAGCCTTAGATCAGGGATACTAGGCTGATAAATATAAATATAAATATAAATATAAATATAAATATAAATATAAATATAAATATAAATATAAATATAAATATAAATATAAATATAAATATAAATATAAATATAAATATAAATATAAATATAAATATAAATATAAATATAAATATAAATATAAATATAAATATAAATATAAATATAAATATAACGGCAAATTTCCGAATAAGGGATTCCGTTCACGGTAAACTGTGTGGACGATCGGCGGGGGGCACTGAAAAGCGTCGCGGGACAGGGATACCTCTCGTTATATCGATAATTTGAATATTCCGGTAAATCCCGGAGGTACAGCATCGAGTATACGTGTAGCGGTGGGGAGCAAACCCATAAGGCGGTTTTGCCGGTCCGACAACGATGCACTTTATTCCGTGAGATCGCGACTACTTCCTCCGCGCTCCTTCTTCATTCCCCAACTTCGTTCTTCCTTCGACTCGTTCGAGACCTCCTCGCCAAAGGCTCTTCGGGTAAAGATTATTATTCATGACAGCGTATCCTATTACAAGAACGCATGCAACATCGTAGCGTCGCGGAGACCGCGAGCTCTTTCCCTCCCCTTTCTCGGGGACCGGTCGCTCCGGTCCCGAGGGAGACGGCTGCCCGATCCTCTTCGACTCCGGGGATGGAAAAGGGAGCCCGGACTTCCTTTTCTCCATTCCACCTGCACGGTCGCCCACTATCGCCAGCCGGAGCTTCGAGGAACTCGTACATAAAAACTTTTCGAGCTTCCCCGATAGATCGAATCAGTTTGCCGGCGGACCAAACCCCCCCCCCCCCCTCTCCCCCCTCTCCCCCCTCCCTGTCTCGTTTAGAAAAAGCTCTTCGCGTGTCTGATCATCGACGATTCTTCCTCAACCCCGACGTAAAAAGCTTCGGAAATGTAAAACTTTGAAAACATTTTTTTCATTTCATTTTTTATTTCATTTTTTTTACATTTTTCCGGAAGAATATAAAATCGGAGGAAAGAATCGTTCTGATCGATAATATGAGAAAACACTTGCCGAGGGGCTCGAGAGAGTGCGTCATCAATTGTCGAGTCGTGTATATTCCACCCGGCGGAGACACTCGGAATAACCAATCGCGCTTTCACAGCCTGTCGCAATTAGAAACTCGCTCCTCACGGCGGAGCCGCGGAGAGAAGAGTCGGGAAGGAAAAAAATAATAAAAAAAATAGAATAAAACTTTTTAAAAAATCTTCTCGGCGAAGCCGCCCGCGTCGACGTCGTCACCCATTCCCGAAGAATCCTCAAGTCCCTCGTTTCTTCTGTTCGCGCTCTCTCTCTGTCTCTCCTGTGTTTCCGCAGCTTCCTCGCTACCATTTCCATTGCAGATCTCACTGCGAATTCACTCGCGACTTCGCCAGTGATGAAGCTCGCGGTACCGCGAACGAAGAATAATCAGAGTTAAGGAACGGGGACGAATGAAATGTAAAAAAAGGCTTCGAGACTTTGATTCCGAAATGTATATATATATATATATATGCATATATATATGCACACTGTAAAAAACATCGTACGAAATTCAATGCACCGGACTGGAAGTTTTGTATGCAAAAACTGGTATACTAAATTTCATGTAAAATTGCGATGAAAAATGAATGCTCAGTGTATTAAAAACACTGAAAATACTTTGTTTTCATTAATTTATTTTAATTTTACTATAAAAATACTTTTTATTTTAATGATTGCTTTAAATTTCAATGAAAAGGCATATTAATTTTTCATCACAATTGTACATTAAACTTAGTGTACCAGTTTTTGCATAAAAACCGGTCCAGTGCATGAAATAAAAAACATTTTTAATAGTGTATAAAATACCAATGAAAACATAAACATAAATAAAGAATAAAAAATGGTCGGAAGCATTTAAGTAATAAGCAAGTTTCATTAACGTTTTCATCAGCGTTATCGACCCACCGCGCGTTGCTTCTCGCGTCGATGCAATTTGTTTAAAAGTTTCTTTCCCCCGCTGAATGTCGAAAAGACGAGAATTTTATTCGTCTCTTGATGAAACTGAACCGGAGTGGTTGTGTGTGTGTACACACCGTGCACGGGCTGTGCGAGGCCGAACTAAGGCGTACAAAGGAGAAAGGAGTCGATCCAATCGTTGGCGATTTTCTCAAATGTCGCCGTGGGGTTTTCTCGAGGAGGCGGTGACGAGGAGCGGGGGGGGGGGGGGCGAGATCCGCTAGCGAAGGATGAAAGTTGGCCGCCGGCAAAGTCCTCTGAGAGGGTGCGGCGACAAGGGAACGAAGGTGGCGAAAGATTTTCCGGCTGGTCTGGGTCACAGTAAATAAATAGAGACAAGCCGTGGGCCGGCCCGGTTTTTAAGGACGGAAGCCCTGCTCCTCGTCCTCGTCCTTCTTTGCTCGGAGCCACCGTCGACGCTCGTTCCTCTCGCGCCGGAGTGAAATAAATGAAAAGCGGGGAAAACCCGGAGAAACGAGAGCGTTTCAGCCTCGGAGCTTCTGCCACCGCGGCTCTTTCGTCCCCGGGACAATCACACCGCGGGAGCTGTGAAACCCTGAAATTTTATATCCAATCAGCGGTGGACACCTACTCCGGGTGGCTTGCTCAGTTTTATTCGTAAGATCTAAGCGCGAATGGCGCCGGACGCGGAGGAATGCGAAATTCCCTTCGCTAACGAATTCCCGGACAAGTCTGAGCCGCCACTTTATGAATAATTTGGGCGAGCCGATTCTGTGTACCTTTCCATGGTTAACGACTGCGAGGTATGAGGAGAAAGAGGCGCGACCGATTTAACCCCTCATCCACGTCGTCGTTTTCATACGACAAAGCCCATTCGTAAACACCTGCGAAAACAGGCAATGTAGTTGAGCAAGTTTATGGGTAGCTGGAAAGTAGCCTGAAATTTGATATCCAATCAGCGGGTGATGCCTACTCCAGGTGACTTGTTCGGTTTGATTCATAAGTTCTAAGCGCGAATGACGCCGGAAATGGAGGAATGCGAAATTCCCTTCGCTAATGAATTCCCGAACAAGTCCGACCCGCCAGTTTATGAATAATTTGGGTGAGCTGTTTTTGTGTACCTTTCCGCGGTTAGCGACTGCAAGGTATAAGGAAACAAAGCTTCCTCTATGAGGAAGCGAAAGAGGCGCAACCCCTCATCTACGTCATCGTTTTCATAAATATTCCAAAGCCCATTCGTAAACACCTGCGAAAGTAGACAACTTAGGTGAAGTCTATGGGTAGCTGGGTAGTAGCCTAAAACGTTATATCCAATGAACGGTGGACGCTTAACCCCGCTGACTTGTTCAGTTTTATTCGTAAGTTCCAAGCGCGAATGGCGCTGGAAGCGGAGGAATGCGAAATTCCCTTCGCTAATGAATTCCCGAACAAGTCCGATTCGCCACTTTATGAATAATTTAGGATACCCGATTCTGTGTACCTTTCCGTGGTTAACGACTGCGAGGCATGTGTAGAAAGAGGCGCAACCGATTTAACTCCTCATCCACGCCATCGTTTTCATAACAATTCCAAAGCCCATTCGTAAACACCTGCGAAAGTAGACAACTTAGGTGAAGTCTATGGGTAGCTGGGTAGTAGCCTAAAATGTTATATCCAATGAACGGTGGACGCTTAACCCAGCTAACTTGTTCAGTTTTATTCGTAAGTTCCAAGCGCGAATGGCGCCGGAAGCGGAGGAACGCGAAATTCCCTTCGCTAATGAATTCCCGAACAAGTCCGATTCGCCACTTTATGAATAATTTAGGATACCCGATTCTGTGTACCTTTCTGCGGTTAACGGCGGCGAGTTATGATGAGAAAGAGGCGCGACCGATTTAACCCCTCATCCACGTCACCGTTTTCATAACAATTCCAAAGCCCATTCGTAAACACCTGCGAAAACAGGCAACGTAGGTGAGCGAGTTTATGGGTAGCTGGGTAGTAGCCTGAAATTTGATATCCAATCAGCGGTGGACACCTAATCCAGCTGACCTGTGCGGCTTCATTCATAAGTTCTAAGCGCGAATAACGCCACAAGCAGAGGAACGCGAAATTCCCTTCGCGAACGAATTCTCGAACAAGTCCGACACGCCACTTTGTGAATAATTCGGCCGAGCCGATTCTGTGTACCTTTCCGCGGTTAACGACTGCGAGGTGCGAGGAGAAAGAGGCGCGACCGATTTAACCCCTCATCCACGTCATCGTTTTCATAACAATTCCAAAGCCCATTCGTAAACACCTGCGAAAACAGACAACTTAGGTGAGCGAGTTTAAGGGTGGCCGCGTAGTATTAGTCGAGCGACTCCAGCGAAGCGAAGGTCCTCCGAACTCTCGTGGCTTCACAGATTTTCCAACCGTCTTTTCCCCCGCGATGGTAAACATTATCCTTCGAAACTGAGTTCCCGTCCCGCGAGCTCCCGTGAGAAAGCTTCTCGTGCTCCTCGACGCCTTTGTCAATCACTCGTCTCCAACTTGTAATTAAATTGAAGCAAAAAAAAACCCCGAGCAAATTTATCGCGGCTGACTTACGAATCCAATTGAACCCCCGAAGAGGCCTTGAGAAATGGAAGTGGGGAGGAGAGAATAAGAGAAAAGAGAGGACCAAAAAAAAAGAACAAGTCGCAGTGCAATGAAGCAGGGATCACCACCGGAGGTTCTCATAATCCCCCAGAGTCTTTTATCTCTCCGGGGGCAGACCCTCGGTCTTCCCTTTCTATCCGGCGGGTTCTTCGGGGTGTGTGTTGGTGGGCATTTTTTTTTCTTCCCCGTTCGCCTCCAGATGCCCAATGACCAAGGGTGCTGCTTCTTATCTCGCGGTGGAAAGAAGCCCGGCTTCGTTCGGTTGATGGGCTCGTTAGGCGAACGTATCTCGGTTCCTCATGCCGGGCTTCTGTACTCGTCTGGGAAGAGCTTTCGCTCCCGCGGCGGATCATCCAGCTGCCGGTGAACAGGCATTGCTTGTTTTCTTTTGCTCCGTTGTTTTCGGGAGCTCATCGGGCCGAGTGCGCGCTCCCGCTTCGCTCTTCCTCTGGATGTACATCGACGAGAGAAGCACCGCGATTCCGTCGATCCGGCGATAACGAGCGCGTGAAATCTGCGAATACCATTTACGAATGCAGCTCGGCGATAAGTCCGAGTGTTTATCTCGGAGCTCGGTCGGCTTCCCAACCGTCGCTATCGGGCAATCCCGCCGCGGCTGATCGGCCGGGACCGACGTCATACTCGTGGCGAATGGCTTGGGTGAGATCTGGGGTTTCCTCGGGAGCCAAAGTGGTCCCGGAGTCAATCGGCGAGATTTGAATCTCACCGAGTGGAAGAGGATGAGCGCGAGAACGAGACGCGGAAGGGAGGTTAAAAAAACGTACCCGGGCGGGATGCCGATGAACTGGACGAGGGCCGCGGATGGTGGAGGGGACGAGGAAGAGCTATTGAAGGATAACGTGGAATGATGCGAGATAAAAAGAAAAAGAAACCGAACGAACGATAAAGAGTGGAGACGCTTACCGAGCGGGAGTGGATGGTGGTAAAAGGGACGAAACTACCCGCTCCCAGGGTGCGTCCCTCTATCCTTGGTTCGCTTTCTTCTGTCTTATTCGGTAAGGCGAACCGAAACGAATTCACGTCTCTCAGGCCTGGCAAAGCGATCCTCCCTGGAGAGCCGTACGAGCCTTTGACAGAGGATAGGAAGGGGCCCTGAATTACTGGCCCATTAGATGACTAAGATTGTTGAGATCGCGGATGGCGAATCCTTTCTCACTTGTCCTTTTGATAACTCCCCTCCGTCGGACCACTCGGACTAAAAGTATATTAGCACCGGGAGAAATGGCCTTGTTTCCTCGGTGCATAAAAGCAAATTAGAAAGAAAATCTTTAATGGCGCGTTCGCAAAGCGGGCGAGAGATCAAGCAAATGGGAAAGTGCGAAGCGAGTCGGCGGTAGTTTCCGCAGTAACAGAAAATGGAAATCGATTAGCAGGCTGGGGGCGAGAAGCCACTGTCTGATGCATTGAGCCATGCACGACACGAAGCAACATCTCAGAGCACTCGGACGCTGCCCAAGAAAGGCCGCTAATGAAATATTTTTGAAACTTTAAACTGAAAAAATAAATAAAACTGTAATTACAAACTATAGAAAAAATACTTTAGAGTTACAGTAAAATAAGCCTAAACAAGTAAGACGAGCAAGTCCGACTCGCGGTTTTCTCATCACATTTGTTCCGGAACCTTCGAACGTTCCGCTATAAACATTTGTCTGATACTCCAATTTTCTTTAGTTGTTTACCACAATACTGATGATAAGCGGTATCTCCACTGCGCATACTTCGTACCCGTTGTGAAGCTACCTCTTATCATTAGTTCCAAGTGTGCACAGTGAATATACAAAACGAGAGAGGATAGTTTTTAATGGCAGATGGAAAGCGGGTCGAACGAGAGTTCAAGAGGATCACTTTAGAGCTACAGCGAAGTATCGTGCTCTAGCGAGCGTAAACAAACCCAGATGTATTTTGCCCTCGTTCCGTTAGCTATACGCCAAACGCGAACGATCGAGGGAATTCCGTTCGCCATCCTCTTTCCGCGATACATTACATTAAATCAACCAATCGACCAGAGTGCAACCGGATCGCCAGTCATTGCGCAAGCACGAATGGGATATGGGAGGTGTAAATCGGGTCAGCCGGTTCAAATTTCGTTCCCATTATTTTTCATCCAAAACTTTTCTTGAAATAGGTAATCTCTTAGCGGTGCCTTTCCGTGCGGTGGTCGCCATTGGGGAATCAAAATCGATGGAAACCTGGATAACCGGTAGCCGACACTGGATGGCGTATTCGGAAATACACGTTCCTGGAGCGGGCGTACAAGGGGGTGGAATTAATCAACACTTCGCAGCCGGCAGATAAAGCCAGCGGGGCTCTGACGTCCTAATATATAATTCACCGGTATGGAGACTACTCGGGACAGCCAGTCAAAACGGGATCCAGTCGCACGATGCTTCTGTGACTGCCGTCCTCGTCATCTGGCGCGAGCTAGCGGTAGTTTCTGCATTCCTCCTCGTCGCGGCATTGATAGCCGCGCGGATATATAGAGCTTCCGAGTGACTCGGTTTCTCCCAAGTCTCGAGATTCCCTCCGCATTCGCATCCACGCAGACACTGCGGAACCCGACTCGGCGCGGTCTCCCCTCGTCCTTATCTTCTTCTTGTACGACCATCGCCATCGACTTCCGGCGGGCGGACATTCAACTGATAACTCGAGGGCGCACGGCTAGGAACGTGATCGAGTGTAATCCACGGCCGCTGCAACTAATCGTCATTCGTACTGTCCAAGGAGCGAGTTGACAATGCGATCAATGCTGTGGACGTACAGAATCAATTGGTCGGTCGGCTAGTTCGTCCGAACGGGACGAGGGTACCAATGGCGGGTCCAGGGTGGTCGAATCGGCGGTACGTTCGGCCCCAGCCTGCATACCAATGCCGCCGGCGTTTGCCGACATTGACTTCCTCCGTGCCTATTTTTTTCCTTGGGTTGTTCTTTTTTGCGAATGAGTCTTCTCAAGGCAACAGTGCGAATACTTGGGCACGTCCCAATCGTTGGACACTCGTATGCAAATTTGACTTGTTCTGAATTTAAGTAATAGAAGTCCAATTTGACATTTGTAATCGTACCTACAAATATTATTTGATGATTACAAAAAAAGTTATACAAGGTTTACGCCTAGATTATTATCTGTTGTCGCACTTTGCTAAAAGACAAACGATACAGTGTCCGGAAATTGGTACAAGCGTTAATACACACGCGACCCAATAATCGACCAGTTCGAAGAAGATAGGTTAGCGAGCTTTCTGCATAGCTTATCTTCAGTATCGTTTACCGTAAATATAATTTTTTATTGATTTACTTAATAAATGGCAAAGAAATTCTTTTAGTTAATATGAACTTGTAGAATTCGTACATCCGAATTCTTGAAGTCTATGATTGTCCGCAACATTGGGACGCACAGTTTCCGCGGTTTTCCGAGCCGGAAAACCGCGTTCGAAAACTGGTACATTTGGGCTCGCTCGTTACTTTCTTCTGTAATAAACAAATTTATCTTTTTGTATTTAATCGACGTGTTTTGGAAACTATAAACTATCAGCTTGACATTGGTGTCAGTTACTTTTCCAAAAAATTTGTTCTTGACCAACAAATAACTGCTGGAATCTGGGGATGCTCTTAACCGTTCGAGCATTGGTACCTTAACCTTAGATCCTCTTTTTTTTGTGATTATCATTCCTGGTTCTTGTTTCCCGGGTCTTCGCCGCGCGAAGGCATATTCGCGGTGTATGTGCTATATACACAGGGTCGGAGAGTGAGAAAATCACAGCTCATTAGTTCCAATTCGGTTTTGCCGAGGTACGACATCGCCGTGGAGAACGTGAGATAGTTGGCAAAAAGGGACGAACACCTCGCTGGATTAATTAAGGTAACATTACGAAGGCGCCATCGGCGATGGGGATCTCACTTGAGAAAGAGGAAGACGAGGATAACGAGAAAGAAGAAGAAGAAGAAGAATAAGGAGGTCGGAAAAACAAGCCGAAGAAGTATCTCGTTCCGAAGGCAAACTAATTAAAGAGGAGTTGAGGATGTAAGAGATAGAATTTCTCCGGTTACCGCAAAAGGACACTGCAAGAAATTAAAAATAAAATACACAGCTCACCGGAGCAATTTCAAAAGTCGAAAGGCATTCGTTCGGCGAGGATTCATTGCCAGGCTGCATGCCTCAAGCTCCGCTGTTTTCTCGGTACGACACAAAACGGATAGTCCGGAGAAATTCGATCCCCCTTCTGGCGAGGCTCCTCTCGTGCTTATCGGCGATTCCGAGACGTTGGCCGCGGTTCTCTTGGCCGCGGATGAAGCGGCCGATAATAATCGACGCTTCGCCTACCCGCTCTTAATTAATTCCAGGGTGTATCCGGGAAGCTCTTCCCCGGCTCCTGCCGAGGTGGTTTCTTTGGACCACCTCTACATACATTATAAAGTGGCAGGGAAGAGGGCCCTTCCTGGTTCTTGGCTATCGAACACGCCGCGGGGAAACGCGATAGCAATCTATGCTCGTTCCGTGTCCGGAATCCGGAGCAGGGTGGCCTCGCTATTATCCCACGATATATTATGCCTCCTGTGGCCAGAAATCCGCTTCTTTTTTCCATTTCTCCATCGACCTTCCCATCGCTTAAGGAGGACCTAATCTTGCAACCTCCGCGGAAAAGCCCGAATGATTTTACCTTCATAAAAACTATCGAGCAAATTGATCGTACGATAGAACCGGATCAAGATCGCCGTTTCTACATCTCCAGATTTCAGTCTAACTGCGCTTTGGAGATCATGACTCGGAATCCTTGTAATTTTGTTTTTGTAGATATGCTTCTTCCTTCTTCCACCCTATATCTATACGCGGGCGGACGGGCGGATGGCCGGGGGGGGGGGGGGGTGGTGGGGATGTTTGTGCGGGAAAACTGGAGAATTAGGGGACTGCCTATAATAATATGCCTACAGTGATAAAAAAATCTATAAGGCTCCATGAGAGTCTTCGCCATCCGGAAAGCCATGCCGAGATAACGATGCTCTGATAATTAAATGTTACAACCCGTCAACCCATCACGCTACTTTCGCTGACTGATCGAGAGTTACATTATATTATCCCACGATATATTATGCCTCCTGTGGCCAGAAATCCGCTTCTTTTTTCCACTTCTCCATCGACCTTCCCATCGCTTAAGGAGGACCTAATCTTGCAACCTCCGCGGAAAAGCCCGAATGATTTTACCTTCATAAAAACTATCGAGCAAATTGATCGTACGATAGAACCGGATCAAGATCGCCGTTTCTACCTTTCCAGATTTCAGTCTAACTGCGCTTTGGAGATCATGACTTGGAATCCTTGTAATTTTGTTTTTGTAGATACGGTTCTTCCTTTTCCCACCTTATATCTATACGCGGCCGAGCGGGGGTGGGGGAGGTGGGGGGTATGTTTGTGCGGAAGAACTGGAGAATTGGGAGACTGCCGAGGGGAGAAACGAGGGGTGAATGCGCTCCAGGAGTCTGGGGAGCGAGGGGCCGCATCAACGGCTCCTGCTTATAGTTCGTGTTCATGCTCTCGGAGGGTTTCTCTCCCCGGGTCTCCGGACCGAGGAGGGAGCCTGACTGGCGCCAGTTACATCGAGACGCAGACAGAGAGACGCCGACGCGAAACTGTGGCGCCAGATATTCTACTCTATTGTCGCCAGCCAAGGATGCCGGGCGATGACGCGTGTACAGTCCGATCCAGAGAAATTTCTAAATTTGATTCGACCCACCCCCTCCCTCCCGGCGTCGCCCCTGAGCAAACATCTACTTAACTTTATTTTTCCGGAAAATTTTCGCGTCCTCCCGACGGAGGATTCCTCGACCTCTTGCAGCGCAGAGTTCACGCAACGTCCCGACACACCCGTTCGCGTCGCGGATTTGCGAAGCTCGGTTACGTTTCGCGGGCGTTGAACGCTTGAACAAATTGCCGCTGGATTCTCGAACGAGCTCTTCAATGGTGGTGAGCTTGTAGACTAGAGGAAAAAAAAAAACAAAAAAAAAGGTAACGCGCGTAAGCGAGATGGAGAACGCGGGAGCAAAAGAGCGCGATCCTGATTGTCTGTTCCCATTTATACGCCTCCCTTGGCCCGCACACGCTGACTCGTTTCCTCGTACAGTCTAGTGGAAAAGCTCCACCTCCCGTCCGCCTCAGCCAAAGCTTATCCGCGTGCCAAAAATATTACGAGACTATAGAGCGTACAATCGTGATTTACTCATTATCACCGCGATTATTATTACTTTCATTAATGCTATTCAGCTTAAAAAAAAATACAAAAAATATTGCTTCGCACGACAGTTGTTCATAACTGTCTTCCGGAATCTTGTCAAAGCGTATCCGCGTGCCAAAAATATTACGAGACTATAGAGCGTACAATCGTGATTTACTCATTATCACCGCGATTATTATTACTTTCATTAATGCTATTCAGCTTAAAAAAAAATACAAAAAATATTGCTTCGCACGACAGTTGTTCATAATTGTCTTCCGGAATCGTGAACGGGAGATAATGCTGAAGTAGGAATTATCTGTACGAAACAGAGTAAAAATAATTTAATATTATAATTATTTAATTATAATATTAAATTATTTTTACTCGAATTTTACATTCAAACTTAAATCCGACTCTATTTACAGTCGGATTTAAGTTTGAATGAACAATTATTTCGGTTTTTTCTATTGGAATTGAAAGATCTTAGTAGTTATAAGACATTTCTGAATATGAATTCTGGCCAAAGAAAAATCCGTTAATATTTTTTTTCTTTTTAATACATTTTTTAAATGTTTTAAAAAAAATTATTATCAATTTCTGATAATTATTCCTGGTTCTTCGAAGAGTGAACTCGCCGAATTAAATTTGTTGCCCGTTTGGGCGTGGACTTTATTTGCTGGCTAAAAAAGGGTAAACAAAAATTCCCAACGAAGGTTAAAATATCTCAGCACACGCGATTCGGCAGGGGAGGAATCGGCCGGTAGATTTAAGCACATCTGCTTCGCCTTCACATTACAAAAAATTATTTACTTGACGTCAGTTTAACGCACAATTATTTAATTAATTCAAATAAATTTCCATTCGTTTTGAACAAATGTTTATTTAATTCAAATAAATATTTATTCGCGTAGCACTCGTCAAATAAAAAATAAAGTTTTCGTGTTCTCTCGGTCCCATGGTAACTTTTCCGTCTCTGTACTGTACGGTCTCTAATTGGCCGGTACTGAAAAAAAAATCTCTGAATTATTGCCGAGCCGGGCTTGTATAATCAAGTCGCGCGCGAGCGAAAGCCGCGACACAAGCGGCCTCTAATGCGAGGACAATTGTTTGCCATAAGGACATTGTACCCCGCCGGAAGTCCATGAGGGTCCGGACTCGTTATAAAATGAGCTCTTTCGGCCCGCGGGAGTTCCTCATTCTTCGTAATTATCCCAACAATATTCGTTCTCCGTGAGTGTCATTTTTTTTGTTCTCCATTTTTTTTTTTTCGTATTCGCTTCGAGAACCACGCCAGCAGGTGACAAATCTTTTTTCCTCGCGCCCCTCCACGGAGTGCCGCGAAACGTGACTTTTTCCGATTTAACGAACATTTTGTCAACTCCAACCCACCCCTCGCCACCGGGAATAAACAATGTTGCTGCGTGCTTAACGAGGACGAGGAGTGACTATTCGAGGTGGCAGTTCGGAGCCACTCGACAATTATGAAAAGCTTTTCAACATCGGTCTAAATTGCATCCCATTAAGGGGGTTCGCTGCAGGAGAGGGACGTGACCGAGTGAGATTTCTCTCTATCTCCAACGTTGCGTTACGGATGTTCTCTAAGCCGGAGTGGAGAACCCCGCGCTGTCGAGGATTCCGTCGAGGACGCGACTGCCGGCTGCGCCACCCCTTGCCGTTATTTATTTATCCGAAAAGCGGAAAGTCATTCTCAATGGGGTCGTTAGCCAGCGGTGATCGTGGGTGAGCCCTGATTGCCCCTAATGTCAAAGTTTCTTGTCCAATTCGCGCGCATTATACTCGCTCACATGAATAACTGAGCGAGCAAGCGGAGAAAAGACAGAAAAAAAAATCGAAAATTGGATGATCATCGCGGCGTTCGGAAGGAGGGCGGCGGTGATATTTGCGATAGAGTGTAACGCTGCGCCCGCACCGATTCCGCACGGTGCGTAGCTCGGTTGCTTCTGCACACGATAAAGCAAAAAAAAAAACACGAAGTACAGAAAAAAAAACATGACTATTGATTTTCACTTAGAGGAGAAAACTCGGCAGCCGCAACGAGCTCTTATATCTCTTTCTTTAGTATATTTATACGAGTTATCTTACTCTGTCATTTGGAGGAGTCCCCGGAGCGTTACGTGGGAGCCGTCGCGCCAAGCACTTCATCCCCTAACCTGATGGGTTGCGGGGGTTGAATCGTTCACACTCTTATCGCCTCTGTCTTATCGCGCCAGTTATTTATTATTGCGAGCGGCGCGAGCGTGTTCGATATTCGACCAGACACTATCCATTAAAATTCCATTTCTTAAGTAGGTATCCAGCGAAACCCCCCGCACCTCTCGCCGTTTCCAGGGTCGGCGTGAAATAAGCATCCGGCGATATGTCGATGGACTCGGAATTGATGTTGCATCGAATTCTACCTTCGTTTGTAATTACAGTGGAAACCCACTTATTTGATCTACTCGGGAGAGAGTGAAGTCACCTAATGAACGCGCTGCTGGCTGGCTGTCGCTATTATCGCAGTAGAAATTGCAATACTCTTTGCAAAATATTTAGAGTGCGAAAGTTGTAAAATATTTAGAGTGTGAAAGTCGCAAAATATTTAGAGTGCAAAAGTTGCAAAATATTTAGAGTGCAAAAGCTGCAAAATATTTAGAGTGCAAAAGCTGCAAAATATTTAGAGTACACTGATAAGATATCCAAATTCTGACGATCGATTTTCCCGTGTGATAATAATTATCTACCGAGGCCGTGAAGCAACCAGCGGAAGTTTCATTGGAAAGATGGAACGATGAGGAAATTCTAGGGTCGCTTAGTCAATAGTTGAGGAAGTTCCTGCTTCAATGTAAACTTTATGAAACCGATACGGTAATCGTCGAAAAATGTAATTCCTGAAGTTGCGAAGGCTTGCGTGAAGTGAGGGAAGTTGCAGCTGACGCAATATTGCAGCCTCCTTGACATCAAATTTTTGGGCAAATGTTTATTATTTTTTGCACAATGGTCCGACAAAACCATGTACAGTCCCATATGGGAAAAAATATACGTAAAATATGGGAACAATAGTTTTTTTTACAAGTATTTATGTATTTTTTATCTGAGTGTGACGGTGAAAATTTGCGATTATGAAAGTACCGCCCGGTGTCACAGGCGATGTATCAAATAACGTGCGTCATTGCTGTCTGGACCGAAGTCGTATCGCAGACCTGTTCAGTCCTTCCAGGCTCCGGTGCCGGGCGATGAACTGGGTAAGTTGAACCGTCCTGGAGGCGTCAGTAAAGGACAAACTGTCTCGAAGACCCAAAACGCAATTGCTATGTTACTGATATCGGCATTGATGGGATTCTGGAAAGTATGGATTGTTACAACGGGTGAAACTGCACCCGCGATATCAAGTTCTGTTGCAGCCACAAGATTCCTTACCCACCATCCGTCTGCAAGTTATATCGTTTCATAACGTACCAAAATTGAAGGGATTGTTCGAAGTGCGCAACGAAAAATTAACAGTGACAGAGATCGAGCAAGCAAACACGTGCAAAAAAGGTGTTGCTGATTTTCGCCTTTCCGATCGAACCTCACAATCAGAGGTGTTTTCGATTTGGCGTTGTTTGGTTATTGCAATGTGGTCGTTATACAACGCATGGTTGTTTTTTTATACGAATTTTTATCAAAAAACGACCGTCCGCATACGCATCATCATTATAACGGCAAACCAAAGGCACCTCAGTACTCGAGATGAGGTGAGAAAAAGGATAGTATTTCCTACTATAACAAACAGTTCCCAGGGGGAACGTCTATATAGATAGTTTCTGATGATATCCCGAGTAGAAATTTTGACGCGTTACATCGGGCCGTGATCAGGTCCTGAGAAGGCCTGATAAGGGCCTGATAAGGCCTTATCAGGACCCTATCAGGGCCCGATGTAACGCTCAAAAATTTCTACTCGGGATATATTCAATCGATTAAACTATAATTATGGTTGCATTGTTTATTGTCGTAACTATAAAATGTAGACGTTCCCCTTGGGAGCTATTTTTTTATGGTAAAACGTCAGTATTGTTGCTTTTACTATGTAATTTGTTCTCAGTGTGAGACAACTCGGTCGGTAACAAAAACTGTAATCCAAAATTCTCTCCCACGGTTGTTTTTACCCACAAAAGACGAGAACACCCTCCACCGTCGTATAATCCCGCACTTTTTCCCGCCGCTCTCTCTTATCCGTAAGATCAGCCGAGAATTTTCGGACCATCAAGATTTGTCTCCTCGCGCTCGATAAACTTTTGCCCCATCTCAATCTAACTTGGTAGCGCTCGACGCCGACTCGCGCGGTCCTAACCGGTCGTCTCTTTTCCATTTTTTTTTAGATATTATTTTTTTAACCGGCTGACCTCGAGACGCCACCACTTCTCCTGATACGTATATCTCGTGCTGATTCTCGCCACTCGGAGCCTCCCACGTCTACTTCCCGCGTTCTTTCATCAGTCTCTCGGGTTCCCGCTGTAGCTCCCGATGCTGAAAACGCGCAGATCGAAAGTCTACCGGAGTTGGCCTGGCACGCCCGTCCCGGATGAGCCCGCCAGCGAAATAAAGAATACACAACGAGATCTGAATTCAGCAGAGGGTAAACATAGAGGGAGAGCGGGTCGGCCTCGCTCTCTCGACACTCTGGGGATGGTTATGGAGCGACCGGGGAGGGGAGGGGATGAAGGGGGGGGGGTGAGAGCTTCATGCGATGCAGATGTATCATCGTGACGCGAAACCGGCACGGGGTAGAAATTCAGGGAGTGAGATAGTTCGAGTACCGTCCCGCTATGGATTTCGACCTCAGCCCAGCGCGCTCACCCGGCGGCGACTCCCAGCGTTTTCATCCCTTAGCACCCGTATAAACTAGACCGGGTGAATTCAATGAAATTAGAATATTTCTGGTTATTTAGATTGGCGAGAGCCTTCGGCGGATGCGTACGCTTTACATGTAGCGCTCCATAGCGCAGGCCGAGCCGCCTCGGGCGAGACCCTCCGGGCAACCGGTCTCGGCTCGGCCGAGCACATTATTTTGTTTTCCCCGAAACGCGGAATATACTCACTTTAACGGAGTTATGCAAACTACATGAAGGGGATCAAGCGAGCCGGACTACATGAAAATACCACTACGACGGACCGGCTTTACTCACCACGAACGCACTCTGCACCTCGCGAGCTATGACCGTAGCTATCGGTTTGAAATGAATGAAAAAAACGAAGGCCAAAAAAAGAACGGAGCCTGAATTTGATTTTATTTCTGCAGTATTGAATTCCCAATTGGATATTGAAGAGCCTCGGAGCTTCGAGGCTCATTGAATAATGACTATGAATTCGCATGCTCTATACGAGTCTGTAGGCACTTTTTTATTTTTATTTTTTTTTTTTATTTATTTATTTTTAACGAAGCTGGACGAACCAATATGAGAAATCGATGACACGCCGATCCATCGAGTCCCGAGACAGCGTGGAGTGTGTGTGTGTGTGTGCGCGCGCTCTCCACTATTTTTCTCTTTCGCAGGAAAGGAAGGCCGCGCCCTCGCGAAAAACTTGACTCGATCCCATTCGTTTTCATTTGTGCCGCACGAGAGTCTCGGAGCGTGACTTTTCCGCTTTCTTCGTCGTGGATCTTCTCCCCTGTCACGTGCGGTTTCCGGCCGGTGTGGCACGAACATGCGCGGTTTCTCGTATCGGCTCGAGGCGATACTTAATCACTCAATTCATCCGTCAGTATTTGTCTGTCGAGGCGATACGTTTAATAAAAAATAAATCTATAAAGCTCCATGAGAGTCTTCGTCATGGCGAGATAACGATGCTCCGATAATTAAATGTTACCACCCGTCAACCCATCACGCTACTTTCGCTGACTGATGGAGAGTTATACGTTTTTACCTAAGCTATCGGTTGATGGAAAGGTAGACACACTGTAACAAAAATTGTAAATGCAATGTACCAGAGTGGAACTTTTTATGCAAAAACTGGTACATTGAATTTAATGTACAGTTGTGATGAAAAATTAATATACTTTTTCATTGAAATTAACGTACATTATTAAAATTAAAGTAAATTATTAAAAGTAAAGTATTCCAAATGTTTTTTAATACACAGGACATTAATTTTTCATCAGAATTGTACATGAAATTTAGTATACCAGTTTTTGCATAAAAACTTCGATTCCGGTACATTAAATTTCATACGATCTTTTTTTACTGCGCATAGCCCGCCAGCCTCGACAGCAACTTATACGTAAGAGAAAGAAATCGTATGTCGTAGGTGTCGTATGAACATGCGCGGTTTCCCCTGTCGGCTCGAGGCGATACATAATCACTCAATTCATTCATCAGTATTTGTCTCTCGCATCGATACGTTAAATTAAACAAAAAATCTCTTCGTCTCCACATGAGTCTTCGTCATCGGGCGAGCCGCGATAAAGATGCTTAAATAATTTTTTAAATTTTATATTATTGGTATAAACAGGCAAGGCTCTTTTTACAGAACACAAATGTACATTAGCGAGTGAGTGTGTGGTGTAAACAATCGAAATTAACAGTGGATTCGGCTCGTACGAAAATGCCTTTGAACCTTAACAACTAAAGTCTTCTCCAAAATTAAGCGACCCACCGATACTTACACCGATAAAAAGGTTTGGTAACATCAACTAAGCTGCGGTTGCGGGTGGCGAAGGAAATATTTGAATCGATTGAAAGAAATATTTAGTTGATTGAACGAATATTTAGTCGTGTGACCGAATATTTAGTCGTGTGACCGAATATTTAGTCGTGTGACCGAATATTTAGTCGTGTGACCGAATATTTAGTTCAATTGACGGTTCTGTTATTGATTGTAAAGAACATTTTGTTCAATCGACCAAACATTTCCTTCGCCACCCGCACCCGCAGCTCACTCGATATTACCAAACCTTTTTATCGGCGTAATCAGTCATTTCATCCGTCAATATTTGTCTCGTACCTTTAACAATAAAAAAAAAAATCTCTTCGTCTCCCCAAGAGTCCCCGTCATCGTGCCATTCGCGACGACGATGCTCCGATAATTAAACGCAACTACCGATCAGCCGCCCATATCGAATAATCACGCTCCTTTCGCCGACTGAACGAGAGTTATAAATTTTTACCGAGGCTATCGGAGGGTGGCCAGGTGCTGTATAACACACAGCCCGCGAGCAGCCCCGACAGCGACTTATCCGTAAGAGAAAGAAATCGACGTGCGTTTCGCCCCGGGGTCGTGCTTGCGCACCTCATCCTCCGCTTCTTCCTTCCTCGGTCCCTCCTCGCGCGCGTCATCCTCCTCGCCTCCTTGTTCTCCATCTTTCTCCCTCCACCGTCGTTCTATCATCCCGCTCTCTCCTATCGGACCGCCCGCCCTCCGCCCACTCCACCCCGTGTGTCTCTGTGTGCGCGCGCTCTCGGATGAGGTAATAAAAATATTACGAGGACCTCTAATCTTTCTCGTATAATGGTATCCATAATTCCTTCGGGCGTTGTGGAATCATGATCGGGGCCAGGGTCTTCCCTGCCTCGTCGCGCCGTCCCTGTTCTCACCCGGTCACCCCCGACCTCCCCCCCCCCCTCCCCATTCAAGCTCATCTATCGGTGGGCGTAAAGGTGGCGACGATAAGTTTTAACGTCTCGAGAAGCCAGCCGGATCGGCGCGGAGAGCGAACGAGAAACGGAATCTATCTCTTTTCGAAAATTAAAACTTCCTTTACGGCATCGAATCGATCGGTGAGTACAAGGATGAGATAGGGGGGGGGGGGGGCGAGATCGGCGAAGACGAAAAGGGAGGGGGAAAAAAAGCGAACGACGACGGGAAAGACAGCTCCTTTCATTCCCCCGGTCGAAAGAGGCGCCGGGATCGTCACGTCTGCGAAAGAAATGGCCAGTGGCCGATTTTCTCAATCTGCGAACAAGTCGAGCGATTTAACGACTCCGGGGAGAGACGAGAGGCCCTCGGGTAACTGATCGATATCGCTCTTTTCATCATCCCTCAGGACAAAGGTTTTCGCCCGAGCGGAAGGACGGACCGACGGAGATCGCGCTGAGCCAATGAAACACCCTATCGGGGGCGTCATGAAATTTAACGATCCGGTTAAGACGAACGTTAATTCTTCATTCGGTACCCTGGCTCAGATAATTATGGCACAGCCTCGAACCCTCCGTCGTCTTCGTTCACCTTTTCAATTGATTATTCATTCGATCTCGGAGACTTATAATTGATTTTACATCCCCCTTCCGCGTCTCTGGAGGGATTTACTACTTTAATTAAAACGCAACAGGTACGCCGACTACGATTCCTCGGCGGCTATGACCCATTGTTACGCGCGGTAAGTGGCTAATTTCGCGGGATTGAAACACCACCTGGATTCCGAATGGGAAATTAATATGCAGACAGATTATGCGAAAATATCCTTTTGCCATATCGTTTTGTATAATTTTTTTATACGCCAGGTTTTATCGAGCTGGTTTTTAACATTTGATTAGCAGTGGCTAAATAGTTATACGCAAATAAACTAATATCGATCGAGGATTGGTACTGAATTTGGTGGGAGTTCATCGAACTGTTTAAAATCTTATGCCACATTGTTACTTGCGGTAAGTGGCCAATTTCGCGGGATTGAAGCACTTGGATTCCGAATGGGAAATTAATATGTAGGCAGATTATGCGAAAATATCATTTTGCCAAAAAGTTTTGGATGTATAATTTTTGTTAAACGGCACGTTTTAAGGAGCTGGTTTTTAGGATTTGTTTAGCAGTGGCTAAATAGTTTTACATAAATAAACCATTATCTGTTCAAAATTTGTTGTGATGTGGAATTTTTTGAAAAATGATGTTAATAAAGATCCTGAATCCAGCAAATCTTGACCTATCGAGCTCAGAGTGTGCACAAATGTTTCGTATAATGAAAGCACTCCTAGGATTTAATTTGGCGAAAATCGATGCGCTTGTACGAATTTTATGAAATTTTGAATCTGTCAAAATATCGCATTGGATTTTTTTTTTTCGCAAAATCCAGCTTATTTTTAACACGATTTGTTTCATTATTTTGTTTCAGATAAAGGCAGTACATGATTGGCAGATCGTCTCCTCATTCCTCCTCATGCGCGAGGATCGATGCGCTATCTTCGACAGCCCTTTTGTTCAAAGGGGAAGCAAAGGCGATACGCTTCATAAAAAATGCAAGGGTGCAAGGGTGATGCGCTTCATAAAAAAAATGCGAGTTTCGTGAAAACGGCTCGAGTAGCTTTCAGCAAGGATGCGGCAGTCTGTTGTAAAACTTGGGAGTGTGGAGGGTAAAAAGGACTGAAGGGTGCGGAGAGCTCGCAGTCTCTTGGACGGCTCGAAATCGCATCCCTAATTTCCATAGAGGAGTACCAGAGGCAGCAACAGCAGCACCGGCAGCAGCTCCTCTCCAGTGAGTCTGTCACTTGACTCGAGGACATCGCGGTAGAGGAACGTTCACGCTCGTCTCTTTCCCTTTTTGACCTTCTTACCCCTGGTAAGTATATCACCTCCTTCACTCATTCTCTTCTCCTTAATCCTCTCGACCGCCGTCGGGACCCGCTGCGATCTTTAAAGCTTCGCAAGCATATCTCTGGATACGATCTCCTTCTTTATCTTTCCATTCCCCGGTTTCATCCCCCGAAACGCGATTCGGCAGAAAGTTCCGGTCTCTTTTTATTTCATTTTTCTCCGTAAACACGTCGCTATTTTATCACGCATTCTTAAGAGCTCGCGAAACGTCTCGGTCGGTAATAAAAACTGTAATTCATGTTTTTTCAACTATTTTGACCTCGGATTGTCAAAAGCAAATTCTTAAAGGAAGCCGGATCGATATCAGGTTCATGTAAGAATTTTCTTTTAATCGTAAACATTCTCTACTGTATAAAATATTGATTACAGTTTTCGTTATCGACCGAGTCCGGAGTAGTCAAGTTGAGTTGAGTTACTTTTTAATTACGAAAACATAATTAATAGAATTTAAAAAATAAAAATCTTTAGAGCTAAAGAATAAAAATCTTTAAAGCTTTGCGAGCATATACCTAGATACGATATCTTTCTTTATCTTTCTATTCGCCGGTTTGTTAAGAGCTTGCGAAACGTCTCGGTCGGTTATAAAAACTGCAGTTAATGTTTTTCAACTATTCTGATCTCGGATGGCCAAAAGCAAATTGGCCAAAAGATATTCGCTTCATTTAAGAATTTGCTTTTAATCATAGATGGTCTCCACTGTATAAAACATTGATTATTGAGTTACTTTATGACGAGAAAACAAAAAGAAAATAATAATAAAACTAATAATAAAAAAATAGAAATCTTGAGAAAAAGAATCTTTAAAGCTTTGCAATATTTATTACGAGCTAACATGAAAAATAGGATTTTAAAAAATAGAAAAAAGTAGGATCGTCGTATCAAGAGGATGAAATCGAAAATGTGATCGAGTCGTAGCGACGCATCGAGTTTTATATTTCTCGTGCAAGGTAGCCAATATGTTCTGATTCTCGTGCGTCCGTCTCTGGGAATCTTTCTTATGGATTGGCCGTGTAGTATGCGAGGCTTCCAGGAGCACTCTCCTAGGCTCCCACGCTCCACGGCTCCTGCGCAAATCCTGAAAGCGGGTCGCAAGCTCCCACGGGTAGCTGGCCCTTGGTCTGTAATCCCACTAGCAAATTAGCAACGAATTAATGGTAAACGGCTTAGCGATCGCCGGCATTTACTCCACACACAAAGGTCAGGGACACCCACCCGAAACACAAATAACAAACTTACGAGAAAATTAATTACTTTCATCCCTTTATTGAAAAGGGAAGAAAAGAACGTTGCCGACTCGAGTACGATCCCTTTGAGAGCTGCCGAAAAGGATGTTATTCGTTGTTTCGTCTACACATCTAATTCTCACCATTTCATGGAGGACTAAAAGATCAACATGTCAACTTGAACATTTTTTATTACTGTCTCAAAGTCATATGGTATTGCAAGAATGATAAGCATTGAAAAATAGACATGCAATAAGTAAGTGAGAAATTTCATACTTGCTCAGACATTTAAAAAATCTCAAAGGGTTTCTTAAAACCGATTTACGTAATACAAGCAGATACACCATGTTTCATATTTTCGGATATATAATTATACATCTTTGAATTTTTTTTTTATGAGCCATATATTTTTTTGCCAGCCCGTAAGTGAATGTTTTTTTTTCAGTGTTGAATTCCCACTTGGTTAAACGTAATGCTGTTTTGGTATTTTTTTTTTTTTCTTATGTTTCGAAGCTTTTACTGATTATTGGAAATTTCAAGCCCATATACCATGTATTCTCACAAGTACAATTCTTAAAATTTCGTGCAAAGCTTGAACATTTTTTTGTTACTGTTTCAAACTCATATGGAATTGCAAGAACTATAAGCATTGAAAAATATATATGCAACAAGTGCACGAGGAATTCCGCACCTACCCGAACATGAAAAAAAATCTCAAAGGATCTCTAAATAAAAACCAAGTAACACGATATCAGCAGATATACCAAATTTCACATTTTCAGATATATGGTGACACATCTTTGAGATTTTTTTATGAAGCATATATTTTTTCGCCACCCGTCAAGTGGATTCTTTTTCGGTATTGGCTTCCCACTTGGCTAATTCTAATGCACTTTTGTTATCTTTGTTTCTTTTTAATGGCTCGAAGCTTTCGCCGACTATTGGAAATCTCAAGCTCGTATATAGTATTAGATTGTCTTGCGAGGCGATACGTCCATTTATGCCTCAATTTACTAGACCAGTTTCGGAATTATAGCGCACGAGTCTGGCAGTCGGCATTATTTCTTCTTTTCCGTTCGGTCACGCACGCCGCTGGATCATGCTCGCTCACCTCTGGCCTATAATTCGAGACGAGGAGGGCGAGCTCAACCCGGTCGTACAACTATATCGCGGAGCCAACGAAGCTAACTATACATTTGACTGGTCTATAATCTGCGGGTAAGGGATTAGCCTCAGCGTTACGTCAGACTTACGTATGGGTAAACCGCGCCGGCAAGCAAACCCACCTACTGTGCTCTCCCATTCCTCTCCTACGCTAAATTATACGTTGCCTGATTCTCGAGACTCTCTCCGCAGTCGGACAATCGATTACACTACTATCGTTGCTGCACTGATTGCGACTCTCGGATCTCTCGTCGCGAGTTTCGCACGTGCACACATGCACACATCGTTTTCACTATTTTTCGAAATAGTGGAAGCTTCACTTACCTCTCGAGTCATTTCGCGCGGCGAAGCGTCGAAGGGAAAGGATTTCGTATGTGGGGGTTGAAAAAAAAAATACGTGCATTTTTTTTTTTTTTTACAATATAACGTTATGTTTATTATTATCGTTATTCGTTAACCACAATCGTTATGATTTATCGTTAAAATCCTCGTTTCTTCGTAATATACAATTTATTCTTCTATACACTCTCTTCTAGGTATGTGCTTTTTTTTCATATGTAATTATCTCTTCATTTTTTTTCTCTTTCTTCTTTTCTTTTTTTTAGTTTTTATTATTTTCTCTCTCGCTCGTTTGACTCATTGTTCGCCTATAGTTTGAATTATATACAAAAGCGCTGGGTTATTCATCCATCCATCTATCAGCTAAGTTCCCATATAAATATATATATATACACACACATTTACATATATGTATATATATATAATTTCACTCTTGGTCTAGTTTACTGGTTTTCGCATTTTAATCTTCCTCTATGTTTAATCGTTCCTTCAGCTCTCGCCGTCAATCACCCCCCTTTTTTTCAATAGTAAATTACCTCACCGTTACGTATATCTCTTGGCTACAAAATAATTGACAACATTTGTCAATAGTTTTTTTTCCATGTATATCAGCTGTTAAGTTCCTCCTTGTTTCGTCCCTCGCGTAGCACGGCAATAATCGGTGTTTTATCGGTTTTTATTCTTTTTTTTTTTTAGGGTATACGGGAATTTGTTTTATCTTATCGAAACACGTAAAGCTCTGTCGGTTATTGATTTCTTTTAATTATTGTATTAATATTTTTTTTTCTCTCCGGTTAGCGTTCTTTGCCCTTGCCTCGCGGCACTTTTCCCACCGGGGAAATTCCTCGTCGTCGTAGCGTTTATCCATTTAGAATTATCCATATTAGTTTTTTTTAAACTTCTCTCTCTTACCATCGAAACGAGCGCTTAATTTTGATCGTCTGCAAGGTTCCCGGCGACGTTCGAGGCGATGGATCGTCACGGCATGCCGACAGCCGCGCATCTCCTCAGACGGCCTGGCGGGACCGGAAATCGTCGTCAGGCCACGTGTTGGCTGCGAAGAAAAATTCGTCTTTTCAAATTCACATTGAAATAAATTCCTCGGCTAGCTGGGCACGAAGAGCGGGCCTTCTTTTATCATGGAAAAGGTCCTGGGTTACCTCTATAGTGGGTGTCCTGCCTCATCGACGGGCATTTCGCGTTGTCCGGCTGCACACACAAAAACAAAAAAACCATTATTATTTTTATTATAATAATAGTAGTAGTAAAAAGGTATTTAGTGACAATAACAGTTGGTCCATACAATCTCCGATACATCTCTCTATTTGTTGTTAAGTCGCTTGTAATAATATTGCCATCAATGGGCCATCGACCAGAGTCCTTCAGCCCATTATAATAATATTTTATTATAAATTCATTCTCCGATAATAAAAAAAATTAATATACATATATAATATTATATATTAATATATTACATATTAATATTAATATACAATATTATTATTCCCCAGAATAGGTATCGCATATCGAATGGCTCGAGCGAGACCCTTACCTTGTGAAAGTCAAGATTCGTCCTGACAGTCCGGTGATGCAGACCCTGCATCGGCCTCGCGTTATTGCCGAGTGGCGCTTTAGGACCGGTAATGGGACCCTGCATCAATCTCCTCAGGATGTGCATCTGTGCGGAGAAACATTTTTTTCATGACAATGTTCTCAACAAGTAAGGGTATTAAGACCAGATGAAAAACCTCCCTCCACGTCCATCTCGGGCCCAGTTGGTATCAAACACTGCAATCAACTTTTCTGACGGGTCCTCGCATGTACGGTCAAAAGAAAAGTCTCATCCGATGCGGATATCATCTCGGCTTTCGATAAAACTTTTCTTTTGACCGTACATGCGAGAACCCGCGAGGAAAGTTGATTACAGTTTTTATTACCGACCGGGGTATTCTCTTAAGGCCATGTGAATCAAACTCAGTCGGTAACAAAAACTGTACTGAATTCCATTCGGAGATCATAGACATTTCGCAAACAAGCAAAGCATCAGCCGATGTAGAATTCAATACCGCGTCCGATGATGTTTCGCTTTTACCCCAAATATCAATCTTTCGATGAAAAAAAAATGTTTAGAGATTTTTATGAAAACGTGTTCAGAATGTTCCAAAACGACGAAAAATTACATTAAAAAAAAAATGTCTGGATGGATGTGTGTGCGTGTGTGTGTGTGTGTGTGTGTGCGCGCGCGCCAGGCCTCCAAAATTCAACCGTCTATAACTCAAGAACGGTTTTACCAATCGGGTTGAAATTTGGCAAGCACGTAGAGCAGTTTGGTGCCTCTGTTTGTTACGATTTAGGCAATAATTGAAAGATTCGTTCAGATTTTATCAGGTTTTGACTTTTTTGAAAAAAGTGTGTTCGCGCTCCAGCATTTTTAAATGGCATTGATTCGAAAAATGCAATTATCTCTCTCGCACTCATATGTAACATGGTACATCTTTCACATGGCCTTGAAGGAAATGCTTAAGTTATCGGGTCATTCACCTCCTGAGCGGTAATGTAAATCGGCTTATTGATAATGAGCCACACCGCGGTCTCCCAGCATCCCGGATGCGTCGTGCTGCCCTCGTAGGTCATGTAGCCGTCAGTCTGCGGCAGTAGTTCCTTCAGCGACAAATTTCTAACCGACGCGGTGTCACCTGCGGGCATACCGAAAAGAACAGATGCTGATTTATCATTTCTCCAGATAAGAACGAGCGGAATATGTCGGTACGGTGGAGCTCCTCATGATTCAAGAGTCTCTCGCTCTTCCGGTTGTCACGGCTATTTTTCCTCGAGCTTGTTCTCCACCTCCCCCCGTCCCTACCGCTTCCACCCGAGTACGGGAATTCGTCTGACCGTTACATAATGCAGAAACCCCGCTGTTACCGCCTCTGAGTGCTTCCGCGACCAGCTTCCATTTATACCATTCCCGAAGCTACCTCTTCTTGGCATTTGTTCGCGTTTGGATTTCTATGAAGCTTTCATGTCTATTCCCGTCTATCTAAAACTCCGCCCGGCTCTCTCGTTCTCCGCGGCCGAGAGACTGATGTATCGAAATATCAGTTCCCGGGTAAACAACGTAATATATCGTCGCCGAACCGGCGCTCCCCCGGGCTCGCACGGTCTCGAAGCCCGACAACAAGAGTAACGGATGGACCGATATGGATCATCTTCTTTCGGGTCGCGGAATCTTTGGCCGGAGACGTGTGTGTCTTTCGTTATGTAGCCGAGGCTACATAACGAAATCTTCTCCGTAGTCTTCGCGTGGATTGGATAAACAACGAGGAACGTCTTCATCGATGGGTATTTTTTGGTTTTTATGAGTTGTATTTTTTTTAGACAGTTTCGACTGCAGTCTGTGTGCAGAGAACTGAGGAAAACTTGAAATCCGGCGTAAACGAGTTGATAAACATGTGTATACGCCGACGCTCGAGGCTTTCTCGCGGACCCCCCCCCCCCCCCCCCCCCCACCCCCACCCCTCCCCTCCTCCAATCCAGCTCCCTTAAAACCCCGTTCGCAAATATGTGTCTAGATTAGATAGAATCACGAGGGGAATGCAGTTCGAGTTCCGGACTCTCTGGTAGTTTCCCGTACATAAAACATACATCTGCGGCAGGGCCATGGATGTTTCCGTTACTCCTGGCATCTAACCCCGCCGCAGATACGCGGGTGCGCTGCAAGCCCCTCAAGGAAACGTAGGTCGGGGCTAGATTGGCCCCGCCGTATCGCTCCACCTAAGTATACATCCTCGAGCTTACATTATTGCACTGGCTGCGTCGCGAATTCCTCACTTGTAAATACCAGGAGATGCTCGTGGAAACCGTCTCGAACGGTCGTTAATTAAGATTGGAATTAACACAATATGAACTTGTATCGCCGATATTGCAAAATTTACCTGCATAGCCGTGATAAATTAAACGGCTATGCACTGTATCAAAAATTCGTATCAAATTTAATGTCCCAGGCTGCAAGTTTTTATGCAAAAGCTGGTATAGGGTAAAAGTGGGGAATATGGCCCGGTCCATATATCATTGATTTACATGTTAATCGAGATGGGCCATATTCACCACTTTTGCCCTATTAAGTTTTATGTACAATTATCATGAAAAATTAATGTTCAGTGCATTCAAAATATTGGGAATACTTTATTTTTTATAATTTACTTAATTATTACTATGAAATACTTTAATTTTGATAATCTGCTTTAATTTCAATGAAAAAGTATATTAATTTTTCATTACAATTGTACATTAAATTTAATGTACCAGTTATTGAATAAAAACTTTCAGTCTGGTACATTAAGTTTAGATGTGATTAACACTGTAATATTCAATATCTTTAAAAGAAATTTCGGTGCGTTATATCGGGGCTTGACGAGGTACTGAAAAGGCACGGTCGGGGCCTTTTCGGATCTTATCATGGCCTGATAACGCTCTAAAATGTTTACCCCAATACCAATAACCATAGAACATTGATTATCCGGATCCATTCGAACCGCGCCTCGTTTGCACAACCAGAGCTTCAAATAATCGAAACACAATTTTTAGTTCTAACGATCTCCTACCTAACGCTCATTTAAATGGAACAAGCAACGTATATCAAACGTTAAATTTAAGCGTCTCTTAGACATCGGATGCGCCCCCGTTGGGATAATTGGGCATTCCCATGGACGAAGTCGCGGGGCCGGGTTATTAAGTTTTCGGATGGCTGAGGTTCGGATAATGGAGGTTCCGCTCAAGTATTGTACAATCTACAGTACACACCATCCAAAATTTCAACTTGCATGTAATTGTACTTTAATTGTTTCCCCCCGTCCCGAGAATCGCTCGAATAAGGAGCGCTTTCTTCGGGATTCAAGCGCGGGGCCGGAGGAAATTTAGCACTTGGCGGTATTACGCGAACCCGAGTCCCCCGTCAAAGTAAGCAGAGCTTACATCGTCGTCGCCGCACAGAGTGACACACGAACGAATATATTGTAAGGTTGTAAATGTGTCGAGTTGGGAAGGAAATGCTCGAACGCTCGACTCCTCGATCCACTCTCGTGGCGACGTCGGCGACGAGCGGCGGGGGGGGGGGGGGGGGGGGGGGGGGTTTTGCTCGACCCCCGCCCGCTTTTCCAGAAACTGCCGGAACGCTATTTCTCGTATTGAAGTCCGTGACATTAAGGAGCTGGCGCCCTCCTCGTGAGTCCTCCTCTTCTCGCGAATGCGACAGTCCGGAAGAGGTTCCCGAAGAGCCCCCCCCCCCCCTCCCCCCGGCCACCCCCTCGCGCAAACCCTCGCTCGCTGCAGCTCAAGGAAGATTCTAAGCTTGCCATTCAGAGCTCCTCAGCTAAGAGCGGAAAGTAGAGACTCCCCACCGACTATTCCCGTACTTACGGCGGCTACGATGTGTCTGCGTATCCGTGTGTGTATGCGCGCGGCTTGTACGCCCCTTCGAATCTATACATCATGCTCTGTGCGAAACCCCCCCCCCCCCCCTCCCCCCACCATCCCCCTGCTCCCCTGTCCGGAACTTCTATTTACTTGCACAAATTTGTATTTCTATACGTGCCGTACACGTTTCTATGGATTTCTCGCATTTATGACGATTCCTTCTGCAGGCGTGTTTTTCCTCGTGGTACATTCTTGCCTGTGTCGGGCACACCGCTCCGCCCCCCCCCCCCCCCCCCCGCATTCTATACTCGACCGACTACTGACTTTATGCAGAAACCTGAGAGCGTCTCTCGTATGGGTGCGTGCTTTATTTCCATTTATTATGTCTGCGAGGTACACACGGATCTTTCTTTACTCGCGGAGTGGAATGGAGGGAAAGGAAGATAGAGCGCACATCGGCGTACAGAAATGACAAATAATAATGAGAACGTGGCCGACGTGGAAATATCAACTGCCTCTCGCCGGGTGGGCTAAACCCCCCCGGTCCCATCTTCGCGGGGCTTCCGACGCACCGGATTGCGAACAGGGAATACACGGTGAGTGCGAAAGATTCTTCGGATGATTAATGAAACGCATTAACCCTCGGCGGCTCTTGAGTCGCGCGACGAGGAACTGCTGCAGCGGTACAACCGGACCGGTAGAATTCACACGGCGATGAGCGCTTCGTCGGGAAATTCGCTGGATCTACGGAATTATGCTGAGTTACCGTTTATGTAGCTGGCTCAAACGATTTTTCATGGAATTCCGTTTATTGGGCTGAATTGTTCGTCCACGTTAATAGACGCATAATAGGGTTTGAGTTTTCTTTACCAAAGGACGTCGCGTTAAGTACCTCCAATATCATTTAAGCCACGTAGCACGGAAATATTTTTGATAGGTTTCAAACATTTTTTTTTGTTATATTGAAAATATTTCAGTGATATTAAAAAAATATTTGTGAAATGTTTTAAAAAGATTTAGAAAATATTTTTTTTGCCCGCTCATGAATTTTACGTTGAAATGTTTCAGTGAAATGTTTTGTCAAAACATTTTGAAAAACTAGCTTCGACCAATCAATCTACCAATCATTTTATGTCTCAAATATTCTTTAAAAAATGTTCATACAGGTTTTAGAAAATTATTTGTAATTTCGACTTTCATTTTGTATTATTAACCAGTACCGGATGACGATTCCTAAGTCGTTGAGATTCTTAAACTTGACTGCACACTTTCCTTAATCCTCGATACACGTATCATTTTTGCAAAAAAATGCCCCACGAATGACACGCATAATTAATTTTACCAATATCGCATGCGATTCGAGACAGCCGTGATGAATTTTTTTCAATCACATTTTTTACTCCAAAGAAACAGTCGACCCTCTCAAAAAAAAAAAAAAAAAAAAAAAAAAAAAACTGCGATATCGCCCGGTATCGTCCGATACCGAAACATGCAGATCCGGGTATCCGACATCGATCATGCTTTGACATTTGTATGCGCGAGAGGAACAAAATCTTTTTATAAACCTTCAAATCCTCTCTTGTCAACCTTTCGAAGTCGCTTGACATATCGGGTATCCGAAGGGTCGCTTTATCTTTTCTGTTCTTTTTTTATGGCTCTTTGCGTCCCCATGTTTGGGCATCGTCTGAAATGTCGCCTCGCCGGAGGGCTTGTTTCACGGGCTAGACGAGCCCTTGGCATTTTCGCGATTCCGCGAGCAGCGAATACGATGTGTGCCGTTTTGAGCCCCCCTCACCTTCCCTCCGACCCCGCGTGATGAGCTCTCGGGCTGGTGGGCGAAACCCGAGTCAACCCCTCTCGGAACGTATTAGAGGCTCTCAGGAAAATTGACCGAGCGCTGTAATGGCAGTTCCGCGAGGGGGAACTCGCGGGTGGGCCCCACAGTGACGATAATGATGATGACAGACCGACTACGATGCTTATGCCGAGATGTCACTGTAGCTGTGCGCGCGGCATGATAATGACGACAGTAATAGCAACGACGACGAGCAAGGGGACGCGACTATCCGAGATACTTGACGGCCTCTGGAAGAAAGACCTCCGACGACGCCAAGACGCGCGCGGGAGACTTCCTGCAAACCCCTCTGAACTCCGAGAAGGGATGATTTTCCACGGCTGCCGCGACGGTACAGTCGAGTCAATCGCGTGCCGAGATTCCTAAAATTACTCGCCAACATTCCCAAAGGGAAACTGGCGCTGGCAAAGTTGGATCTCAATCAAAGAAATACTTGATGCATGAAAAAAGTTATAACAGTAAATACGCAGACAAAAATTCACCTCGCGACAGCATCGTGTGTTGGGTGTTGAGAAATATGCTTCGGAGATGAATTGCATGAAATTCGTAAAGTTCATCGTTACACTCCTCTTTTTCCACCCAAAGTCAGGATTCTTTAATTCAAATTCACCGACGTTCGCATTCAGTTTCACTTTAAGTAAGTGCGTGGAAACCACACATAAGTAAGTGTGTGGAAACAATTTTTGTGAAGTCGACACTCGATCGACCTGACTGTACAGCGGAGGTTTCCTTAAGCTTCGACGATTCCGTTACCCACACAGCGAGCGGCCAGACGCGATTTCATCCCAAAGTGAGGTCGTAACAGTCCATGCACGCGATGTTATCGAGTCGTTCGAGAATATGTTCAACGAGCCATTCATACGAGGATTTTCCATTGGATAAAGATTCGGAGAAGGGTCTTCTTTGCTTTTCTGGGATATGAAGAGCTCCGCGAGGAAACGTGAGAATCTCGCCGAGATGGAAGATAGCGATGTATGTATGCACGTTTTATTTGTTGTCCACGGGACAAGTTCCGTACGGATAAGTGGTTTGAGGATGCAATACAGAAGAGAATGTACAAAAAGATAAGGGCGGTGGAGGAATATCGATAGCACGGCTTACTGAAAATATGCAAGTCAGAATAGTGCGTACCAGAATGATGGGATTTAATTTGACAATTGGCCATTTTCGTCGACAAGCGAACAATCTGCGGTATTTGATTATATCACGGATAGTGCATCGTAAAGTACCGTGCCGATTTATGAATCCACGTTTTATCTGTTGTCCATGGAACAAGACCCGTATGCATTGAGACAACACCTACTAGAAATTACCGATCATCTAAGAAAAATTACCATAGTGGATAGGTGGCTTAAGGATGCAATACAGAAAAGAATGCATAATAAGATAAGAGCGATGGAAAATAATCGATAGTGCGGCTTACTGAAAATATGGATGTAATAATAGTACCGGAATGAATGGATTCAATTTGGCAATTAGCTACTTTCGTCGCTAAGCGTACAATATGCGATATTTGGTTATATCATGGATAGTGCATTGTAAAGTATCTTACGTGCAAAGTATGGTATCGTGATAGAGCATTATAAAGTATCGATTAATGTATAGATTTATTATTTCTTGTCCACGGGGCAAGTCCCGTACGGATAAGTGGATTAAGGATGCAATCCAGAAAAGAATGCATAATAAGATAAGACCGATGGAAGAATATCGATTGCGCGGCTTACTGAAAATATGGATGTCATAATACTGTGCACCAGAATAACTGGATTTAATTTGGCAATTGGTTACTTTCGTCACCAAGCGTACAATATGCGGTACTTGGTTATATCACGGATAGTGCATTGTAAAGTACCGCACCGATATATGTATGCACGTTTAATTTATTGTTCATGGAACAAGACCCGTATGGGTAAGTGGATTAAGGATGCAATACATAAAAAAATGGATGATAAGATAATGGATGAATGTAATAATAGTGCGTACCAGAATGAATGGACGTAATTTGGCAATTGGGTATTTTCGTCGCCAAGCGTACGATACGCGAACTTGCATTCGCGAAAACTAAGGCATTTGGTTATATCACGGATAGAGCATTGTAAAGTTCCATATCTGACCGATAATTCTATACACCGACGGAAATGGGACGGAAAGCAGACATATCTGGTAGATTCCGTATCGCGGTCGCCCTGGCTTTGAAACAAGAAATCCCTTCGCCATCCGACCCGACCGTATTGCCATAAAATACAATTTCTCGGCTATCCGTTTAATACCGTGCATACCTCTGCGAAATACTTGCATCAATTAGCTGGATTTCGGTAGGTCGGCGATCGAGAGATTCGCTGGTCCATGACTCCTCCGGGAATTCGCAATGTAAATATAAGCGAGTCTTTGGCTACCGGAAATACCGTTTCGACTGACGGTGACCAGCGCGTCTGGACAGTTTTAAATTCCCATTTTCCACGTACTCCCCATAAGAGCTCGCGGCTGCGGGCTTCTCTCCGCTGTTGCAACTATGCACCCTGGCCCCATAGAATTTACGCTCGTTTAAGTATACATGTGTTCGGAGGTTGCCGGGAGAGTTTCCGCCGCCCGAGTGTTCCAACTTTGAGCTTTACCCTGTCGGTAAAGTGGCATGAGTGCGCAGACCGCGTTTGAGTATGTTTCGCATCCTCGTAATTCTCTCCTGCTTTGCACAAGCGTGGGACAATGCTTCTGCAACGTACTATGCAACATGTATATACTCCCTCCGTCTCAGTCTCTCCCTCTCTCCATTTCACAACCTCTCAGCCTTTTAACCTCTCAGTCTCTCAAGCCTTTCAGTCTTCCAGTCGTTCAGTTTTTCAATCTCTCGAGTCTCCCAATCTCTTGATCCCTCAGTTTCTCAGTCTCTAAAGTCTCCTAGTTTCTTGGTCTTTCAGTCGCTCAAGTCTCGTAGTTTCTTGGTCTTTCAGTCTCTCAAGTTTCCCAGTTTCTCGATCTCTCAGTCTCGCAAGTCTCCCAAGCTTCTCAATCTCTTAAGTCTCTCAGTCTCTCAAGTTTGTCTGTCTCTCAGTTATTCAGTCTCTCAAGTTTGTCTCTCAGTTATTCAGTCTCTCAAGTTTGTCTCTCAGTTATTCAGTCTCTCAAGTTTGTCTGTCTCTCAGTTATTCAGTCTCTTAAGTTTGTCTGTCTCCCAGTTATTCAGTCACTCAAGTTTGTCTGTCTCTCAGTTATTCAGTCTCTCAAGTTTGTCTGTCTCTCAGTTATTCAGTCTCTCAAGTTTGTCTGTCTCTCAGTTATTCAGTCTCTCAAGTTTGTCTGTCTCGCAGTTATTCAGTCTCTCAAGTTTGTCTTCTCTCAGTTACTCAGTCTCTCAGTCTGTTAGTCTCTTAGTCTCTTAATCTCGTAGTCTCTCAGACTATCTCAGACTCTCTCAGACTCTCTCAGACTCTCTCAGACTCTCAGTCTCTGAGTCCCTCGGCCTCTCAGTTTCTCCGTGTCAGTGACTCCCTGTAACTCTGCTCCCCTTATCGCCCTGTTTCCATCGCTTTTGGGGTGCGAGCTTCCGGCATTTTCCATTGTCTTATGATTTATGTACGCGAATGTGAGCGAGGAGCTTCAGAGTAAGAAGCAGCAGGAGCAACAACAGCAGCAGAATACAACTGGGGGGGATGAGTGAGCACCTCGTGTCAACGGTCTCCTGCGCCAGAGGCTATTGATTAAAATTCACGCTTCTGCTACACTATACACGACCGTCAGCAGTGGAAAAAGGGGTATGTGAACCAGAGGGAGAGAGAGAAAGGTGAGAGAGTGTCTCTCGCAAGCGCGATGTCACGGCACCTATAATTCGATCTATCCCCCGGCCCAGCGACGGTAACGCGATCCAGTTTTTAAAAAACCAAAAAATATCGACACAGTGAAACAGAGTGAACTGAGAGCGAAGCGAGTTTTCGCTCCGGCGAGCTTAAATCGTTTAACGCTATAACGTCCACCGGGTCACCCGTGTGACATCGAAACTTGACAATCATCATTAGCTTTTACTGCTATGTAAATTAATACAAATACATAGCATGTGCCACTGTGTAAAATATTATATAATATAAATATAATAACACCGTATATTAATAATTATATTATTATCGATATATGTTGTTATATTAATATTATATAATATGAATATAGTAACACCATATATTAATAATTATATTATTATCGATATATGTTGCTATATTAATATTATATAATATAAATATATCAACACCATATATTAATAATTATATTACAATCGACATATGTTCTTATATTAATGCTATATTAATTTTTTATTTCGTACATGCAGTACTTGTCGTGGATATATATATTAATAAATTTTTTCTTTTTTTTAAGAAGCGGCCAGACTCGTTACCAAACGAACCTCCGAAGTTCTCCCTTTCAAGACCGTCTCGAGGCGGTGTATGCTCACTGACTTATTTTTCACTCGGCATTTTATTTATTATCCGGAGCGCCAGAGAGCTCGGAGGGCTGAGACCGTCCGATCCTCGACTGGCACTTTCCGGCTAGTGCACCACTCTCTGTACGGGGATGCTCCGCGAGTTATCTGGTGCGTGAAGCGCGTATTCATCTAATGTGCTGCTATGCGCGTTCCTCGCCTCTGTACCTGCGAGCCTCACGGTGAGCGCCTTTGGAAGACCGCCACTAATTGCGCCCGGGAGTTTGCCCCTTTTCACGTTAACCACCAACTGCGAAGAGTTCCAGGCACACGTTCGCTATTCGTTTTATTTTTATTTTATTTTCTGTACATCCAGACCCTCCACCCCGCCCGACGGTTCCTCGTCTCTGCATCGTTTTCTGGTTTTTTTTCTTTACTCTTTTACATCGCGGCATCATCGAATACCTTCCTTTTCTCGAAAGTCCCTAACGAAGAGCCATGAATTTTTGCAAAAATTAATTACACGAATATGCCTTCGGTAAGGGACAGTGGGGCAAAACGAGTAATGGGGTAAAACGCAATTTTCCAATAACTTTTGGATGGTGGATTTGGCGGTGGTGATGAGTGGACAAAACGGGGTTGAAAATCCGGATGTGTCGTTGGGACAAAATTGGGCATCCAAAAATTATTGGAAAATTGAGTTTTGCCCCACCATCCCATTTTGCCCCCCCCCCCCTTTAATCCGTATTTATTTCCGGATGCTCCGAATTTTCTGATCGCGATATAGGAATACTCACTTCTGTACTGCACGTTGTTGAAGACGCTGGTTATGTGTCGCAATTCGGCATTCAGGGTGTAACCGAGCTGTAACAGAAATTTCAGACACATGAGAGCGCAACCCGAGGCAGACTCGCGAACTCTAATTCGTGTTTTATTGTTTTCGCGGGAACGGCCGGATCGTGGGTTTCCCGCGGGTACCGAGGACGGAGTTGTTTTCAACTTCCGTGCCGGCGGCAGGTGTCGTTATATCGTAATCTCGGTAAGGACGCGGAGGGCGGGGGCAACAAGGTAATCTTGCCTCGTGAAAAAGATTGCGGTGCGATGTTTACCGACGGAAAGGGCAATCTGCCTGCAACACGTTAGTCTGCACCGCATGAAACTCTATCTTTTTCATTGGAAAAAATAAATAAAATTTCCATCGATTCGGCATTGTATTCCGGACTTGGAAAATAACGGCCAACTAACGAAGTATACATTGCCTACAAAAAATGTTTTCTTTTTCTTTTTGCAATTTCTCTAAAATAAAATTTGAAAACGAATACTCGGTGTGTCCTTCTTTTTTATGCTATGAGCAAAATTTATTTGTGTTGCAAAGGCACTGCGAGTATTCGTTTTCATTTTTGTTTTTTTGATTTTTTTGCCAGTAATCGTACTCTTTTTTTATGTGACTTCGTATACATATGTCTGTGTACTACGTTGTTAAATTTTTTAAATATTATTGTACCGGATTGGAATTTGTTATGCAAAAGCTGTTGCATTATATTTAGTGTGCTATTGTGATGAAAAATTAATATACATTGACAGTGAAGTTAAAGTAAATTATTAGAGTTAAAGTACTTTTTATAGTAAAATCAAAGTCAATTATTAAAAGTAAGGTATTTCTGACGTTTGTAATATAATGTACTTTCATTTTTTATTACTTACTTATCAATTGTACATGAAATTTAATATATTAGTTTATATATAAAAATTTCCAGAACCAATACATTTAAATTTCACACGAATTTTTTTACAGTGTACTAACAATGTTAAAAAAAATGTTAAACGTAATGTATCGGACTGGAAGTTTGTATACAAAAAACGGTACATTGAATGTACTGTACAATCATATTGAAAAATTTATATACTTTTTCACATAAATAAAAATAAATAATTAAAAATAAAGTGTTTCCAATGTTTTTAATAAATTGAAAATTAATGTTTCACAACAAGTGTACACGAAATTGAATATACCAGTTATTGCATTAAAACTTCCACTCCCCTAAATCAAATTTCATGCGAATTTTTTTAACACTCTACCAGGATTTGACGATTTAAAGTTGTCGTTAATAGAGGCAAGATATGAGTTTATCTCGAGGATTCGATATGAAAAATTTAAGAAACTCCAGCGAGCGTTCGCTCCCGTCGTCTTGCATAATAGTGACGTTGTTGCCATTCAGTTTTCTTCCTCTTCCTCTTCTTCTTATCGTCACCCCTCCGGACATAGAAGCATCGGGGCACTCGCTCATTTAGATCTTGTCCTAAAGGCAGGTCCTCGAGAAACTCGGTGACTCGAGGTGAGAGCAAGAGCAATGCGAGCAGTCCCATGGGTATAATCCGTTTGAATTACAGTCGTCAGGAGATCGTCGTCGGCGTCGACGTCGAGCTAGCCCCGCCCTTTACGAGCCGTTCATAGAGAGATCGAGCACCTGTTAAGGGCCTGCACCGGCTCTCATTCCCTCTGATTCTCCCTCACCCCCTTTCTCCCCCATCTCCCGAAACACCCTCCCCTGGAATATTCAAATTTTCTTTTTATCGCTGAATTTATAGCGGGCCCTCGAGCTTCAACCCTCTGTCGGGTTGCCCTCTCGCGCTATCGAGTAGCCTTCATCCTGTAGCCGTGAAGTACTGAAAAGCTGCTGCGACAAGAGCTTCTCGTCTCCCCTTCAGCCCCGTTTCTCTCGACTTTTACCTCGGCCACAATGGCAAACTCATCCCCCCCTCCCCCCTCGCGCCTCGAGACACCCACCAAGTGTACTCGCTACACCCTCTTATTTCTTTTTTTATTGCCCCGATCCGTCGTTAGCCGTATCAGCGATATGTAAGAGAGAACTTAACGTCCCCCATCTACAAGCTCGCACTTCCGACACTGTCAATATTGTCCTCCGCGACGAAGACATTAATTACCGATTTCGCAGATTGGTTCGCGGGGCAAATCGGACCACCGAGCTAAACCAATCGGAGATCGGTGGAGCGTTCATGGCCCTCCGGTTCCTCGCTTGCCGTGGAAAAAAAATGTTTCAAGCCTTAGAGTTTCATATTCGCCGCACGAACCTCCGATTGATTTACCCCGGCGCTTCCGACTTGCCCCGAATCGCCCCTGCCCTTTTTCACCCGCAGCCTTCGGCCAGCGTTTTTCCACTGGAAAATAGTGGATAATATGATTTTTCAATTGGCCGCCTCGGCGGACGCACATCCACCGGATCCCACGGATTTTTCAATTTATCGCTTGTCCTCCCCGGCAAACAAACCGAAAATCCATTCGGCGCTCCTCCACTCCGACGCATCTGAATCGTTTCGTTTCGGGCCTCAGCGGCCACACCGGTGTGGCCAACGTCAAAATATTTATCGAGCCAAATACGCATCTCGGGCGCAATTACTCCGGGCATATTTATAAACCATTCGTCTCCCCCCCCCCCCCCCCCCTCCCCCTTCCGAGAGTTTATCTTTCGCGATTACCGGTCACTCCTCGCAATCGAAAAAATTCCTACCAATCCAGCCCCATCGGCAAACATCGTAATCCGCACTCACTCTATCTCTGGCCTCCATCAATATTAACTTATTTATCCTCAAATTAATTCGTTCCCATCGCCCCGAGCCTGTTTCGCGAGCGATTTGAAAAGAAAACAAAAAAAGATGGTGCAAATACACCTCGACGCAATCCCCCGGGCGAAACTCGTTCCCATTCGCTGGTGTATAAAGAGATCGGGAGGAAAGTGTCTCGTACAATAATTAGCCGGGCCAGAGATGAGGTAATCCGCGTCGATTAATCCCTGTAATTATATTCGTCGCGAGGCGGCGAGCCCTCCGCTTCTCGTCTCGCTATTTATTAACTCGTCGCGAGTACAGCGGAGTGCCCCGTTGCCGCTAAAGGGCGCTGATTAAGAAGCGACGATTATGATTCCCGGTCGGTTGGTACTCGCCGGTGCGCGAGACGTTTGTGCAAAATCCCACACCCCCCCCCCCCCTGGCCTCATCCCTCCGCAGCTTTCCGCCGGCTTCTCTTTAACTCTCGTTTCCTCGAGACTCTCGTCTCCGACACGCCCGAGAAAACTCCTCGGGCGCCCGGTAAGACGCTATTATCGTTATTGCCACGGTGTCGCGCGCAAACTCCTTCCGCCAACAATACCACCCGGGAGGCTAGAATGAGTCCGGGAAAAGCCGCGTTGCTTCGTTTCCGCATCCCTCCGCCGACTCGCACCGAAGGAATCCTTTCCTTTCACATCCACTCGCAGTGTTCCGGGAATGTATCGAATTGAGCTGTTCGGAATGACGAACTGAGTTGCAAAATTCTCGACTGAATATAACCGATCGTCTAAAAGGGAACGAAATGGTTTTTTTAAATTGCCGTCGATTGGGGAAACGCCGAAACCGGAAATTAGGAGTTTTAGAAAACTGAGCCTTCTGACTGACTGAGGGGTCTGAGGGTTCTGAGGATTTTGAGGGTTCTGCGGATTTTGAGGGTTCTGAGGATTTTGAGGGTTCTGAGGATTTTGAGGGTTCTGAGGATTTTGAGGGTTCTGAGGATTTTGAGGGTTCTGAGGATTTTGAGGGTTCTGAGGATTTTGAGGGTTCTGCGGGATCTGAGGGGTCTCAGAAGACTATGAGAGGACTGAGAGGGCTGAGAGGGCTGAGAAGACTGAGAGGACTGAGAGGACTGAAAGGACTGAGAGGACTGAGAGGACTGAGAGGTCTGAGGGGTATTGAGAGGACTGAGAGGTCTGAGGAGATTGAGAGGACGGAGAGGACTGGGAGGACTGAGAGGACTGAGAGGACTGGTAGGACTGGGAGGACTGGGAGGACTGGGAGGACTGGGAGGTCTGAGAGGACTGAGAGGACTGAGAGGACTGAGAGGACTGCCTCAACGAGGAAGCCAAACCATAGTAGACATTTTTGAACGTTACTATAGGCCCTGGCTGGCCTCTGACCGGGCTTTGTCGGGGAATGGTGTAACGCTTAAAAATGTCTACCACGGAAGTTGCCGAGGAAACTTTCTCATAGAGCTTCGCGAACTACGTAAATAAATGAGTAAGCTGAGTGCAAATTTTTGTGGTATATTCCGCATCCCCTTGACCCAAGATTGTGCTCCGGCGCTTTAAAGTGTCGGGACGCTGAGCATTACGTTGAGTGAGAAGGGTGCAACGTAACAAGGGGGAGGGGGAGGCTCCGAGAACGTCTTAACTGCCGACATAATTGTCAATTTAGACGCTTCCCAGGTTTGATTAAACCCCCTCGAGGTAGCTAGAACTTGAGGGATGGTAGAGAAGCGCTCTCGGTCCTGTGTACACGCGACCCATACCCCCGAGTCGAGAAACGGCATGTGTGTGGTACTCGGATACCTCGCACGAATTCGCTTCTGCCCTTCAACGGCAAAGCTAAGCGCGATGGCGCTGTACAGGGCGAAGAGGGGCGTTAATTAGCGATCGTCGAGACGTAGAGAATATCGCTCGGGAAAAAAATGAAAATTTTATGGTGACGATGTGATTAAAAAATGTACGTAATCTCACCTGGACCATCAAGGAGATCGCCACGAGTCCCTGACTCTTGTGCTGGGCCTCGCTCATGTTGTGATAAAGTTGCGCATTGAAACCGTATATCTGAATCTGAAAAACGAGCGAATGATCGATGAATCAATAACAAAATCGAATCATCGGTAATAATTAATAAAACGTTATAAAAAAAATTAATACACGCGAGAGACATCGCCGCAGTAGATTACACATGGAGTCGGCACGAAGATCAAAATAACTGAAACCGTATATCTGAATCTGAAAAATCTCGAACTTATTTTACTTCTGGAACGATATTCGATGCAGAAAGTCTAGTCGGACGTAAAATAAACATTTTCAGAAATGTCCAAATCATGTAAAATCTAAACGGCTGGATTCATTTTCGCCAAATTTAATACCGAACGTTGTTAATCCATTCCTGTGTGGAATTTCAGCTCGAACTCTCCATATTTACTCGAATTAGACCGGTTTTAGTAATTTTTCAAAAAACTCGAAATCCCATAAAATCTGATGACTTCGGTGGATATTCACCAAATTCAATGCCAAAGGTCTTTGATAAAAATAGTATATTTGTGTGCAGTTTTAAGACCATAGCTCAAAATTTACGCAAGTTAGAGCTACCACAGAGAATTAAAAAAAAAATTCAAAATCGCGTGAAATCGCCCATTGGGTCTCAATGTTCACAATGTGCACCGAACGAAGCGACGTGATCGATGTACTGGTGTTATAGTCCGAGTTATAGTCGTTTTAAACAATGCAAATCTGTCACATACACACATACATTTCTCGACGTTTTAGACCATTTTAAGTACTTTGACATTTAAGTACTCTGGCATTTTTACGAAAACAAAGCTTCGTCTACGAGGAAGCAAAATGATCGAACAATCGATGAATCATTAACAAAATCGCCTCATCGGTAATAATTAATAAATCATTATAAAACATAGCTTCCTCCACGAGGAAGCAAAAAGAAATAAAAAAATAAGCGAGAAAAATCTCCGCAGTAGATTACGCATGGAGTCGATACAAAGAGAGGGGACTCGAAGGAAAAAAAATCAACAAATTGCTCACTCTCTGTCAGTGGTCGAAGACTTCGCCCCAATCTTGTAAGGCGCGACGGTAAGAAGGGACTGACGTGGTTGCCGCGCGATGAGGCATGCTTCAATGACGACGACGAGAAGGGGAGTAACAACGACGAACCGAGAGGAAGAAGATCACAAGTACCAGCGATGGATAAAGGTACCCAAGGACTCCGGCGAACGTGAGGGAGACGGAGAAGAATTCAGTAGCGAACGTAAATCCACTGCGTCTGATCAAAGTATGACGAGTACTGCTGGAACAGGGGGATTCCCCTTTTCTACGCTTCTCGGCTCTTCGCTTGCTCTCATTTTATTTTATTTTTTTCCCCCCCGTTTTTCCTACCTCCCTCTCGCGTCCCCCCCAAATCCCTCGCCCGCTACCGCAGAAATTCTCTTCGTAGCCCGGCAGCGTCAGGAAGGGGAGGGGCCCACCGGGCTCGCTATAAAAGGGGCGAAAGAGTTTCGGAACGAGAACTAGTCTGTACGAAATACGGGCGTTATCAGAACAAGTGAGCCCGGTCGTCCTTTTTTCTTTTTTTATTTCCTCCTCCACCTTTCTCCTTCGCTCGTTCGCGTTTTCCTACCGTGCCGGGTACACGGGTAGCCTGTCTGAATGTCAGATCAAAGAAAAACTCTCCCCCGAGGGCAAAACGACCCGGGAGAGCATTTTTCCTCGAGGCCCGGGATATCTCTTCGGCTCTCTCGCACCCCCGTGCGAGTACAACGGGGCAGCGATAACAAAAAGAATCACTTTGCCCGGACGAGACGGGCGATCTTAAACTCTTCACTCGCCGTCGTCTCTTTCACAAGTACTCCGCACACCCCCGTCCGTTCGGTTATCAATATTTGTTTCTTTTTGATACCCCCGATCGCGATTCTCTTTATAGGCTCTCTGTAGCTCCGAGTCTCCACGCTTCTCAGCTTCGGCGTCTCTCGCGGCATAATTTAACCCTTCGAGGACGACGGCCTCGGGCCACAAGTCACTTCGCGGTCCGACGCGTAAAAACTTCATACTTAAACATGAACGACTTATGAACCCGGCTTCGGAAAAATATGGTAAGAGCCTCGTCCCGAAACTAAAAATGACACTTTTCTTCACCCCTCTAATCACCATTATTCAAATTTTGAAAATGTCGAAATTTTGTTTTTCTGTCGAATTACAACGATTTTAATGATCATTACCGAAACTCAATCGCTCATCTCTTTACCTTGAATTTTCGCAGCTCTAATCACCATTATTCAAAGTTCGAGAATATCGACTTTTTTCGAATTACAACTGTTTTTATTATTACTACCGAAGCTCAATCGCTCGTCTCTCTATCTTGAAAATACACGATAGTTTGCTAATAATTTATTCTCACGACATGTACACGATAAAAAATAGTTTCAGTTAAATCGTAATACAAAGTTTCGTAAAAATAAGTAGTAGTAACAGAGATTTATTGCCAAAGTTAATATTTACATTTATCTTCTTATACTAAATTTTATACCTAATGCTAATTTTATACCTTGGCAAAGGGCCATCGACCTGGGTCCTTCAGCCCGAGATTTTCTTTGGTATTTCGAAGGTTGTTTTTGTCCTTTACTTACTTTACGCTTAAAAGATTTTCAGATTTTATTCCGTGATTCTTTCGGTGGCAAATTTGTGTTTGAGTCGTTGTGTACACAGTGGCTTAATATTATCGATTCGGTTTCCGGCAAATTTTACTCTGAGCACCTTGGACCATTGAACTATTGGGATGATTCCTGTTCTCGAGTACAAGAGTTTATCTAGCGGGTTGTCCATCGGGTTGTTCGGGTAGCGGATGCGCGTCGGGCGTCTCAGTGTGCAGTTTTCAGCCGTTTTCATATTTTTTTAGCCCGAAAAAATAATTTCCTCAAATAAGTGACAAGCCCATTTTTTTCCAGCTTTGAATATGCAAACCGGTCCTTTTATGTCCCGTCTCATTGACAACTTCACTCCGCACTTTTTTCTCATAAAACCAGAGCAGGGTATAACCAAATAAAACATTGTATACGTTTCTGGACAATAAGTTCTAAAAAAGAAGCACAAACTTTTTTTTTGTACTTTGTAGCCGCGAAGTGCCTGAACAGGAATGGTCCCGCGAAAAAGGCATACGGGAGAAGCATGGTGTATTATCGTGTGACACGAGGAGAATGGAGACTCGGGCGGTATCCGGTTTCCCCGCCGAAGCCAAGAACCCCACGAATTCCTTTCCTCTCCTGTGTGAATTTGGAATGCACTCGCGCGTTCTATACACCCCCGGGAAGCGCACACATGCGATTCGCGCAGACACGGACACACCGTCACAGGGGTGGGGGGGGGGGGGGGGGGTGACAGAGAGACGCGCCGGTCCCCCCATGCTGAGCTCGGCACACGAACGCGCTGGATGTGAAGGATGCATCCCAGAAGTCTCTTGTCTATCTCTCTCGGCCGCTACCTAAATATCTCTCGCTCAAGTTTCCACCCTCTCCCGTTCGTTCCACTTTCTATCCGAGCATGCTCTTCGGTGTATGCACACACAGTGACGACGAGTATCTCCGCTCGCGGGGTCTCAGGAGGAGGAAGCAGGCAGGCAGCGCAGCCAGGCTGGCTCCACATAAGCATCGGGAGGGTAAGCACATAGCGGAGCACCAGCGGAGGGTGGCCACTTCCTTCCCTCTTGGAAGCACCCAGGTCCCCGTGAGCCCTCCCTCCACTTCGCCTCCACCGCCGACGTCCTTTACCCGCCACTTTACCGTCACTAGAGCGTACAGCGTAATCACCAGCGGCAAGAACCAAAACCCGGGGATCCCTCAAGGGAGACTGCAAAGAACCCGCACACCTGCCCGCAATCGCCCAAAATATTCCCCGCTCGAGCGCATGAAACCCTTCCACCTGCCCACATTCTCCGTAATACGTACCAACATAATTTGACCGTCGGTTGGAAAGCCAACGAAAAAAAAACGTCTGTCGGACGGCTACGGTTTAATGAACCGGCGGAAGAACGCCGCTTGGAGCTCGAAAGGAATAACTCATTCGATCGAAGTTGCAGTCAGTCGAATCGAACGTTTTGGTATTTTGTGTGACTATTATTTTGCTCGATCAATCGAGTGTTTATTTAGCGACACGTAAGCCCTCGTTTTGTTGACACAAACGATTTTGTATGGCACTGTGGGATGCAGGGGATTTTTTTTTTTTTTTTTTAGTGCACGGGATCGTTGCTGATATTTCTTTTCGTGCATGGACCGGGCCAGATGCGTCATTCACAGCGAACAAAAATTGTGGAATTAATGTACCGGAGTGGAGGTTTTTATGCCGAAACTTGTATGTTAAATTTCGTGTATGATTGTGATGAAAAATTAATATACTTTTTCGTTGGAATTTAAAGTAAATTATTTAAAATAGCGTACTTTCATAGTGAAATTAAATTAATGTTTAAAAATTAAATATTACCTATGTTTGTAATACACTAATTATAAATTTTGCATCACAATTATACACAAAATTTAATATACCAGTTTTTGCATAAAAACTTTAAGTCCGGTACATTAAATTTCATACAAATGTTTTTTACAGTGTTTTTACTCTCACTGTAAAAAAATTGTGAATTTACTGTATCGGACTGGAAGTTTGTATGCAAAAACTGGTACATTAAATTTAATGTACAATTGTGATGAAAAATTAATATACCTTTCCATTGAAATTAAAGTGAATGATTAAAAATCAAGTAGTCCCAATGTTTTAAATACACTGATTATTAATTTTGTATAAAAATTGTACACGAAATTTAATATACCAGTTTTTGCATAAAAACTTCCAGACCGATACATTAAATTCCAAACTAATTTTTTTTTCCAGTGTACTCACGAGTGCGATGCCGATCGTATTGATTACTCGCGACATCGGTGATTTTCTTTGATTAAGAGGGCGAAGGCTATCGAGGAAAGGTGTTTCGCAAAGTCTCGCCGAGAGCTTTCCCTCGAAGTTGCGAAATAATTTAAAGTGACACCGGAGTCTCGTAGGCGAAAGCGGGAGAGGGTATTGAAAGCGCGGTTGAGTCAGTGGTTAGGATCGGCGAATAGTCGGCCAGCGTTCGGTCGGGCATGCAGTCAGCCGCGAACACGTTTGCCTCTCTCGAGCCGGAGACGGGAATCGCGGACGAGGGGGCGAAGGAAGAGAAATGAGCGAGTAGAAGAAGATGATGAAGAAGAAGAAGAAGAAGAGGAGGAACACAGCTAGCCGCTGAGGCGTCCCGGTTTGCCAAACTTTCTCTCCTCTCTCTTCCATCGCCGCCACGGGCCACCGTCACCTTCACCGTCATCCCACGAGTTGGGTTTAAGTTTCAGCTTATTTACATTATTCCGTATTCACGACTCCGCCGGAGTGCAGCACGCCGGTGCAGCGCGACGCCTCTCAAGTTTAACGCCAACGTTACCTTTACCACAATATATAGATATATATTATTTTATATTTATGACCATTCTAAGAACGGCGGGGGGGCATAATCCTCGGGAAATCAGATATCCAAACATTCACGCTCGGTTTCTCACTTTCTACAAGCCCAACAAAAACCAGTGACGCGGTTCTAACGATTAATCGTTTCAGTCCCAGTAACGCATATATAATATTCAATAATAATCATAATAATAATAAGAACGTACCATGTACTCGAAGTATCTCTCGAGTCCGTTTTCGCATTTGGGTCCGTAGCGTTAAGCGTTATATAGGCTTTTAAAAAGGAAGGTGCTGAGTAATTTGCACATGGCCTTCTAATTGTAAAAAATCGCTAGCTGAAATTTTCGTAATTCGTCGTTTAGAGGCTATTTTTAATCTCGGTCTTAACTTTGTTCATGAAAAGAAAACATACAAAAATTTCATTTAAAAAAACGAAAATGGTCCCGTTCGTCCATACTCATTTTTTAATGAAATAAAAAAAATCTCGTTTAAATTATACTTATTGTAAAGTTAAGACAGATAATCACATATTGATAGAAACAGGATGTCATGCTACTTGGGGAGTATTCGTAATGCGAGCGTGACTCAAAAAGTGCTTCGAGTACCAAACAAGTACCTTGAGCAGTACATGAAGTACCGTTACTTCAAGTCCAGTCCAGCTCGTAATCCTAATATTAATAATAAAAGTTATTATTGCCATTATCATACAGCGATGTATGTCGTGATCTACGTTTGATGAAAAAATCATTCACGGCTCTGGGGTGAGCGATTAATTATTGTGGTCTGAGATTGCGGTACAGTTTCTTCGATTTCCCTCGGGTGGGGATGGGCTTTCTCGCATATGGGCTAAATTCCGGCTGTAGGTACGCGTGCGAGGAATCGGCGAGTCAAGTATAATTGGTACGTCAGAGTCTGTGCGGTGCAAGCTCGGCTCTACCGGGCTCCTCTCTCCTTCCTCGGTGCACTGACATATGGGCATGCCATCACGATTTCTGGCACAATACTCCATTCTCCCATGATAGATGTACGGCCGTAATCGCGCTCCGTCTCTCTGCAGCGGGCTGCGGGCTATATTAACCCACGCCAAGGGAGAGGGAGGATCCGAGAGTGCGGAGATGCAAACCACGCCTGGTGAACATACTACCAGGGCGCATTTGTGCATTACAGTACGTTGTATGCACGTTACGTACAAGCGTATTAACAAGCCTATACGTAAATGCACTATAGTACTGCCCGTCTCGGTACACCCCCTCTGTTTGTGCATCACATATTCACTTTGCTCATGAGAACATTTGGACATCCACGAGCTCGATCTATGTATTAAACGGCACGATATTAAACAAGCATGTCAAACACTTTACGGCAGTTCGGTGCCGAAGATCCATATTCGCATTAACATCGATTTCTTTGATTCGATTGGACAGGAAAGAGAAGAAGGAAAGCTGAACGACCAATCGCCTTATTACCGATTTCACGACGTTCAATGAATGAGCGCTCAACGAGAAAGACCGTAGAATCATGTAAGTAATATTGACATCCACGAGCCCGATCTATGCATTAAACGGCACGATGTTGAACAAGCATGTCAGACACTTAACGGCAGTTCGGTGCCGACGATTCATATTCGTATTAACATTGATTTCTTTGATTTCTTTGGACAGGAAAGAGAGGTAGGAAAGCTGAACGACGAGTCGCCTTATCACCGATTTCACGACGATCAATGAAGGAGCGCTCAACGAAAAAGACCGGAGAATCATGTAAGTAATCTTGACATCCACGAGCCCGGTCTATGCATTAAACTGCACGATATTGAACAAGCATGTCAGATACTTAACTGCAGTTCGGTGCCGACGATTCATATTCGTATTAACATTGATTTATTTGATTTCTTTGGACATGAAAGAGAGGTAGGAAAGCTGAACGACGAGTCGCCTTATCACCGATTTCACGACGATCAATGAAGGAGCGCTCAACGAGAAAGACCGGAGAATCATGTAAGTAATCTTGAATTTCCTACCTCACACTGCCCATAAACTTGTGCCTGAGAGCATTGCCCTTACAAGACCCTCTCTGCACTGTTGCAATACTCTCATCTGTACCCCTGCCCTCAGCCCCCTTGACGTGACGTACTCTCGAGTACAAGAGAGTCGTTCAACTATAAACGACCACTACAATTACGCCGTGACCTAACACAAAGTCATCCGCAGAATACACGTACCACTATACTTTCTCGTTGGATTTTTTATTGGTCTTATCTGTCTATATATTGTAACGGATGTAGAGATGAGGATTGACCGACACACGATATTATATAGATTACCGGAATAGCTCGGTATGATAAATGACAGATGGAACAATTATCGATCGACCACATGACAAGAGTCTTGATCGGACTTTCTGAAAGAACGGATCTTTGACAGTTCGTGCTCGAGACATTCCGCTGCGATTGTCTTAATAATATCCGCCACAAAATCAAATATGCGCATTATTTATTCGCTCGGTCGTTACCATATATAATAATATAAGCGATTTTTAACGGGTAGATCAAGTTTACTCAGATCCATGAGAAAAGATCAGCAAGCAACAAAAAGATTTTACCACTTCCTGATTTTTTATCATGAAACCAATTTTTAAAAATCAATCTGTCAATAACCGTTCGGCATTGATACAATGCAATATCAATGTTCTTCACATCTTCGATCAGGTCGATCTTTTTTGTCGTTTAAAGTAATACCGAAATACCGACTCAATGAAATTTTCGGCTAGTAACGCGTGCGCGAAGAATGTTCGATTTGCCGCGAACAATTGATCGACGAAAAGCTCATCATTGATTTCTCGCACGCATATCGATGCAATCTCCGAGCGAGCGCCGGTGCTCAGGATCGCTCGAGGACACTGGCGCGAGATTAAGACGATCAAAGAACGAGTTTGTCGTTGTCCCGTCGACTGGGATAACGAGCGAGAGATACCTCATTGGTAGATGAGACGCGTCCACGAGCATTCTCGATCTCCCCTCAACTGCAAATTGCTCCAATTACGTCTGTCAATCCGTGTCCCCTGTAGCCCGGGTTCGGTGCCCCGATGGCCTCCTCCACTATTGAACAACCATAATCATTCCCACTCGTATCAGGAGTGCGTTTGTTTGACCATTAGCGCGGATTCTCTCCACCCCTCCCGCTACGATCGCCATCCTTCGATGCTCTGTGACAGCTCGTATCCACTCGCGGAATACTCTACCGATGCCCTCGCACCCGCGCTGGCATACGCCGAATCCGCAATCCGCCCCGCTCTTCGGATTCACCCGAATCAAACGGAAAAACACCGAAAATTTCTTATTCCGGCGATGATCGCTCACAGATGCGCGATGGACCGGTCGCCAAAGTAGGATTCATCGATGCGGAGGAAGGCGTTCGAGGGAAAACGGTGACAGGGATGACCACTTGTCTCTGCCGGTACTAAATCACTGGTAGAGTAGTAGGAGGGTACTCGAATTGCATGCTGGCCACTGGCATCAAAGCCGGGCCATCCCTCAAATACGCAGGTAATGGCTCAGACTCTCCGGACTCGAGTGTTCCCAGCGTTGGTTCTCTATAAGCCTCTCCTCCCTACCTACGTACTTGACAGTTCTCGGTTTCCCTTCTGTCCCCTTCTGTTCCCTCGACCCACCGACGAGCCCCTCTCCCCAGACCACGCGTCCGGTAACCCTTTGGACGCGGGATCGAAGAGCCTCTGTCGGCTCATAATACAGATTTTGATTAAGCTGAGTCAACGAGAATCGTTCGCACACCCTCGATGACCTGCCCTTTCGTTTCGAACTTCAGACGAATCAAAGGTTCGTAGCGTTAAGCGTTATCTAGGCTTTCAAAAAAAGGTTCTAAGTAATTTGCACATTGCCTTCTCATTGTAAAAAATGGCAAACTGAAATTTTCGTAATTTGTCGTTATGAGGCTATTTTTCATCTACTCATCACTTTTTCCACGAAAAAAAAAAACACAAAAATGTCATAACTACGTACTTGACAGTTCTCGGTTTCCCTTCTGTCCCCCTTCCCTCGGCCCACCGACGAGCCCCTCTCCCCAGACCACGCGTCCGGCAACCCTTTGGACGCGGAATCGAAGAGCCTCAGTCGGCTCATAATACAGATTTTGATTAAGCTGAGTCAACGAGAATCGTTCGCACACCCTCGATGCCCTGCCCTTTCGTTTCGAATTTCAGACGAATCAAAGTTTCTTGTTTGAACGACGACGAGATATCAGGCTCTCCCTTACCCACCTTCGCTTTTGATTGAATATAAACTATCGAGTAATATATACCCAGCCTGTCCCACCGCGGATCGTCATCGATGGACGGGAAAATTGGGATTAATCCAGGTTGTACAGCGCCGGTTTCCGAGCCCTTCGTTCGAATCGCACGATACTCGGATTGTTTTTCATCTATGACGAATGACCGCTCTCGTACCATGACGAGCGCAAACATTGGAGGACTAATCTAATGTCCAATTCTCGACGCACCCAAATCAGTCGGGATTTCGCGATACCGATCTGGACAATCTATCGGTGCTCTGTACACTTCTGCGCTGTACACTGTTAAATCAGCTATTTATATATGTACACACCGAGATATATATGCATAATACAGTGTGGATGACGAGTTCGGTTTAATGGAGTAATAGAAATTCCATTATCGGTTAACAACGCTTGCATCGGCTGTTTATACACGGGGGGGGGGAGGGCTTTTCGAGTTGACGAATTAGGCTGACCGCTAATGGATTTTCCTGATTTTCTTCACGCGACTGCCTCGTTGGGAGAGACAGAGAGACCTGTCCTTCTATATCCTCGACGAATTAGGGGCGAGGCTTGGGCGGTAGGATGGCAGAGTTAATTGGGTCGAGCGTTAACGAATGTTTAATTTGTCAAAGCCGCGCGGCGTCGGTAGCGTCGCCGAGGCCTCTCCCACCCCCTTTCCCACCCACCCCTCGCGGTGACTCGCAATTAATTTCAATTAATTACTGTCGACGCTGGTCCACGTCTGCGGAGCCCCGATCCCGCGTGGTTAACGACTTCCGCCCGGATTTAGGGGGCGCTGGACGTCGCCCGTGTCTTTACCTATACGCGACCGTCGCTGGACCAAAATCTCCCCGACTCATCTCCGAACGAACCACTTTTTTCTTGACTTTTTAGGCGAGCATATCTTTGACGGAAAACCCTTCCTCCTCTCTCCAACATAGTCTTCAAAAAGCGCTCCAAGTCTGATTTCAATGTGGAGGAAAACCTGCTCGGCCCATCTGCAAGTGAACCACCGTAAGTTAAACCGGCCCAACTTTCGTCATCCTAGGGGGCCAAACGCGGTTTTCCGTTATTTATATACGGGTTGCATTGTCGGTTCGAGAAGAAACTGTTTTGATATACACGTAAAAAAAATATCAATGATTCAAGTAAAATTGGCTTGTTGGCTGCCGAAGGAAATAATTGTTATTTCAATTCCACTTTCAATTCTTACAATTTCATACGGGATCGAAACCATCATATGTCACTTTCATCACCTATATGCACATCACCTGCATGCACAGTCTTTCAGTGTATGCATCGAAGGCGTCTGAATGAGATTCAGCCATTACTGAAGTTAATTCAGTAAGATCCACTTATTAAATTACCATTGTAACAATACCTCTCTACTGTTGAGGCTATCCGTCACTTTTTAGACATCACGGTGCAGTTTCCGTCACTCGTGGCGCAGTATGCAGGTTCATCGAGTACCAAATGTCTATCTTTATGTTGGATTTTATGGCACCATGATATTCAATAATCGGAGGGATAATCATATGGTGTTATTATTGTACTGAACACTCTCCATATACGAAATATACTTTTATACTGTTGTTATTACGACTCTGTGCATAAAAGCGACTTGTTCGTAGGGGACTTGTCTCGGAAGCAAATAAATAAACAAGGCAATACAATACAATATTATTATGTTTTCAATAATTTTACGGCTCAAAATTATATGAAAACATTAACTTCGATTAGCAATAACCGCGATGCAACAAGTGACGTAAAGTACAGCGTAGCCCAATTTGTCCGACGCCCTTTTCGTCATGACAAATTTAATAAAGCACGTAATCGATAAACAAATTATTACAAATCTAATCGGTAATATTATTTGCACCGACACGTTGCTATAACTTTTTTGTTTTTTACGCCACACACTATTAAATTGTTAAATAAATATTGTTGACGTATGAAATTGTTAGAATGGAAATATCAAATTTTTTCTTCGGCAGCCCGCAAGCGAATTTTACTTGAGTCATTGATATTTTTTTTATGCCGAAAATTGGACCGTTTACCGTAACTGCAACAACCCACTATCGCGTCGCAAACTCGAAGCTTCAGTGCTTTTTAAGCCATATTCAATTAATGAACAGCCAACTCATTGAAAGAAAAAAAAGCATCCTCTGAGTGCACCGAGTTGCGACGCAACTTCGAGACTTTCAAAACTTTCAAAAACTTTCAAAAGTTTTTGATCGTGTCCCGCCCGACGCATGTCTCTCGCTCGCGATGAACAGATACGCTAAACTTACCTCCGCCGGAAACGCGTAGTTGTTTATTCGATGCTCGGATCCATGAGTGTTGTTCATGCCGTAATGTATGTAAATCTCCTCGAACTGATAGCGATAGGCGAGCGGACCGTCGGTTATGTTGATGGGTTTTGATTCCTTGTCGACTTTGAAGATGAGAAACTGCCCGGTGTTGTGCAGATGGCCGGATATCTGCGAATGAGAAAAACGAAAGTCGCTCGGTTAGAAAACGGGACTCGGTCTTCGAGGCTCGCGGTTTATAATTGGCAGGGCATTTAATTGAACGCAGCGCGCGACGGGATGAGTTTTCCGTCGGGGAGGAGCGGCGAGGGACGAGGCGGTCTCGTAGACGGCGCTACCGGCAAGTCCATTTTCTTGTACGTCGCGCGAACGTGAATTATGGCGTCATCAGTTAGAAGTAATGAGGTAACCTCAGGGTGAGAATTGGTCGCCGAGGCCGGGCGGGTGCATCCCTTCCCGGCGCGATCACGGGAAGAAGAGACACGTCGGCAAAACTCTCTTACCGCCATTCCCCACCGGTCCCGACGATAAACTATTATTTCGCAATAAATCTTCGGTTAGCCAGACGAGAAAATCAAGTCCCTCCCTTCCCTCACCGGTACAGCAATTACCCGTTGGGCTGGCCTAACCGAAAGCCTCCGGCGGCCTTATCAAGTCCATTCCCATCATTTCACGCTCTAAACGCACCAGTCATCCGGCGTAATTAAACAGACCCTGTGTTTTCTTTCTTTTTAATTCCAACGGTCGTTAATAACATCAATAATTTTTATTGTCATTTTATTCGCGATCGGGTATGCCTTTGAGGATAATCCCTCGGTCGATTATCGCATCTCTGCGGCATTATCGTTTCAGTACTTCTGAATTATGGGTTGTATCGACGCGCTCCACTTCCCGACGCTCGGAACTCTTTGCCACGCCAATTACACGAATTTCTTCTTTTTTTTTTTTTAATCCAGTTACAATTAATTCAGTGCCGTACTGTGCGGTCGTTTTTCCTCTCCACTCCCTCGCCGCCTCGAATACGGAGTCTCCGGAACTGCCGTTATCGTGAAAACTCTCGGGGATCAATATAAAGTGCGGGGGAGAGGGGAGAGATTGGAACGGGAGAAAAAGAGTTAGAGGTGTAGAAGGAGTTTGAAGTGCGGGTGCCTCATTGTTCGTACGCCGAAGAGTACACCGCCGCGCGAGGTGCATATCCTTCTTTCCGTTGCTCCGCCACCAGGAGAGAACGAGTTCGGCAGGCGAAACACGCCCCGTTCCTTCAATAAAATCGCTCAAGAACGAGCACCGAGTTCTCCTTCTAAGGGGGAGATAGAGACCGATCTTTATTTATCGTGACATCCCTCGCATATAGACTCTTCCGCAAAGTTTTCAACCCTCAGCTCGAGATGCTTCTTCGGGGTTGTTTTTTTTAAGATTCTTTTTTTACACCAAAGACCCAGAGATTGGAGTTCGCAAGGTATTTCTTTCCGATTCATCGTCGAGGACTCATTATGAACGATTCTTATTCCTTTCTGCATGTCGAACTTCGGACGCTCGATCCGATCGATTAATCGATTTTTCATTAGTATTTCATGTTTCAAACACTCCACGCCAATCTCCTGTGCTACTACGGACTGTCGTACGAGCCGCTGTTTTATGAAAATGCATCGGGAGCTGCTTCGAACTGTTCGTGGAATCGATTGAGGGTAATCCGTGAAAGCTCGAAGTCAATTATTCCATCTTACATTGATGGAATAAAATGTCGTCAGGTAGATAATATAAAATGTGCTATACATTCAGGTAGTCTCCTTAAAAATGTAGAATCATGAAATGTTTGAAAGACAGTTGAGGATTCCACAAAAAATTGGTCTGCCACTGAATAACTTGTTCCTTTTTGTTCGGAAGAGGTCGAGACTTTTCATCCTCATTTTGATCCTTCGACTGTAGGCTGGGTATACTTTGACATCCAATACTCTTATAGCGAAGAGGCGAAAGGTTTTTTATTTCGCTCCAGCCGGTTATTTCGTTTGCCCATTTTATATTCGTTCTACAGGTGAATCGGAGCTTCTTTCTTCCCCAGTGCTGCGTACAGCCTGTATTTCCACTCCCGTGGACGGTGGTCGAGATAGGTCAGGCTTTCTCGAAGTTTCCATCTCATCGCTTTGCAACGGTAGCTTTGTCCCTATCCTCCGCTTCAATGTGCCCTCCCGTGGCCTTCGACACGGTAGTTTTGAAAGTGTGAAAATCTTGTGGATGCCCGAGGGGCTTAGGAAATCCTTGACTGTTCTCCGAGCGGCGTGAAAAGCTCGGATAAGGGAAGCCAAAGAGATAGCGACGGAGACGAAGAAACTGAGAGACTTGGAGACTGGGAGACTGGGAGGCTGGGAGACTAAGACATTGAGACATTGAGAGACTGAGTGACTGAGACATTTAGAGACTGAGAAACCGAGACATTCAGAGATTGAGTGACTGAGACATTCAGAGACATTCAGAGATTGAGTGATTGAGACATTCAGAGACATTCAGAGACATTGAGTGACTGAGACATTCAGAGACATTCAGAGACATTCAGAGACTGAGAGACTGAGACATTCAGAGATTGAGTGACTGAGACATTCAGAGATTGAGTGACTGAGACACTCAGAGACTGAGAGACTGAGAGACAGAGACATCCAGAGACTGAGACATTCAGAGACTGAGACATTCAGAGACTGAGACATTCAGAGACTGAGACATTCAGAGACTGAGACATTCAGAGACTGAGACATTCAGAGACTGAGAGACTGAGATATTCAGAGACTGAGAGTCTGAGATATTCCGAGACTGAGAGACTGAGATATTCAGAACCTGAGACATTCAGAGACTGCGACATTTAGAGACTGAGAAAAAATTGGAGACTGAGAGACTTGGAGACTTGGAGACTTGGAGACTTGGAGACTTGGAGACTTGGAGACTTGGAGACTCGGGAGATTGGGAGACTCGGGAGATTGGGAGATTGGGAGATTGGGAGATTGGGAGATTGGGAGATTGGGAGATTGGGAGACTGGGAGACTGGGAGACTTGGAGACTTGGAGACTTGGAGACTAAGAGATCTCTCAGACTCTCTCAGGGAGATTGGGAGACTGAACGTCTGGGAAGCAGAGGATGAGGAACCGAGAGACTCTACCGAGCTGGAAGGCGTGCGTTCGACTCCAAGTAGCAGAGAATCACGGGGTCGGTGGAAAGCACAGACAGTTCGTTCTATTGTTTAATTTAAGTGCCAAAGTTTTCCGAGCGGGTTAAACGGCGTATGAATTTGCGGATGGGCTTGGTGTGTGCCGACTGTCGGTCGAGGTCCCCGATTAAGTTAGAGGTGGTAGGTACACCTACCCCCGAAATTTCGGCCGCGGCGCATCGATCACAGGAAGTCGTCAGCCTCGTTCGTGGCGGTCTGTGCGAATCCCGCGCCCTGACTAAGCATTTTATCGGAAGGGAACCCCTTCCGCTAAAATGCTGTAAAATTTCCTCCACCCCTCTCGTTACTTTCTCATTTTTCCGAATGTAACGGGCGATTGAATCGAGTCTTGCAAAGCGGATAATTTCGAACGCTTCACTTGCGTTCCGCCGATGCCCATTTCCGTATTGTGTGTTTCACAGGAGCGCAAACAAATGTTTGTTTAATGGAAAATGTGTGTATCCGGAGCGTCAGAGAGTGGCCTCAGCCGAGAGGCCCGCAGCGTGCACTGCGAAACCAGTGGGTACATAATTTATGTCCTCCCGTCACAGTATTAACGAGGTCGTTACACAACCCCCTCTCCCCACCCAACCCCCGGTCCGGCAATCTACTACGCTGCCCCCCCCCCCCCCCCTCATCGCCGACTGGAAATTATGTAATTTTGCAAATTTAACATTACGGATACGTGATTCATGGACCACGCAGTGTCTTATGTCTCTTATTGCTACTCCAACGAGCTTCTTCAACTACGTGTTTGTTTGTCTTGCTTTTTTAACTTTATTTTTATTGTCCCCGATGCGCGGTTCCTCTTTTTTTTTGTGTTTTCCCTCGGGTTGTGTGGCACAAGTTCTCGGAATACTCTCTTCGAAACTCGCGGCCTCATTCGCAACCGAGCGCCCTCCGCGACTGTGAGGGCGGTCTCGGAGAATTAAAAACTTTTTTCTCCTCACTCGGCGGTGCCGAAGCACGTGCTGCGAGGGTGCGGTGGTCGTGACAGTGGCTCCCCCGAGACTCGACATCGCAGTAGGGTATTGCGGAAGTAGATATTGTCTTTACGGGACTGGATAAGTAGAATATGTACGAGGGCTGCAAAAAAAAACGGTCGTTGCCTTCTCGCGGAGGGAGAAATTTCGCGGTTTTAGCATTGGAATATTTTTTAAAAAGCCAAGTTAACGTGATATCGAGGACTGAAGGTGCAAATTAAATTCGTCAATTGCTTTCCCACTTTTTGAGATCATCCAGTTTACCCCGTGAGGAAGCCAAATCTGGTCAATGAGTTCTCTCATTGAGTGCTTCGTGAATGAGGTCGGAAAATTTTAGAGGCAAAGTGCGAATTAAATTTGTAACTTTTTTTTGTTACTCACCCGGTGCTTGTCGACGTTGACCGGTCTCAGGTGAGGATCGTACAGCAACTTCTCGGGCTCGATGTTGATGGGACTCTGTCGTCTTCCCTTGGTGCAGAGCGACCATTGAGGATTTATCAGTCCCCAGAACGACGGTCCTGAAACACGATAGAGCAAAGGTATCAGATAACAGGATCTCAGAAGTTTCTTAATTTCGTAACAGCAATGAGGTAACAATTCACATATTCGACCAGGGATTCCACGTGTCAGTGATCCGTAGTAAGGTAGATAAATAGATGGATGGCATTTATTGTACGGAAGAGCGCGGCAAAACGGGACCGACCATCGGGGTGCATCGATGGGGCAACGTTGAACCTCCCAAAGTTATTGGAAAGTAGGGAAAATAAGCGTTTTTAAAACACACCATTTTCCAATAAGTTTAGAACATCCCATTTTGCCCCATTGATGAATCGATTGTCGATTCCGTTTTGCCCCGCTTTCCTCTACATTAGGATCTGAGGTTCTCTAGGCACATCACGAAACTAATAACAAACCAATGAATAATAACAAACAAAATAACACACTGTAACTAAAGCACTGAACACAAACCGGATAAAAATAATATGATAGAAGAAAATAAACCAAAATAACAAAATAATAATAAAATAAAGTGACGCACATAACCCGCACGTAAATCGCACGGAAATCGCATAGTAAGGTAGTAAGTTAGTAGGTCGAAGAGCGTTAGTTCCGTAAAATAACATTAATTCGTGATACCGGCGATAATAATTAATAACGAAAAGCCCACTGTAAAATGTATGAAATTAATCCAGAAAGAATATCGGAAGCAATAATAACGGAAGAGTGAGAGACCGGTGGAGAGAGCCTCGGATTAACTGGGGCCAAGATGAAGTCGTCGAGTAGCGAGCGACGAATGAAATTTGAAATTTTTATAATTTCAACTTTTGCCTTCGCGTTCTGCCGACTCGGTGCTATCCGCTCGGCTCTCGATACACCGGTGAAAAAGTTTGCCGTACGGTCGGCGAGGTGAGCGTGTGGATTTTTCGAAACTCGGTTTCCCTCATGCTTTTTCGGACACCGGGGAGAATTCTCACTCTCTTTTCCGCGACTGACTTTCAGCCCCTACGACGCGCGGGGGCGAGGTGGATGGGCAAAAGCGAGATGGTTCTTTACCACTGCTATACACACTACCACGTACTGCCGTCGACTCCTCAGAGAAATTTAACTTTGCTAAAACGTCAGCCTGAAATCGATATATCCGAGAGTACGAATAGGACGAAGCGAGTTAACGAGTTCCACGTCGTTATATGGATACATACAATATTTCTCCGCTTTTTACTGTGGTACATAGGTTCGTATATAATATAGTCACATACAAATGTATATTTATATATACTTATAACTGCAGTACATAACAGTGAATTTGATATAACGCAGGCCAGTATCGCGCGTGCATTGGGAGTTTCCAATACGACGAGCAGAAGATGGCTTGTTATATATGCGTTTCTTCGATCAAGGCATAGCCCGAGAGTAAAGAGCGAAAAAGATAGATGGTGGAAAGGAGCTGATCGAGATATATATATATATATATATGTATATATGTATATGTATATTTTTCTGTCTGGCGGAGAGCTTGGGCGACAAAATCAATTCCATCGGGGATAGAGAGGTCGACTGTGACTCTTCTCGCTTCCACCCGAAACGTTACGATCCACCGTATATTTCTCCCGGTCGGTGCAATTCCTCGGAGAGATAACCGAAATCTCGTTATCGGAATGAATCATTTATTGTAAAAACCAAGTGTCCCGTCGAAGATTCGTTTAACGAATAAACGTCGGGCGGCGGAGAGCGAGGAGAATTTAACTGGGACACTTGAAATCTTGGCGGTCATGAAACTCTCTGCCGGGACGGAGGTCCCTCCATTGATATAAGGCGAGAAGACTCGGGGGATTCGGGCTCTCGTACATCACCGAGCGAACCTTCCAAGAGAAGCAAAAGAGTTTACGCTATTCCCGGGCCAACACTCTCTCTTCTCCGCTGTACTATTATGTCAGATACGTCGATGCTGGAAAACGATTTATGACTTTGATGGAAAATCATTTTCGCCCCCTGGCGCCTGACCCCCCTTCCGCAGAGTGAAAAACAGTTTGTACTTTTTTTTACAACTTATTGTCCGCAAACGTTCACAATTTTTTATTTGTTAATTTTCCGATCGCACCATCTGGCTCTTGTTTTGCAAACAAAAGTGCAGACTAAAATTGTTAATGAGACGGGAAACAATGGGACAGTTTTGTATATTCGAACCTGAACAAACGAGTTTGGTACTTGTTCAATAATATTATTTTTATATCAGTCGGTGGGAAAATGGAAAAATTTGCGGTCGTAAAACCCCCGTTTTCACACCTTGTGGAATAAAATTTTGTACGATACTCGAGCGAAAAACGTTTTCTTAACTCGTGTGATTGGGCCGATTTTACTTCACGCACACTTCTCGTACTTTACGCACCGTTCTCGAACTTTACGCACGCTTCTTGTACTTTACGCACCATTCTCGTACTTTACGCACCGTTCTCGAACTTTACGCACGCTTCTTGTACTTTACGCACCGTTCTCGAACTTTACGCACAGCTGTACTGCGTCGCAATCAGTAGGCACAGAGTAGGCTGCCTAGCACTTTCCCTGCATTGGTTACACAAAATATTATACGATACTACTGCGGTCTAGCGAACATAATTACCGGACTATGAAGTGAGTCGCACTCACCGCACTCGCACCACAGTGAGCACTCGCGTTCGGCTCGTGCTCCTGCGGTACTCGTGCGGCTCGTGTGACTCACTTCACAGCGTGTCTATAAGCTTCGCTTTACCGCATTTGTATCGCATATTACTATCACCAAACTTCGTATTCCTATTTTACGAAATTATGTTTCGACTGTCCCGGAAGATCATATATATATTTAAACAACTCTCAGATCGAATATTATTGCAGTGACTAAGTAACATTAAACAATACCAATATCAATTAATCATAAATATATAATAATATTATAATTATTATTTATTAATATTATGATAACAATATTTTTCCATTTTTTCGTGTGGATTTTTTTTCGACATCGTTCTGACGTTTACAAGCCCGCGTGAACTCCGCGGTTCTCGAGAAGTCATCGGATAAAATAAACGAGTGTAATCGAGCGTTTCGTCACGGCATACACGGGGACCGAGAGCCGTCGACGGTAATGAATTAACGCCCTGTACAAACATAACTGATGCATCGAGTTAGAGTGGCGTGTCCAGAGGGTAGATAGAGAAGGAGTCACCGCGATTCTCTCACGCCCCGTGGCGGCACGCGACGACGCGCACGCACAAACTCTCTCGCCCGTTCCCATGTAAAAGCCACCCCTCGGTTCCCTCGGTTCGTTCCGTCGCTCTCTCTCTCGCCCCGCCGCTAACCACCCTCACGTGGGCGTAGATGTGATGAATGTGACGGTTACCACTGGCGAAGGGGGGTGGCTGCGATGCATGGGAGCGCGAGAGATCCCGCTCTCTGTTTTAGGACGCGAAAAGCGACCAACGGTTCACGGGCACGCGAGCATAATTAAAAATTACTAGGCGATAAACGTACATAGCCCGCGCGCAAGGCCGCTCCGCACAATTCGCTTAATGATATGCCCGGCGCTTAATTATTGCAATTTCGATGCCGCGATATATCAGCATAACTGTATCGGAATTATGCATAACAGCCCGATGGACGAGACTTTTACGCGCAGCGGGAGGCAGGGGGAACACAACTATATTTATTCCCCGACTTGACGATCCGCCCGACCGGGAACACTCGAGTATACATATTTAAAAAAAAATAATGATAATACAAAAATGAAGAAAAAAAGGGAAAAAAGAAAGGAAAATCTACACTTTGATACGAGATTTATCGCAATATTCATGAGAGATTCTCGCGGAATTATTTGATACGAATTTATTTATAGCGCCCGGGCGGGTGGGGAGGAGAAGTGAGTGAATAATTATCAACTATTTTGCAGCTCTGCTGATTCTGCCGTTAGCCATGAATATTTATCGTTGTTTAATAGGGGTTTCGATTACCATTGTTGCGTGGACGAAATTAACATTTTTTTTATTGCTCTTTTCATCGATCCACTCGCTTTTTACGCTCCGGTCGTTTTTATTGATCAAAAAATATATATACATATATATAATATATACACATATATACATATACATAATATATACACATATATACATATATATAATATATACACATATATACATATATATAATATATACATATATACATACATATATACATACATACATATATATATATATGTATATGTACATGTATATGTATATGTATATTCTCGGGTGGGACGATGTCGGACTTTTGTGCGATTCGCAGAGGCGAGTAAGTCTGATTGAGTAATGCGGCGAATGATTGAGCGATTAAGCCTCATTCTCCGGTTCTGGGTAACACATTCGCCTGGTACCTATTACCCCTTTGCCGAAGAGCCGGAGCCGAAGGGGTGCAGGATAGCCGACTACACAGAGCTTCCCTCGTAGCCGCGCCACTCGAGAGGGATAACAACCCCATTATTGAAACTTGAGGCCGAGAGGGTGGGGGAGGGGGGGGGGCAATCGTTCTGCAATTAGTAAAAGTGATTAAGTACCGCCAGCGTAGCGGTCCCTCACTTCTCACCTACGCAAACACTACTCCCGTTATGCACCTACTCGACGACGCTAAAGCTCACAATTATTTTTTCAGCGTGAGCGCCTGCGCGCAACAATGCGCAGTGGCTGTAATTTACTCGAAATTAATTTTTACCAATAATCGATATAAAATTCTCAAAATCAATTTTTATCAATTATCCATGTCGAATTCACAAAATCAATTTTTATCAATACTCCATGTCAAATTCTCAAAATCAATTTTCATCAATAATCAATATAAAATTCTCAAAATCAATTTTTATTACGTTCAACCATAGTCCGTCCTCCATGTACTACGCGTTACTCTTGAACTATTAACGGAGCCTGCGCAGAGCCCGTATGAATGGGTTCGGAATGTTGAGCCTCGTGAACACAAAGCCGGACGGAAAGCTGTCGCGCAAAATCGTAGGAAACAGTTCGCGGATGCGAGCTGACTTGCAGGGTGAAATTTCAAATCCAATTAAGATGTTTTTCCAACGGGCAGCGAGAGAAGAGTTTAAGCCACAGCGCCGACACTCGTCGTTGTCTGAGCGGCGGGGGTGTCGTGTACGCGATTCCACCCCCGAACCCTCTTTTCTCGGCTCTCGTCTCCCGGCCATCTCTGAACCTCGCGCGGCCTATGCCCCACCGTACTTCCCCTCATCCCCCACCCACCCTCGCCTGAATTCATATGCATACATGAATACATTTCACTGTTTCTCCAATCAACCGGCCGAGCTCGTCGCGTCGGTATTCCCGTCCCCCGGGGATTCCGACGAGGGGTGTTGAAAATAGCGGGGAGAGTTCGGAGCAAGGGGTGACGAAACATGGGATGGGACAGTGCGAGACAGGCGGTAGAGCTGGCAGGAGGGGGAAGGAAGGGGGGGATGGTGGTTGCATTACTATTGTCACACGTTTGGCCTATAACGATACCAACGGTTTTCAAATATTTCCGAGTTGTCGACACCAGCGTATAGTTTATGCGGAACAACAGACACAGAGAGTCCCGCAAACTCGCGGGATTGCTAACACGTGTGAGACGACCCCTGTGGAAATGTTTATTTTTTTCCTTCCTTTTTCTATGTTTGCTTATTTTTTTGTTCCACAAATTATTTAGGCGACCCGGATCCCCAGATTTTTTGATCCGTGCAATTTTAGTGAGCGGGTGAACGAAAGGACGATAGATGTGCGCCGTTCCGTCCTCCGTTGTTGTGTATCATTAACGGGCGAAAGGGAGCGCGAACCCTTCGGCGCCGGGGTTGAGGCATATACATCGTACACAAAACGGTGTTTTTTTTTTTTTTTTTTTTTTTTTTTTCTCCACTTCGCGCGATATAAATTTGTATCGAACCAGCGAGAGAACTATCGGCCTGTCACTGTGCACTGTACCTCCGGTATTCCACCTTCCGAAAAGGGATTATCGAGGGCGGACGGAGGAGGGCGCGGTATAGTTGTAGAGACGCTCAACGACGTTGTTTCCTAATGTGAGCATTGTTATCGAAATATCTCGAGTGTCTCGTTGCGGAGCGGAGCGAGCGCCCAAGATTCATCCGGAGAGATGGGGCGGGAGCCGAATGGAGATAGGAACGATAGAAAGACGAAGGGCTATAGAACAGCCGCGATAGACGCCGCTCGTGGCACTCGATGTGTTCTCGATGGTTATCCGACCGAGGACTAGCATCGCCCAACGACGCTGATTAATTGGACAACTATAATTAATTCGCGGCTCCGCGACAGCCTTAACGACGTGCGGGCAACGAGGATCATTGTGCCTGGCCCTAATACCTCGGCCCGATTAACGCTTCGTCTGTTACCCTCCCTCTCGCACCCATATCTATATCTCGCTCTCGAATACGATCGATCATATTTTTTTTTGTCGCTCCACCGAGATGCGAGTCATTGTGTCACGATGGTGATGTCAGTTTTTTAAGGCGAAAACATCTTTGGCGCGACCCTCGAAAGCCAAAAGTGTCCTCGTGACACTTGAGGTCCTACTGGAGATTAAGTGAAATGAGCGGAAGTGTGAAGAAGAGTTGGGTGCATCAGGCTTGATTCAGTGAAAATGATCTCTTTTGATCCTGAAACGGCTGAGGATGATTTTATACAATATTCTTCAGCGAGTAATCGTAGTTGATCCAGTACTTTACTTCGATCGGCCGTGCACCTGTTTGAATATTATCGTATTCCCTAATAATACCCCGACCCGATTAATGCTTCATCTGTTACCCTTGCTATCTCTCCTCCCCATATCTATATCTCGCCCTCGAATACGACGAATACGATGTGACTCACTGTGTCACGATTGTAATGTCAGTTTTTCAATGTGAACACATCTTTGGGGCGATCCTCAATAGCCAAAAATGTCAGTGGTCTTGAGGACACTTCCTGTAGATGTTGCTGATGGTACTATTAGTTATTGAGCAAAAGTGGCAAAAAGTTTCCTCGTAAAACTTAAGTTTCTACTGGAGGACATGAAAGGAAATGACCGGAAGTTGCGTTAAAAAAACGTTAGAGCTCTGCCGGAAGTTAAGTAAAATGACCGAAAGTGTCATGAACAAGTATTGCGTCCCTTGGGCGTGATTCAGTAAAAATGGTCCCGTCCGGTCCTAAAATGGCCCTCAACAGCCAAAAGTGTCCTCATGAAACTTAAGGTCCTACCGGAGATTAAGTGACATAACCGGACGCGTCATAAAAAAATTTTACTGTTCTACTGGAAGTTAAGTGAACCGACCGGAAGTGTCATGAAGAAGTGTTGGGTGCCTTGAACTTGTTCCGTCCGATTCTAAAATAGCAGATGATGGTTTTACCCGCGATTCTTCAGCGAGTACTCGCAGTCGATCCAGTGCCTTACTTCGATCGGCCTTGCAGCTGTTTGAATATTATTAAGCGATCCTGAAGATGTCTCCGAGGATGATAAGTTATTTGTTCAGCGTTACTTCGTTATCTCGAGGCGTTGAAAATTGCACCGTCAACGTGACGAGGCGAGAAGTCGAGGAGGCGGGAGAAAATACAATAATTTCGTGTCCCTCCAGGAGCCTTGAAGCTCAATTCGTTTGACAATTTTTCTTGGGCGCTCTTTGGCTTTGCGAGAGCGAATCGATCAGGGCCGTCAGGGGATTAGCTGATTGCTCGAAAGGTCGACTGTCCGTCTTCCCATCTCAGGAGAGCGTCATTAATATCTCTCGTTTTCTCATTTCGACAGTCGGGATCGACGAAATTAAAAAGTACCCGAGTCAAATTTGTCACACGCGGTGCGCGACGTGGCCAGCATAGTTATTCCTCAGTTATCTTTTTCATTCTCTTATTACAAAAAAAAAAAAAAAAAAGAAAAGGGAACTCGTAGAAACTCATGAGTTCGCTGTTGAAATTTGGCCGCATCGCAAAATTTCTTTTTGTCTTATGTTTCGCTCCCGTGGACTATTTGCATGAGGGCTTGGGTGAAAAATACATCGAAGCTGTCGTGGGAGGGATGAGCCCGGTTGGCGATGGAAGCGGAGAAGGCTCAAAAATTTTCTAGAGCAAACCCAATCAAATTGGGAATCGAAATCCGCTTGGAATCGCCTTGTTATCGGGAGCCTAGGATAACGATAACCCCGCCGGTCGGTTGTGCCGCTCGACCGTAGCAGAGCTTTCTCTCCCGTTCCTCCCGGCCGTTCCCCTCGCTCGGATTCCCGCGGACCGTGTCGCGGATTTACACGAAACCGAACGGGCTAGCGCGTTCGATGTATCCGCTGTAAATTCGTTAATTAACTAAGGTAATTGCTTCTGTAGCCGGGTAACGCGTTAAATCCCGGATAGCGTACGATTCGGGGTAGGGGCTTGCACAACAATGCTACACGCATCATTCCCGGAGCTTCGACATGAGCAACGCTCCGGGTAACACCCGGTTGTGATTGTCCCCAAAAGTTATAAAAAAAAAAAATAAAAAATATATATTATAACGATTTTTTGCTCCCTTCACCGCAGCTAGTAAAAATTCTAGCCTATGAGACGGCCCGGAGTGTGTCGCAGTATTCCGACTTCCGGTAGAGTTTTTCCCCGCCATCCAGCAGTGTCAATAATTTCCGAGTTTTCTCGTTAACGCGCTATTGTTACAATTTTCATTTTCTCACTCTATCGAATCGGACACTGGAGTTAATCCCAGATGTGTTTACTCTGGCTGGCGGTGACATCCCAGCGCTGGCGCGGTACCGGCGAGGCCCCTGCGCTGAGGATTTAACCGTCAGGCGAACCGACCCACTGTAAGTTTCTTAATTAATTTTAAGCTAAATTGCGCGAATGAGACCACATTTGATTCTTGCATTTCAGCGCTCCAAGCTCGTCCGTCGGATTAGACAAAATCTCCATGACTCAAAGTTTCAAACGCCACCCTTCGTCCCCTTCCTGATACAAAAAAGGGAGTCAGGGTAAAAAAAAACCGATACAAGAATGAAGGAAATAAATAGTCTAACGGTGTAAATTGAACAGAATCGTTGGGTCGGGTTAGGTTGTTCTCGTTAACGGGAGCCATGCCGTATCGGCCGGTGTGCATAGATTCGTCAAATTTATCACCACTAGCACAGCGACGAGGCAAGAGAGCTCGCAAGCACTTGTTCGACGGGGGGCGGGAGGGGGGGGGGGGCGGGAAGGGTGGATTGGGTGTATTTGCTCGAGTACCTTCATAGTAATGTATGCACGCGATGCCGGAGCAGGGGCAGGAGGTATTCGCGTGGCTGCAGGGATGGATCCATTGCCGCTGCTTTTCCGGAAGCATATTCTATGCATACATGCATGTTCAACACCAGGGCGGGGTGGGTGAGAGAAGCGGCAGACAGAGGGGTAGTAACGGCCGCCGTCCGGCTCTGCCATGCGCGCGCGCGCGCGCTGGCGGACGTTCTCTACGCTCGCCAGGATGTTAAATTACAGCATTTAAATAATTTCATTTAATCTGCGCTCCACGCTCGTGGGGCTTTCCACGGGCTCTGCACACTCACACCACGATTTCCCTCGTCCGGCCGAGTTCCATCAGTGAATTCCAAGCGCCGACGGTCCTCTGGACGTCCCCCCCGGCCGCCCCCGCCGCCGCAGCCGCGCTCGGACACTCTTTAGTCGTTCGCTATCACACCTCGTTACCGTTCTGAGACCGGATAACCGAGCCATCCTGGCTACGCACCCCTTCGGACAGCCTCCCCGCCTCCGTCTCACCGTCCTCTGAATATTTTCCCTGCGGTTAAATTAACGCGACGAGAAACGGGGCTCCGCGGAGCCACGAGTCGAGAGTAAATGAGAAAATGGAAGCCGACACGACGACGGAAGCCGCGCTTGTATCTCCGCGGATGTAATGTACAGTTGAAAAGTTAGCGTCGTTATGACGAATCAGCTTTACTTTTTTTTATGCGGTCCACTCGCTCGGAGGACGCGACGATTAAATGTATTGGACTTTTTGTTTTTAATTGGTCGCCCGTCAATTACTTTTAATGTATCGGTGGACGAGTCGATGATGCGATGTTTCGTACGGTGATTTCTTTTTTTTTTTTTTTTTTTTGTTCGCGTACGCTTGTGTCGTTGTTATTTTTACGCTCGGTTCGAGCGTCGATTCGAATCGTTATTGTGTACGCACGCGAATGAGTGTGCCGTTTTAACGGCGTCTGTGCAGCGTCTAATGGTCGCTGATGCAACGCGACTGTTTGACCGAATTTTCGGTGCATCGATACTGTAGAGAGCAAATATTTGGGTCATATTAATTAATTACCGAAATTGCAAGGACCTCATAATCATGGGAACGGAGAGGAAGGATGACTGGGCGCATACCGTGTCGTACAACCGATAGTTGGCATTCCGTGTCAATAACTGTACTGTCAGCTTCCGCTTTCATTATTTCCCGGAAACGCTCGCGTACCCCGCCTGTATTTTCTCCCCGTCGACCCGATCGGGCTGGACACGGTGTGAATTAGTTAGCGTTCACTATCGATTCTGGGAGAGCTCATGGTAATACCATGGATGATTTTTCAATGCGAGACATTTTGTATTTCGAGAGGTGCAACTTATTCAAATTCGCGATTCCCATTTTCAGCAACCGTTAGTTTCGTTTTGCCCATAAAAATCATATTATTTTCGCGTAATTAATTTCTTTTACTCGACCACTATTTCTCACTAATTTATGTTCTCACGCTCGATCCTTCCCACGATGGATTGACTTTTTGTAATTAATTTTTATTTCAGTTCAATGAAAATCACGTCACCGAACGCGGATATCAAATTTCTGCAAATCCATATCCGCTCGCGGTCACGCGCGAGCGCGTACTTTTGGTCCTATTATTATTTCTCAGTATTCTCGCTTTCCAGGCTTTTCGATGCCGCGCGTGGCGCATGAGCTCAGCATTTTTGGGTCAACCATAATTTTTTGTCAGTCGTAACGATAAAATGTAGATCTTCCTCTTGAGAAGGATTTTTTATGGTAAAAATCAATATTGTTTCCTTTTGCTATGTAATTTTTTCACAGTGTACAAAATCCTATAGCAAGAGTGCGGAATGCCGAAGACGTCCTCGATTGCAGAAACTTCGTTCGCGCAGCGAATTCATCACGCGACTAAATCAAGTCGCGTACATCATAATCTTGAGCGAGCGATGTGATCGATGTTCGTAATTCGACTAAATCCGTACGTAGTCTTCTCACGTTCTGGCGGTAGGTCGATGAGGTTTCTAGATTATCAAACATCGACGTCGGTTTAATTAAATTTAAACCCATTTCAATAAATCTGCAATAACCTCAGGAACAGAATATTTGTTCCATTCGGAGAACGGACTCGATTCAATTATTTTGTTACGTACGTGTCTTCGCTAAAAGACCTCTGAGTCGCCGCGTTGAGTTAAAAGTTATGCGCATCCCTCGAATAGCCAGAGCACAAGTCTCAAATTTTTTATCGACCGCTGAGACGTAACATTGGGTAAAAAAAGAAAATTATACTGTGAATATGGACCAGCTCCATTAGGTAAATCAACGATACATGGACCGAACCATACACAGTAAAAAAAAGTTCGTACTTTTTACAACAACTTATTGTCCACAAACGTTCATAATTTTTTATTTGTTACTTTTCGAGTTTAATAAGTAAAAGTAGAAACTAAAATTGTCAATGGCACGGGAAATAAAAGGACAAGTTCGTATATTCAAATAAGTGACAAACGAGTTTGTCACTTATTTAAGAAAATTATTTTTACGACATTTTGCATTCCGAATTTACGAAAGTATTTTTTACTGTGTATTAACCATTTTTACCCTTCATCTACACTTTGACCTATTTTCCATCAGGCAGTTTTTATGCGAAAACAGACGCAATCTATAAATCGCGTTGAAAACTTTTCTAGGCCAACTAAAACGAACGCGTTCGACTCAATTTTTTTACATCCGTCATAAGGTGAGCGATGAGTCATCTGGACATCGCAGCTGAACTCTTTGAAATCAGCCGGTGCTCTCCTACTTTCGCCCGACTAAGATATCAAGGTTTTCCCTCAGGTGGGTATGCGATATATGCTGACGCTCACCTCTGTTCAATGCAAGACACGCTCGGTCGAATATTCAAGGCTATTCCATTAGTAAAGTCGATTGGCACGATCACAAATGTCTCGCGTACGCGAAAAGGTGGAAACCGGAATGGAGGTGGTTTTAATCGTTCGAGCAACAATTTTTCAAAGCGACTATTGTTTCTTCTTTTACATACGTGAAAATAAAACAATCGGCTCCAGTTTCATCCTTTTAGCTGATCCAGAATTTGTTTAACACCTTCAGAAAAGTCTCGTTTGTTTTTTACATAAGAAATTTTGTATCTCAAAGGGCGCAACTCATTTAAATTCGCAATTCGCATTTTCAGCACCCCTTAGTCTTGTTTTTGCCCCTAAAAATCATAGCGGGTAATAAAAAAAAATTACACTGTGAATATGGACCAGCTCAATTACGTTAATCAACGATAAATGGACCGGACCACATTCTTCATTTTTACCCTTGATCTGCACTTTGACCTATTTTCCACCAGCCAGTTCTTATGCGAAAAACAGACGTAATTTATAAATCGCTTCAAAAACTTTTCGAGGCCAACTAAAACGAATGTGTCGGACTCAATTTTTTTACATGAGTAGCAAGGTGAGCGATGAGTCATCTGAACATCGCAGCTGAGCTCTTCGAAACCAGCCGGTGCTCTCCCACTTTCGCGCGACTAAGATTTCAAGCTTTTCCGTCTGGTGGCCGATATATGCCGATGCTCACTTCCGATCAATGCAACACGTGCTCGGTCAAACATTCAAGGGCTTGCCACGATCACAAGTGTCTCGCGAACCCGATTCCTGTTTCACGCAGGGAGGGTGGAATTCGGAACCAGGGTTGGTTTTAAAGATCGAGCAATTATTTTTTAAAGCATCTTCTCCTTTAGATACGTGAAAACGAAATTATCGGCTCTGCTTTCGTCCTTTTAATTAGTCCAGAATTTGTATAATACCTTTATAAACGGCACGGGTGTTTTTTTTTATATATAAGATCTTTGGTATTTTGCAAAGCGCAATTTATTCAAAAATCACCCCCTTGTCTTGTTTTTGCCAATAAAATCATACAATGAAAAAAAAATTTGCTTGCGGGCTGCCAAAGCAAAAAATTCTTATTTCAATTCTACTTTCAATTCGTGCAATTCCATATGACATTGAAACAAAGACGGCCAAACTGCCAAAGTGACATGTTATCGTTTCAAACCCGTATGCAATTGTAAGAATTGAAAGTAGAATTGAAATAATAATTTTTTTCTTTGGCAGCCCGCAAGCGAATTTTACTTGAGTCAATGATATTTTTTTTCCAGTATATTGGGTAAAAAAAGAAAATGGTACTGTGAATACGGACCTGCCCCATTAAGTAAATCAACGATACACGAACCGGACCATATCCGCCACTTTTACTCTTAATCTTCACTTTGACCCATTTCCCACCAGCCAGTTCTTATACGAAAAACAGACTTAATCTACAAATCGCGTTAAAAACGTTTCTAGGTCATCTGAAACGAACGTGTCGGACTTAATTTTTTTCCATACGTAGCCAGGTAAGCGGCGAGTCTTCCGCAGCTCGAGTCTTTAAAACCAGCCGGCGCTCTCCCACTTTCGCCCAACTGAGATATCAAGGTTTTCCGTCTGGTGCCCGATATATGCAGACACTCGCCACTGTTCAATGCAAGACACGCTCGATCGGATATTCACGGGTTTTCCATTAGTAAAATCGATTGGCACGATTACAAATGTCTCGGGGACTCGATTCCTGTTTCAGGCCGGGAGGGCGGAACTCCGAACCGGGGGGTGGTTTTAAAAATCTTCCCCAGGTACTCGGCGGCTCTCGCCAGTTCCCGCTGGTCGACACACTTGCATTCAGCGCGAAGTGATAAAGATGGAAAGTGGCCATTTGCATGTTTATTTCGCTTTCTTAATTCCAACCCCGAGCTCGCGGAAACTCGAGGGTGGCTGAAAAGAGAGTGCAAGGGGGGTGCGTCTTCCTCTCTCGGCCAGAGCGTTCTCGGACAAAACGCGGCTGACTCGACGAGAGTTTGCACTACTTACGCTTGAAATAAGCCACCCCTTCGTACACCCAACGCCATCCCCGACGGCCGAAACGTAGTCCGAGTCCACAGTAAAAACTTGCGGCCCCGAGAAACCGATATTATGTTTCCGCATTTATATACGACGACCATTCCTATTCGAGGCTGCACCCTCTCTCGACCTCGGATGGTGCCCTAACTTGTCTCTCGAATCCTTCGGCTTACTTTAACATCGGTTCTTGGACGATTTTTCTTTCTCCCTTTTTCTTCTTTTTTTTTTTGCACAAGTTGGTCGAATATGCGAGAGGAGCGTGATTCGCCTCGGCGAGAATCTTCCCCTGCCGATGTGGAGACCGATGAAATTATCGATCATTCGCGATCGATTTTTCGGTAAAAAAAAGATAGTTGGCGAAGCAAAGTCTGAGGCTCACGACGGAAAGGAACGAAATACGAAAAAGCTCATTCGCTTATTGGTTGTAAAACATCGGGGTCGCATCTGCCCGGGTTATGAAACCTTCGCAGGGCGGCCTCTAAAAATCCACTCGCGACCCGCTGTGTCGAACCTGGTAATAAGTTTGCCGAAAGGTGGTGCGGGCTCGGAGCGTCGAACCGTACGTGAACACCGGCTGTTTCTAAAGCCGACGATAAAAATTCGTGCCGGCTCATGAAATTAGCCAAACTGAGCCCCTACGAAATTCTCAACAGGTACAATATCTATTTATATGTATATATATATATATATACCCGTATTTCTATATATAGTTATATATAGATAGAGGGAGAGGCCGAACGAACGTAGATATATGTTATACTTTGCATAAAATTAACCCGTGCCAATACCGAAAGTTATAGTTATTAAATTTTCAATATGACGTTACTCGCCATGCCCGAACAATGGTGGTTCAATTTTTTTTTTAATATTAAATATCGAGAATAAGCGCCACCTGAAGCCAGAAATATTCCGAATTTTACCCTCTGATTCATGAGAATTATAACGAATATACTGAGCATGTAGAGCATTATTTTACTCACCCGATATTCCATCGTACGTCCACCATTCGTCCCAGCTCGCTTGTGATTCTGTAATCAAAAAAATATAGGAAAATCAGTTTACCTCTCGTCGACATTTATGGAACGAGGGTATTACCGTCATCGAGAAACGGTCCCGCGCGTTTTGTCGTACAAAGACAAATAATTACTTGATAATAAATACTACGAAAAAAAACGTTCAAGTATCCGTGAAAAGAAGAGGAGCAGACAAACCGCGACGTAAAATGAAGAAAATAAAAACCAAAAGTGTATCGCGCCAGTGGCAGCGACACGAGGCAGAATTAATTTATTGTCCGGCGACCCCGCAGAAAATCGGAGCAAGCAAGCGACGGCGCCGGCACAGATCTTTGTCGTTTTTTTTTATTTTTATTTTTTGATTGTTTATCATTCTCTCGCCGTATATATAACGAAGGTGAATAAAACCGCGCAACCCCCAACAGACGCCACCCAACATTTCAGAATAACCGCTCAATGAACGAAATTAGTGGTGCACTGAGAAAAAGGATGGTATTTCCTACTATAGCGAATAGTTTCCAGGGGGAACGTCTATATAGATACTTTCTGATAGTATACATTTAACTGATTACACTATAATTATGGTTGCAATCATGATGTTCTGTCATTGTTGTAACTATAACATGTGAACGTTCCGCCTGGGAACTATTTTTTACGGTAAAAAATCAGTCTTGTTGCTTTTACCGTGTAATTTTTTCTCAGTGTGGACCGAGCGACCAAATTTCCAACGGCAGTTTTTCGCCGCTCGGCGGAAGAAGGAAGTGCAATTTTTCACGCTTCTAAAATTGTGCAATCGTTTGGTTGGCTGTAAACGATCCGTCTGGATACGCTCAAAGGCTCGGAAGCCGAGCGTGATCCCCAGACCGGCTATTACACTCTCCCGACAGGAATATCTTCTGGATAGCTGGGATACGTGCGGAGGATGGACAGGGACAGTCGAAACCCGGTTGCCTGCGAGTCAGACATTCCCCGGTGAATGTCGCGAGAGACGCGTGTACCGTTAACCCCCGGTACGAAGTCTTCCTCTCGGTACACGGCCCAGAGGGCGGATTTGATGCTTCTGCCTCGACCCACATCAGACGGTATTTCGATACATACTCGGCGACATAGCCACGGCGATCCGGGATTCCGCCAGGACTAAGAATTAGAATACCGGCGAGCCGGCGGGGCGACGGCGGGAATCCGAGTCAGATGGGAGACTAGATATAATACTTAACAGGTAAAAGTTCATTGGGTCGGGAGTTCAACCGCGATTGTTCAACTTCCTCTGAATGAATTATCAACCAACACGTACTCCCGATACGATGTGCCACTTAAATCTGCAGTGTTCCGGGAGCGCGATCACCCCAACTATCGGTCTTTATAGTACGGATATGTAGTTGCGGATGGTCTCCTAATTGACCGCACCATTTAAATATAACTTGCGATAAATGTAGTATATTATATTAGTATAGTATGTTAGATCGATAGATTGAGTCGTTTTTATATTCCAAATTATCCTCAGGAATCCCCGAGATTGTTCGCCGAGTTTGATCCGAATCTATCGTGTGGACATTTTGCACGTGAAAAACGACGAGCCGATGAATCAGTCGATCTTCAAAAATCATGATTCTGGGTGAACGTAGAATTTTTTTTTTTGCGCTTATTACGAACTCAATTTGACTTGACAGTTATCGTCGAGCGTCCTCGAATATCCTCGAATTCACCGGGTTACTTGCTTCAGTGGTCCGATTAAAATTATCGATAATCATTCAATGTTTCGACGAAGATTCGGGTTCACAAAAAATCGAGTAGAAATAGCTAGTGTTTCGCGATTCGCTCGAAATTCGGACAGCTGTCCTGACCACGAGAGTTCACGATGTCACGGAGAAATTGTAATAAAAATGACAAAAAACCAGTGGGAGAGGAATCGAGGCAAGATGACTATTAGGTATTCCCGATATCGTGCGCCACTTAAATTCGTAATGTGCCGGGAGCGCGATTACCCCAACTATCGGTCGTTATACCTACGAATAATCTCCGAATTGACAACACCATTTAAATATTAATTGTGATAAATGTACCGTCGAGCTGTCTTTGAATTCAAAATTATCCCCAGGCATCCGTCAAAATATTGGCCAGGTTTGATCCAAATCTATCGATCGGACAACTTTTCGCACGTAAAAACGAACCGATAAATCAGGTGATCTTCAAAAATCATGATTGTGGATGAACTTACAATTTTGTTCCACTCTTCTTACGAGCCCAATTTGACTTTGTGGTTATCTTCGAGAATCCTCAAATTCACCAAGTTACTTGCTTCAGTGGTCCAATTACGATTGTCGATAATCATTCAATGGTTCGTCAAAGATTTTGGTCCACAAAATCCAAGTGGAAATAGCTAGCGTTTCGTGACGCGATTGAAATCCAGACGGCTATCCTGATCACAAGATTTAGCATTGTCACGGAAAAATCGTACCTAATTAGAATGACAAAAAATAACAAATAGCCTGACTACTCAGATGGCTGTGGACCGGAAGGTGGAAGAGAAATCGAAACAGGATGACTACCACGTATTCACGATATCCTGTGCCACTTAAATTCGCAATGTTCCTCAAGCGCGATCACCCCAACTATTGGTTATTGTAGCCACGGATAGTCTCCGAATTGATCGCACCATTTAAATATAACTTGTCATAGATGTAGTATTGAGCAGTCCTTGGTTTCAAAATAATTCTCAGGCATCCCCAAAATTATTCGTCAATTTTGAAAAATGGTCAGCCGATAAATCAGCCGATTTTCAAAAATCATGATTCTGGGTGAACATAGAATTTGTTTCCACTTATTACGAGTCCGATTTGATTCGACTCCGATTACGAGTCCGATTACGAGTTACGATTACGACTTTGATTACGAGTCCGATTTGATTCGAGTATCCTCGAATTCACCAAGTTACTTGCGTCAATCGCCCGATAAAAATTATTGACAATCATTCAATATTTCGTCAAAAATTCGGGTCCCCAAAATTCAATTGGAAATAGCTAGGCGATTCGTGACTCGCTCGAAATCCAGACGGCTATCTTGATCACCCGATTTCGCCGTGTCACGGAGAAATCGTAATTAGAATGACAAAAAAAAAAGGCACAAATAGCCCGACTACTCAGATGGCTCCGGACCGGGAGGAGGGAGAGGAATCGAAGCAGGACGACTACGATCCGTAGGACTGCTGTTACGTGTGGGCTCCGCGTTCCGGCACGTCGGGCATTCCATTGGTCTGCGGCTCACCGTTGGATCCATGCGAGGCTCGTCCGACCCATATACCACCCCCGACTCACCCTCCAACAAATACAGCGAACCCCCCTGTCTCGATTCTCACTCGACTTGTTCCTATCTCGATAACCATGCGCACCGCATCCTCTCCACCGCCGCCAACTAATTGCGTCAAATTGGAAAACTTTCTCGAAAGCCACCTAACACCCTCCCCTCCTCACCCCACCCCCGCACCCTCTCCATCCGGGCATTACGCATCCCTACTCTCCACCGAAACTATCCTTCGATTTCATTTCGATGTCTGACCTTACGCTGTCCTCCGATTCTCGACCTCCTCCTTTCTTCGTCGACTCGGCGCCAACTCCCGTCGCTCCGACGACAAAGCTTCAACCCTCTAGGAGCGAACTCGTAACAAACCCGAGCGAGTATCTCCATTGCCGCAATTTTGATTTCCGCCTGATTTCAGAACCTCACCCATGCTCTCCTTCGCTTCTTTCCTCAGATCGGAAGAGAGAATCGACGTCTGAGCGAGGCAGAATCCGCGAGCTTTCGCTGTCTCTCGGGAGGGGGGGGGGGGGGGGGTTGCTCAGCGCGTCTATAGACCGCCGAGAAAAGGAGAAACTAGTGAGGGTGATAAAGGAGAGTTGAAGGAAAAATAATGAGGGGGAGAGGAAAGTGTACCGCTACTGTAGTGGAGTTTGCGGAAACGGGGCGATCGGCGGATTTCGAAGAAGGGAGGAAGGGCGGGCGAGGGGGTTGAGACTCAACGAGCCGTACGGGACTTCCGGCAATCGCGATTGCCCGACAGCATACTGTTACTACTGGCTGCTTCTCTGCCTCTGCCGCTGCAGCCAGCTCCGAGTGGAAACGGTAGCGAGAGGCTACCGGAAACGCGTGGGGCATGCACCCTCGCTTCTTTCTTTACGTTTTTTTTCTACTCTTTCACCGCCAACCTCTCCCTCCTCCCCCCCCCCCCCGACCACCGCCTTCGACCCAGCAAGTGTTGGCCCACGGCTGACCTGTTTTTCTCGTACCACTTGCCGTCGGAGTACTCGCGGAAAACAGTGAGCGAAAAGTAGCATTGATATATCCAGTTCTTCTGATCGACTTTGCCGACACGCCTGCCAATCCTCGTTTGCCATCGCCTTTGGTTGCATGATTTTTAATACCCGATGGAGAGATAATTTTTGCGCGGTTGATACCGAATGGAAGTCGGTTCACAACATTTTTCAGCAATCTGACGAAAAATCTCGATTTTTGTTTTTTTTTTAAATTTATTTTTTCTTAGGAGAAGCAAAGATTTCTCTATGAGGAAATTAAAACTTAAGATTTCGTGGAGAAAAAAGGGCGGTTCGATAAAAATTGTTTTCGTACGGTAGCTAAATATTCCTTCCCGATCGGTAAAATTATTTTATTCTTTTTAGATTAACGATTGTAGATTAACGAATCTTTCAGTCGAAGTACTTTTGTGAAAAATATTGATTTTGTTCTTTATGAAAAGTAATTAGTACAAACAGCAGATAAGCTGATGGATTTCTTGGTTTACGATGTGAGCGTTCGGTAATTTTTTACAGCCGACGGAAAAATAATTTTCCGCGGTTAATATTCAACGGAATGTATGTGTTCACATTTTTCAGCAATCTGACGAAAAATCTTAATCTTTTTTATTTTTATTTTTTTCATGAAAACCAAAGCTTTCTCTATGAAGAAACGAAAACAAGATAGGAAAAAGGCTGGATTAATAAAAATTGTTTTCCGACAGCAGCGAATACGCCTTCCAGGTCGGTAAAATAATTTAACTCTTTTCGCAGATTAACAATTATTTTACTCAAAGTATTTCTGTAGAAAATTTTTTATTTTCTTATTTACGGAAACTAATTAGTACAAACAGGAGACAAGCTAATGGATTTTTTGCTTTACGATGTGCCTCAGCGCTCGGTAGGCTCGGGAAAGCGTTCGATGGTTTCCCGGTAAACAATAATGACGATAAGTCGGTGTGTTTGAAAGGTCTGTGAAAAACGACGAGGGAGGAGGGGGTGGTAGGGGGGAGGTGCGACCGGGGGGTGGGTGAAAATATGAGGACTCGGGTTTTCAAGCTTCTCGCCCTGCCGGCGCTGGCGGTCTTTTAATGTTCTTGTGGGTGGCGTTCGTCGATCGTCGTCGAGCTGCAGCAGCGGCGGTTCGAGCTGCGGGCTAGCAAGACTGTAAGTGGCCGGACTGGCCAGCTTGTGGCCAGCATCGCTCTCTCTTTCCCGACTTTAAATATTCATGTATGCGAGAAACCTCGCCGCGGGAACGAGTATAGAAGCTTCGGGAGAATAAAAATCAGTTAGCCATATACGGAGTGTGGTAGCGTGGCGAACGTCGCGCACACTTGTTCACGGAAGGGTGTTTTTTTTTTTTTTTTTTTTTGCAACCCGTACATTTATCGTCGGCGAGTAAGAACGTGCAATTTGTTGTAGCCGCGATGCGCGGATGCACAAAAGCGATCATCGTCGCTTCAACAAATCCCCAGATTTTCCAGCCGATCGAGCGAGCCGGATCGTTTTAAACAAACGCTTGTGAGCCCCGACGCAGGTATCAATGCGATAGAACGAAAGAGAGAACAGGCCGACCCGCGGAAGAGATAACAATTTGGTATTTATCGGAGACCCCACGGTGCAACGATAATGTGGACCGAGTTACAACGAGGACCATTATTCCATATCTCGTAATCGTTACCGCAGAGCGAGGGAGAGTGTACGTATACTCGATTGTCCCAACGTACTGCCATTCTCGCGGTTCACCGAACAATAAAAGTTACGGAAAAAAATTAAGGGAAGAGAAGAGAGAGAGAGAGCGCCGGCGGCGGCGGGTAAATGTAATGTTATCGACTTTGTGAGGATACCTCAACGTTCTTTATTTTTCAAAATAAGATGCGAAGATCCAATACGAAAAATTCGACCCTCCATGGAAAAATAGTACATCCGAAAATATATATTTCGATATATCAAGTATACTTTTCGAGTGAAATGTAATATGATTAATATATTACGAGATATATGTGACGAATGTGTCTGAAGGAATAGTTTTTAAAATATATATTTTCGCCTATATTGTGAGTATATCTTAGACATGATTTGGAAAGTTGTTTGTTAGATTGTTCGTTTGTCCCAATTTTTAAGAATCCAGGGGTTCCCACTAGAGGTCTACGTTCCAGGCCCTGATAATTATTCCTCTATTACACTATTCTGGTTCTACTCTGTGCATCTCGGTGAGTTGTGCAAATGTGCAAACTATGCACTATCGTCGTGTGCAAAAAAAACCTAATTTTTTCTAACTAGAAATACGTCATTTCCGGTATTAAAATCTAATTTTTCGACCGGAAGTGACGTCATACTGGACATACGTCACTTTCCATTTGAAAATCTAATTTTTCTAACGGAAGTACCGTATTTTCAGTATAGTCACTTTCGGTCTAAAAAATAAAATTGTCAACCCGGAAGTGACGTATTTCCGGTAAATTTAAAGGCCCGATTTCTAAATTCCATAGTCCACAGCGAGGGCGCGAAGTGCCCGAGCCACAACAGCCTGTCGGCAAATTGTATCCAGAATACATTTGCGTGCGAAAAATTGGGTATTTCGAATATATTTTTAATATATACTTTTTCCGTGCAGGAATGCCCCCTCCCCCCACATTCCGATGCACGTCGCTCCTTTCTAACAGCCGTTGCCTACACACTGGCCATTGATGCGTGATTGGAATGCAAAAGAAAATATCTTGCGGCTGGATAATAGCTCCGAGATATCGATCGTTTCATGCGTGCGTGCGCGTATGCGTGTCCGCGTGTGTGTGGACGTGTGTCGAAGTAAAAAGTAAGCGCGGAAGAGGAAAGCAGCCGCGAGAACTTAACAGTTCGAAATGAGCCTGGCGCACTGGAACTTACCTTCCAGGTAAACCGAGAACGCCTCCCTTGACCTGTGCAACCCCTCCGTGGCAAATTGTTACTCCCGTCTGGGGAATCGATACGAACACGCTGCTTTTCCTCGTCGAACTCTATCCTTCTCTCTTTGCCCATTATTCCTTCTACCGGCTGTATAACGATGGACTCGCAAGCTCCGTCTAACGAGGAAACGACTGTTGATCCTCGACTGATACTTGGAAATACCTTTCACCGCGTGCACGTTCGCCGGATCGTTCAGACTTCCTTTATTAAATTAAATAGGTACATATCTAGCGCTGAGAAACAGAAGGGCGTGACCCGTGCGCCTCAACGGGTCGGGCTAAGTCCTTTTGCCTTGTTAGCAGTCGATATGTTTGTTAGATTGTTTGTCCCAATTTTTAACAATCCAGGGGTTCCTAGAGTTCCACGTCCCGGGTCCTGATAACTATTCCTCTGTTATACTCGCTGGCGAACCGAGCAAGCACTTCTATGCTGCAACAAACCCGCGGGTCAGTTCCGATCAGAGCTGGGCAAATACACTAAGTACTTGAAGTACGCATTGTAGTCGGTTCCGAGTACTCAGAACTTCATCACTTAAGTCCTACGGGGTGGTCAATCCCTCAGTACGCAAGTACTGCTCGTTCCTCAGTACTTCAATACGTACTTCAAGTTCTGAGTGGATTTTCCCAGCTTTGATTCTGATTACGGAAAGTAGCGGGGGGAAAAAGCTGCTGCTAGAAGCGAAGGACCATAAAGCCCGCAATCCGAGTTGCGCCCTTTACGGGGCTCTTGTGGTCAGTCGGGTCGGGTGTGGAGAGTGGCTGAGGGATCTCAAAATTAAAGGAGACGAGAGGTAGATGGATGACCAAAGTGGCCGGCGGCAAGCGAGCTCGCTTTCCTTCGACATCGCTCGCCTGTCGAAAAAAGGGAGCAAATAAAGGGAGAAGGTTGCGTGTGACGACAGGCAGTGACCGAGAAGAGACGGAGGGTGGCCGAGAGAAGAGGAAGGGTGAGACCGTTCGAGCGGGGGGGCCGCAAAACGAGTGGCCAAATGTAATTTAAAGAAGGAACGAACTCGGGCGCCACCCACTTTTGGCCGGTCCGTTTCGTTGTTGGCCTCAAAGCTTGGCTCCGGGAGAAGTCCCTCCGTCCCCCGGTCGGTCGATCGAGAACCACCGGAAAACTAACAGGGTACCAGAAACAGGCTGAGCCTCGGGCAACTGGAAAAGAAGGCGAGAACTACGGGGCTGCAGCGGGTGGGTTTGCGATTCAGCCCGCATAGAAGAGAAACCCTCTTTCTTCTTCTTCTTCTTCTTCTTCTTCTCTCCACACCTGGGCTCTATTTGACTTTCTCGTCTCCTCGGGATCTCGTGAGCTCCAGTTTCATTCTATTCGAGTGTCCGAGGCGAGAGTACCTCGGGGAATAATATCCCAGAGCATCCCTGGAGCTTCCCCTCGTCCCTCTGCTACCTATTCCTACCGGTCGTAATTTTTTTTTCCACCCCCCCCCCCCCTCTATACATCGACCCTACAACTCTCGATCTAAATCGCATGACTACTTTTGCCGCCTCACGGAGGAATTCAGTTTCCGGTTTTTTTAAAAACCCTCGCCGAAACAACCCGCTGGTTTATATCAGCGATTAAAGCCCGATAAAAAAAAAACAACTCGTCATCAACTCGACCGCACGTAAATACACCCGCGCGAGAGGAACGTGGCGCTATCGACGCAATTCCATCCCCCCTCCCCCACTCGCCCCATCAGAGTAATTGCACCGTGGGAATAAACAAAACTATAAAGTCCCGTGGGCCAGGATTACTTTTCCGCAAGTTTTCCGTTTCCATTCCCCGTCGCCGCTCCCACCGGCTATCACCATTCTTGGAAGCCTCGTTCAACGCTCGTACACACGCGAGCCCCCCCCCCCCCCCCCGGAGCTAGCGAGAAACGTAACGGGTGCGTGTGCGATAACTCGCAGCGATAGAAACGAGAGAAATTCAGTTTTGTCGAGAGAATTTTCAGTGTCAACGGGAGAGACCGAGATCGAGTGAGGGAAAGAAAAAGAGGCGAGGGACTCATAAGAGCTCCGGGGCAGAGGGGTGGGAGGGGGAGGGGTGGGGGGTCGAGGGGGTGAGTAAGGAAGGCTTCCGAAGAGTTCCCCTGGAATTCCAACGCTGAGACGAGAGGACCGTCACACTCGCCAGTTGCTTTTTATTTACCCCATTTCCTCTTTTGTTTACTCAAGAGCTCTCGGGTTTGCTCGACGGGGCGGCGAACCACCCTTCAACCTTTTTCAACGCTCCGCCTCGCCCGTCCTCCGTTGCCCCCTCGAAGAGCCGCTGGAAGACCGAGCCAACAGAATTAGGGGATGATTGAGATCTCGGGGAAAGCGCTCGCCGGGAAAAAGCTTCGTTGAGAGGAGAACCGAGACGATCCGGGCGAGGGACGGGGGGGTGCGCGCGAAAAACAACCCCTCTATTAAGGAATTCGATTAACGAGCTTTTCTATCCATCCTAATAAAGCTTTTCCCATCGGAGCCTTCCGCGGGATAAATAAAACAAACACGAGACACAATTATTTCCAGTATTTTTTTTCACCCTCGGGCGATTCATCGAACCGAAAGTACAATTTGTATCGGAGTGGGTTGTTTTTTTTTTTATTTCCCTCCAAACCGTGAGTCCGCGGGCGAAGCAGTCAAGTCGGCGGTCAAGTGCGAGAGGCAGCAGCGGATCGGACGGGAGCGTAAGAGCCCCGAAACGTACGCGACCGGGCACAGAGAACGAACTAATTAAACTCGGTGTTTGCTGGGCGAGAAGCTGGCGCGCGGGTGCGAGAAAGAGCTCGGGAGTTTCGGACAAGCTGGCAGTGGGCTATTCACTTCCGGATGGGCGAACAATACCGGCGTGGAACTCGACTCCACGCTGATTTCGTTGTTGTTTCGAGAAGCTTGCGAGGATTAAAATCAGCTCGGAAGAATCCCGACTGTGCGGCTGCTTTGGTACAATGGGGGAGCGATGACGAGCTTTCGACTATCAAATTTCCAGAGACTGCGGCACCTCCCGTCTTTCCGCACGAGACCGACGCACGAGTAAACCCTGGAGGACAACTTCGTAACCCATATCATCGTGCGTAACTATCGCATTTGCATAAGCATACGTTTCACGCTGAGTACGTGCATTCAGACGGGAGAGAGCTGAGGATACGTAGACGTTACGTTCTGTCTACGGTTACGGCAAATCTAGTGAGAGATACAACCGCAAAGCTCGCATACTCCGGCCCGATATGCCAACACGCCTCGGGGATGAACCCGAAGGATGAGGAGTGGGTTGAACTTGGAGAACACGTCGTGTTCATTTGGGTAACGGTACGTATGCGCTTCTGAGTGCATTGCGGTGTTATGGAAAAAGACAACGACGTTAAAAAAAAAGAAAAAGGAAAAAAACAGACTTGTACGTTATTCGTGTGCAGACATCTTTACGTGACCTTCCAAAATTGCAATCATATAATTGATGGATAAGTGACCAAAAGTGTCTACAATAGTTAACTATTTCAATCAGTGAATCTTGTGAAATCAAATTGTGTAAGATAGGAATGCTAAAAACTTTTTCTTAATTTCTGAGATTGCAACAATCGTCAGAAAGTCTTACCGCACGAGTATCGTAATGCACTATTGTATGGCACGTAAATCAGGGCTCCATTTTCTACGATCCCGCCAGTCACATATTTTTTGCTAACCGATTCATGAAAATCACGTTTTTCGGAAGTGTAGGCAGAAAGCCACTTTCTCGCACTAGTGCGAGAAAAAATACCATATTGCGTTTGTAAGCATGCTCAGTATTTTTCTAGCACGCGATGCGGAAAAGTGACTTTCTGCGCTCACTTAACGGGAACGGCAAGTGGCACTTTACGTGCGTGCGTTAGGAAAAGAAAGGTTACGAGACTTTTACGGTAAAATGATTCGCTTCGAACGAAAAGTTCGAAAGAAAGGTGCAAAGTTGAATTGTCGTGGAATTTGCTCGCACGGAAACAAGAGGCGCCGCTGGGCTTGATGAAGGATGGCGTCTCGTTACTTGGGTAGTCGCTCCTCGACGGCAATCCCCGCAGGTCGCAAACGATTCCTTCAATTAGGGATTAATCAAGCTCCGGAGAAGCTGACTGGCTGACGTGACCGACCTACGACTCGGCGTATCACGCGATAAACACGCGTACAGGAGCAGAGGTTAAGTGAGAGACAGAGAGTGTGGGCAAGAGAGGTCGGGTGAGGGTGGCTGACGAGAGACGCGTGGCTCAACCACGAGTCAGGGGCTCTCAACCACACTTGTACATACACTGGAGCTGGCACCCCTCTCCTTGCTGCTGCGATTCGGGAGCTTAAGCCCCTTCTTGGCTTCTGCTTCACCCTCGAAATTAATTACCCAAGCTCTTCAGAAACACGACGAAAACTCTCTCCCCGTTATAGGATGATTCCTGGTGATTCGTCCCCCCGGATGATTTTTAACACTACGAAACATCATTTATTTACTCGTGTATGGTCAAATGTTTTAAACAGGAAGTAAGCGTGTCAATGTGCCACGCTGATACACTAAAGGGTGTGACGATTGCAGTCTCTGGAAGCGAAGCTTTTCGGATCCACCGGAATACACAGGATAGGTGCTGGCCAACGTTGGACTTAGTCTGGCCGACGCTGTGCCAATACCGGCCCTGTGCGGCGCTTACACTTGTCATTGACGGTGTAGGACTGATGGTCGAGAGAAGCTGGGCATCGATGTTGCCAACATTGACATGCGAGCTTGGCCCAATCATCGAAGGCGCTTTGGATAACTGCTTGCCAATATTGGTGGCAGCCAAGAATGGCCCGAAGGTCGATTAAGAGGATTGACCGATAAATGGTTCTCAATGTAGGCCCTCTGTTGGTTACTTATATAGGGCGGTAATGATTTTAACGTATACTTTGTTGCATATTGTAAAAGTTGAAATATCCCTTTTTTGTGCTTCGGATGTCTGCAAAAGATTATATTTTATATATTTTCTCTTGGAAGAGCTCTCAAAGCAATCATACTCTGTCAAAGTACCTATTGCGTAAGCATTTATTGACCACTAAGTACGAAATCAAAAAAATTATACGCATCTTTTGCGAGCGTTAAAGATCTTGTCACTTCGCATGCTCTTATGTCGACGCTCGGGTACTTTCGCTCGTGAGAAATAACTTGGGTTGATGCCATCTAGCGGCGAAAGCCGCTGATTGATGACCCAGTGTTGGCGTCAGACGATTGGCGAGTAGATATTTGGCCGAACATTGACCTACAATCAGACCAATGGTTGGTGAGTTCATGCTCGGCACAACATCGACCTCAAGTCGACAAGCCAACAATCGGTGGGTCAAAGCTCGGCCGAAGTTTGGCCTAAAATCGGCAAACCTACAATCGCTGCCAAACTATATTTCTGCCAAACATTTGCCAGAAATTGGCAACCCCACGATTGGAGACTCAATGTTCGGCGGAACATTGGGGATTCGACAATCACCAGACCAGCACTGGCCCGACCATCGGCCGCCTCCGGACCGTCGGCTAACCTACATGGGTTCCTTATCCTCTACGGTTCAACTCTCGTACAGGAACAAGGAGACTATCCGAAAGACGCACAGGCCTAAAACCATTCCCCGACACGGGCACAGTACTTTGATACATTTTACTTGCGTCATTGCATGTCTGCAACAATTCCGTTGAAGATCGCGGTGAGAGCTTAGGATATGCAGGTATCCCCGCGACCGCGGGAATCCGTGGGAGCTTTTCCTCTTGGCGGTTGGGCTGCTCGCCGCCTCCCCCGCGACCCCCCACGTCTCGTCTAGCGCCGGGGCCAGGATCTCACGTACGCCACGGTATTTACGAGGGGCATCAGCATATTAAATTGCACGGCGTTAAAGCAAACCCCGGAAAGCTCGTCGCTGCCTCCCTCTCATCCTTGTTCGCCCTTCCAGCGCGCTAACCCGCCGCCCATCGGATGGAGGAAAGCTTTTACGCAATATTAAATTTCCCCAAGTCCGTCTCTCGTCCTGTTGGCGACCCTGGGCGGAAGCCGCCCTTAAGCGTTGTGAGCAGCTCGCGCTTCAAATTTTTTTTTTTTTAATTCATCGAAAATAAGCACAACCGTCGGACGCGGAACGTGAGAGGAGAACGGCTAAACGGTTTCACTTTGCGGTGTCACTCCAGTACCTTCCTCGTCATTCGATGAGGTATTCTCCCTCCGCTTAGCCGCAAAAACCGCCACTCAATTAACAATTGATAGTCTCTTCTTTACCACTTTGACCAAGCGTAATTTTTTTTTTTTGCCTCTCGTTGAAAAATATTTCCGGAACTGCGTGCGGATACTCGAGGGAAAAAGAGCCCTCGGTGCGTCCATGGTTTACCTATTTTTGTTGTCTCTTTTTTTATTTATTTTTTCATGTTTCGTCTGAACTGGAGAGCCCGGGCGAAGGGACCAGGGGGCCGGGCTAATGAATTAAGCATGGAAAAGTGGATGCTGAAAATACTACGCTAGCACACCGCGGTCGCTGCCGCCACACCGGTGCGCCGCTCTCCCGCGTGCCCGAGCCTCCGGGGATTCGCGGTGGCACTTGGCGAATGAACGGAATAACGAAAATAAAAGAAGACTTTAAAAAGGAGTGCCCGACCGCTCTGATTCGTCTGACGAAGGAGACCAGAGAGACTCGCCGATGAGAAAAACCTGCGCACTTTCCGTACATTTCGCCCGCGCAGTCCCCTCATTCGCATGTTTCCTAAACGTTACATTACCAAAAAAAAAAAAAACCATCGATCGTTATCCATCCCGCGTCGGGCCAATCGGCGAGTAACACACGGTATCGTGTTGATGTATTTTTTTTGTTGTATTAATCCCTCATGAGGGTGCGTAACTCGAGAGGGGACGAGATTGCCCGTGCCGAGTGAGACGGAAGGTGACACGGGGCTTTTGTTGCGAATACACCCTTCGCACAGAGCGTAGGGGTACGAAGAGAATGCAGCAGTGGACGGTCCCACGGTTAACTTGATTCGGGTTACCGGTGATTCGATTTACCTCGGTAGCTGCTGGTAGCAAGCCCCCGCATCGGACAGGCCGGGTTTGGCCCGGTGTTAGAGCTCGCCGCTGTTCTCATCGTCCGGCCCAGGGCTAAGTGTGTAGTGGCGAGCGAGCTTCGGGACAGCAATATGTAATCCACTTTAGGGCGCACTCTGTTCTCGCAGAAGAGTGGTGTGAGAGACGGAGGACCAGGGAGAGAGAGAGAGGGAGAGAGCCGCAAGCTTTGCCTCTTGCCGGCTGTTGGTTTTGGTATTGCCCGGCAACTGCAGTTCTGTTCGAGGATTCGAGCCATGATCATGAAGGGCTGCTTGCACACTCTCTCCGTCTCTCCGAGCTTGTAGGAGTACGCCAAGAGCACGGAAGAGCTACTCACCGTATCCCTCTGAGGTTGCGGGAGTGTGCATCGTGCTCCGGCCAGTCCAGTCCGACTAAAACGGTTATCGGTGTGTATCAGCTAAGCGGACGCTTGCAGAGCCGACAGGTGCATCGAGGTGGGTTCTCGGAGAACGAGAGCCTCTGGCTCTCTCTGGGCTGTGGTCGCCGGTCAATTGATGTTCGGTAATAGCTTGGGGTGTACCGGTGGCTCGGTGTGATGGAGGCCGAACGGCCTCCGAAACAGTTCGGCTTTCTAGCGAAGCGTCGCCACCGATGAATGGGGAAACGCGACGTTGACCACCGACCGTAATGAGGACCACAGGCCATAGTATGGCGAACGAGAGAGAATTCTATCTCTCTATCTATATCGGTTCGCGTGTATGGCGGAATAGAGGGAGAGACGCGGGAGAGGGACGGCTCTCTCCGTGTGTATGCTGCATCCGAGTGCTAACGAATTCTTGCCTCTCTCACAATGTCCCTGTAACGAGGCGCGTATTGAAGCGTTCCTCATCGTCCCTACAGACCTCGTTCGTTCACCACGACAGTTTCACTGCCGCTTGTAGTACAGAGTGGTGGTACACAATTCCGGTATAACGCAACGCCCGCATTGCACAGCGAAACTCTCGAACAAGGGAGAATCGTTATTGCGCCGGACACACGATCGTTCTCCCTCTATGCGCCGACATGAATTGGCGTTGTTGCCGTCGATCGCCGGCATTAATATTCAATAAACAATAGTATTTAAATTGGCTAACGGCATGATCTTTGACACGGTGTCATCGGAACGTCGTTTACAATGGGGACATACAGATACTTGCGGAGGTCAAGCGCGCAGGATAAGGACGAAGAATGAGGAAAACGCATTGATAGCGCAATAAGAGAATCGTTATTGGGCTGGATACACGATCTTATCCCTCTATGCGCCGACATGATTTGGCGTTGTTGCCGTCGATCGCCGGCATTAATATTCAATAAACAATAGTATTTAAATTGGCTAACGGCATGATCTTTGACACAGTGTCATCGGAACGTCGTTTACAATGGGGACATACAGATACTTGCGGAGGTCAAGCGCGCGGGATAAGGACGAAGAATGAGGAAAACGCATTGATAGCGCAATAAGAGAATCGTTATTGGGCTGGATACACGATCTTATCCCTCTATGCGCCGACATGATTTAGCGTTGTTGCCGTCGATCGCCGGCATTAATATTCAATAAACAATAGTATTTAAATTGGCTAACGGCATGATCTTTGACACGGTGTCATCGGAACGTCGTTTACAAAGGGGACCGACACAAAAAAACCCGCGCAGATGGAGCGGAGGATGAGACCGAAGGATGAGAAAAACGCATCGATAGCGTAATAAGACAATCGTTATTGGGCCGGACACACAATTGTTCCCTCTATGCGCCGACATGAATTCGCACGTGTAGAACAACAGTGTAACATCTCTTATGGGATTACCATATAAGTTGTTACACTATTGTTCTAAGGGTGCGAATTGGCGTTGTTGCCGTCGATCACCGGCATTGATATTCAATAAACAATAGTATTTAAATTGGCCATCAGCCTGATCTTTCGCACGGCGTCATCGGAATGTCGTTAACAAAGGGGACAGACACAAAAAAAAAAACTCGCGCAGATGGAGCGGAGGATAAGGCCGAAGGATGAGGAAAACGCATCGACAGCGCAATACCATTCTCCCTCTATGCGCCGACATGAATTGGCGTTGTTACGGTCGATCACCGGCATTAATATCGAATAAACAATAGTAGTTAAATTGGCTAACAGCCTGATCTTTGACACGGTGTCATCGGAACGTCGTCTACAAAGGGGACAAACAAATACCCGCGTACATGGAGTGCAGGGGATAAGAGGACGAAGGATGAGGAAAATGCGTCGATAGCGCAATAACTTGAGGTCGATCATTTGGAGAACGAGAATAGCTCCTGTCTCTCTGTGTCTGCCTGTCCGGACGTTTTCGGCTCTCTCTTTATCTCCCTCTTACTCTTTCTCTTTCTATCTCCCTCGGAGCTTCGTTCTCGGTCGGGTCACGTAGCCTTGCGGGGCGTGACGTAACTGGCTAACAACGCGGTAACACGCTCGAGTAATCCGTTTCTACTATCGCCCGGACTCTCTCTGCTCTACGCCTCCCTCCTAGAACTCGCGGTTCACTCTCTCTCTCTGTCGGCGTTAGGCTAGTCGGAGAGGGATGAACCGGTGGTTTTGGGCCACCGGGCTTATTACACGGCCACGCGCCCCGCAGCGCCTCCACGCTCCTGTTCCTTCCCTGTTTCCTCTACAGTCCCCCGACTGCGAACTAGCCAGAGCACCGCACGTCGGGGTGTCCAAACTCGATTTCCACGCTATGGAAACAGAACGTAATTAGTTCGGTTATATGTGTCGGGTGGGAAGGTTGCCGGATTATCGGCGCTGTAAACATCGGTCGCGTGTACCGCAACCTGTTGAAAAATTCCGATTTTCCAGCGTATCGTCTCGAATAACCAAAGCGTTCGGCCGAAAAATGATAACCAAGGATGTCGGGAAATGATTTACCGGCACCGCTCGAAGCTTCCGCACTGAGGATACAATCGGGCGGTATCGTCTATCAGACACTGGCAATTTCATTTTAGTCAATTAACAGCAATTTAGTTCGCACTGAAAAAAAATTCCCTTGCGGGCGGCCAAAGAAACAATTTTTTATTTCAATTCTACATTCGTACAATTCCATATGATATGATTTCAATTCTACTAATTCTTACAATTTCATATGATATTGGAACAACAACGGCAAAACTTTCAAGGTGACACGTTATTGTTTCAATCCCGTGTGGAATTGTAAGAATTTAATGTAGAATTGAAATAACATTTTTTTTTTCTTTGGCAGCCCGCAAGCAAATTTTACTTTAGTCATTGATATTTTTTCCGTGTGGTTATGTGTGTCGGGGGGAAAAATTGCCCAACTATCGTCACCGTAAACATAGGTCGCGTGTACTGCAACCTGTTGAAAAATGCCGATTTTCCAGCGTATCGTCTCGAACAACCAAAGCGTTCAGCCAAAAAATGCTAACCAAGTATATCGATACATGATTTACCCGCACCTCTCGAAGCCTCCGCACTGAGGGTTAATCGGGTGGGTATCGTCTATCCGCAAAGGAGCAGACACTGGCAATTTCATTCTAGCCAATTAACAGAACTTTAGTTCAGTTATGTGTGTCGAGATAGAAAGTTGTCGGACTATCGTCACCGTAAATATTAGTCGCGTATACCGCAACCTGTTAAAAAATTCAAACCAAAGCGTTCGGCCGAAAAATGGTAACCAAGGACATCGATACATGATTTACCCGCACCGCTCGAAGCCTCCGCACTGAGGGTTTAATCGGGCGGGTATCGTCTATCCGCAAAGGAGCAGACACTGGCAATTTCATTCTAGCCAATTAACAGAATTCGGCAACTACCAGACCTCTGAGGATTCCAGCCGAATCTGTACAGGCGTCTGGTCGATTCGGGCCAAGGCAGAGCGTTCGGAGACCCCGGAGGCGAACCAATCGAGCGTGATGCCTACAGACGAGCTAATTCGGGCTAAACCCCTTCGTTCCTGCATCCTCTATCTTCCAAGCACTATACCAGCTTTCTATCCGTCTCTCCACCCGTACAATATTTACACGATTGCCGCGCGCTCTCCTCTGTGTGTATACCGGGCGTGTTAGCGAACGTACCCAACGATCCCGACTGTTTAATCGAATCCACCACGCACCGTACACGCGCGAGACGAAACGGGGTGGTGGCTTCCGTGCGTAAACTCGAGACTCCCACCCGTTCGCTCACACTCGGTCGGACTATTATTGACTCTAACTACTGGCGCGCACAACTCACCGTTACGACTTGACTCCCGGCGCCGTTACGCGCCCACGTGCTCTCGATAGCTGCTTCATCGGCGCGCTATCACCAAAGGATATCCGTGAACTTCGAAAGGGGTGGCGGCGGCGGGAGGGGGGGGGGGGGTGGTGGTGAGGATTACTCTCCGGGGAATGGAATGTCATCCGGGGGCGATGCCGAGCCAGAGAGGGGTTAATCCGGGGAGGGAGGCACAGATGCCGTAAGGCTAACTGGGTCGCGGCCGATAAGAGCTTCCAATCTGAGGGCCGCCGAAACAAGGGTTAATTTCTCCGAGGCGTAAATTCGGAGACACGGGAAACTATGGCCTTCTGCCTGTGGCGAAGATGAGTTCCGGAGAACGTTGAATATTCGAGCAAGCGAATGGAAAGAAGGGACCCGTTCCTCGTTCCCATCGGCGGTGGAGAAAAAAAGTTGAATCTCTTGGTATACACGCTAGCGCCGGAAAAAGAAGAAGTATAAGAAGAAGAAGGTAAAAGTTGCTGCTGGCTTCCTGTCGGATTCGTCCCGCTCGGTCTCCACCCAGCCCTGCCTGGAAAATATTATTTCGATTCCAAGTCGAGCTCTCGGAGACCCAGGTTTTTCCTGGCTCTCCTCGTTTCTCGCGGTGCTCGATTCTTTGGCTTCTTTCATTCCACACCCACCCCCCCCCCCCCCCTTCTGCCCTCCTTGATCCCCCGTTGGCCCGAGCGAGGCCGGGCCGAGTTCCATACCTGATCGGCTGGTGGTTCGAACTTTAGATTACGCCTTGGCCCACGGACCTTTGTCGTCGCTGTCGTACGTACCGACGCCCTCTACCCTTTCTGCTCCTTCCGCCGAGTACCCGCTGAAAAGAGACGTCTCGTGTCGAAAGTTCGGAATGAGAGGGGGCGACTCGCGGAGGGTGGCGCGGCGTAGACGGGACGACGGGAAGCGAAGGTGTCGACTACTACGGGACTCGTTCGCGGTCTCGATGAAGAAGTGCGAGGAGGATGAAAGGAAGAAGGAAGAAAGAAAAAAAAAAAGAGGCCGTCAAAACGACGAGAGAAAGAAATAGAGAAAGAAAAGAAAAACTGGGATGGGACCGCCCGGGGGCGTGAGAAGTGCCTCCGAGTTATTCCACCGAGTCGTCGGGGCGCACGGACGGGCGCGCGAATGAATGGGAAAGAGTCTATTGACGAGGGAAGACCCTCGGGGTGAAAGAGAGTGAGACAAATTTATATATCTATATTATGGGATGGGAGGGAGAAGGAGGGACAAAAAAAATACGATCGAGGAAGAAGAAGAAAGTAAGAATAAGGAATGGGGTGCGCCGACGTCGATTTTTTTTTTTTTTTTTTTTCGAAGATGAGAAATTTGCAATCAGCCTATGAGGAGAATAAAAGTTGGCGGAGTTTCCTCGTTCGTCCGACGTCCGCCCCGCCGGGTCTGTGGCGATTGGGGTCTCGGGCTTATATACTACGAAATGTAATGATTCGCCCGGCGGTATGGATGGATGGGATTATTACGCGGTAATGGAGTTCGCGGGACTGAAGTCCGGTCCCACGGAATGTCAAGTCGTGCCTGAACGGCACCCGATTCCAACTCGCGATAAAACTGATGGCCTTTTATAGGACCAAGAGTTGCCTCGATGTATTGGAGTAATTCATTTATTTATTTAATAACGGGCTGGGCCCAATTACAAAAGAGATCGGTCGCTTATAAATTGCACAAATCTATCGCCAGTACATAAGATTTATGATGTAAAATATAAAACGGCGCCTCACAATTTTAAGATAGTCCTTGTGAATAGTTTTCACTTCGCATAAGTTTCAGAGAAATGAGAGGGAATTGTAAACACTTCTCGATGGTATAAAAATTTGAAAAAAATCAAGCGTATTAAAGATGCTGAAAAGATTAATTGTGCCTCATAATAATTCCAAACTGTTATTAACAAATTCATGAAAAATAAAATTGTTCAACAAATCTCCCGGAAACATAGCTTTGTTTTAATGAAAATGATCTGTTCATTTTTCTGAATACGTATGAATTTTTTCAGATTTTTTTATGGTTTTTTATTTCATGAAACTGTTTCGGAGGAAAATGGTTTCAAAATTTGGATGTTATGTTGATTTTTAGCCCCACCTTAAGTTGATGATTTCCGGTTGATACGATTGTATGTATGTATAAAATTGCTGAGTAGATATAGATTATGTTGATGAGTGCACAAAATATAATCTTCTATACACATTTATCTATATCTTCTTAGCTGTGCACTGATTATGCTGCGTATACTTAAAATCAAATGCACAGAAACTTTATAAAATAAGAGACGACAACCTCTGTAACTAGCCGTGCGAACTACAAACTCCAACTGGCACAGGGTGTTCGAATGTAGAAACTGGAGCCGTTTCGGCAACTCCAGTTCGATGATAAGTGAGCTCCCGATGTTTATTTCGCTCGACTTATATACTGTTTGAGATCCAGAAGGACTGTTACTCCAAACATCTCAGGAAATAGATCCGGAGTGCAAATCTTCGCACCCGCATTGAGGTGATAAAGATGCCTGGGTGGTTCGCAACACGTTCGCCGAATCCGCGGGCAATGAAAGAGGCGCCGTAAAGTTACTTGAGCACGTTTGACCAGCGGTGCGTACATAGAGGTGACCGGGGCAAAATGGGACAGCGGGGCAAAACGGGACAGTGAGTGCAAAACTCAATTTTCCAATAATTTTTGAATGCCCCATTTTTCCCCCAACGACACATCCGGACCTTCAAATCCGTTTTGCCCCACGTACGACCATCGCCACCATCCAAAAGTTATTGGAGAATTGCGTTTGGTCTCATTATCCCGTTTTGTCCCGGTATGCCATCTTGCCCCGCTCTCCCCCAGTTACCGTGCCCACATTTTGGCACCAAGCTATACAAGAGCAGATTCACTTATTTAATATCAAGGGTTACACAGAATGCAACAGTGTGACGATTCCCAACGCCGTTAAGTCTCCACCGCAGCAAAACATCGACCGAGGAAGTCGTAGGTCGAATTGCGCGCGAAAATGTACCTTGCATTTATCTCCTCAACGCCCTTCGCCGGGATCTTTAGCAAGAACAATAGCCACGTTGGAGGAAATTCTGAAACCGCTGGCGGGGCCGCCTCGTATGCGTGAATTCTTGGGAAAAACCGCAGACGAAGAAGAAGAAGAGGAAGTTGGAGTGGCGAAAGAGGTGAAGAACGAGACGGTAAACGGTTGCCTATATATTTGTCGACTTCGCTCTCGCAGCGAGGGGACGACAACGATAGCGGGAGTTGCATCGCGAAGGGGGTGGCGCGCGTGTTTCTCGCCAGTCTCGCATAATAGAGAGTTCGCATTCCAGCGAGGAGTACAGCGTGGCCCCCGGAAGAGGAGAGAGAACAGCGGTGCGGGACTCCGGAGCGAAGATGGGAAGGGACCGGGGGTGGTTTGCGCACGAGAGATTCGCAAGTCTCGTTACCACGTCGGGTGAACGGCGTACCACCCCTTTAACCCTTTCCCCGTTTCACCGGCGCGGAATACGCGACGAGACTCCACCGGGCTCTTCCACCTCTCGGTGGACGGCGTAAAATACTGCTGCAAAATTGTTGGGCCAACTATTCGCCGAGTGTTTCGCAAACTATGTCACACACAAGGATCCTTCGCTTTTCTCCCCGCACTTACCGCCCTCCCCGCCCGCTCCTGCAAGGTCCCGTTCGCTCATGAGCGAGCGGCTTCCTCGTACGGCAAATAAAATTATTATACACTTGACTCCTCGGATCCGCGAGGACGCAGTTACATTTCCGGGAATGATAGTTGCGAGCGGAGAAAAAATTGAAAAAAAAATCTGCGTCGCTACATCGCCCCCCCCCCCCACGCTCGAGGGCGCATTTATCGAGAAATTCTTCGACGTATTTGCAAGCGGCGTTGCAGCGAGGCGAGGTATCGGGGGGAGCTCAGCAAATTGTGGAATTTTTGCAAAAGTTGTCCGGAATTACAGAGTCGCTCGTCTGGCACACGGAGGGGGGGGGGGGGGGGGGGGGAGAAATTCTCCCGGTAATTCTATCAGCGGAAGAGCCTGCGCCTCATCTCTCGCTTATTAACTTTCCATTTTCCGAGCACGAAAGTATGGCTTTTTTAACTGCTTGTCTTTTTTTTCTTTCGACGCTACTGACTGCTCGAGTCGAAGGGAAGAAGCAGGACGCTTCGGAGTTTTGAGGAATCTCTGAAGAGCCGCTGAAGGGTCGCCCAAGAATCACAGCGGATCGAGCCGGTAGAGCGCCAAGTGCGCCGAGTAAATGTTGCGGGTCGATCGTAAAACGGGGTTGTTAGACAAACAAATTAATCGCCGGGGCGAGGGTGGGGGCCGAGCGGGCGCTCTTTACTTTCTCTTCCGGGAGTCTCGGGGAAAATCGTCCATCAGCGTTTCCAATCCCTGGCATGTTCGACGGTCTTCCGATCCGCCCGCAGAGAACCGACCTTCCTCCGGCGGAACCACGAGCTATCGACTGATGGCCGAATACGCAGGCAGGAGGGGAGGATTAGTCGACCGCAAACTAAATTCGGTTTCTGTACAGTAACTGACAAAAACACCTTAAACTGGGGCCGTGAAAGGACCTCTTAAGCGACATGGTTTAAGCGTTATGATAACATAAGGTGAGAAATGTACACCCAGAAAAAAGATTTATTCAAATCAAATAAATTTCGATCTTCAAATGACGTTTATTAAGATAAAAAAAATGTTTCGTTGCCTTAACAAAATCTTTATTAGATTCAAATAACGGCTTTTCATTACTGTCAGTAAAAAAATTTATTCGAAGTGACTATTTATTGATTTGTATAATTGAAAATACGATATCGAATCATTGAAAATACGATTTTGAATAGATATTTATTCGCTATATATTTATATAGATTATATTTGCGCATTATAGAGTCGTGAACACGTCTATAAAAAGAATAACACTATTAAACAAATAAATATATTAGAATTTAATAAATGCTCTATTATGTTATGAACCAAATAAACATTTTTTTCGTCCCTAATAAATTTTCTTTGGTTGGAATAAACTTTTTTCTGAGTGCAGCGACTTCACTTTGATGGTAATTTTTTTTTTAGTTTTCGAGGGTCAAGGATGAGAGAAATATAAATCAGGGCTTCGAGGCGAGGGAGAAACGAAGGGATTGAATTTCCCGCTGGTGTGTACCGTACGCGATTCTCCACTGTTTGGCCACTGTTATCCGGTGGTGTACTTGGCCGAACGGTGGGCTAAAACTTTCGCATTCTCCCAACGACGGTTACGCCGGAGCGTGGGAAAATGGCGAAGCCTCGAGGGCGAGGGTCGAGGGGTGAGAGCGGGTTGACTGAAAAGAGGAGACCATCGTTCATCCGGAGGACCTTCGGGAAGGTCGGTCCGGGACCGACTAAGCTTGTCAACCTACGAAATTTCTCGCCAATACCGAACTAAGTGACAAACGAAGCGGAATTCGATATTCCAACATAAAAAAAATATATATATATTTTTTTTTGTACGAACTGTTTCTCAAGAAGTATTTTTAGTCGGCTGAATTTTTCGTTCGCCTCGACTGCATCTGCGAAAAGTCGAGGCGCGTTGAATAGCTTCGTAGCGTGAAATTGAACGGCGAAGTGTGTCGAGTCGCTCGATCGCGAGCAACGAAAAATGTCGCAATATTCTTGTAGCATCCTAGGGTAATGCCGGGTGTTGTCGACATGGATTTTTTTTGTTTATAATTTATTTATTTTTTAACGATGGCGACGAGAGGTTCGGCTAGCGGAAATAGTCATGAATTCATGGAGGGTGCAATAGTTTGAAACACATTTAGTTTAGTAATCACATTCCTTGGTTTATTTAAAGATCAGATAAGTAACTCGACGCGTTAAAGGTTTTCGCGTGGTGCTTCGGATGTCACTGAGGATTTTTGTAGAATCCTAGGGTAATGCCGAGTGTCATCATAGGGATTAAAAAAATTAGTTTATTTAATTTATTTATTCATCTATATTGTCCCTCACGTCTCAAAGCCACTGCTGCCTTACAGCGGGTCAGCTCGGTTGATGCGTAATTACTAGACCTCACTTATTTTTTGTTCATTTCTGTTTTCTGTTCTTACGCAACGAGCCAATCCCCGCATTTTCGGGGCTGCAGCCAACTTCTGACCTGCATCGCATTCGCCTTAGTCTTACGACTAAAGGCATAGAGAAACTGCAGAAACTGCTTGACGGCACCGGAGTTACATAAAGTTTCGCCGAGAATATAAACATGGACAATATACTTTTGAAAAAAGTAAACATAAAAATTATTTATTTATTTTTTAATGATGAAAAGTTCGTCGATCAAGAATGGTAATAACGAATTCATGAAGAGTGCAATAGTTTGAAACCCATTTAGTTCGACAGTCCCATTCCTCGATTCGTTTAAAGGTCAGATGACTAACTCGACCCGTCAAATGTTTTCGCATGGAGCTTCGAAAAAATTGCCATTTTACCCTGACGTTCCGGTCGATGCAAAATTTCTCGGCGAGATGATGTTCGGCTTGGAAATCATGTCGGTCCGGTTGGAGCGTCGCTGAGGGCTCGTAAACTCGAGACCAAGAGCTCGAACCCCTGGGAACGCTCGGGCGATTGGCCGGTCTCGTCGGAGGATATAACGATTGGCTATATCACCCAGAATCACCCTGCGTGATCCCCGGCAAGCTTTCCTGCCCGAATCCAGCCGTCCAAGATTCGCGCAGAGCCACGTGTACACAGAGACTGCGAGGGACTCGGTCGAGCACTGTTTTAATTAGCAAACACAGGAGAGAAAAAGGGGATTCAGCTCTCCCGCTGGTCGAGAGTCGATTCGCCCGTCGTAGAAGCAGCATCCGAAGGGATGCGCCCTCCCGTTCGTTCGCGCTTGGCTCGCCCGAGTTTTCCCTCACGGTTAACCGGCGAAGCGTGCCACCAGGAAAGCCAGGGATTTCGTCGAGTTTATGCAGATCCACCTTATTTGCACTCTTAATCCATTTGGGGGTGGCCAACGGGGCTTTCGAGGAGAAATTTTACGAGACGTGTATCCTACCTTACAAGAAATTCAACAATGTTCACAGCCGTTTCGAATAACGCGTATCCGCGATCCGCTCGGTGAATTGTGAAATCTTTAATAGTGTTTAATGGTCTCTGCACACCCAGAAAAAAGTTTATTCGAATCAAAGAAAATTTATTAAGGACGAAGAAAAATGTTTACTTGGTTCATAACCTAATAGAGCATTTATGAAATTCTAATATATTTATTTGTTTAATAGTATTATTCTTTTTATTGACGTGTTCACGACTCGTGTTTTGTCTTGGTGCCAAATATATAATTTCTTTGGCGCGAATAAATATCTATTCAAAATCGTATTTTCAATGATTCGATTTCTTTGCGTCGAATAAACATTTATTTTAAAGGACAAATCAATAAATAGTCACTTCGAATAAATTTTTTTTACTGCAAGTAAAGAAAAGCCGTTATTTGAATCTAATAAAGATTTTGTTAAGGCAACGAAATATTTCTTTTATCTTAATAAAGGTCATTTGAAGATCGAAATTTACTTTATTTGAATAAATCTTTTTTCTGGGTGCAAGGATATTGAATGAGTGATTTGGAATGGCCGGAATAACTACTAGCATGGAAGTTTATTAAATGTAATAACGGATGAAGGAGTAATGCGTCGAATGTAATAAGTCGTTAAGATTCGGGAGGTCGAGATGAGTCGAAGAAAAGGCCCGAACGAAGCGGGGTTCTTGCCTATTGCTGCGCGTGTGAATATTGGTGTTGCTACGCGCGATAAGACGGCCGCTGCTCGCACGTGGCGAGTGCAGCGGCTGAACCGTTGGCGTGAGAAAGCGCACTGAAAGTGCTGACGGTACAGCGATTAACAATGAATGCAATATGATTGTGAATGAAAGATCGGACGCTGGCGTGTGAAAGAATGTCTGAATCTAGTCAAGTTAAAGAATTATGGGACCGTTAGAAATGGCCCCATAATTCTGTTATACTGGGTCGTCGTGGACTGAAGACATTTTGCGAGACGCGTATACTACCTTGCAAAAAATTCAACAATGTTCACTGGCATCTCGAATAACGCGTCTCCTAATGACTGAAATTCGATGAGACTCAAATGCATGTACGGGTTTGTCAATTTCACGGTTCACGGCAGCGGATCGTCGTGGACTGGAGTGACTTTACGCGACGTGTCCTACCTTACAAGAAGTGTTTCGTACTTTACAAGTGTATCCTCCCTTACAAGAAGTGTAACCCACCTCACAAGAAGTGTCTCCTACCATGCAAGAAGTGTATCCTACCTTACAAGAAGTGTCTCCTACCTTGCAAGAAGTGTCTCCTACCTTACAAGAAGTCTATCCTACCTTACAAGAAGTCTATCCTACCTTATAAGAAGTGTATCCTACCTTACGAGAAGTGTATCCTACCTTACAAGAAGTGTTTTTTACCTTACAAGAAGTGGTTTTTACCTTACAAGAAGTGTTTTTTACCTTATGAGAAGTGTTGTTTACCTTACAAGAAGTGTTTTTTACCTTACAAGAAGTGTTTTTTACCCTACAAGAAGTGTATCCTACCTTGCAAGAAGTGACTCCTACCTTGCAAGAAGTGTATCCTACCTTACAAGAAGTCTATCCTACCTTATAAGAAGTCTATCCTACTTTACCAGAAATCCAATAATGTTCACTGTCATCTCGAATAACACGTACCGCGGTCCGTTCGGTAAATTGTGAAATATTTCATAATGGCTGAAGCCGTAAGGCCCCTGGTTCTTATTGAAAAGCGTGGACGCTGCCCTGTGTTGAACGGTGGGCCAAGCTTCGAGTTGGCTGTCCTATCATTTTTACATTTTGCTTTTACACATTTTCCCTGACGAATGTTCAATTCCCTGCCATTTCCAGGGCTTTCCATGATTTCAAAAACAGTCCCACGCTATCAAAGCTCGACGGTAATCCTTTACCTTACGATAATGGTGAATGTATAAATCGTAGATAACACTGTACGATAAGTAACTAGAGTGATCGCGAAGAGAAGAAATACAGTCGCAGGGCCGCGTTTGATGTCGTGACTTCCACCATCTCTCTTCGATGTAATTTTCTCGGCGGCGGCTAAACCGGAGATATTCCGACGGACCTTAACAAGCAATTTTACGCTTGTATTCTCAAATAACACGCCCTGACTTCAATTTAGACGGGGGAGTGTTGATAACGCCTAGCTTTGTCCCTAGTTTTCCGGCTCTCAAGCAAATACACCTCCCAGAATTTATATTCAAACACTAGAGACCTCAGTTTCCAATCCTTTGAAGTCAACGTTATTGTAAACGTCAATAAGCCCTTTACCGAGAAGCCTGCGTTACCGAGCTGGAGACCAGCGGATATTTGCTTCGAGCAAAGGGGAATTTATATTCAAATAAGCAATCAAGTTAACTGGCTATGACGTCAAGGGGTCCCTTTTCGAGGCGCGGACGAACGGCCCTTTTTCTTAGAGTTCTCTCGACCTCCGCCAATTTTGACCAACGTGCAAACACCCAACGTCCAACGAGACAAAAGCTCCGGGTGACTATTCATAATCTTCATATAGTAGAGAATATATACATTAAAAATAATTTCGTAAAATCGGATTACGAAGTTTCGTAAAAATAATTTTGCTAAATTAGTGACAACGTCGTTTATGCAGCCTTTTCGGGGCGGGACGGACGGCCCTTTTTCTTGGAGTCCTCTCGACCTCCGCCAATTTTGACCAACGTGCAAACACCCAACGTCCAACGAGACAAAAGCACCGGGTGACTATTCATAATCTTCATATAGTAGAGAATATATATATTAAAAATAATTTCGTAAAATCGGATTACGAAGTTTCGTAAAAATAATTTTGCTAAATTAGTAACAACGTCGTTTATGCAAGCCTTTTCGAGGTGGGGACGGACGGCCCTTTTTCTTGGAGTCCTCTCGACCTCCGCCAATTTTGGCCAACGTGCAAAGACCCAGCGTGCAACGAGACAAAATCACCGGGTGACTATTCATAATCTTCATATAGTAGAGGATATATACATTAAAAATAATTTCGTAAAATCGGATTACGAAGTTTCGTAAAAATAATTTTGCTAAATAAGTGACAACGGGGTTTATGCAAGCCTGTGCTTTTATTTCCCGTGTCATAAACATTTTCAGTTTGCACTCTTGTCTGTAATACCAGAGCCGGATGGTGCGATCGAAAAATGACCAAACAAAAAATTGGAGAAGTTTCTCGACAATAAGTTCTCCTAAAAGGCACAAACTTCTTTTTACTGTCTACTTGATTGAAGTTCAAAAATGATAATTGTAAATTCAGAATAAGGACTATCTCGACGATAATAGAGATTTTTTTTTCCAACCTCGACAAAACTTTCTAATTATTTATATAGTCATGCGAGAAGAAAGTCTCGTCCATCACTCGTCACTCCATTGATGATCCTTTCATGCTCTCAACAGTAGCGAAGCCCGATCAATTTTTCCTTCCCCGGCAGCGAGAGGACGCCTTTGACCTCGTACGAGACTCGCGCCGAGTCGTGGCTTGGCTCGTGGCGTTTGAAATATAGTTTGCATCTCCTGTTTCTGGCTCTCCGCCTCTCCTCCCCCGTGCGCGGAAGAAAAAGAGTCACGCTCGCTTGGCATACGCGTACCGGAAGGTTGACTCGTAGGAACTTTGCCTGGCTCACGCTAAGATCGTGGAGGTGGAGGGGGGTGCGGGAGACGCGCAGCATCCCGACACCCCCGGAGACTGTCGGGGATCGACGTGTCTTTCCCTCCTCACCGCTCTCAGACGAGAAATACGAAACGTCTTCGGTTGGGCTTCTCTCTGCAGCCCCCCGCACTCCCCGGATTCCGAGCCCGCTCCGTCTCACGTATCGACTGGAGCCAGTCTTTGGTATTCACCCGGCGCGAAGCCCCCTGCCTTCTTCCTCGCCTTCTTTACCCCGGCGAACCCGCGGCCTCCTCCGGTGCGCGCCTCAGCCCGATCCGGAAGTGACGTGACGGACCTCGCATCCAGACGTTTTCAATCAGCCCTCCCGGCTCTCCTCCAACCCCCGCCCTCCTCCGCAACCCGGCCACCGTTCCAGCCACCTACGAATATTCGCTGCTGGGCTTGCAATAAAAATGTTTCATCTGCCTGATACCCTCATAAATATATTAATACCGAATAAAACTCCCCCATCCATTTTTATCCCCGCGCCTCTCGCTCTCCATCGCTTTTGTTCGTTAATATTTCATAGAGCTCCTCCGGGCGATATCCACGGTCAGGTAGGGAGTGACATCCGTCGTAGGCAGGCGTCTATTTATGGAAACGATATTACCGGTTATCGATCGAGTACGGGAGAGGGTTGCGAAGGGCTGGTTTAGAAACTCCGGTGGCGATACACCGGGTCGACTACGGGGGCAGATGGATCGAGGGGGCTGAGGGCGGGTCGTTAGGCCCGTCGCTGGCCGAAGGATCCCGAACACCCGACAACCCTTCCGGATATTATCTTCGCGACTCCGGAGCGCGAATCCGTTCCAATTGTTTTCCGATACAACTGGAGGCACTCGACGTCTCTCGATCGGCTGCCGGCGTTACCTCCGACCGACGCTGGGAGGACGGGCAGGAATTCTCCCCGTCAGCGATGGCTCCGAGACCACCGCGCAACAAACCATCTCGCGCCGAAGACACGATCGTACACTGAGTAAAAAAAATTGGTTGGATTAACCAAAAGTCACGGTGACATACGTTCAAGTCTGTTATTTGTTTGATACAAATAAAGCAATGTTTCGTTGAACGATTATTTGCTCCAATTTATTCAAAATTTGTCGATTGAAACAAACACATTTGTTGTACAAACGCATTTGCTTAATTCAACCATTTCTTTTTCTCAGTGTATCATCGAACGGTTCCATTTTAATAATTCAGTGACTAACATTTTTTTTTAGTAGCGAGCGAAGCTCCTTGTACGACCTTAGTGGACGTTTCGGAGCGTTACGTCGGGGCCTGGTCAGAGCCTTGCCAGGAACGCTCACAGGGCCTCATGTAACGCTCCGAAGTTTGTACCAAAGTCATTGAACCAACTTTGCGTGAAAACATCTCTTGGGGTAATTTGGACTCGGTTCTTGGGCCATTTTAAGCCCGTAACGCTTTCCGAGGGCAAAGATAGATCGCACAAAAAAAATTAAATAAACGTAGGTGTTATTAAATAAACGAAGGGCATTATTAAATAAACGAAGGGTGTTATTAAATAAACGAAGAGTGTCATTAAATAAACGGAGGGCGTTACATTGGGGTCGGGTCGGGGCCTGGTCAGGGCCTTGCCAGGCCCTCTCCACACCTCGTCAGAACCTCATGTAACGCCCCGAAGTTTCTACCGGGGTCACTGAATCATTTTCGCGCGAAAACATCTCTTGGGGTTATTTGGGCACGGTTTTTGGGCCATTTTAAAATGGCCCAAAAACCGCGCACGAATTACCGCGTGCATTACGGACTTCAGACCGTAACGCTTTCCGAGCGCAAAGATATATTCGCACGAGAAAAATAAACTGAACGAAGGGTGTGTTATTAATAAATAATTAAGGGAACGACCCGATTATGGAGCTTCTGAAATTGTATCATGTTCGCAGCCGTCGCTGAGAGTCGCTTGCAGCTAACCGGCGTACTCTCGACGTCGAGAGGCGAGAAAGGGGTTGGCTATTTAGAGGCTTAGCACCTCGACGCCGGCCGGCGCGCGCGGGGGTGTTTGGGGATGGGCGGCGAGAGGGGAGAGCAGGGGTATTGTCGCGCGAGCACATACACGAGAGAGCCAGCCCGGCGTGGTTTGGAGGTTTGAGAGAGTAGGACCGGTTCTCCATTGCGAGATAAACCGAGACAGAATTGTCGAGGGGGTGTGCAACTCGGCAACGTGCCTGCAACCACTGTGTCACCTTTATTACCTTTATCACCTGCTCCAAATTGCCGCCATTTGGATGCTAAACCCCGGGGTTTCACCCAGTGACGACTATTTGTAGGGCTGCGACGGGGCGAAGTTCGGATAGGAGTGCAAACCTGAAAAGGAGCGAGAGAGCGCGCTTTGCAGGGGAGGAGGAAAAATTAATTGATGGATTTATGATTGCCTCGATAAAAATTGGCGAATTAGGTACAAGACAGTGAATCGACAAATTTACAACTCGCCAACTTGATATAAAATGAAATACAAAAATTAACAAAAAATAAGTGACAAATTATTACAGTATTAAGAATAACGATATAGTGACGGGATTTAAAAATTCATAAAAATGAAGGAAAGGGCTCGTTTTTGCTATCCCGGACGAGATACATTGGGAGGTGCGGATGCTGCGCGGAATCGGGGTTTTGGCCGAGAGCGACAGAGTAGATGTAGAATCCGGAGCGGAGTTGGCTCTCCATGCCTGCATACACACCCAGAAAAATAATTTATTTGACGACCACCTTTTATTTGGTTTAAGTAAAATATTTATTTGATTTAAATAAATATTTATTTTAATTAAGTAAATAGTTACTTAAATGAAATAAATATTTATTTAAATCAAATGAAAATTTTACTTAAACCAAATAAACGGTGGTCGTCAAATAAATTATTTTTCTGGGTGCATACAGGAAATGCCGTAAACGGATTATCCGATAGTTTTAGGGGCGGCGGCAACTTGACATTAAATGAAATACAAAAATAAAAAAAAACTGAGTGTCAAATTATTACAGTATTAAGAATAACGATATAGCGAGATTTAAAAAATCATAAAAATGAAGGAAAGGTCTCGTTTTTGCTATCCCGGACGAGATACATTGGGAGGTGCGGATGCTGCGCGGGATCGGAGTTTCGGACGAGAGCGACGGAGTAGATGTAGAATCCGGAGCGGAGTTGGCCCTCCATGCCTGCATGCATACAGGAAACGCCGTAAACGGATTATCCGACAGTTTTAGGGGCGGAGTGGAGGGGGAAGGTCCCGAAGCTGCGAGTGGGTGGTATCTCGGACGGCAGAGGAAGATCGAATTCGAGGGTGGGTTAACGCGGTAGTTCCAGAGCCAGCCAGCCTGATTCTCGCCAGCCGGAACAACTTGGCCGAGGGGTTAAAGAGAGGGGACGGAGCTTCCGGTAATGCAGACGGTCTCGCGTTTCCAGCACGGTCCCCGATGCGCGTTTATACCTATTTTAACGCTGAACCACCGGTGACTGGAGAGTGGCAAACTCGGCTCTGCGGATCTCCCTCCCTCTCGATTGACTGTACGACTCTGGACCGACGGAATTTCGAGCGATATCAGCAGCGAGCGACGCACCGCTGTCCGGGATTAAACGCTCTCCCATCCTGACCCGGTTATCGCTCGGGCTCATACCCACCCTCGATCCGAAGTTACCTCGGAGAAATATCTTGGAAGTCCCGGAGAGCTCGGAGGGAATTCATAAAACTCGACAGCTTCCCACTAGTTGTGTAACAGATTTTTTTTCTTCTTCTTCTTTTTCTTAGAGAATCTTTTGAATTCTCCCGGACGTTTCCAAGCTGCGCAAGCCGGGAGCCGCTTGGTACTTGTTTCCAGACACGACGAAAAGAGAGGAGTAGAAAAAAGGACAAAAAACAGCTCCGAAGCGGGAAAAGCCGGGAGAAAAATGTTTCGAGAGTTAAAAAGAGATCGGTGTGTATTTTTTTTTTTTTTTTTTTTCTTGATCGTTTTCTCTCCTTTCTGGAGGATACCTGCCGAGGGGATACCTCGAGGTTGCGCGGATCGGCGAGCGGAAGTGAGAAAGGGTACGGGAGGGTCGGCCGGGGCGAAGCCACTTCCTACGACGATAAGTTAGGACGGGGCACCTTGCGGATGTTCGCGCCATTTGCCGTATAGCAGTGCAAGCCCCGCCAGCAGAAGCTCCACCAGCCGGTGCGGCGTAGCTACGAGATATGGGCTTCGATAGACGACGATACGAGTTCCGATACCAGCCCCTGGCCGCCGGAGCTCGCCGGCTCGTTTCCCTCTTGATGGACGTATGGGGACGTCTGGGCGCCGCGGTTCGCAAAACGATGGTCTTTTCACGACGCCCGCCTCCACTTCTGCCGGGCTTCCACTCCGCTCGTCTCGCCTCCCCGCAGCTTCGCGGGGTGACCTGTCGCGCGGAGAGGAAGATACCGGATACCACGTCGAGAGGAAGAATAAAGCCGCACGTCCGGCGAGGCCGCCGTGTCCAGCCCTGCCTTTGCATTGCACTGCATTCCGACGACCATTTTATTTCGTTACACTATTTTTTTTTTTTCGTCCCACTCAATTTTTTGATATTCCTCGGATAAAATTGCTCTCGGGCTACACCCGGAAAAATAATTTATTTGGTTTAAATAAAGATTTTTATTGATTTTAATAAATAATTAAATCAAATAAATATTTATTTAAATTAATTTAATAAATATTTAAATCAAACAAATATGTCGACGGGCGATCTGCAAATATGTATGTGCGGGGCGCCCAAATAAATGATTTTTCTGGGTGTGTTTTCATTTTCGTTCGCTCATTCTTTTATTTTAATTCGAGGGGAAGTATGAAGCCGGCACCGAGCCTCGCCATGCCGGCCTTTACCTTTGCATCGCGCCGCATTCGGATACGTCCACTTTATTTCGTCACACTATTGTTATTTTTTTTTCGCCCTACTCAATTTTAGTTATTCCCCGTTTAAAATTATTCTCGCGCTATTTTCATTTTCGTTCGTTCATTCTTTTATTTTTATTCGAGAGGAAAAATAAAGCCGTCACCGGACCTCGCCGTGCCACCCTTTACCTTTGAATCACACTCTGACACGTCCATTTTATTTCGTCACACTATTTCTTTTACCTACTCAATTTTTGTTATTCCCCGTATAAAATTAGCTATTTTCATTTTCGTTCCTTCACTCTTATTTTAATTCGGGACGAAGAATAAAGCCGGCGCCGAGCCTCGTCGTGCCAGCCTTTACCTTTGCATCGCGCCTCACTAGGACACGTCCACTTTATTTCGTCACACATTTAAATTTTGTTTTCGCCTTACCCAATTTTTAGTTATTCCCCGTTTAAAATAGCTCTCGCGCTATTTTCATTTTCGTTCGTTCATTCTTATATTTTAATTTGAGAGGAAAAATAAAGCCGTCACCGGACCTCGCCGTGCCGGCCTTTACCTTTGCATCGCGCCGCACTCGGACACGTCGACTTTATTTCGTCACACTATTTTAATTTTCTTTTTTCGCCCTACTCAATTTTTGTTATTCCCCGTATAAAATAGCTCTCGCGCTATTTTCATTTTCGTTCGTTCATTCTTATATTTTAATTTGAGAGGAAAAATAAAGCCGTCACCGGACCTCGCCGTGCCGGCCTTTACCTTTGCATCGCGCCGCACTCGGACACGTCCACTTTATTTCGTCACACTATTTTAATTTTCTTTTTTCGCCCTACTCAATTTTTGTTATTCCCCGTATAAAATAGCTCTCGCGCTATTTTCATTTTCGTTCGTTCATTCTTTTATTTTAATCGGCCCAGCCTCCCGCCCGACCAGCGTCAGTTCTTAACGGACCCTCCCCCTCCACCCTACGCTCTTTTTCATGCGTTCCCTTAGTCATTCAGCCCACCCCCGCATGGGCGCCAGCGGTTTTGGCGATTTTTTTTATTACTTCTTTTTTGTCCCCCCCCCAAACTTTTTATCTCGCGGTGTATCGGTAGCGATACATTTCAACGTCCAGCCGGAGCAACCCTCTGCCGTGCGGCGGCAATCCCACCGAGTTTCTCCTCCATCCGAAACGACACGGCCAAAACCCATTGCCAGGACCGCTAACGCGCCGCAGCTCTAACGGTATGCGGCAACGGCGGCTCGCTCGTCCCCGAGAAAACTACCCTGACGGTCCACTACGTCCAGCTTTTTTCCGCTCCCCTCCCCCACCTCCCCTCCCCCACCTCCCCTCCCATACATACACTACATTTTTACCGAATTCTTTTTTTTACCCGCAACGAGTTCCCTTTGTTTCCTCCTTTTTTCCTTTTTCAAATACCACTGGTCAGCCATTGGTTTTTCTGTCAGACTCTTCGTACCCTTTTCCCGTATCTCGGCAACGCTCATTCCGACCGTATCGCGACTCTCTCCGTTTCTATTACCGTCTATATTTATATTTCAATTCCTACGTCATTCGATTGTTTTTTTTTTTTTTTTTTTTTTTTTTTATTCCGTAGAGAAATTCACTCGGGCCGTCCGGCGACTCGCGTCCGTCGCTACTTTCAGTCACGCCGATTCACAGGGTATTTTTGTATTCTACTACTCTTTTTTTACTTTTTCTCTTTCGCCATCGCTTTTTTTTTTTTTTTTTTTGTAAAATCTCTCTGATGCGCACAACGAGCGCTCTCGTCACGCGGCGTGTACTACAATTCCGTCACGTCTCGTTGGACCGGGATAACAACTGGTTGGTACCACGCGAATGCGGGCTCTTAACTCGCTGTGGATGAGATGAATAAAAGGGACCGGTCGGGAGGGTCGTAACAAAAAACGACAATGAAAAGAATCCAGAGAGAGGGAGAAGAGGGGGGAGAAGTGCCCGGAGAATCTCACACACGCGTTTATAGAAGAGTAAGCACGCATGCCACGAGCCTTATCGCTTATTCTTTTTGAACCCCGCCGCGTATCGTCGTCCTTTCTCCCGTTTATTCCACAGATCACAGAAACATGATAGAGAATGCAAGAATGAAAAGAAACAAAAAGTTCCCTTCAACGGTTATTCATTCATCTTTCTTGCCGGATAGTTGAGGGAGGTCGCGAGAGTCAGCAAATCAAAGAGCGGTCTGTAACAAATGCACAGGCGAACGCGGCCCGAACGTACGTTAATTTATTCCAAAAAAAATACGATAAAAATTTCACGACTCCACGGAGCTCCGTGGTCAGTAGAAACGCCCGGGTATCTCAGGAATTCGTTAAAAAAAGGGGTGAAAAAAAATAAAGAAAGAGAGACGAGAAAGCGCATAATGTCCGACATTCCACCGGACAGCGAGAGGACAAGTATTCGTTGCGAGTAGCGAAGGTTATATATTTTTTTTATTTTTTTTTAAAGCCATCGTCCCATTCGCGCGTAGATGCACGGTGCGCGCGTGTAATTCGATGATCGAAAAACTTAGCCCTCCGAGCTGTTCCGGGAAAAGTTTTAATACTTTCTCGCGGAGCCTCGAAGTATTTCGTGTGACACTCGAGAGTCCCCGGGGTCATTGAACCTTGTAGCCCCGAGCCGAGGAGTTTCTAGTTCCGCGAGCATGTGTAATTTTTTTAGGCCCCCCCCCCCCCCGCCCTCCCCGGCTCGTTCGCCAAGCTTTCGCTCCGGATAACTCGTCCTCTTCCGGCTCCCGCATTGAGATTTTTTTCTATTACGCCACATTTACCCGGAAAAATAATGCTCGGGCACATTTCACCCGGCGTTATCTACTCGCTGGCTCGCTGGCTTGCTGCTTTCCCTCCCACTTCTCCATCTCTCTCTCTCTCTCTCTCACTGTTCTCTCGTCTGTTTGCTTTTTGCCACCGCGACGTAACGCTACGAGTCTTCCTCTCCTCTCACAACCAAACCGGAGCAACCTCTGTGTGCAACACCATCGCAATCCTCTCACTGCTCTGTCTGGCCGGCACTCTTCTCCACGCCGCGTACACTATGCTGACGTTACTATCCGAATTGAAACGAAGCTAACCCATCCCCCTCCCTGCCCGCCCCGACCGAACTCTATACCCCGACTCGTTTATCTCTCGTACACCCTTCTGCATACGCGCGTCCTGCACTCGGCAATCGTAAATAACTCTTCTTCTTTTTTTTTTGTTTTTGTTTTTAAGTTCAACGAAGAATTTAAGAGCCCTTGAGCCCTTGCTCGAACTGTAAGTCATTGGGCTTTACCTTTAATTTAACACGTCAAACTGTACATTATAGGTGTGATTGAAGGTACCCAGGTGGGATTCTGTCGTAACTGGAAAAATGGAACATCGCTGGCTGGACACTGGCTGTCGTACGCCAAAAGGCCATATTTGCCGATCACTAATAATTTCTGTGTAATCCTACTACGCCTTTGCTGGACAGAGATTTTTTTTTAATTCTCTTTAAATAACTCTTCTTCTTTTTTTTTAAGTTCAGCGAAGAATTTAAGAGCCCTTGAGCCCTTGCTAGAACTGTAAGTCATTGGGCTTTACCTTTAATTTAACACGTCAAATTGTACATTATAGGTGTGATTGAAGGTACCCAGGTGGGATTCTGTCGTAACTGGAAAAATGGCACATCGCTGGCTGGACACTGGCTGTCGTACGCCAAAAGGCCATATTGGTCCCTTTCCGGCCGGCAGGTAGGTGTCCAGAGCGAGACCGGCAGTTTGCCGACCACTAATAATTTCTGAATAATCCTACTACGCCATTGCTTGACCCAGCATTTTTTAATTTAAATTCTAAAAAATTTACTTCTGTGACGTCACTCAACGTACTCATTCAACATACAACGTATTTCCGGTATGACTTCACTTCTGGTAAACAAAAAAAGTGATTTTCAAACAGGCGGTGACGTTTTCCCGTCACTTCCGGTTGGGAACTGAGATTTTGAAGCATTAAGGGACATTCTCCCGTGTGATGGCACTACCGGTCGAAATATGTGATTTTCCATCCGGAAGTGACATGTTTCCGGTATGACGTCACTATCGGTCCAAATATGAGATTTTCAAACCGGAAGTGACGTATTTTCGGTATGATGTCACTTCTGGTCGAAAAGTGAGATTTAAAACCGAAAGGGACATTTTCCCGTGTGACGTCACGGTTAAAAAATGAGATTGTCGAACCGGAAGTTACGTAACAAACAAAATGTAAAATTTTTCTCTGTAACCTATCTCGATAATGCAACCAGTTACAGAAACACATTAATTAAGGAACACAGGACAGTGGGTAAAACAACGTGCGTGATGCATCCCAAATCTATTTGAAGTAGTCACGAAGTGCACCTTAATATATACTAAATATATATCCGATTTTTTTTTTTTATTAACCCGCCGTATATTCTCGCAAACAGTCGGCTCGAGCGGGAAATGCGATTTTTCGTTTCGCTAGTGAGAAAACGGGACAAGGGTGGTATGCCTTCGGGAGGGGCGGGGGGGGGGACATATATATATATATATGTATATCGTCGATAGCTTTCCATCACGCGTATCTAAACGCCAGGAATATTGTACGTTGCCGATATCGGTCTGGCCCGGTAGACGGTGAGAGAGAGAGAGAGAGAACGCGGCGGTGAAGGGGAAGGGGAGGGGGCGGGGGGGGGGGGTAGAGCGAGTTGGCGGATATCGAATTTTCGTCGCCAGCAGGCAGCGGGACCACCACGACTGGACGAGCTCGGTAGCGGCTAGATCGTCTCGACCGGTTCGAATCTAATGCATATACTCGCGCGAAACTCTCACGGTCTCTCTCTCCGGTGGGCGCCAGCAACTCTCGAGATAAGGGTAGTGACGGAGTGAGGTGGTGGTTCGCGGTCGGATAGTTGGCGAGACTCTCGTGTCTACACCGGCCGCCCAGGACGTTTTGTGTTCGGCGCCCGAGCTGCCAAATATACACAAACTCGTAACGGACTCCGGGCCGTTATATATCAGGTAAAATATGAAGTAACAGCGCGCGCGACGTCATTTATAACAAGGGGATGATTTTTTGTTTTTATTCTATTTTTTTCCGTGGGGTTGTCAAACGTGCGAGAGGAGAAAAGAAAAGGGTGGGAATCGATCCGAGGCTCGAGATCGTGGCTCACGGTCCGTGGAGACTCCCCGCCACGGTTATTCCCGGGGGGTGAAATCACCCCTGCGAGTCGGGGGAGAGAGATGGATAGAGGGGGGCGGGGAGGGGTGCAAGGGAGAGATTCTATACTCTTTGGACCACTCGCTCGTGCTTGCAGGGCTCCACGGAGTCTGCGAGGCGGCTGCTGCTCGACTGCCTGGCGCCAGAGGTTCCACGGGGGGAGTCGGAGGGTGAGTTCCGATGGGGCTGGGGTTCACCGACTGACGCCGGCGAAAAGTGCAAAATGTGCAACTCGACCGGGAGATGACGTCAGCACTGGCTCGTTCAGGACGATAGATATACTCTCGTATCTCTCACTGTGTATTGCCCATCGAGTATTATGTAGTGGGGGGATAATGGGACTAAATAAAAAAAACCCTCTCCCTTTTTCCCGTAGCGTGTCCTCGCGCAGAGCCGAGCGATAAGAAAAATGAGAGGCGAGCGTGACCCGCGATCGGGCACAGATATTTATTCTCTTGTTGCGCCTCCGCAAGACCCGGAAACTGTTTGTTTGATTCGACACGAAATCCTTTTTGTTGAAGCGAATGAAATTTTTAGCGTCTACGGCGCTCGATGGACCATCCAAGTGGGCCAATCGTCTCGAGTGAGACGGACAATTTGGGCCAATGTTTATTTGAATTGAACTTCGTTGAATTGAGGTTTATTCCGGGATTAAATCGGAAGGAGCGAGTTTGTTTCTGAACATTGAATTGGAGCTTGAATTTGAACTGTTCGCTGTCGGAAAAAATTGTTTCATGTATTTCGTTCGTTGTTGGGATTTTCCAGATAGTGGCCCTTTTATAAGACAATATATATTTTTTTATTGTTTCCATTTTATCGGGTATTGGAATGTCTTTACGCGCTGAACTTCCTTTAGCAATGTTTCCCGAACAGGTTATTCAAATAATCTACGACCGTCACTGACGTACAGGAATGCAACTGACACGTGATGGTTTTTTTTTTTTTTTTTCGTTCGCTCCAACCGCGACTAAACGAGGCTTTATAAACGAACAACCGAACGGACGGGGAAGCACCGGGCTAAGATTACTCAGCAAAAAAATTTTTTGCGCATTTCACGTGTGGAATATGTCGAGTCATTTTCATCGTTTCGCACGCAACGAGTGCGCAAACAACGGACCGATGACCGCACTCAAAAGTCGAACGCATAAGGCCTCGTCGTTAAAAAGAATGAAAAACCTTTGGGTAAAAGTGGTGAATAACCTGTCGATTAATTTGTAAATCAATGATATATGGACGGGAGCATAATCACCATTTTACTTCCTCATATAGAAAGCTATGTTTCGTAAAAAAAAAATATCGAGTCTTTAATGTCATAGTACTTGAAATAGTCTAAAACGTCGAGAAATGCGATATATATATGCATGTGACAAATTTCCATCATTTGAAACGGCTATAACTCGGAAATAGTTTGAAGTTTTGCACACTAGTAGAGTGGTTTTGCACACTCTTCCTTCGCTGCAATTTTCATGAAGATTGAAAAAAAAGCTCAAAGGAAAAAATGGTGCAAAGTAATTTGCACATGACTTTCTCATGTTTTACTGTTTTGCGCATAACTTCCTCTATGACAACAACATTTGACGACGAACTTTCTCATGAAAGTTCGTCGTCAAATGTTTTTCCACCTGGTATCAGGAAGTGTGCGTGCGTAATTTTTGTGCATGTATAATTTTCATGCGGATATGATAAATTTGTAGATTTTAAAGTACAACATTTTCCTTCTTTATTGCAAAAATTTTATTGTAATTATAGCTTCCTCCACGAGGAAGCCGAAATCGAGCATCAAAATTTTTGATACCGGAAGTTGTGCGCAAAACAGTAAAACACCAGGAATTCATGTGCAAATTGTTTACTGCACTTTTACACGTGTAGACAAATAAATTCTTTGCATTTTTCACTGGGTCGGTAGAAGAAAGGCAGAGGAAAACGCAGCATCGAACTTGCGAAAACTCCGCGGTAAGACCGAGGTAGCTGAAATTGAAACAAATGCGAACTTATATGGATCGCGGGAGTTGTACGTTCGTTTTCGCCTGCGGCTGCTGTTATGCGGTTTCCGAGTTTTACTGCCGGCTCATTTCATTTTTCAGTCAGGCAGGTCGACGAAGAGGCGCCAGAGGGGCATGTGAGCTTTTATCGGTGTTATGTGAACTCGCGAGACGAAGACGTTACGACGTTTCGCTAGTTATTGTCGCGGCTCCCGGAAACGTGACCAGCGGAGCGTTCTCGCTGCTCAACGTTGTCCTTTGCTTCTCGCAGCGAAGAGGTAGACCGCGTCTTAAGAGAGCAGAGAAACCCATCGCGCCTCCTCTCGTCAGATCGCCACGAAGAAAAATTGCGACCGTCACATTAGCGACTTAGGGTACACCCAGAAAAAAAATTTATTTGACGGCCACCGTTTATTGAGATTAAGTAACTATTTACTTAATTTAAATAAATATTTATTTCATTTAAGTAACTATTTACTTAATTTAAATAACTATTTATTTAAATCATTTAAATCAAATAAATATTTTACTTGATCTTAATAAACGGTGGCCGTCAAATAAATTTTTTTTCTGGGTGTAGATTTCCGTGGATTCTTGCCAGAAGAAGACAACGTGATGTAAAAAATGCGAGGCCAACGTAACTAAAATAAGAACGCAGACAACGCCGAAGCGTCTGGTCTCCGCACCTTGGATACTTTTTGCAACCCCCTTCTATATACTTTCTGGAAGGGAAAAAAAGCGAGAGTTTATCCCCGCCTCCCGGCGCCGCAGCGAGAACGGATATACCGAATCCCACTGAGAAATATGGAACTTTAAAAAGGCATTGTCAGTTGTTTCCGTCAGTGGCGCCGAGGATGGGACGGAAAATGGATTCAGCTGAGAAAAGGTACGAAGGCGTCGGCGGCCGTCGCTTTTCAACCGGGCAAGTTTTCCACACCGCCGAAAAGTTTGTAAAACAATGGTACCCGGAGTCTCTCCCATCCCCGTTCCATCGCCAAGCGGGGTTTCATGTCGCACCCTCTTCCCAGGCATAGCGCGCGAGCGTTCCGCCGCGCCATCCTCGGCTACCGCGAGTGTCTGGCGCTCGGTCTGCCCCGTCTGTCTGTCCGTCTCCCGACTGCTCGATAGCAGGGGGGAGGGGGGGGGGTCACATCGGGACGATGGTTCTAGTTTTGCTCCACGACTCTTGCCACCTCGAATAATAGAAGATTTCCCGCAGCCCTCTCTGACCGTCCGTGTAAAACAGAATAATGAAAAAATAATCAGCCAACTTTGGCCCGTCTTTGCGGAAACGGGTATTGAATCATCGGGTAGGTGTGTGTTTCCTTTGTTCGATGTCGGCGAAGGGATGCAGCCAAAGTGTGGAAGAGAGGCAGGGCCGGGATAATAAGGAGTAAGGACAAGAGCGCGCAAGTACGTGACCGGAATCGGCAGGCGAGCCTCTCCCTCCGATGCCCACTTTTAGAGTTCGCTGCGACGAGGTGATAGCACAGTGGTGGTGATACCCCAGCCATGGCACAGGGACCGTGGAACCGTTCCTAGAGGAGTGCCACTGCCACCTCGAGGAAACTGTGCAAGGGAAGGTCGAATTACTTTGACAAACTTGCTCGGAGGGGTAGGTCGGCTCGTTGTCGCCTGGATGCGGTGATGACGATCGGGTTAACTGTACGAAAGCCCTTGCCACACCGAAGGAAATCTCCTGTGATATCCAGGCACACAAAGGACCCTCCGGTACTCCGATTATTGTCTAGCTTCGTACACCAAATTGCCTCGTGTTTCATCCCTTGCGCATTAAAAATCAACGTCGTAGAGTACAAAGATTATAATCTTTGTGCTCTACGACGTTGATTTTTAACCGCGTAGAAAATTTGTACGGGTGAGACTATGGGTGGACAATCTGTGAATGCATGGGAAATGGTATGGGACGAACGTGAGACGGACGATGTGGTGAATTTGGAGATTGAGACTCGCACAGATACACCACATCGGCGTTTCAGGTTCGTCCCATACCATTTCCCATGCACTCGCCAATAGTCCACCCATAGTTTTACCCGTACTACTTTTTCTACGTGGCTAAGACTATTGGTGGACTATGGGCGAGTGCATGGGAAATGGTATGGGACGATGTGGTGAATCTGGAGTTTGGGACTAGCCCAGATTCGTTGTCAGCCGGATGCGGTCATGACGATCGGGTTAGCTGTACGAAAGCCCACACCGAAGGAAATCTCCAATGATATCCAGGTTCACGAAGGACCCTTCGTTACTCCGATTACTGTGTAGCTTCGTACACCAAATTGCCTCGTGTTTCATCCCTTACGCATTAAAAAGTTGTACGGGTGAGACTATGGGTGGACTATCTGTGAATGCATGGGAAATGGTATGGGACGAACGTGAGACGGACGATATGGTGAATCTGGCGTTTGAGACTCGCACAGATTCACCACATCCTCAAACTCCAGATTCACCACATCGTCTGTCTCACGTTCGTCCCATACTATTTCCCCTGCACTCGCCCATAGTCCACCCATAGTCTTACCCGTACTACTTTTTCTACGTGGGTAAGACTATTGGTGGACTATGTGCGTGTGCATGGGAAATGGAATGGGACGATGTGGTGAATCTGGAGTTTGGGACTAGCCCAGATTCGTTGTCAGCCGGATGGGGTGATGACGATCGGGTTAGCTGTACGAAAGCCCACACCGAAGGAAATCTCCTATGATATCCAGGTTCACGAAGGACCCTTCGTTACTCTGATTCCTGTGTAGCCTCGTACACGAAATTACTCAGTATTTCATCCCTCGTGCACTAAAAATCAACATCGTATAGTACAAAGATTATACAATCTTTGTACTTTACTCATTTTTAATGCGTAGAAAAAAGTAGTATAGGTAAGAATATGGCTAGACTACGGGTGAGTGCATAGGAAAATAATATGGGACGAACGTGAGACGGACGGGCAAATCTGAGGTTTGAGATCCGCCCAGATTCGACGATCGGGTTAGCCGTAGTACGAAAGCTTTTGCCACACCGAAGGAAATTCCTGTGATATTCAGGCTCACAAACGGGCCCTCCGGTACTCCGATTATTATCTGGCTTCGTACCCCAAATTTCTCGGTGTTTTGTCCCTTCGCGCGTTAACAACCAATATCACAGACTACAACGATAGCCGCATATCAAAAAGTAGCATGTGTGAATCGTCGATAAATCGATTTTCCTCGAACGACAATGAGCTAGCGTGCGAGGGTGTTTATCGATATGTATGAGTGTATATATATTCGAACTATTTATCTCGTATATATCTTTACATTAATGATATAACTGGGCGCCGGTTATCGAAAAGCGATTCAGCAGTTCGAACCGAGCTCTCTCCACGTTGCTTCTGTAAACGACAACAAATAATTATTCAGCCATCATTTTCGTATTAAATTGAAATTTACGATTTGTTTGAAATTCATCGCTTACATATAGGTCAGACGATGGCCAGACAATAGGTGAGTGCATGGGAAATAGTATGGGACGAACGTGAACGATTCGTTCCAAACTTTTTTCCACCCTCTTTCCCAGCCATCGCCCACAGCCTCGAAAATTTTCGCGCAATCAATCCCATACACTTTTCCAAACTCTCCCAGCCATCGCCTACAACCTCGAAAAAAATGTGCCAGATGGTACGCGATGGATAGAAGAACGAACAGGCCGGAGTAAAATAATTCAGCACCGCGAAAATCGCCCGATTGACGTCCCAAACATCGGCCCGATGTCGCGGAATCGGCGATGGTCGCGCCGATCACTGACCGTTACCCTTCGCTCGGCAAAACCCACATGGATGGCCAGGACGCCATGGACCGCACGAGAATTTCTCCTCGGTACTATTTACTTTTTTTTACATTTTTTTCTTCGCTCCCTTTCTCGAAGCTTTATTAACCGCAGCTGCCTCAGCACATCTCGCCGGATTTCCGGGCCGGCGAGCGGGGTACCCGCGATGCGGAGGTAAAATTTTCGTCGGTATAACACCGTAAAAGCTTCGCGACTACCAGCCTTCCCACACCCCTACCACTTTTCATTCTATTCCTCGGGTGGCCCGGGAGTCCCGGTGCACACGTAGCGAGTACGCGGCTCCCTACGTACGACGTTGTAGTGTGCGAGAAGGAGCGAAGGTGGTGGTGGGAGCGCGGTACCGACGTCCTGGGTGGCGCACGTACGTTTATGGTACCGTTCTCGGAGTCTCTACCGCCCGGAATCCCACGTAATACTTATAAGATTCCTGGGGGCCGGCGAGCGAGCGAACAGGGAAAGCAAATGCGAGGGAATAGGATGTACGGAATAAAGGAAACGGGAGTGCAAAAGCAGCGTTGCTGTGCCACTCGCTTCCAACCGTGCAAGAAGAGGAGGAAGAACCAAGCGGTAGAGCCAGCTAAAACTTTTCGGCCGGTTTGAGACGTTCTCTCCGGAGCGTGCATTTATTTTCTCCCGAGCCTGCGTGCGTTCTCCGGCACTTTACTCTTCCAGAACTGCACGGTCTTCCAGATACGCTCGTGAGGCTCCTGTGCGGTTAAAGACAACAAAAAATCAGCAACATCGCTGGAACCCCATTCATTTCGCTCGCTCGCACGGAGCTGAGAGAGGGGAAAGCGGTTACCTTGTGCATTAAAAATCAACGTCGTGCAGTACAAAGATTATTAAATGTTTGTACTCTGCGACGTTGATTTTTAATGCGGAGAAAAAAGTAGTGTAGGTAAGACTGTGGGTGAGTGCATAGGGCTCAGGGTAAGACTATGGGTAGACTATGGGTGAGTGCATGGGTCGTACAGTGCAAAGATTATACAATCTTTGTACTCTACGACGTTGATTTTTAATGCGGAGAAAAAAGTAGTATAGGTAAGACTATGGGTGAGTGCATAGGGATCGGCGTAAGACTATGGGTAGACTATGGGTGAGTGCATGCGTCGTACAGTGCAAAGATTATACAATCTTTGTACTCTACGACGTTGATTTTTAATGCGGAGAAAAAAGTAGTATAGGTAAGACTATGGGTGAGTGCATAGGGCTCGGGGTAAGACTATGGGTAGACTATGGGTGAGTGCATGGGTCGTACAGTGCACAGATTATACAATCTTTATACTCTACGACGTTGATTTTTAATGCGGAGAAAAAAGTAGTATAGGTAAGACTATGGGTAGACTATGGGTGAGTGCATGGGTCGTACAGTACAAAGATTATACAATTTTTGTACTCTACAACGTTGATTTTTAATGCGTAGAAAAAAGTAGTGTAGGTAAGACTATGGGTAGACTATGGGTGAGTGCATAGGAAACTAATATGGGACGAACGTGAGACGGACAATGAGCTGATCTGAGGTTTGAAATCCGCCCAGATTCGACGATCGGGTTAGCTGTAGTTCGAAAGCTTTTGACACACCGAAGGAAATCTCCTATGATATCCAGGTTCACGAAGGACCCTTCGTTACTCTGATTACTGTGTAGCTTCGTACACTAAATTGCTTAGTATTTCATCCCTTGTGCATTAAAAATCAACGTCTTACAGTACAAAGATTATACAATCTTTGTACTCTACAACGTGGATTTTTAATGCGAAGAAAGTGTAGGTAAGACTCCTGAGCCTGCGTGCGTTCTCCGGCACGTTACTCTTCCAGATACGCTCGTGAGACTCCTGTGCGTTTAAAGACAACAAAAAATTAGCAACATCGCTGGATCCCCATTCATTTCGTTCGCTCGCACGGAGCTAAGAGAAGGGAAAGCAGTTCCTTGTACCGGTAACAAACTATTCGAAGTAAACGGAGAACAGGCGATGGAAGACGGACGGGAAACCGCTGCATTGTCTGGGGGGGTAACTTGAATCCGTAATATCTAATTTTGAAGGGAATAATAGCGGGCAACTCGTTAGAGTCGTAACGGACAATGGGTCGGCGAGATATGATGAGGATGGAGCGGCAACAACAGACGCCGCACCAGACGACAGCCATTGTTCCGGATACAATTTCTTTGCGGCCCGTCAACGCTCGTCAGCCGACGGGAAAATTAATCGATTCAATTTGTTGACGATTTATTAATGATAAATAAATCAACATATAAATTATGAAATTAAATAAATGAACGTATAGACAATTAAATTGAATAAATGAACACGGATAGATAAATCCGTTCATTACGTATAACACACGTTTGCGCTACGTTACGTTAACGTTTATTACATGTCAATAATGAAATTAAATAAACGAAGATATTAATAATCATGGATCTCTCTTACTATTTATCAACGATCATCGTATGACGACTTTTCGACTACTATGTATGTTGGGCGACAGCTTGCCTTGGCGCTCCTCTAATTGGACTTTGCCAGTATCTACGCTAAATAAATAAATAAATAAATAAATAAACAATGGAATAAAATAAATGAACATATTAATTAAACGAACATATGAACACTTAAATTAAATAAATGAACATAGATCGATCCGTTTGTTACGAATAAAAAACGTTTACCTTACGTTACGTTAACGTTTATTACATATAAATAATGAAATTAAATAAATGAAGATATTAATAATCGCGGATCACACCACGGGTCTCTCTTACTATTATTTATCGACAATCATTGTATGGTGACTTTTCAACTACTGTGTATTTATTTGGGCGACAGCTTGCTTTGTCGCTCCCGTATCTACGCTAAATAAATAAATAAATAAATAAATAAATAAATAAATAAATAAACAATAAAATGAAATAAATGAATATATAAATAATCAAATAAACAAATATCGTTCGTTCGTTCGAGTCTCATCCTTTCACGACCTATGCTCACAGCGCGTTGTATGCACGCACTCCAATGCGTAATTGTCCAACCTGTTTCTCCCGCAACTGCTCTCATGCAGTTGCACTCATGCAGTATCCATTGTTCTTTCCGATGATAGCTCTCCACTTGCGAACGCTCGTTCGCGTAATTATTTTTCAAAAAAAAAAAATACCTCGGCTTTAAACTTTCATTAAATATACATATACGCGATCTTAGCGCTAACTTTTTAACAAAAATTATTTTATAAAAATAAAAAAAAATTAAATACCTCCGCTTTAAACTTGCATTTAATATCCATACGTATGTGGATTCTTACCGTTAACAGCTGCGATTATGCCGAGAATGCAGAGCAGCAACCCACGCACGCACATCTCGCCGTCGGGATTCTTCCTCGCGCAACTCTGCCTACGATCGACTCTCGTGATCTCGTGTCAACGAATATAAAAAAAAAATCAGAAACAACGAACGAATCCTTCGGTCTCCATGCCTCGTCACCGTTTCTCTCAGTCAGCCCGCACTCTCCCCTCCCGTCGATCTCGCGCACCTCGTTATTCTCAGATTTCCTCAACCAGCGAGAAGCGGTGTGTCTGAGTCCCGCCGCGCAGCGTCAACCAACATCGGTTATTCAGGGTATCGACGATTCTCCCGACGATGTCATCGAGCGAAAGTTGGTCGTCAAAGACTCTCTCGACGCGCGGCTCCTCGAAGAGTTGGCCCACCGCACTCCTCCGCGGGAGGTGAGAATTTTTTTTAATTGGCGCGATGAAAAGCCAATTTCGTCCCGGCTAATTAATTGATAATCAGGGAGTACGTAATTGGTGATTAGTTTATCGAATTAAGGGCTTGATCCGCTTTCGCTCCGGCGAATCTGTTGGAAAGCCCGGCGAACCCTCAGCATCCCGCCGCCCCCTCCCCCCACCCACCCCCCCACCTTCGATCTTTATCTTTCTCGCTCTATCCCCTTTTCGGATAAGCTCCCGGCGAGAGGATCGAAGTAAGTCGGCGGAGTTCTATGTGCTTTCTCCTCCCTTTTCCCAGTGCTCAATGCTCCATCGGCTTTCTCTTCTTACTTTCACCGACTCTTCTCCCTCCTCCCTGAGCCAGCAGATATTTTCCTCTCTCTACTCTTGGCGGATTTCTGTGATTCTCCGGCTTCCTCCCTCGCCTCACCCACCGCCTATCCGCATCCGCTACTCTCCTTCCGGAGTGGGACGCCGCCGCTGCCGCTGCTTATTGTCGTCTTCCTTTTTCCTCTCGTCGCACGCTCCCCGCAGGAATCCGCGACTACCCTCGCGACTCGGGAGACGTTGGCAACTTCGCGAGGGATTTTACTTCTCTAAATGCCAGGCCGCCACCGAGTCACCGCACAGCCCGCGATCGCGGTAACGTAATCTCTCAATTTCCTCGAATCCCTCTGTGCTCGCCCCGATCATCCGCCGCCCGATCCTCCGCCCGCGAGAGCCGACGGCACGCGGCTGAGCGAATCGTCGAGGAATTTCTGTTGCTTTAGGGCGTAAAAAAAAATAAAAAAAAAAAAATGTGTGGTACGGGGAATATGGAGAGTAACAAGTAGTTCCCGAAAGAGCTGTCTTCTTCGATGGATCGGCTCGCCTGGGCTCGCCTGGGCCCGCCTGGGCTCCGATCGGGACCAACCTGGCGGCAAATTGTCGCCGGACAGTTATTCGCCCTGTCGGCGATCGACGGTTCGCACCGAAAGTCCGCGCCGATTCGAGTGTCCGATTCAAATCGTTCTCGAAGAAGCTCGCGGAGTTTCAACCGCACTGATTCGACCCGCTCTATCCCACGGCGCGAAACCGGTGGGAAAACTTTTCGGGCTCCCCTCGAACTTTTCGGCTTTTCCCTTTTCCACCACCTCCTCACCCTCGCCCCTCGCTCCACCGAGTGTTTCGGCTTCTCAGGGAGTTTTATCCCCGGGGTAATGCATACACGAGAAACCGCTCGAGGATGCACGTCACAAGCGGGCCCGAGCAAAACTTTGTCGTCCTGCGGAACTGCGGTGGTGGTTTTTTTTTTTTTTTTTTTTCCGGAGGATTCTCGTTTTGGATTTTTTTAGGGGCTTCGTGGATTATCGCTGGAGATTGTTTGAGCTTCGAATAAAGCGTTGGTTTTTTTTTTTTTTTGGCAGTATTGTGGTTTAGTTTTAATTATGGATGTCGTATTCGGTGCGCGCGATCTATCTCGCGTACGAGCTCGAATCAACACGAGAGTACGGCTACGATCGCGCCGAGCTCGCGGCATGCACTGAGGAGCGACACGCGGCTCACTCGCGAGGGAGCAACCACGTTTCGCGCTCCCACCCCTCGACCGACGGGGGCGCCTGCGCCCGAGGGGGTGGTCGGAAGCTCGTGCGCAATGATGTCAAAAGTTGAAATGCCTTCGGGTCATTTGACCGAAAAATAAGGGTACCGTCATTTTACGGGTTGACGGATCGCTAACGGGAACGATAACCTTAGACGCGAATTGCACCCTCGTACGTCGCAACTTTTAAGATGTACTTCATTTTGAAAAAAGTTTTTTAAAGCGATATCTTTTTTTTTTTTATGGTTATTGGAAATCTACAGACCGCAGCTTTACTCTCCGTTTGATGTTTTTTAGGGAAACCTGCGCTGGAAATTATTTATTTTTTATCCTCAAAGAGGAAGCTAAAAATCGAGATTTTAATATCAGAGAGTACTTAAAGTAGTGTAAAACGCCAAGAGAAGCGATTTTTCGCTCGCGGTCGGATGTGTGTGTGTGTGCGTGTGACGGATTTGCATCGTTCAAAACGGCTATCACTCGGAAACGGTTCGAGACAACGAGTTGAAAATTGGTACACTAGTAGAGTGGTTACGCCGTTGCGTTCAGTGCAATTTTCATGAGGACTAAAGCCCTGCTCGCGATTTTACGCGACTTCGTTTTTTTTTAATTCTTTGTGGTCGCTCTAACTTCCGTAAAACTGCACGCAAATATAATATTTTGCTCAAAGACCTTTGGTATATTGAATTTGGTAAAGATATATGAAAGTGGTCAGATTTTTTGGGATTTTGAGTTTTTTTGAAAAATTACTCAATTTGAGTAAACATGCAGGTATCGATTTTAAATTTGACACGGGAATGGACTAACACTGCACAATATTTGGTATTAAATTAGAAGAAAATTGATCTAAACGTTTGAAATTTATGAAATTTTTTAATTTTTCGAAAAATTTGTATTTTATGTTCGACGCGGTTTTATTCATCAAATGTTACTGTAGGAATAAAATAATTTGGAGACTCGTCATCAGTGGGGAAAAATACATAAGACATCGCCTCAAAACAACGAATTATGCAAATTTCAGTAAGCGATTTTCTACACTGCTGTTCATGAATGCCTCGAATTCTTGCGTCTTGCTGGATGTCTTCGATCTCCTGTAGATATAGAGCAAGATATCCAGGAAGATAAAGATCAGAAATACCAGGTATTCATGAACAACAGTGTACAATAAATTTTGTGTTAACTTATGACCGGTTAAATTTTATCAGATGTATACATTTTTTATATTACGAAAAAACCTGCAAAGTAATTTGCACATGGCTTCCTCACCTATTACAATTTTGCGCATAACTTCCTCTACGAGAAAGCCAAAATCGATCAGTGAACTTTCCCATAGAGAAACCTATGCGCAAAATTGTAATAAATGAGGATGCAACGTGCAATTTTTTTAAACGACCGGCAACGTCCAAATTAAACATTGAAAACATTCGTAGCTTCTGTGCAACTAAAATATTATTCCCATCGACCCACACAAATATACCCGAAGAGTGGTAACATGATTCGCTGGTCCCATAAAAATTGTTCGCTTTACCAGGAGTATTATGAAATTTTCCCCGAAATACGACACGATTTTTTCAACATGCCATCTCGAGGCACAGACGTTGTCGTTCGAAAATACCAAAAATGAATATTTTCGATAAAACCCCGTGGTGAAAAAAATGGAAAATTGTCACTCTTCGCTTCGAGGCTATTTCCGACGTGTTAAAATGTTTGTTTTTATTATTTCGTTGTTTTTCGCCGCTGATCTCGAATCTCCTGTTCAGGGAACGGGAGGGGACTAAATGCGTTTGACGTTCGTCGTTCCGCGCAATATCTTCCCTCTCGCGCAATTTCTCGGTGCTGGCGGCAAAAGTTATGACCTCAAAGGGGTCGTTAACGAGAGGCGTGCTCGCCAAATTAGTATATGCTGCTTCTGGTTCGCACTCCATACCGTTGTAAAGCTCGGGTTGCCGCTCTTGGAGATTCTACAATGGTGCCTCTCCACTGTTTCCGCGTTAGTTGCTCAAGTCCAACTCTCTCCTCTGAGATGTTTGCTGCGGCTTACCGACCGACGCTAGTAGCCTCGGCATCTCGGGCTAACCTTGGAATTTCGTTTGGTAGAGGGCGAGCCGTCGATTATTTTGCGAGAGTAATTGAAAAGACGAGAACAAATGAAGAAAAAAAAATAATAGAAATGTTGCGGTCTATTTTTTATATTTATTAAATTACGGTAAGAGCCCTTTTACGAAATAGGAATATATAATGTTGAGTGTGAAGATTGTGTGAGTTGATGCAAAACCGATTTACGGTTTACGCCGTGAAATAATCGTAGTGAGCGTACAGGTCGAATTGCTAAAGCCTGGAGCGTAGGAGCGAGAACCGGTAAAAGAGAGCGCGGAATGCCAAAGTCGTTCTCGATTGGCGAAAAATTCGTTCGCGTAACGAATTAACCGCGGGACCGATCCGAACTGAGCGTGGTTTGTTTGGTATGTCCTGGCCCCGTTGTTTGAGCGTTTGTAGTCGAGATGATGGTCGAAATTCCGTCACGGTATTAAAAAAAGACGGTCTTTACCCAAATGGGTAAAGATCGACTTTTTTTAAACGGCTGCCATTTTACCAATTTTTTTATTCACTTTTTTATTGCCCTCGTCAAGAAGCGTGTTATATATCATTTGTTAAGAGACAATTACATTTTTTTTATTTCTGATAAAATGACAAGTTGAAATCAACACTTTCAATCATTGTTAAAATTCATTTTGTATTATGTTAAAGTATGTAGGTACAAATTTTCATATGAAAAAATCCATCGAGCCATTTTTGAGATATCAGGGACATCGATCTTGACAATCACGTTTTGAGAAAAACGCATTCAAAGTTCGACCGCGCCGTTCTTCGTGCGTTCCGCCACTCCACATAATGGTCTCTAACTTTCGTAATTCGTCAAATTTCGACATAAAAATTTAACAGAATATTCTTTACACTATAATCTATTAGAAAAAAAAAAAAATCGAAATTTTACAGTGGTGTAAAATTTCGTCTCGAAATTATTAGTACTATATAAAATATTAAATAGCATTAGATAAATGTCGGGACAATGAGGCTTGCCGTTCGCTCCTAAGTGAGAAATACCAAGACGAAGAGTTCATGAATTCCTCTGTCTCCTTGTAATGAATAAAGCTCGAGGGATGGTGGGAGGACGGGCTACGGAAAGGGAAGATCGGGTGAATTTCGTACAAAAGTAACCACCCTCAACCCGCCCCACAGCCCAACCCATCGGGAGAGATGGAGAAAGAGTAGAAAGCTTTGATCGCCCGAGCGTCAAAGCGATGCTTCCTGTTTCATTTCAATTCTGTTTTACTTTGCCCGCATATCGATATCTTCCTTGGCCCTCTCTTCATTCGGTGGCTCCGAGCCCAAGCTTCCTCTCAGCTCTGTGGACCGACCCGCCTGGGCTCCAATTTTGCTCGTTCCTCGACGCAACCCTGCCGACTGCCAGACGGACGAAAAACCGGGAGCCGGAAAAAGTCTCTGGCTCATTTGCCGATTGAGGCACCGACTGTACTCCCGGATAGTAAATACACCGGTACATCCCCAGATATACTCCCGGAAGAAAAAAGAAAAAAAAACATTAAAAATCCAAACACGGACCGCTCTTTCCTTTTCAATTCAATCGAGCGTAGATTCGCATGTTACACACACCACAGACGCGAGCCGCGCTCGGCGGGAAATTCATGTTAAACTCTCAAGCCTCCAGGGCAAATGGAGTTACGCGTATTATGGACTGGGATAACCAAATTGCAAACTTTTAATAATCTGATATGATAACTTTTCCGGTACGATAAAGGATTATAAATATTAGTATAAAATTTGGCAGAAACGGATGTGTACTTGCCGTTGCAAGAATTATCGGTATCCTCGAAATAGGTATTATCATAGCAAGGGCGTAGGAACGGAGTTCTCAACGAGTATGAAAATGCCACACACACACACCGAAGGCCATTCAGCTAAGCGTGCGCAGAAAGGCATTTTCTCTCACGAGTGCGAGAACGAAGACCATATTGTGTTTGTAGGCATGCGCAGTATTTTTCTCGCACGCGATGCGAAAATAGTAATGTAGGACACTAGTGCGGTAACATTTTTTTGTGACGAGTGTGACTTTGCAGCACGAGCCGAAAGCGAGCATTGCAATCACACGAGTTAACGAAAAGTTTATCGCACGAGGATGTGAAAATGGAGTTTACGCACGCAAGGCTATTTTCGCTCCTAGTGAGATAAAGTGCCTTTCTGAGCTCACTTCACAGAAACGGAAAGCGAGCCTTTATGTGCATGCGATAGGAAACAATATAACACACTGCGGTATAGTATGATTCTACTGGCAGAAATATCTATTTATTTCCGACAGAAATAGCGTCCATTTCCGAGTATTTTCGCGTTTTTACGCGTATTTTATTATCGAATATGCTAACTTTTCGGTCCGATAAATGATTATAAATAGAAGTATTACATTTGGCACAAACGGATGCTTACTTGCCATTACTTATTGTAAAATAAACACCCCGCAATTCCCGAAAAAAATATAGAACTGCCGTATCGTATGATTCTACCCATAGAAATATATATTTCTCCGAGAGAAACGGCGTTCAGTTCCGAGTATCGTCGCGGCTCGTTCGCGATTCAATTCGTAAAATCGTTAATGCTAGCCAGGATATTATCGGCGAGAATGTAATAGCCATAATGGTCAATGCAAAGCAAATTTTTTATTAACATCAAAGTGGCAAACCCATCTGGGGGAGAGGGATGTGCACCCCAATCGTTGATTTTACTCTCGCGGAACGAAAACGAAAGCGCAAATCAGAAGAGGAAGAGTGGAGGAAACATTGGACAGAGAGCTCGGTGGATGCAGTACCGGTAGGAAAAACAGATTATCGCTCGAGCAAACATGGAAACGTGAGCGGATAATTTGGTCGTGAAGGTAGATAGAGACACACATACCGGGTGTATGGGAGGAAATCTCTCTATTCAGCCTCCGCCCGAGCTATCGCGCTGCTTTCACTGGCTCTCTCCGTTCCGCTCCCTTTTCCTCTCTCCTGGATATATCCTCTATTTGCAATTCGTACCTCTCTCTTTGTCCTCCCGCACTGGCGGGCCTCCTGTTTATTTGCACATATGGAGATTTTGGGTAGCCGTGAACACACAGAGGCCCGCTCACAGAGATATACATAAACGTTGCTTCCGCGATCCAGGACGGACGGTAGTTTCTCTACGCACGGAATTCAATTTCGCACACAAGCCAACTCGCGAGACTTGCGTTTCGACTAAACCCAAACGCGCGAATTTTCCAAACCGGAGCTGCGAATCCTACGTAATAACGTTTCGTGTCTCCTCCATCGCGTTTCGGGCCATCTCGCTCACGCTCGACTATCTATCTCGCGAACGAGCCCCTCACCCCCCCCCCCCCGCCCCCTCCGACCGTTCTCCACCCCCCGGGAAACGCGAATACGCGTTGTTTCGATCATATTGGACAACGCCGAAGCGCTAGCGTGTAGCTACCGGCGATAACCATTACCGGACCGTGCGATAATTAATAATGAATAAATCGATCGCATATCCACGGGGCTTCTAAATTTATTTGGCACCAATTATATTAATTGTTCAAGGTGGAGCTGAGCAATACGGCGTCATGAAAAATCATTCCACAAACGAGCTTGCCATGGTTTAAATTTTGGGGATCGGCAAAGGTTACCGATCTTCTTTTCTTCTTATCTTTTCGTGTTATCATGCCCCAGCGTCTCAGTCTCAATGTGGTGCTGGTGGTTGAAGGTAAAAAAGGTTCATAGGAAAAATTAAATCAGGCTGCTCGGCAGCCAAAGCAGTGACTGAAAATATGGAACCAGAAAAAATGGTAAGAATTTAATATATGAGGATCGCGGACTTAAAATACTCAGCTGCCGGCGATAACCATTACCGAACCGTGCGATAATTAATAATGAATAAATCGATCGCATATCCACGGGGCTTCTATATTTATTTGGCACCAATTATATTAATTGTTCAAGGTGGAGCTGAGCAATACGGCATCATGAAAAATCATTCCACAAACGAGCTTGCCATGGTTTAAATTTTCGGGATCGGCAAAGGTTACCGATCTTCTTTTCTTATCTTTTTGTGTTATCATGTCTCAGCGTCTCAGCATCAGATGTGGTGCTGGTGCTTGAAGATAAAAAAGGAACATAGGAAAAATAAAATCAGGCCGTTCGGTAGCCAAAGAACTAAGAATTTAATATACGAGGATCGCGAACTTAAAATTCTAACCCGCCGGCGATAATCATTACCGAACCATACGATAATTAATTATCGATTAATTTAGAATAATTAATAAATCGATCGCATATCCACGTGGCTCCTAGGTTTATTAGTCACCAATAATATTAATTGTTCAAGGTAGATCTGAACGACACATGAAAAAGTCTCATGAAAAATCATTCTACAAACGCGTTTGCCATAATAAAAAAAACGTCGAGACCAGCAAATGTTACCATATTTCGATTTTTTTCTTTCCAGCTCACTCTCGGAGTCTCAGCGTCTCAGTCTCACCGTTGACGCTGCTGAGCCGAAGATAAAAAAGGATCACAGGAAAAGTAAAACGAGGCTAGTCGGCAGCCATGGCAATAACTGAAAATATGGAAACGGCAAAAAGGTAAGAACTTGAAATGCGACGATCGCCGCGATGCACAAGTATCTACAAACTTATAGCTTTTTTATTGCCCAATAAAAATGTTTTTTTTCATCCCCTTTTCCTTTCGCTCGAACGTTTATGCCGACTTCCCAACGGTAACGCGAGGGTGCGTCCGAGAGAGTTGGATCATTTGTACGGCGAGGGTAAATTCTCTCAGCTATCTGTGCGTGGATACTCGGAACTCATCGTTCCGACCGACAACCCTCCATGCAATTCGCTCACCCTCGCCACCGCCGGGGCCAAACGGCCGGTACTTGTCGGGCTTATCCGCTGAACAGCCATACCGGCCATGCCGGCCGATAGTTCGCTGTGTTCGTCCACGCACGATTATTGTGACAATTTCATTTGGCGCATTAGTGTCCCAGCGGCGAGCAAACGCGGAGTGACTCGCTCCCCACTGTCATGCCAATGCGTCTGTGAGAACGCTCGACATTTTTTTTTTTTTTTCCCCTCGATCGTACACCGGATAGTTATTCGTTTCAACATTATTTCCCCGCGCGATATTTTTTATTTTTATTTTGTCGAATAAAAGGATTATTACAGTTTGACGTAGCATGTGATCGAGAGGATCGATGCGGCGCCACTAACTTTCTCTCTCATCTGGTATGCATTTATCCGCATCCTCCCGGTCGTCTCCGTTCCCCGCGTGCGGTGTGTACTTCCAACACACTACGAGCTTTCAATATTCCGATGTACCGCCCGCCTCGGAACGAGACAGCGGTACACCGCTGATAAATTTACACGGATAGTCCGTACGACCTGAATCGATGTTTAAAAAAAAAATCGTTTGATGGATTCCCTCCTGCTTTCAGAGCGCAACGAGCCATCGAGCGAACTTCCACTTTTTTTTTGTCTTCGTTTTGTTATTGGTTTGTGGAAAAACATCGATGTATGTGACGAATTAATTCTCTATCGATCGAGACCATTCGGAAACTTTGGCGGTTAATCGGGTCATTTAGGAATGCATCATTTACTTTCCAGGATATTCACCATACTTGTTTGTCTCTCTGTCCACGGTTTGGTCGTGATAGTTTCTCTCAGTTGTACGCAGTTTTCCACCGGAAGTGACGTGAGAGAGGAAAACGTCACCTCGAAGAAAGAGATTTTTAAACCGCAAGTGACGCTCTCCTAGATAATGTCACTTCCGGTCGAAAAAAAATATTTTTATACCGGAAGTGACACTCGGCTAGATAATGTCACTTCCGGTCGAAAAAAATTATTTTTAAACCAGAAGTGACGCTCCCCTAGACGACGTCACCTGCGGTAGAAAAATTTGATTTTCAAACTGATAACACTTTCCCTAGATAACGTCACTTTCGGTCGAAAAAAGCGATTTTCAAACCGAAGACGACGTCATAAGAGAAAACGTCACTTCCGGATTCATAACCTCAGTTTTCCACCGGAAGTGGCGTTATAGGGAAAACCGCGTCTTCCGGTTGAAAATGGAGAATTTTTGAAACCGGAAGTGACGTTTTCTTTCACGTCACCCCCGGTTGAAAATTGAGAGTTTTTGAAACCGGTAGTGACGTTGTATTTCTATCACGTCCCTTAAGTTTGAGCACTGAGATTTTGAAAGCTGAAGTGACGTTTTTCCTTACGACGTCTCTTGCGATAAAAAATCATGAATCCGATAACACGGTAATTACTCGGCCAAAGCCCCCGAGCTATCTGAGAGTTTGAATTAATTTCTCTGAAACACCCGGTTCGGCAACAGCGAAATCCAGTCCAAAGCAGCATTTATCGCGTATACATCGCGATTCTTATCCGTGAAATTTCTCCACCCTAGTTGGCGGAAATGAGTTTTGACTGAAATCAGTTCGCCGTAAAAGACACCCAACCATTTCGGACTCCACGCGAAGGTTTCGGGAACTGCCCAGCGAACAACTAACCAACCGATAGCTTCACTTTAAAGTCAAACGTGTAACGCTCCTCCTTTCCAGTCGGGTGTTAAAAACGTTTCCATCCACAGTGGCGCGTAGATTTTATAACCGATCGTTCGTGAGAATGAGAAGATACACGATTGTATAGGGCACATGTGGCCAGCGCCTCGCATCACCGAGATATATCCATCGTCGTGTTCGAGGCACTTTGGAAAAGTGGCCAATACCCACACCGACGGAACCAATCGGTTCTCCCTCGCCCCCCCCCCCCCCAACGGTATCAATACGAATACCCGCACTGTACAGCTGTAAGCAGAGTATGCTTACAGTTTTACCAGCTATGCACACATCGACAGTGTACCAACGTGGCCATACGTGGGTGAACGCTCGTGCATTCGGTTTACGCGTCTAGCGCAGCCGTGGCACTCGGCCTGTGTGAGCAGAGAGAGAGAGCTTGGAGATTAGGCGAGTCCGGTCTTTATTACTCGAGCTGTGAATACTCTGCGGTTTATTCTCGGATTTCGGGCTGCAGATAGGAGGAGAGCCGAAATGGGAAGCAATAGGGCCAGTGATGCTGCGGTGGAGCTCGTGCTTTCTCGTTACTTCGTCCCAGCGACTAGCGAAAGCTCCGAGCGATACTCGAGACCGAATCATATTTTTCATTCTCCAGGATTCACTGAATTTCGCATCCAATGACAAATGTCCCGGGGCTCATTAATTTCAAGTGTACTTTGGCTGAAACCGGGATTATGTTTTCTAATTCCACCGAAGCTTTTGAGACCAAAAGTCCCCGCTGGGAAGGGTGGCCGGATTCGCCGGTGGTGTGACGCTCACGGGATGCTTTCCCGGGCTCTCTCCACTTAGCGGTACTAAAGTGTCAGGTAGCATAGCTGCCGGGGCCGGCTACCGCCGCGGTGGAAGCTCCAGAAGCACGAGATCCGTTCGCACTGTCCGCCATCGCGGCCTGGCCGAGCATACAACAAACTTTTCACTTAGTCCTCCTCGACGGGAGAAGCCCGGGCGGGAGGGGAGAAACAGCGGTACTAGTCGAGGCTCTCGTCAGCCTTTCGTCCTCTTTCTTCTAGTTCTTCTTCTTCTTCTTCTTATTCGCTGAAGATAGAAGCCGAGGTCTTTCTATCCCTCGCACACTTCAACTTCCCTTCCGTGAGGCAACTTCCGGCCGGGATTTCTTTTCCAACCCAGTGGCGAATCACTTTTATTTCCTTCTTACGAAAAACCAAGTAATCGGGCAGGGCGTGCCGATAAATAATGTAGCATCTTCGAGTTATCCCACTCCGACCTCGACTACCCCGCTGCCCTCCCCCCCCCCCCTTCTATTTGACCCCGACGAAACTCTGTCCACTTCTGACCAATACGGTTAACCGGGATTTCTCAATTATTTATCGACGGTAGTTTTTTCGACCTTTTTTTTCCGCCGCAGGAAAAGCTTTGTGAATAACGAAGAATTACACGAGGAGGCAATATGGAGACTTTACTCTTCAGATTTGGGCTGCTTTTTTTTACGTTCTATGTGGACTGTATTTTAATTCTGATCACTTCTGATCGATATGGGTAGCCGGGATTTGTCAATTATATATCAACGGTACTTTTTTCGATATTTTTTTGCTTCCGTCGCAGGAAAAGGTTTGTTAATAATGAAGAATTATTACTATTATTATTATTATTATTATTATCATTATCGGGTATCTATTATTATTATTATTATCGGTTGTACAGAGAGTAAGTTACAAACTTATAGTATCTATATCGTAGCTATACCGTAGGACGAAACTAAACACCCGGAGGCCAGGCCAGGGAATCGAACCCGCGACCTCGTGGACTACAGTCTAACAGGCTAGCCAGTAGACAAGAATTACACGAGGAGGTAATATGAAGACTCTATGCTTCAAATTTGTTCGTTTTTTTTTTTTTCTTACCTTCTCAGCTCGTACAAAGTATTGTGTAATTCCATCCATTTCTGATCAATAAAGTTCCTCGGGATTTTTCAATTATTTATCAACGGTCCTTTTTTCGCTCTTTTTTGCTGCCGCCATAGAAAGAGCTTTATGAATAACGAAGAATTGCACGAGGAGGCGATGTGAAGACTTTCCAAATCTTCAAAACGCTTCAAATCTTTTCCTGTTTTTTTTTACCTTATCCGCCGGTACAAAGTATTATAATTCCGTCCTCAATCAATAAGGTTCGTCGGGATTTCTCAATTATTTATCAATGGTACTTTATCTCGCCCTTTTTTTGCTCCCGCAACAGAAAAAGCTTTGTGAATAACGAAAAATTACACGAGGAAGCGATACGAAGACTTTACTATTCAGATATTTCTGTTTCTCTTTACATTCTCGACCCGCACAAAGTGTTGCAATTTTGAAAAATTGTTTGTCGGATTGTCGTCCAGAAAGCTGTCTCGAGTGTCCGGGAATGACAAAAAAAGTATCCCCTATCACAATTTCACCCCACGCAAGTGCGGTATTGTATCGATTAGCTTACTCCGGGACATCTCGTCGCTGTCGCCCATAAAATTGTACGGTACGTTACGGACTCGACGAACCGACGTCCAAAAGGGTCGGATGAAAAGCTCACGTCCCGCGTATGTACCGCGCGTCCATGTATGTATAACACCGGGGAAGCGAGAGGAAAAGCGGAGCTCCAGTTCTCGACCAGAGCCAAACGAGTGTAGTTCGAGGGCCACCGGTGAGCGGATTGACGCCCCGTTCGCCACACGTGTGATCCCCTTGTCCGACCCAAGTGTCCTGTCCGACACAGCGATTTATACCGAATTGTAGAGAGTAACACTTTCCGCACTCGGATTCCGCAACGTTTATAAATAAGTGCAAGTCGAACGACCGTGTCGTTTACGACGTAGCGACACGTTAAGCGCGCGCGTGTCATTACGGTCGCCGGCTCGGAAGTTTCCGTCCTAGGAGCCGACGGTCGTGCTCCATCAATAACTTTCGGGGCACTTCCCGGCCACGCACACTCCAATTTCTCTAACGCAATTGCCCCCGCCCTATCTCGCTCCCGATCATGATGCCGCTGATCCCAAAGTCCGCAAGCTCGGTTTAAGGGAAAACTCCTCTGGCGTTACTCCAAACGGCCTGGAGAAAGTTGCCCGAACCTTCCGAGCTCGCAACCTCTCCGACCGTACAGATACCGTAACCGGCGAGCTTTCCTGGCCGTACAGGCTCCTCCGGGCGAGCCGCAGCGGAGCGAAGAGTAGGCACACGGAACCCTCGAGGCCCGTTCCCCCATGACGTTTTCTCTCATTCGATCGTCCCTCCGAGGTCTCCTTTCGTTATCTGTAATTACAGGACTCGCGGTCCACCGGTCAGATTCGATCGATCTCCATGTTCACGTTCGGTAGAGCCTTCGGATTATCTCCGAATACCTTCGTCTTAAATTACGGCGGCGATTAAGGAGGATCGGGGATTTCTTTGGAGTCAAAAATGTGACTCATGTCGTCTTAAGTTACAACGATCGATTAAGGAGGATCGACTGTTTCTTTGGAGTGAAACATGTGATTGAATAAAAATTTATCACAGATGTTTCGAATGGCATGCAATTTTAGTAAAATAAGTTATGCACCCCATTTATGGGTATATTTTGAAAAAATGATCCGTGCATCGAAGATTAAGAAAAATATTATGTCAAGTTTAATAATCTCAACGACTTAGGAATCGTCATCGCGTACCACTGACCAACATTACGAAACGAAATGACAAATCATTTTCCAAAACTTATGCAAACCATTTTTAAAGAATATTTGACACATTCAATGATTGATACATTCAAAATATTGTGGGGTGGATTCGTGATGTGTGGTAAAACACTTAAAATTGAGCGTGTATTAAAATGGACCTGAAATGAAGTTTTGTTTGGACATCGAATCATCGAATTTACACATTTTTTACGTAATCTTTGATGCTTCGTCAATTCGAAGCTAGTTTTTCAAACCTCTAAGCTGGCTTGATAAGTAGTAAATTAATTATCTTTTATCCCGCAACCGACCGACTCCAATGTTTGAATATAGGACGATGCGGTCAAAGTTGTCAACTTCTAAATTACATTACAATTAAATAGACACAATGTCTCGACGCCAAGAAAAAAAAGATAGCAAAACATAAACTATACGATAAAAATTGCTCAGACTTCGGGAATAAATGTTCAAAGTGTTCATGTAGAACACATTAAAAAATCGAGGCGTTGGATTTCGTGCGCTAGTCGATTCTCCTTAATTTAATATTTATTCAACTCGATGGGTCGCCAGATACGTTTTCTAATCATTTATTCCCGACGATACACGAGCGATATCGCGAACAATACGATTTATCTGTTCCATCGTCTATGGAATATATTTTTTTATAAATAATCATCTGTCCGCGGGGATCGACGAATTTATCGAGTGTCGTCGGCTCGAGCACACCCGAGCTTCGTTCCTCCGGTGCAAGTTTATTTTTCCATCGTGTTTTCACAAATCCCCGACGGTGACACTGATCGAATTAATGTCAGAGCGGCGGCGTGTCATGCCGCATTGAATTTCGAGCGTGTACGCGATAAAAATTAACCTATTTATCGGGGTGGAAAAATGTTAGCTTGGGGAAAAATCTGGCAGCTCGTGGTACGTTATTGGGCCGGTGTCTGGCGGAGTGTTGCGAGACGCTGGCTTATGAAACAAGCTTTGAGAGCCAGACCGCGATGTCGCGGAGGCTACGCGGCGGGTCTCTGGATGGGCCAGAAAGAACGCTTTGGCTTAGACTCAGGACAGACACCCGCCGGGCACGCCGAACCATGTGCTGACACTTGGCGACTATGCATGTAGTTCACCGATATCAATAATGCAAATTAACCCTTCAAGTACGGTGGACTTTCTGCCGAGAGCAAACCATGCCTTCGTTTAAGCACAAAAACGTTATGGATGTTCGTAATCAACTTCCTTCTGCGTTATAAAAAAAACAACACTTCAAGGTGCGTCTGTGAATTTTTACAGGTTTTTTTTAGCACATCAATTTGTTATTCGAATCGTTCGAAGGTTGCGTCTTGGAAAATTCTAGGTCCTCGTTAAACAAGGATTCCTTACCTGAAGGGTTTAAAGAATTAAGTTTTTTTTATAAAAATTTACCTCCGCGGAAGCGAGACTGTTTTTCGGAGCCATGCATGTGGAACTAAATTTAAGTTAGTTTAGTTTTATCAAAGATCCTGGGACAAATCACCTAAGGAGCTGAGCTGATGCATAGAAGCACATATAAATGCAAAACAGCGCAGTATGTAGAATAGCCGCGCTATAGGCTTACAGAATGTGCGAAAGAGCAATACGCAAGTAGAATAAGTACAAAATAAGCCCAGTAAGCTAACTTAGCCTAAAAAAGCAGAAAGAAAAAATAATAATCAATTAATAATTAACTCACTTGTCCACAGAATTATTTAATTAGTTAGTGAGTTCAGTTCAGTTCCGGAACCGGCGCCGGATTGAACGGCGCGTTTTGAATAGTTTCGAGGAAAAAGCCATGGATTACAGTTTTAAGCATAAACGTATACAAATATATTTCATATTTGTATATTATATATTATCACAAAAATATATTTCCATACATTACATATGTTACATTATATTTTTTCTATGTGGGCATTAAAATTATAATTTTTTTTTTCGTTGCCAACTATAATAGCAGGAACTGCAAAAAAAAAAGTAGCGGACTCGAGAACGGGATAAAGTTCCGATCCTATCTCACTTCCTTCCTTCCTTCCTTCCTTCCTTCCCGGGACCGCGGCGTTTTATCTCAGACGGTATAAGGTAGAAGCCCGGAGAATTGAGTTTTGGATATATGGAATAATTAATGCGGCTTTGCGAGTGAAACGGACGTTATGTGTTACCACATTAGGGGGCGAAAGGTAGGGGGGATGGAGCAGCGCCGTCGCCGCTGCTGCACTGCTCTTCGACTCCATCGTCCTCCCGCTCCCATGGTGGGAAACACTCGGCCTCTCGCTTGCCATCCTCCCGGGTCGCCAGGTTCGCCCCTCCCCCCTCCCGCGCCGGAGCTTGCAAGCTTCCCCGCACGAAGCTACATCCACGGGGGCTCTACCGGTTCCGGCCATAACTCAAAATCCCTCAGGTGTGCTAACCGCGTATACCGGTGGTCGCGTTGGAATGTTAGGCCGGCCTTGCACCCTCTCCACTTCCCTCAGTGAGCTACCGGGCCGAGCTTCCAACCAACCCCCTCCCCATCTCACTCGCCAGTTTCCTCTCTCCCGACAGAGAGCAGCCCCGTTATTAAGCTTCCCCGGCGCATATTCATCCGGGTCACACGTGACTCTCCCTTCAATCCCGACCGGAACTCGTAAAATTTCGTACACCACTTTCCACAACTTTTATACTCCAATCGATGCGTACACACTAAACTCCCAAGGTGTACACTGCCCGTCAGTGATGCCTGGTGTTCTGGATATCTTGCTCGATGTCTTAACGGAATCGAAGATAGCAAGCGAGACATCCAGTCTTCCTGGATGTCGTGCTGAATGAATATCTTGCTGGATAGATATTCTGCCGGTTGAATGTCTTGCCGGATGGATGTCCTGCCGGTTGAATGACCTGCCGGTTGAATATCTTGCCGGATGAATATCTTGCCGGTTGAATGACCTGCCGGTTGAATGACCTGCCGGTTGAATGACCTGCCGGTTGAACGTCTTGCTGGTTGAACGTCTTGCCGGATGAATATCTTGCCGGTTGAATGACCTGCCGGTTGAATGACCTGCCGGTTGAATATCTTGCCGGATGAATATCTTGCCGGTTGAATGACCTGTCGGTTGAATGACCTGCCGGTTGAATGACCTGCCGGTTGAACGTCTTGCTGGTTGAACGTCTTGCCGGATGAATGTCTTGCCGGATATCTTCGACCCGTGAAGACACCGAGCGAAATATCCAGCAAGACAGGAAATCCAGAAAAACGAGGCATCAATGAGGGTCAACCCGGACGATAACGATGACAACGATTATTTATCAACATCCTGATGAGCCTGGCATGCGAAGTGGCTGCGTGTCAAGGGGGCGGTTGGAGTTCACGGGGGATCGGGATGAGTTCGACAAAAAGTGCGAGGGAGCCAAGTGGCTTCGAGCGCAGTGGTGAAGGGAAACGAGAGGAGTTTCGTGGTCAGCCCTAAATACCTAGCAAAGCTCCCAGCGAAACTCGGAAACCCCCGTCAACCCTTCGTGATCCCGTTGACCCCCGAGAGCTCTCCTCCTGGGCGCGTAGCTTTTTGCCGCGACGCCGGCCAATTTGTCGTCGCGGCCGCAAGCAGCGGGCAGCGTTTCTGGCATTGTGTCGAGCTCGGCGGAGAGACGGCCCGGGACCCGGCCACACGGGGTCGAGAAAACATTTGATAAACGTCGCGGACTGCTGGCTCCTCGATACCGTCTCACGGAAGCGCCCTCGACACTTGGTTACTTAACTTTTTTTTTGGTTCATCCCTTTGTTTTTCTTTCTTGCGGAGACTCCATTAATTATAGAGGATGTCGCGTTTCTTGACGCTTCCGAAATCCTTTTTTCGGCTAAAGCTGTCTTTCTTTCTGCTTTTTGGTTGTTTTTTTATTTAGCTTTTTTTCTCGACGAGGCGTCGTGGGTTGGGCGTGAGGCTGTGAACTTCGCGTAATACCCCGCACGCTACCAGCATCGCAGTCGTCGGGCGTCTGGCAGTGGAGAGAAAATATCATCGGGAGGGTGAAGTGAGATTTCGCTACTGGGAGACTTCTTCGGCGGCAACCCTCTCGGTACGTAATACGTGACTGGAAAAGTCTCGGGGCAGCCGGTTATTGATTATGAGCAATCGAGGAAAAAGGACGACAACCCTGCGAGGGGGATGAGTAGGCCGGAAGGGCGGGGGTCGACTCGGACGACGGGGCACACCGGTGTGGCAATAAAAATGACGATCGGCCATAAGCTTCGCGTCGCGTGTTCCTCGAACTCTGCAGACAGTCTCCGCTGCTCCGCGTGGTGCAAACAAGAAACTACCCTCATTCCGGCTTCTCGCAAGTTTTCGGGTTCGATGATCCCGCAATTAGTAATGTCGTCGATAATTTTCGCTCCTTTCGTCCCTCTCGCGGGAAGCTGTGGGCCGATTTTTTGGAAAATGATATTTCAGCGTCGGTTTAACACCCAAAATAGTCCCAACGTCGAGAAACGCGATTTCATCCGTCGTGCTTAAATTCGACAGGAAATGGGTTTCTCCTTGCGAAACCCGTTACCGAAATATCGATGGAAGTACGTGCTGATAATAATGCTTTCTCGTATTCAACCGGCCTTCGCGAGCTTCCCCGGCGAGGAAAATCAAAACTGTTCGACGTATGCTGGTTAACTAGTCATTGACGATATTTCCTGTGAAGGAAGAAATGTGGAATTTAATATTTCCACCGGTATCCTTGGTATTAAGGTGAGTTCCAACATGTACCGCGTGATATATGCCATGTAATCAACGCCGAAAAAAGGCCGTTCAAAAAAGGCCGCAGAAAAAAAAGCTGCGGAACATGTTTTTGTCGCCGAATATGAATACCATGAAATGGTATTGGAAAACAAAAAAGGACGGAAAAAAGTCGATGCAAAAAGAGCCAACGGCACAGAAAGCCGACGGAGAAAACGCTAACTATAAAAAACGTTTTAAAACGTAGGATTCTAGAATTTTGTAACGAATGAATACCAGTTTCTTTTTTTTTACGTCATGGTAGCGTTTCTGAATTTTCGTGTTTTGGCGTTTTCATATTCCGCAAGAAAAACAGGACGTTCCAGCAGTCCATTAATACATCCGATGAACATTGAATCCCATATAACTCATCAATAAGTAAACAAATAAATAAATAATCAATCATCACCTTTTTGCCCGCAAAACATTCGCGTCACACTCAACGTGCACCGAAAAAATGTTTGGTAATATCGAACTAAGCTGCGGTTGCGGGTGGCGAAAGAAATATTTTGTCGATTGAATGAAATATTTAGTTGATTGAACAAATATTTAGCTGGTTGACGAAATATTTAGTTGCTTCATCAACAAATAGTTACTTGGATTTAACAAAAAATTTGTTCAATCGACCAAATATTTCTTTCGCCACCCGCAACCGCAGCTTTGATATTACCAAACCTTTTTTTCGGTGTTCTCGCGCACAGTGCCGAGAGGTGATCCTGCCTAGTTTAAAACAGATATAATAGTCGCGATGGCGAGAGTGGAAGACAACTGTTGAAAACAAGCTGTGCTCTTTCATTCCCATCACGAATTCACTAGCGTAGAAAAAAAAAGAAAAAAAAAGCGGCAAACGCCGGAATCAATTGAAATTCTCACTCCGCCGACCGGCGGCCCCTCGATTCGCGATCTCGTCGCGGGGTGCCGTGGAAAAACTTTGTTCTCCAATATTTTCGATTGGTCCTCCGTGTCGAACAGAGTCAGCGCGGCGTCTCTCCGCTCCGCCGCGAATTAATGCCTCGAGGACTCGTGACTATTGCGGTTTATAATTCGTGCCGAAGGAGCGTACGCTAGCAGGAAACAAGGTTGCCGCGACGTGAATTGTCAGGGGTTTCGGGCGACATTGGGTAACGGGCGAAGCGAGAATAAGACGAAGGAAGCTACATCGGTGGAGAGGGTTGCGAAGGGTGCCAGGAGCTTCCTCCCAGGGATGAGGCAGGTGGCGAGCCCGCGGTGAGGAAGGGGGGGGCGCAGGGGGGAGGGGGGCAGGGTTGGTCTTGATGCGAATTGAATCATGGGGGCGTTTTAGCGTCGACGTGCACCGCATTCGAAATTCGAGTCCCCGCTTCCACGGGCTCGGGCTAACCCACCATCCGAATTCGAGGGGGGAAGCTTTTTCCTCAAGTCGTCTCTCCTCTGCGCTCGCGAGAATCGGTCGAGGGGGCTTCCCCCCCTGCTGCTGCTCTTTATGCTGTATGCAACGAGGTACCTGGCCACCTACACTGTACACACCTTATCCACGTTCTTTTCCTATTCACGGGAGTTTCCACGTCTCTCTCCGGCATCCTCTATCGCTCCACCCGTCAAAACCGCCCCCCGATGCCCCCCTCCGCCCCCCCCCCGGTCGTTCTACACGTACACAACGTACGTAGTACACTTTCGTTCGAGATGGAAACGCTCGGAGAAAAGAAAGAGGGAATGAGAGAAAGGGGGAGCGGGGAACCTCGCGCGATAAACTGGAGGGTGAGTCGAAGTAAGCCAGTCCACGCCACGCGAGACTGCATCGATTTTTAAACTTGTTCGCCGTTGAACGGGGAGAGACCGCCCTTTCAGAATTTGCCCGATTGAAAATTTATCTGATGCGCCCGGAGTACCAAGCAGCCATGAGGTTGTATATATATAGAGCGCGATCGCAACACCGCAATGCACTAGCAACAGGGCTGCTGGCGGCTGCACGTGGGGGGGCTGCAGTGGAAAAAGGGGGGCGACTACAGTGACACACACACGAGAACCGTCTTGATTTTCGTAAGAGGTCCCAGACGCTTTCGTCTACCATTGCAACATCCAACCTGACTCTTGGTTCTCTATCTATTTCTCTACCCAACCAACCCCCCCCCCCCACGCCCCCCTACGCCGACGGTCGCTTTTATGCTTCCTCTTCGTCGGCGTTCGCCGCACACTAGCATTTTATTTCCACCCCCTCGGAGACCGGCAGCTCCGGGCCACCATCCGCTCGCCTCGACATTTGTCGAGATTTTTCGCCGGTCAAATTCGAATCCGACAAATTTCCGAGGTGGAAAGGAAAACCAGACGAACAAGATTCTTTCGGCCACCTTTTCCGTTCTCTTCGGTCGCGCGAGGCTACCGGCTGGAATAAATTGTTCGGTGAAATGCAGCCACCTTGCGGCTTGTCATTGACTATTTAACGTGCGTTAACGTCGCACTGAGAAAAAGGACGGCGTTTCCTACTATAACGAATAGTTCCCAGGGGGGACGTCTATATAGATAGTTTGTGATAGTATATACTCAATTGATTAAACTATAATTATAGTTACAACTATAATTTTTGGTCGTTGTCGTAACTATAAAATGTAGACGTCCCCCCTGGGAACTATTTACTATGTAAGGTTTTCTCAGTGCGATCTTTTTATCGTGGAATATTATTATTTGATTAACGAGACGAGACGGAGGGACGATATCGCTTATCGTTGTGGGCGTTTTTTTTCGCATTGTTTATTTAGTAGTTGCCCTCATCGTAGTTCGCTGTTAAATTATTTACTCTTCACCTTGGATGGAAATGACGACGGTAACTGTTCAAAAATGAATACGGGCTTGGTTTAATGGGACGCGAGTATAAGGGAGCGGGATGAACGAAGCTCGCGACGGAATCGAATAGCAACGAAGATGTTTTTCGCGCGGATATTTCGGAGGATTTGCACTCAACTTGTCCGATGAGAGACACAGAGAGAAAATCGGAGGAATTGGCCAGAGCCAAATGTAAGGAGACTCGTCTGAGGCTCGTTATATTCACAGCCAAAAGTGAGATTCGGAGAGTATTTCGAATACTTCCTAGTGGGACAAAAATCTTTGAAAAATCAACCATTCGAAAGGTGTTACGAACTTTGATTTTACATATTGATAATTCCCAACATTTATTAACAAACTAGTGGAAAAAAGGTTGTTCCACAAAAAAGGCAACATCACTTTTTTTTTGCCAAAATTTATTCGTCAAAGATTCGTCAATTCTTCCGAGTGCACACAAATTTTTTCAGTTTTTATTCTAATTTTCGACTTTTTTATTTTTTACTTTGATAAATCGATAAAAAGTGACGAAGTTTGGATTTTGTTTCGCAAAAAGACTACGCTAAGTTTGTGGATAATTGATCGAAAAGATTCGCAAGTATAGCTCAAACATTCTTCAATAATCGAGGTTTTTCGAAAATTTTAAATAAATCAGAAAAAATTCATATGTGGATTGAGGAATCGATTCTGGCAAAAAAAATTTAGGTTTCCGGCTTTTTTGCTAAACAATTTTTATTCACTAGTTCGTTGGTAACTTTTTGGAATTATTAATATATAAATCAATATTCTTAGCACCTTCCGAATTATTGATTTTTTTCATATTTTTGGCCCATTAGGAAATATTCGAAATACTCTCCGGATCTCACTTTTGTCTGGAAATATAACGAGTCTCCCTCCTTAATTGTACGAACTGCGAGAGCGTCTCGCACGTGAATATCCCGAAATAATCGGGGAACGGTAGAGCCATTCTTATTTCAATCCGTGTCGCTCGGTCGGTCTCGCTATAAATTGCAGGGATCGCGAGAATCGTACGGAAGGCAAAGGGTTATCGGGACAGTACGTAAAACATGGTGCGAGCTTCGCCGGCACCGAGAATTTCTCCTTCTCACTTTTGGCTCGCTCGCAGCTGTTACCCCGCTCGGCTATCCGGCCCCGGACTTGAAAATTCTGTTATAATATTCAAAATCCTTCGGGCCGAGGGAGGAGAGCGCGAAGAGCCGGATCGCCCGGAGTGTACAACACACCTTTCTTAAGCCAATTTAATTTGACTTATTAAAGTTACCATCTGCTGTTCGCGGCCTCGGGTAATCTCCCACCTTCTGGATTCTTCTCGGACTCCTAGAAACCCCGATGAAGAACAGTGTATTTTTTATTTTGCATGCCTTGAGAAATTCGGCAAGCACCAAAAAAATAATCTAGGGCATCCAAGTAAAAATTACAGAGCTCGAGGAGTCGGGCGCATCGATTTCACTTCTCTGAATTCCTTGTCATCAAGGGATCAAAGACACTGTTAAATAATAATAATTGTATTTAATAAAAATGTTTACCAAGAAAATGGCTGAGGAGTAATAGACAGTTTAAAATTAGTTCAATCAGCATATATTAAACAAGGATGGACAAACACAGATCAACAGAATAAAAACCTGAAGCCGGCAAATATCACATACAAAAATTATAACGTATCGCTCAAAAAAAAAAAAAAAAAAATTATAGCTATGCGTATAACGGAATGTACCGACCGTGCGGAATGGGAAAACTAACGATTGCTTTTAGGGCGGATATTATTATTAATGGCAATAATGTTTTTACTAAAAAAAATCGCGATCCGTTACATAGTCTATGGCGATATGATATTTTTTTTACACGATCGTTCTGGAAAGACGCAATACGAGGACCTCCGCCTGGTTTCCCTTCACCATACCAATTACTTAACGAATCCAGTGTTCTGTTAATTAATTTAGCCAGCGAGCGGTCTCGATGGCACCGGGACGGAGGTCCTCTAAACTGTGTGTAACGTGCTTCATTAAATTTGAGAGCATAGGGTCAGCCGGCGATAACATCTCCGTGAGGGAAAAGAAAGACAACAGCGGATAAAGTCGTGACTGCCGGCTGGTTGCGTCAACCACATCCGGGACGCTCGTATCCTTCGCTCTTAATGATAATTAAATTGTGGTTAATTTAACCGTCAACACGGTGATGATTTCGTGTCAGAAGAAACGTCAAGGATTAGTTTTTTCTTTTTTTTTTATCAATTCGATACGGTCTGGTGAAATGCAAAAAATGTGGATTCTCAACAGATACAGCTTCGTCAGTGATAACAAAATTATTGTATATAACAAAAAATGTGCAGACTTATTTTCTTCTCTGACTTCTGATTTTCTAACTATGGAGACTCAAACAAATTGCTGTATTTGCTGCAATGTTGGATTAAAAATCTGACAAAATCCACAGAATTACCTCTAATTGGTACCAGAGTATAAACAATTGAAGGAACGGTCGCAGGGTCGAAAAAAAATGGTTGAATCGGTTTTGAATACCTCATATTATATAAAGTTAAATCGTTCGGTCCAGAGCGGAAATTTTTAAAGCGGAAATGACGTATCTTCCGGATGACGTCACTTTCGGTCGAGAAATGAGCTTTTCAAACAGGAAGTAACGTTCCCCACCCCACCCCCCAAAATTACGAAGAAAAAAAATGGCTTAAAGTCGAGCGCGAACTCGCGATGTTTAAATTATAAACCAAAAGCTTTAGTGCGCTTAACGAAGAAGCGCTTGTATAATAAAAGAAGTGTTTGCGGCTTATGTTTATCCGCACGCTTCCTTAATCTTCGATAAAAGCTAAATTCGATCTAAAGTAGCCTCACAGTGTATACTTCAAGTGCGCTGTAAAAAAAATGCGTCCATTTACCAAACTTTTTTGTCCACAGAAGCCCACAATAATTTTCTTGTTAATTTTACGAAAGATATTTTTAAGATCAACAGCCATTTTTTAAAAATAGACAACATATATATATATATATTAATTAACAAGAAAATAATTATGGACTTTTGTGAACAAGAAGAATAATAATAATAATGTTTAATTGTCACCACGAAATATTGCTACATATTTTAGTAGGTGCTGCAACCAAGTTACGTTTTGGCGGAACTGAATTTTGCCTGAAATGAATATGGCGAAAATCATAACCAGCCCGACTGCGGTCATACGGAAGCCGAGCGGAAGTGAATAAGCAGGTTCGGATCGAGTGTTTCCCGGCTTCCCAAGCCAGGGTGGACGAGGTAGCAAATATTTATACGAGACCTTCCATTTATTCATTTTCTTTTTTTCACTTTTTTTCCACAGCCGTGTAATTATTACGACAAAAGTGGTGTGAATATGGACCAGTTGGTTTGCCACGTACCCGCCGTGCCGATCGGGGTGGGCCATAATCACTACTTTTACCCTGGGATGTTATCGCGATGCGTGACTGAAGGCTGCCGTAATTTGCCTCCGTGACATTAAATTCACGGCCTTCATTCTCCGCCTCCCTCGAGGATGCCGCAGATATATTGTTTATTACACGAAACATTAACATTTCGAGCGCGACCCTCCGGCTACACCCTACATAATAAGTGTTACCACCGGAAATATATATTATTCGTTTTCACTCGAAATATCGAAGTGGTAGTCCATCCATCGGAAGGATATTTAGATTTATTCACGAGGCTCGCCACTCGTGCGATATTTTTCCACGGACGGCCAGACTCCTCGGTGGACTCCGGCAAGCCAATACCAATAGCACAAGTGGTTAATACCAGCCTCGCCCGGCATCCATCCTGGCTACTTGATAGTCGGGACTCATTCGCACAGCCACAAATGCAACACCTATTTCCCACAAGTTCGGCCTCTCGTGCCGGCTTCAGGTTCGCCACCGAAACTCCTTCCTGCTTTTCTCACCAACCCGCCGCCGGGTATCCGCGACTGAGGCAGAGATAGCACAGACATACACTGCCGAGGCTCATTTGAAAGAATTGATTAAGCAGGTCAGGATGACTCTTGATCAGGTGTAAGATATGTGCCTTTTTCCAGCGTTACTCTAGGGTCGTTGTTATTACTAGCAGGTTGGTGTGTCTTTTGCGCTTCGCGCACTCGCTATCGACTACGGAACTTACAAAGATTTAGATTTCGGAAGATTTAACGGAAATATGTTACTTCCAGTTTGGCAATGTTATTTTTCGGTTGGAAGTGACGTGATACCGAAAATACGTCACGTCTAGGCGAAAAATGAGATTTTCAAAGTCCCTGAGTGTTCTTGGGTATCTATGAGAGTTCATGAGAATGTCCTTGGGTATCCATGAGGGTCCATGAGAATGCCCTTGGGTATCCATGAGAGTGTCCTTGGGTATCCATAAGAGTGTCCTTGGGTATCCATGAGAGTGTTTGAGTGTCCATGAGAGTGGCCTTGAGTGTCCATGAGAGTGCCCTCGAGCGCCCATGAGTCTCCTTGAGTGTCTTTGGGTACCCATGAGTGTTATGTGGGATGTCCACGAGAGTATCCATGAAAGTGTTATGTGAGGTATCCACGAGGGTGTCCATGAAAGTGTCTGATGGTCTCGTACTTTATTATTAAGTAGATTAGCTTAGACTTATTTTCAGTAAGACTTTTCCCTATTCGAAGTCGATTGGAAACGTTGCAGCATACGCTGTAAAGTTTTCCCAGTGTCTCGGGCTTTTGTGTCGCGAGTACCGGTAAGCCGCTGAGTCGCGTCGTTAACGCCATTGTTCTCACGGTTCTCCGGAGGGCTGTTGCAGAGAGCCGACAATGGGGATTCCCCGCCGTCTTCCTCTCTTCCGCGTATAAGTAAGATGCCGCTTGTCGGTAAAGAGAACCCGGGGGGAATGTGTGTTTAAATAACTCGATGCAAAGTAGGCGCACGAGCTGTCGACGTTGGACACGCAGGAGAACGGGGATGTATATTTGTTTTGAATCGACGGTTCTAATACTCGCCCACGTCTGCACTGAAACTTCTCTGAACTTTTGCCGATTAGCCTTTATTAAGTTTCATGAAGGTTTAATTAAGGTTGTCAGTTTTACTTCGATGTACCTCACAGTGACAAATTGAGATTTTCAAACCGGAAGTGACGTCAGGGAAAGAAAATATGGAATGCTTCGTGACGTCACTTTCGGTTTAAAAATCTCAGTTTTCCACCGAAAGTGACAAATTCATTATCCATCATCCTCTAGTTGTAATTGTCGTCCTCTTACGTGCATTAAACTGTAATTTTAAACTGCGCATTATTCTGTACCAAACTTGCGTTCGCTTTGCTTTATTTACCGTCAATCTGTATTGCTTGGTCCTTGGGGGTTTTATCCGAGAACACAATAAATAATCTATCTGTCTATATCGCAATCTACAGAGGGGTGGTAATCGAAAAAAATAAAATAAAAAAATAAAACGGCAAAGGCGAACATCCGAGTCTATACGTGAAATTCTGAAAAGGGGTTGCTGAAAAGCTGAGAGGTTTGTGCCCAGATGCTAAGTGCTACAGTGGATGTATTTAACAATCTCCCTTCTACGATATTCCGGAATAACTTGGAGCACCGGGAGTAGAAAAGCCAGTCAGTCTGGCCAGTTGGTCTCCTTTCCGGATTATCCAAAGAGGAGGAGGAGGACACCGAGGCGGAGGAAGAGGCAACAGCGGGGATATATAAGTGCGAAGGGAGATGCTTTTAACTCGGAATAATTTATTTAAAAGCCAGTAGTATAGAGCCCAAAAAATAAAAAGATCTCAGTAACGAAGGCGCTTTAATTACAGTAGTTTTTATAAGCTCGAGGTTTTTCAGTTGCGACATCGAAAGTACAGTCGCTGAATGGCTGAGTGTCTGCGATTTTGAGGAATTCGGCGAGCGAATGGAAAGCAGTTAACGTTGTTAGCGAAGGTGAGAAATGCACGCTCCGGGGGTTTATCTTTTTTTTTTTCTTCCTCTTTCTCTTCCCACCCTCGGCCCGGAGGAGGGCAGTCGAGGCCGTTCGAGGCGGGAGCAGTGAATTATCTCGTCAGAAATTCAACCCTCGTACAGCGCCATTTCGCAAATTCGATCTCTCCCTCAGTTCTCGGTCGGGAGTGCGGGGCGCGTCCGCGGGCGAAGGGGGTTGAAGAGGAGCTCACAGACAACTTGAGCGCGCTGTGCGCTGCGCCTTCAAACGGATGAACGGTCTGACGGAGGCGAGAAAAGCGGAGACAATTCGGAGAAACGTCTCCAAAGACGTTGAAAGGAAAAAAAATTAAAAAAGGAACTTTTATCAAACAAGTTTGATGGAAATAATTTATTCTCAAACATCGAATGAACGGTCTGACGGAGGTGAGAAAAGCGAAGACAATTGGGAGAAACGTCTAAAAAAGTTTTAAAAAATTGGACTTTTGTGAGACAAGTTTGATGCAAATAATTTATCCTCGAATATCGAGATGTACCGAGTTATCCAGATAAATCAATTGAAAGTCTTTCGGCGGCGACTCATCATCAACTCGAAGTCGACCGTCAGCGAAGGATCCGGAACGGCTTCTCAATCCAAACCCGAAAGCCCTTCCGCGCTTGAGTCTCAAAAGATGAAAGTAAAAAAAAATAACTTTTATTACAACGAGTTTGATGAAAATAAGTTATTCCCAAATATCGAGATGTACCAAGTTATCCTAGATAAATCAATTGAAAGTCCTTCAGCGTCGACCGATAGACGGAACAACTCCAAGTCGACCGTCAGCGAAGGATCCGGGACGGCTTCTTAATCGAAACCCGGAAGCCCTTCCGCGCTCAAGTTCGAAAGAAATTGAAAGTAAAAAAACAATAAAGGAACTTTTATAAAACAACTTTGATGGAAATAATTTATTCTCAAACATCGAGATGTACCAAGTTATCCTAGATAAATCAATTGAAAGTCTTTCAGCGTCGACTGATAGACGGATCAACTCCAAGTCGACCGTCAGCGAAGGATCCGGCCGGTTTCTCAATCCAGATCCGGAAGCCCTTCCGCGTTCGAGTCTCGATCCTTGTTTGTCTCGTCGTCGAAGTCCAGCCGTTCCGGGCTCTCCGTATCGCGTTCGCATTTTTGTAAGTTCAGAAAATCGGGACTGCACGTCTGGGAGGGAGAGGGATGTATTTTGTATGTTTTTTCAAAGCATTAGAAACGTAACAGGCGACACGTTACTGAGTCTCGCTCGATCGAATTTTTGTTTACTTGAAGTAGAAAGTCGTTGCTTCCTTTGGGCTGTGAGCGCTGCTCGGAGGCTTCCGGCGAGACGGGGACGTATTTGAAGGAGGAGGAGGAGGAGGTACAGGGATCTCTCGGGAGTAACGTAACCTTTGAGGAGAAAATCGATACTTCAGTCCAATAAAAATCAATCAAATCCACGAGAGTCAATAACGTCAGCGTAAGTGATGTCGTTCTCGTCATCGTCGGCTTTGTTGTCGTTGGTCGAATATCTCTCGATCCATCCCTCCCAGACGTCGCTTACCATTTTTCTACAAGCCTCGTTTTCCTCCTCGATCTTCACCATCGTGCCGTCCTCGTTGCTCTCGATGAAGCCGGATTCCAATTTCTTCCCGAGTATCTTCACCTGCTTCCGCGTCGGCTGCGCGGCCTCGTCCGTACCGCAGTTACTCGTCTTCGCGAACTGTCCGAAATTCGAGGAACTCTTAAGGAATTGCTCGTAGCTCCCGAGAATCCTGATGTCCTGCAACTGTATCGACGAGTCGTCGAAGCCCTCCGGATTCTTAGGTCCCAAAATTTTCACCTCGCCGAAGCTCGGAAGATTCCTCTGAGCGTCCCAATAATTCCTCGACTCGTTGCCGCGATAGTAATCCGGTAACCTGTGGCAATTCTGAGATCTCTGATGCCCGATCTTGAGACTCTGCTGCTGACCGAGGAACTTAGTCTCCTGTCCGACGCCGAGGAGATTCAACGGATCGCCGCTCGGGTCATCGAACTCGTTGAGTTTGATTTTTCCACCGTAGCAGGAGATCCCTTGCTGGAGATGACGCTCCTCCAGCTCGCCGGTGATCACCTCGTGCTCCTCGCTCAGCATGCCGAATTCGTCGCTGAGACTCCTCGGCGGACAATTTCTCAGATAGTTTATCGTGTCGTTCAAAATCGATAGGGAGGACTGTTGATGATGCTGCTGTTGGCTCTTGGTGAGCAACGACGGCAAGCCCATCGGCTGCGAATTATTTACAAAACCTGCGAGGTCGCTTCGAGAACCGAGAATACCGGAGAAGTCGTGACCGATCGTTGGACTTCCCATTGAGATCGGGCAGCCGAGCGCGCCCTCCATGCTCGACGACGACTTGCCCGGCACGAGGATCATGTCGTCGATCTTCATCTGCGAGAGAAAAGTCATGCCGTCGATCATGCACGATCGCTCGTCCATGTCCTTCGGGTCGATGATCTTGATGTCCTTGTCCTCAAAAATTTCGATTCCCTCGAGGCTCATCGACTTCTGACCGTTGGGAAAGGTGTCGAGGACCATTATCTGGCTATCGGGATTGTTGATCGTCGAGTCCTCGTGCAGGGTCAATGATTTTTCTCGGGAGTTTACGATGTTGAGAGCCTCAGCGTCGTCGCCGTCGAGAATCGTCACGTCGTGCGAGTTCTGGGCCATGAGATCCCTCGCTTCGCTGTTGGTCATCACCTCGTAACGTCCGTCCTCGGTGGCTCTGACGAACTGTATTCCTCCTTGGGCGGCGAGCTCCAGAAGCTCGCTGCAGTCGTCCGACTGCGAGTCGATCGGGGGCATCGCGCTCGCATCCGAATTGTTCTGACGATCGAACAAGCTGGCGCCCGTGCCGTCCAGTCTCAGCGAGGACTCGGCGTCTTGGAAGGGGAAGTGGCAGTCCAGCGGGGCGACCAGGCTCTCTGAATTCGTGGTACAAAAAAATTAATGAGCTATCGGACGGGCGTGCTATCAGAAAATAGCAATTTGATACGTGTGCGGTAAAGCTAATTTTATACGCACGCTGTGAAGCGAGTGCGATTTGCTTCACAGCCCGCGTATGATGCTACATTAGTATCGCATATTTTTTTAAACGGATGCAGGAGAAGTGCTACTCCGTGCCTGCTGATTAGACGGCTGTACAGCCAGTGTGTGCAAAGTGCGAGAGGCGTGCGTAAAGTACTAGAAGCGTGCGTAAAGTACTAGAAGCGTGCGTAAAGTACGAAAAGCGTGCGTAAAGTTCAGAAGCGTGCGCAACGTCCCAGAAGCGTGTTTAAAGTATGAAAAGTATTATGAGTACAGTACGACAAACGTGCGTAAAGTAAAATCGGCGCAACGTGCACATGCACCGGGTATTTAATAATACACTTAGCTGTAAAGCGCCACTTAAGCCACTCTCGACAGGCATGGAAAGTAGCACTTTTCATGCACGAGTTACATAATAGTAATTTGCGATACTAAAGCAATAAAACTTTTTCTGACAAGTGCTGCAGTCACACGTGTTCAGAAAAAGGTTTTCGCACGCTTATCGTACCAAACTTCATTTCACAAGGCGTGGAAATGGTGCTTTTACGCACGCGAAGCGTGCACAAAACGGCCATTTTTCCACCGAGTGATGTAAATTAATAAGCTATCCGCTGCTCTGTGGATGAACGGTCTTCTTATCGTTAACCTTGATCCTGATCGGGGCCGGGCGCCTCGACCGTGAAACTCTGCTTGCCATCCTCGTCGACGGTCTGAGTGATCGTAGCGACGACGGGAACTTTGACCTGAACAGCTTTCCCTCCGTCGGCATCGGCAGTCAGTGTCGGACTCAGAGTCATCTTTCCTGCCGTTCGGAGATCTTCGGCGGTCGCTGGAGTCAAAAGCTGGAGCATTCGGAGAGGAGAGTTGGTTATTTTTTTTTATTATTGAATTAAAAAAAATAAAAACAAAAGGACAAATGCTCACGTGTTTGTGAGACCCAGCGGGGGAAACTTTGACGAGTACGGGAATCCCCTTGACGGGCTTGAGAAGGGCGAAGGGCGTTTGTCCCTCGTCTATCGCACTCTCCAGCGCTTTAGTCTCGATCCTGTCTATCACTATACTGTCCGTGTATTCCTTATTTAAAAAAGACGCGCATTTTATTAAAATCCGTGTATTCATATTTTTTAAAAAGCCACGAAGTTGACTAAAATCCATGTATTTGTAATTGTAATTTTTTTTAAAGACGATTTAAAAGAAAAATATATATTTTCTTGAATAACCAAAAATCCTTACTAACCTGACTCGAGCGAATTTCCAACTCCTGACTGCGCTCGCCGTTCGGCATCTCGACGACCCGAACATTTTTGCTACAAACACAAACGTCCGAGATTCGTTGGAACGAAGGTTCAGGCCAAGTGGTTATTCGAACGAACGTATCAAAATTCCGTTACATCCATTGGCGATGCTACGGAATTTTGATACGTTCGTTATCTTATCACTGAATGCGGATTAATTAATCGACGGGAACTATTCTAAGACTGGAGTGGGTAAATCGAATCGTCGACTGGCCAAATTCTCTCACTCTCGGGGAGAAGCAACAACAACAATAATAGTAATAATTCCGGGTTGGGTCGTGATAAATTGGCCGAAGGGGGTGCGGTCGCTACCGAGATATTCAACGGGGCGGGGGGCGAGCGGCGAGGTACTTCTCCGGAACAATATATCGAGTCTAATATCGAAATTCTCAACGTACTTCCGCATGACGTTCGGCCCGGCGATGGTGGTGGCCGCGGTGCTGCTCGATGGGGTTTCGCTGCCGTTGCTCGAGGTGTTCGAGGCAGCTGCACTTGTACAAGTGGAAGTTGCATTCTCTGCCGCAGTCTGCTCGTTCTGAATTCCGCTAGGATTACGATACTTGATCCCGTGCTTGTATTCCTCGTGAGATCTCAGCGAGAATCTCCGAGGGAACTCCATGCCGCATATGCCGCAGGAGTATTGCATTTTTTCCGAATGCGCGTGAGCCTTGACCTTGTGACAAACGAGATTGGACATCTGATTGAAACCCTTGCCGCACGTCTCGCACTTGTAGGGCCTCTCGTTCGTGTGAGTGAAGACGTGATTTCTCAAGTTTCCTGCGACAAGATAAGATGGATCGGAACTTTGCTCAAAGAAAAAATCGCAAACGAAAATTGAAGAGGAGGAGAGAGTGAGGGGATGAAAGAGATCCTGAGATCGTCAGGCATCATTTTTTTCATTTTTTTTCGTTCTTTCATTATCGAACCTTTCTGATGAAATCCCTTTCCGCAGACATGACATTTGTGGGGCTTGTGTTCCGAGTGGGTTTTGCGATGGGAAATGAGGGTGGAAACTCTGGAAAATAGGAGCAAGGCGTCCCGAGAGGGGAGGAGATGGATTTTAATGCTTACGTTAATTTAATTTAATGCTTTTTTTTGTTCCTTTCATTTGTTTCTTTTCAATGTCGTTGTAGCTTGTGCGGCGCACCTGTTGAACGTTTTCTTGCAAAATTCGCAGACGTACGGTCGCGCGTCGCTGTGAATAGCTTTGTGCTGGCTGAGGGTTGACAATTGACGAAAAGCCTTGCCGCACGCGTCGCACTTGAAGTTTCTTTCGTCCGTGTGGGTCGGCAGGTGTCTCATCAACGTGTACTGGTGACGAAACTCTTTCGTGCCTTGTAAGCGCAGTCGACGGAGCATTAATCTTAATCGCTCCGATTCGTTTAGCAAAAATAAAAATATATGAAAAATAAATAAATTAAACTCACATATTCCACACTCCCAGATCTTCAAAGTCTTTCCGTCCCTCTTGAGATACTTGACAAAGTGCAGCCTCGATCTGGGATCGTCCTTGTCGACGAGACGCGGACCCGTCGACGAGGGATTACCGTTCTCGATCTCGCTCAACGTTTGATTCGGATACGCGTCGACGCCCTCGTCGTCGTTGCTCAAGCTCTGCTCCAGAATCTTTCATTAATTTCATCATACTTTTGCATTGTATTATTCGATTTAGTTTAAAAAATTATTTTTTGTTAACCTTGTATTTGTGCTTCTCTTTGCCAATTTCTTTACCGGGAGAACCGTCGATATTGATTATTTCGGAATCAATAGTCGCATCCAAGTCCATGCATCCACCCTTGAGAAAAAATAATAATAATAATAATAACAATACCAACAATAATAATAATGACGATAATAATAATAAAAATAAATAATAATAGATTACTTGAATTAGTTGTTGCTCGTTCGCGCTTAACGTGCAATTACTGCTAGTGCTCGTGCTACTTCCGGAATTACCGGAAACCGCAGAGCCGTCGCTTCGGCCATCCGAGCCGGAAGTTTCCTCCTCTTTGACGTAAACCTCGTAGACGCTAATTAACGGTCATTCGTACACGTTCGATGAACGGAGGATGCGTTTGATTTATCATTAAATTTTCTTACCTGATAACCTCGTCCTGGATGGGACGCGAAAATTCCCCTTGGGCATCCTCGCACTGGGTGTCCCCTGATTAAATGTAATCAATACTTAGTCAATAGTTTGAGCCTTAGAAAAAAAAAAAAAAAATGTCGCGTATTTTTCGCCCTCCTGCGACGACCTAACGGGCCATTGGCGAACGCGGCCACATACCCGATGTGCCCCCTCCCAGATTGCATTAAAAAATTAGGTATTACAAAGTGATCTCAATGGGTTCCATAGGTTCGTCTAGACGGTATCCAAACTTACCACCCATCCAAAAAGTGAACTTTTGGATGTAGGATAGCTTATAGTTACCATCATATGTAAGCCATTTAGATCAGTTCTTCATAAAGTAACAGTACCAATGCTCGGACACGTCCCAGTCGTTGGACACTCCTGTGCAGATTTTATTTATTCTGAATTTATGTATTAGAAATCTAATTCGACACTTGTAATCGTATTTACAAAACCTATTTGATGCATCGAAAAAAAGTTACACAAGGTTTGAGCCTAAATTATTTTCTATTGTTGCATTTTCTTAAAAGACATATGATATAGTGTCCGGAAATTGGTACAAGCGTTTCTACATACGCGATCCAATAATCGGACAGTTTGAAAAAGTTAGGTTAGCTAGCTTTCCACGTAGCTTATTTTCAGTATTGTTTTGCGTAAGTATACAATTTCATTGATTTACTTAATAAATGGCAAATAAATTTTTTCTCGAAATCTACGAGTGTCCGAACATCGGGACGTGGCGAAAAACCGGGTCCGAAAACTGGTACGTTTTCGGAAAAAAGATCCTTGTATAATTTATCGATACGTTTTGGAAACTACAGACTATCAGCTTGACATTGGTGTCAGTTACTTAAAAAAAAAATGTGTTCTTGGCCAATTAACAACTACCGGAATCTGGGGATGCTCTTAACCGTCCGAGCATTAGGTCTGTTCGTTTTCAGAGTATGCCGGAGCAGAGCGCTCGATCTTACGTGGAAGGTGTATCTATATATGCAATAAATATAGATATACTTTCCACGTAAAATAGAGCGCTCTGCTCCAGCTTACTCTGAAAACGAACAGACCTATTGGTACCTTTGCCTTATGTCCCTCTGGACAGTATCCGAAAGTTACGACCCATTTAAAAAGTTACCGTTTGAACGTAGGCTAACTTATAGTTATCAGCCGGACGGACGTATGTTACCCATTTAGATCAGTTTTTTTTAATACCAGATGTCTTTTTGCTACCTGAGCTGCGCCGGAGCTAGGTCAATCGGATTCGAATGACCACGCGAAATTACACACACACACGGGAAAATTACGATTTTTCGTAGTGAAATAAATGACCTTGGGTAATAAGAAAAAAAATATATACATATATATTCAAGTCACATAACCAAAACTAGAGACGACAAGAAAAAAAAACTTGCCGAATATGCGTCGCGCGTGTTCAAACAAACCAGCAAGGATTAACCAGCTCTCGGCTTTTTCACGTCAGCCGGTGACAAATAAACGAAAACCGCCATTATCAGAGTTCATTTCACAATCGTTGGAAATGGCAGGACGCGCAAAGCGAGCACGTCGGTGGTGTCCCGACGATTTTTATTCTGACGCAACAAATCCCGAGAAGCGTTCACGGATAGACGTATATATTTTGTATACAATGTATTATCGCAACTTGACTCACAACTGTATCCTTGCAGCAGATTATTCTGCGACATCGCCTTGGCTCTCGCTCGGTTCTTCACGGTTTCTTCTGACGATCCTGCTGGCTAGATTGACACGAACGACCAACGATGTCTCGTAGTTCACGGCTGGGCCGCGCTCGTCGCCCCGCCACGCGGCGGCAGCCACGAACTAGTCGCTGTGGCGCGCGATTCAAATCGATATTTTATTTAAAACTTGCAGCAACTCCGAATGGAATGAAATATTTGTAAGTTATATAGACACATATATTCGCCAAATAATTCTATACTTTATATATCTATTTATGATATATGCAACGAATAATATCATTACAGTCGGGCTTTGAAGGAAAATACTCGATTGCTTCGGCTCCAAAAAGTTGAACTATTACAGTACTTGAAAATAGACAACTCTTTTTAATGAAATTAATTCGTTTTGAATAAAAGTACTATTGAATTATTGGAGAAAAATGATATTGAATTATTGGAGAAAAATACTATTGAATTACTGGAGAAAAATGCTATTGAATTACTGGAGAAAAATTCTATTGAATTACTGGAGAAAAATACTATTGAATTACCGGAGAAAAATACTAGTGAATTACTGGAGAAAAATGCAATTGAATTACTGAAGAAAAATACTCAAAAACGAACTATTGAATTTCGGAGTTCGGCACACACGGGATTCTACTAACACGAATTCCTTTTAGGGGGTTGAGAAGTTTTTTCGTAAAAATTACGAACTTGATACACCGGCCATCATTCGCAGTCTCGGCTTTTAAATAGCGTCTCGGCAAAGACACGTTCTCCGACGGGGTTGTCAGGTGAAGCGGTAAAATTCTATTGCCCTATTCTTTCTCCCTCGAGCCACTCGTCGTGGCCCAGGGCGACTTCCTGCCCGGAGATACTGTCCATTTCATCCCGGAAATTGTATACCTCGCAGTGTTAACCCGCCGGAGCGTTAGCTCTCGTCACGTCCCCGTAAATTCGTTGGGAAAGTCACACGTTTCTGAAATCCTATATAAGAGGGTCCGCGTTCGCCACGAAACCGACTCTAATTTTCTCCCTTCACCCTCCGTAAACCGTAAAAAAAATACATTTTACAAAAACCCTAAAAAACAAGAAAAAAAATAAATGGAAATAAAAACTATAAACAATACTCGAAACCGCCGATTCTCGAGGCAATTCGCGCGGGACTTCGGGCGATGTGAGGAGATCAGACACCAGCGGGGAATGCGACGATCGTCCCGAACTACGGAATAATGAGAGTTCAGAGAATCCGGTTAGCCGCAGGTACGGAATAATATTGAGGGAGGCCACCGGAGGAGGGAAAGCAACGAGCGGAGAAGACACACGCTCCGAGTCTTGGTTGCTTCCTCGCGGGTGGAGAAGGCACGGATTGGAGAAGCAATTCGGCCACGATCCAGCTGCTCATATTCCCGTCCAAGTTAGAACCGGCAAGAGCGAGAGGTCGAGGAATAGAGGAAACCGGAGAACGAACCGAGTGAAGCAGCCAACGAGGCGAGCTCTGGCTGATTTCGAATTCCGGTCGCGCAACGAGAAGCTGGAGCGTACTACGAGTACGCGCCTCGCCTTGCTCTCTCTCCGAGCTTCTGGGGAAAGCGTGCCGGTTCTCTCTGCTCGCCGCCGCTCGTACTCGTCTGACTCAATTATTACTTGCCACTACTTGCCTAGCCGCTGTTTAAGTTGTCCCGCAGCCCGCCCACTCTCGAGCAACCCCCCATCGCCACACCATGAAAAGCTCGGCACTCCTCCATTCTCACCCAGCTTCGCCACCTTCCACCGTCTCTGTTGCCGGTGTGTTTCCCACCTCTCAACTCGCACCCATTATCTTTACCTTATTTTTTTTCCCCCCTTACTTTTCCCTTCTTTCGCTCTCTCGGCGGAAACCGGTACGGCGAACAAAAAGTCGGTGAAACGGAGCCCAAGGCACACACAAAGTTCACCGCTATTTTCTTTCTCACGGCATTTCACGAGGTTCGAGTGGCTGAATCAACCAAATGACCCTTTGATCGCATCGAAACCCCACTCTCACCGAAAAAAATCGTCCTCTTTTTCTCACAAAATGCTGATCGTTAATGATTCTTTGTTGCAACGGAAAATATTATTTGCTGATACTCAAATATTATTTGTTGTCCACATGGAAAAAAAAATCGCTCGCGGGCGGCGAAGGAAATGTCTTATAATTTCAATTCTTACAATTCCATATGATACTGAGACAATGACGGCAAGATTATCAAGGCGACATGTTATAATCTCGAGTGCAATTGTAAGAATTGAAATAACAATGTTTTTCTTTGGCAGCCCGTAAGCGAATTTTACTTGCGTCACGGATTTTTTTTCAGTGCCTATATCGAGTAGGTAAGATACGCTGTAAAAAATTTGTTTGGAAATTAATAAACGGTACTGGAAGCTTTTTTACATAAACTGTTTCAGAACTTTCAAACACATGTGCGTATTACAATTTACGGTAAAATTTTTATTTTTAATGTAAATTTTTTTGTACATTTGCGGCACAATATTTGCAATTTTAATATCTGGTATTTAAATTTTACGAAAAAAATACATCAATGTTCAATCAACATGGGTGATGTAAGCGAATTTCAAGTCCAACTACATTAAATTTACAATTTATTTTTACAGTCTATAGTTACGTTAAAAGAATTTTTGCCGGCCCATAAAAATTCTTTTTCACCACCTTAATCTTATCTCTTCTTTCGACCGGCGTTTTCATAGACGCTTGCAAAACTGTTTGCGGTTTGGTATTGGAACAGCATTGGAAACTTTTTTTTACATAAACTGTTCCTGAAATTTCAAACACACGTGTGAGTTGCAATTGACAGCAAAATGTTTATTTTTAATGAGCATTTTTGTAAATTTCAGTTACAAAATATAACTGTAATATCTGATAGTTTCAGTTAATTTTAGTTAAAAAGTAAACTTTAATATCTGCTATTTTTGTTTTACGAAAAAAAAAAATACATCAATGTTCAATCAACGTAGGTGACGTAAGCAAATTTCCAGTCCCACTACATTAAATTTACAATTTATTTTTACAGTATATAGTTACGTCAACAGAATTCTCGCCGTCCCAACAAAATTCTTTTTCACCGCCTCAATCTTATCTCTTCTTTCGACCGGCGTTTTCATAGACGCTTGCAAAACTGTTTGCGGTTTGTGCGCGCGTCGAGGCTGTCCGTATACCGTGCATCGGGAGGGAGCCCAAAGAGGATGGGCTCTCGTCTTCAATAATTTAAACGGCTGCGCGAGTGATTTAATGCCTCGTGGCTTCGAGGCCACCGTTCGAGATTTACAATTCAGTCTGTATATCTTCTAACTCCGGCTTTCCGGTTTCTCTTTGCTCGGTGCGAATTCAAAGCCGTCCTCCGTCTGCGTCTCTCCGCGCGCCCGCGCTCACGGACACGGAAAACAGGAGCAATAAAACGGCGAGAGAGGTTCGAGTCAGGTGTGTGATCAATTCAGGAACAAAAGCCTAACTTGATAAACGGGTCAGAGAGCCGGGGCGCGGGGAAGACGGGTGGCTCGTCATCTTGCATCACCGGAAACTCCTCGAGGCCTGGCAGGAGTAACAGGCAAGTATACAGCGACGAGATGTCTGGCAAGTCCCACGAACTTGACTTTCCCCCCCGGTAACTCGAGCCATCACTTTCCTTTCTCCGTTCCTCCCTCGCGTCTTTTCTTCTTCCTTCCCACGTTGTTCCCCACGCTGTTTGCCAACACGTAACCAACTCTTAACTTCCCCAACTGTCCAACTGTCCGAGGAGTCCATTTCTGCCGCCTCCACTCGGCGAGTCCCTCGTACGACTCTCTGTCCTATCTCGAATAATATCTCTGTACAAGTTGGGAGAAGGCTGCACGTCGAACCACGACAAATACCTCTCTGCCTCTCGTCTTACTTTTTACTCCTCTATACTTTCGCTCTTCCTGCTCTTTTTCTTCTGCTTCTTTTGCTTCTTCTTCTTCTGGTAGTTCTTCTGGTACATTTATATGGTGTACTGGCGTAGGCTGCCTCACGCAATTACCATTCAGCGAACGTGACGTCCATACGACCAGAAACTACCGGAAGAGAAACTGCCGAGGAACGAGCTATTGCCGAGGTATGAATGGAAAACGAGGATGACGTTGATACGGATATTTTTTGATGAACCTCTCGTTTCGGATTAGATGCTCTTTTTTTTTTGCTTCCTCAGGGAGAAAACTCTGTTTTTGTAAAAAATTTAATGGACATGGGGGCAGAATGGTCAAAATGGACATCGGATCTACGAAAACTTCGGGCAGGGACACACAAATAAATATTTTGTTGGTCGGACAACAAATTTTTAATGCCTCAAAAATATTTTGGTGATGTCCAGAAAAATCTTTTAGCTGTACCAACGAAATACTTATTTGAACGTCTTTGTCGGAATCTTTGATTGATTCGACTGTATTTTTTTATCAATATCAATCACAAACGAAAATCACATCTGGATTACTGAGATAGAGTTTGGTGAAAATTAATGCGCGGACCCAAATTTTTTGGGGCTCATGCATAATTTTTTTTTTTTTTAATATCTTATCTATAAAGTTTCATCTGTGCACTGTAAAAAAACATCGTATGAAATTTAATGTAGTGATAGTGAAAGATTTTATGTATAAACTGGCATATTAAATTTCATGTACAATTGTGATGAATAATTAATATTCAGTATATTAAAAACAAAAATACTTTACTTTTAATAATTTACTTTAACTTTACTATAAAAATACTTTAATTCCAACGATTTACTTTAATTTAAATAAAAAAGTATATTAATTGTTCATCACAATTGTACATCAAATTTAATGCACCAGTTTTCGCATAAAAACTTCCAGTGCAGTTCCAAAAATTTGCAATTTTTTTTTACCCCGCGAGAAAGTTTAAAAAACCACGAAAGGCGCTTTCTCACGGAAAAGGAGCTTTGGGAATGAACGAAGATGTTGAGAAAACAATGTGCAAATCCCCATTTTCCAGGGTATTTATCCGGGAATAAAATTCATCGGAAATTCTCGAGTACGTATTGTTCACGCTTTATTGTTATTACACGGTACGGGGGTGGTTTTGAGGGGCGTCAATAGTTCGGCCGTTCGTGAATAAGCTAGAAAATGCGTTAAACCGGAGGCCACTCCGGAGGGGAGAGAAACCCATTAAGAAAATGAAATTTGCAATTCTGATACACAGCCAGCTCTGAGCACTTTTTCCCTTCGCATTCGCGATCGAGCTGTACACTTTCGAATCTCACCGCTATTTCACCCCCTCCCTCCACGAGACGCCTATGTTCAATCTTTTTATTTAATTTTTTTCCCCCCCTTTCCTTCTCATCAAAACGAGAGCTAATGAAAATCCGCATAGTTTGATGGTACAGTTGGTCGCCGAGTACGCGAAGTAACCCCAGTGGTTTGCTAGTTATCTCGTTTCAGCATCGCAACTTAATTGGTACGGAGTGCTATTTAATTAGGGCATTAACCCCTACCATAAACCTTGATTATTTCGTTGATTATATCGGACTGGTTCGTTGCTCCATAACGAGAGCTTTCCACCCCGAAACCCCGAAGCTCCGCGCAGCTCCATCACCCTCCTCCCAGCTCCCCGCCCCACCGATAATCCCGCGATAATATTTCCTCGAGTGCGCACCAGTTCGAAAAAATCTTCACCACTGCCGCTACGCATTTTGAGCGATGCCTGACGCATTTGTTTCCGGTCCGATTTAAAAATGACCCCCACCGAATGAGAGAAAACAGGGTGAGTTTCCGGTCTCCCCTCTGCACCCTTCCGAAGAGAAACCGAAACGGTATGTGAAATAGGGCGAAGACGCCGAGCGAAGCTTCTGCGAGAGAACAATTTCCTCGAGTGCGGAGAAGTTCGAAAAAATGTTCACCATTGCCGATACGCGACGCCCGATGCACTTGTTTCCGGTCCGATTAAAAAATGAACCCCGTCGAATGAGAGAAAACCCCGAGTAGAAATTTTCGAGCGTTACATCGGGCCCTGATAGGGTCCTGATAAGGCCTGACAAGGGCCTGATAAGGCCTTATCAGGACCCTATCAGGGCCCGATATAACGCTCGAAAATTTCTACTCGGGACATGGTGAGTTTCCGGTCTCCCCTTTGCACCCTTCCGAAGAGAAAGCGAAACGGTATGTGAAAGAGGGCGAATACGCCGAGACGGCAGGTTTCTGCGAGAGAAAAATTTCCTCGAGTGCGGACCAGTTCGAAAAAAAATCTTCACCATTGCCGATGCGCACTTTGAGCGACGCCCGACGCACTTACTTCCGGTCCGATTCAAAAATGACCCCCATCGAATGAGAGAAAACCGGATGAGTTTCCGGTCTCCCCTCTGCACCCTTCCGAAGCGAAAGCGAAACGGTATGTGAAAGAGGGCGAAGACGCCGAGAGGGCAAGCTTCTGCGAGAGAACAACGGCAGAGGGTTGGAAGGCCAGCTTCTATTCCACGAGGCCAATCTCGTCTCTCGGGCCTGTAAGAATCGTGGACGTCGTTGCTCGTAACGGGTACGTGGTACCGAAGCTCCAGTGGTAAAGGTAAAGGTATCCCTATATCGTTGCAAGATAGGAAGAGGCCAGGGTGGGAGGGGGGGGGGGGGGGTTGGTTGGTTGTGCCACAAGGCGAGAGCAGAGCCGAGGCAAGGCGTAAATTGTTAAGGCGAAGCCTCGCCTAGTTATAAATTAGAAAGGAGGCAATCTTGTGCCGGGGCTCCTCGCCCTCTCCTCTCGCTCGCTCGCGCCGCTCTTCCTCCACTCTCCTCCTCTCCCTCCCCATCTTTCTTCCTTTTTTTTATATATCTCAATTTCTCCTTCTTCCCACCCGGCCAGACGTTTTTTTGATCCTCAATATGTTTCTCTCCGTTCCTTCCACCCAACCCCCCCCCGCCCCCCTCGCTTCCATCCTCTCTCCGCTCTCACTAATTTCTCTGCCTCTTCTCCTCCTTTTCCTCCACTGGCCTCTTTATTTTTATCTCCTTCCCTCGGCAGCTCGGCCATCTCCGCTCCGGCCACCGCCGGAACTGAGGCTTAGGCCACCGGCAATACCGGGAGAGAGAGAGGAGAAAAAAAACAGTTTAACGGCTCAGCAAGATTACAGCTAGAAACGTACATTACAACCCTCGCACCGTTAGAGATATATATCTCGAAAGGGTGTAGTACACGATATAGCCGGGGATGAATCCAAACACGCCGCTCCTTTTTTTTCGTCTTCTATTTTTCTTTTTTTTTTTTTTTTTCCTCGGGGAAACGAACCGACGATGGGGAAATATATTCTCTCCGTGAGGGGGGAAAAAAAGCTTTATCGACGGTGTATATAGCGTCCGAGTATCGCGTTTCAATCCGTCGAGAGGGCACGTTCCTACGCCCACGACTCGAGTCATCCCACTCTGGCGAGTCCCTCTTTGCACTCCTCTCCATCATCCCGGATCGCTCCTTCGGTCTTCCTCCCGCGGGCCCTTCCCGAAGCATTTTAATATCTTTAATATCTTCGGTCAATATTCCCTATTTGTTATGCGATCCATCGGATAGCCTGGAGACGTGAAACACGAGCTTTCCCGTCTCGACAAACAACCCGCCACGTCCATCGAGATTCTGGACGCGAGGACTCTGTTGTTTTTTTTTCGTCCCCCTCATTGTCTAAGGCATTCCGGATTTCTCGGGTCGAGAGAGCGGAGGATTCAATGGGGTGGCTCCACATCCGTCCGGTTCGACGCGAGAGAAATAAAACGGGATCGGGAGGGATCGGGAGAGGAGCACGCGATTCGAAATCTGGAAGCTCGACCCGGGGGATTCCCATTAGAGTTCAGTGGTTACGCCCAAAAGCCGTCGGGCCTTCGGACGGCAAAGGCTTTCCGGAGGGTCGCGCCTCCGCGGGACAGCGCCGAGGATCTTTTTGTCTCCGGAGGAAGTTTCAGGCTGCGAGAGGAGAAACTCGGTAGAGGCGTCGAGGGCCGATAAAACGAGTCCGCCCTTTCGAGTCCCAGTCGTCCGGGCGCATTCGTCGCCGGCATGTCCGGAATGAGAAAATCAGATAAACCAGCGGAAGAGCTCATCGGAGTCATCGGATGCTCGTTTATTTTCCCCCGGGCGAACACAGTTCTCGGGTTCCTCCGCGTCATCATCGCCGGCTAAAAAGACGTCTTTGAAAGATGAGCGGGCTGCGGGGAGGGGGAGATGGAGGAACCGATTTTTTTTTTTTTTTTATGGCTGTGTTGCAAACCAACCCCGTCCTACCGAATGCAGAAGTGAATAGTAGGATGAATACAATGAGAAAAAAATTGGTTGAATTAACCAAAAGTCGCGGTGACATACGTTCAAAGCTGTTATTTGTTCGGTACAAATACAGCATTGTTTTGTTAAACGATTATTTGCTTCAATTTATTCAAAATTTGTCGATTGAAACAAACCTAGGGTAAAAGTGGTGAATATGGCCCACCTCGATTAACACGTAAATCAACGATATATGGACCGGGCCATATTCCCCACTTTTACCCTATTTGTTGTACCAACAGAATACACCTTTGAACGTATGTCACCGCGCATTTGCTTATTCCAACCATTTATTTTTCTCAGTGCAGGAAGAACGGGCCAGAATGGTCATAATAATATGACCATTCTGGTCATAAGGAACCGATTTTTTTTTACGGGTGTGTTGCAAGCCAACCCCGACCTACCGAATGCAGGAGTGTACTCCGTAGGATGGATAGGAAGAACGGGCCAGAATGGTCAGAATGGACATGGGATCAACGAAAAATTTGAGCAGAGACACACAAATAAATATTTAGTTGGTCAGACAACAAATTTTTAATGCCTCAAAAATATTTTGTTGATGTCCATAAAAATCTCTTAGCTGTACCAACGAAATACTTATTTGAGCGTCTTCGTCGGAATCTTTGGTTGATTCAACTGTATTTTTTTTATCAATATAGATACCCCATAGTTCTCGGGTTCCTCCGCGTCATCATCGCCGGCTAATAAACGTCTTTGAAAGATGAGCGGACTGTGTGGAAGGGGAGATGGAGGAACCGATTTTTTTTATGGGTGTGTTGCAAACCAACCCCGTCCTACCGAATGCAGGAGTGTACTCCGTAGGATGGATAGGAAGAACGGGCCAGCGAGTAAAGTAGGTGCCGGGACGAATCCGAGCTGCGCCATTTGTTTTCACGAGCTGACAGCCCGACTGGGGTTGCTGGGGGGACGGGGGTGGAGGGGGGCGGAGGGGGTTGCGGAGGGTTGTTGTTGCGAGAGAAGAGAACGGGATGGGTTCAAGCCATTTCCTGTCCCAGGCAATTCAGTCCAAGTGATTGGATATGTATGGATGGCACGGAGCGCGCCTAGTCGTTTGGTTAGTCTGCGATATCAAAGTGCCGCACGGAGCTCCACATCCACTTCGCACGAGCCCTCGGAGAAATTATGACGCGGGAGCGGAAGCCCCATGCGGGCGGTTCGTCAACGGCGGATTCTTTCGGATCAACGCGAAATTTGTTTTTGGCTCGCGTCCCGGACGAGGGACAATTAGCACCGCCGCGACGGCCGACGAGGCGAATCAACTTTAATATGCATCGACGTACAGATAAAGCTGAGAGGCGCGGGTCAACCTCCTGCTGTCCGAGGACCGTGCGTGAGAAAGACTAATGTAAGCAATCACCCTCCGGCCCGGCCGAGCCGAGGGGCGGACGGGGAAGGGTTTTAAGTGGATTGGTTTCATGAATAAATTGGAATTTAATAAGCGGCCTTTTCCCCCGACGAAATTTTGCCGGGGCGCAAAGCCTTTTGCACACCAGCCGATCCGCCGATGGCTTATAGCCAGCCTCCTGCCGTTTTATTATTCATCGTTCGTTTATTGACGATTTTACTGGTAAAAAGTTAAGGGACAAGTGCACGGGACTCATCCGTCGGGGAGGGGAGAGGCGGATGTGTCGTTTGTTCATTTCTTCTTTTGCAAGTTCACCGAAATTGACCGAAAATGGATTTGCGGATTAGTCCGGAGACCCAAAAGCGTCGTAAGTTTTTTGGGACCATTTTTCGGGTATCTTTCTTTTCTCTTTGCATCGAAATTTGTTTACTTTCGGAAATCGGCGACGATCTACCGGAAGTACTTCCCAAGTATCCAAAGTAACGCCAAATTTTCCAGCTCCTTCGCCCGGTCTCGGCACGCGTTCCTGCGTTTCATTATTCGTCATTTGTTTAATGACGATTTTACTCGTGAAAAGTTAACGGACACGTGCACGCGGCTTATCCTCCGGGGAGGGGGAAGGCGGATGTGTCGTTTGTCAATTTTTTTTATTTTGCAAATCCACCGAAATTGAACAGAAATGGATTTACGGATTAGTCCAGAAACCCAAAACGTGACTTTCTTGGGACAATTTTTTCGGCATCTTTCTTTTACATCACATTTTTTTACCTTCGAAAATCTGCGTTGATCTACCGAAAGTACGTCCCAAAGTGTATTCACAATTCGTTACAGGTACGGGTCTGTACGGTTGAATTTTCTGACGCCAAATTTTCAAACCCTTGGCCCGGATTCTCGCAACGCGTTCCTGCCGTTTTATTATTCATCGTTCATTTATTGACGATTTTACTGGTAAAAAGACGCATTAGCCAGGTGGAAATGGCGGATATGACGATTGTCAATTTTGTCTTTTGCGGTTCCAGCGAAAATGAACAGAAACGGATTTACGAATCAGCCCAAAGACCCACAAGCCTAACTTTCATGGGGCCATTTTTCCAGCATCTTTCTTTCGTCCTTTGCATCACGTTTTTTGTTGCCTTCGAAAATCCGCGTCGATCTACCGGAGGTGGGTCCAAAAGTGTATTCACAATTCGTTGCAGGTACGGGTTTGTACGGTTGAATTTTTTAACGCCAAATTTTCAAGCCCTTCGCCCGGGAGTCTCGGGCCGCGGTTGAGATTGCGGTGAGGCCTTCTTGCGCTGCAAATTCTTCGAAACTCCTCGAAAGTAATAGGCGCTCGCACGTTCCCGCTAGCGGTCTCTACCGCCCTTCCGGTCTTCCACCCCCTTGGCCAAATCCAGAAGCGCCGCGAATTAGATGTTAGATAAGGCCTTCGGCGCTAATGACTGGAAACTTTCGCAACTCCAATTACACCGAGCCCGAGGAGAATACCAGCCACGCTCTCGTTCCCCGACGATGGGGAGGAGAGAGCTTGGCCCGCTCTTTCACCTACACCGCCGAGACGGGGCGAGGAGGGCGGAGGAGGAGAGCTGGAGATACGGCAAGGGTTTATGAGAAACCGAGATTGAAAAGTCCTGTAGAAAGAGAGCGAACCTCCCTACCTGCTGCGGCGAGGGTAATTAGAAAAAGGACGAGAGAGGGTAGAGAGAAGAAAAAAAACAAGAAGAAGCGCCAAGCAGATAGTCGTTGTTAGCCCGAACGAGGGAATGGCTGAGAATGGCAGACGGGAGCCGAGCAAGTGGATAGAGGGAAACAAAAAAAAATACAAAAAAAAAATAACAAAAAATTCTAGATACATTTATCCGGGTTATAACGTTGCTTTTCCTCCGCCCCTATCTGAATAACGGGCAAGCCCGCCTTCCCCCAGCGCACATGCCCGGAGGGGGTTGCAGTGCAGCGGAAACGTTGTGGCAGATTCGAGCGCTCCACGGACGCATCGGAATTGGTGTGACTGTCTCGTCTAATGGAGCCGAAGGAGTAGAAAAAAAAGCTTGTTAAATCCTTTCAAACGCTTATCTGCGACTATAAAAAAAATACTACAGTGTCTGCATTTCTCGCCGGGTATTTTCGGAATCCATCGATCAGATCGGAGATCAGAATGGGTGGAGGACGGGTTGAGTGTTTGGTCCGGAGAGGAGACTAACGAATCGATTTCGGTAGTTGACGAGGGCGTGGATTTCTCGAGTGAAACGTCCGAGTGGCTTCTTGTTCGCGGGGGTTTTAGAGGACCCGGGACCGGGTGAGGGAGGGTCGGACGGGAAGGACCCAAGGCGGCGACCGTTCGAACTCCGGGGATCAGGTTTGAGCTCTCGCGGCAAGATAGTGAAGTAATCAGTGGATGCTTTTTGCTGCGCTAGGGTGGGCATCGCTTTCGTAAAACACGCTCAATCAAGCCCGGAGGATCGAACGGCACGATCGTGTGGCATCGTTTTCTCGTGGCTCTTGCGCGGCGAACTTGCGACATCCGCACATCGCTTGCGGTTCGACTGCCGAATAACCGATTTGCGGGAAACGAAGAGGGGAGAAGAAAAATGCCACGTGTATTATACGGTGGGGAGGCGAGCAAAGTGTCGTCGTTCGGCGGACATTGGAGCGATCTTATGCGGGGCGGAGTAGTTAAATCCATCGCGTAAAATAAAAGCGTCTTTACGTCCCTCGTGCTCTTCCGGATATCGGGGGAGGCTTTAACGCTCTCCCGGCAACGCTTTCCCAACGGTTACGCAGTCATCTTCGTCTCCTCGCTCGTTCCGGGCGACCCCTTAAGCGCTCCTGCAGAATTCACCCTCCGGCCTACAACCCTCCCCCTCACTTAACCCACTAGCCAGCCAATCCGGTCGCCCAAATCACTTTACCACCGACGTTTACGTCACCCTCGGATCTTATTTATTTAACAGTGCTACGAGACTACGACGACCGCTAATACCTCCGTAGCTGCCACCGAATTCTCCACTTTGTTTCTCACTTAACCCGTATCGTTATGCTCCGAGTGCGAACCTCACGAATTTTCCGCGGTCTAATCACTCTGTTTCTTTTATTTTTCCTTTTTTTTTTTTCTTTTGTTTCACAACGCGGAGCAAAAGTACCGGAGCCGGTAATGGAAGGTTTGGAAGGCTGCCGATTTTCCCATGGTTGCGGTCGCTCCGACCAAGCACTCGAAAAATCAATGTCACTCGCTGGAACGAACCACCTCGCGTTTCTTACTATTCATATGACCGGTTAAAGAGGACCAATAACGGGTGAAACGGCTGTAGGGGGTGCGGACATATTTTTTTTGTTTTAACGCACTAGCATGAGGATTTGGTTAGAAAAATACGTCGATTTGCAACATTTTTTTTAACGTGGGTATTAGAATAACAGGGTCAGGATTTTACACACGTAGGTGTTATAAAGATGAAGTTTTTTTTTAATTGAAAAATATGAAATAAGAACGGACTTGTTGTTAATACAAAAAGAGATTCGGCCGCGGTTTGGTCCAACGGCACACACCGTTTCAGCCGTTACAATAATCTAAAAAAGCAATAAAACTGTCGTGTGATCGGATACTTTCCAACATTTTTGAAAATCGGGGAAATGTTGACCCATTGGAAAAAAGTTCAATTTTCGACGAAAAAAAATTAGTTTAATAATTTGTTATTAACAAATAAATGAACATTTTTTTACATCATCCAGTCATTAGATGGAAAATGTTGTAAGCAAGGGTCTGTCCAAATTTCAACTCAATCGGACGAATAGATTTTGAGATACAATGTCAGTTAATTGTTATTTGTTAATTGTTAATGAGTACGTTGTTAATTGATATTTTTTAATTGAAAAAAAAAACTCAAACTTTATAACACCTTGTACTAACTGTGTGTAAAAATCAACCTGTTCTATGGACCGGATCCTTACGTTAGTGCCTTAAGGTGAGTCAAAACATGTACCACGTGACATATGAGTGCAAGAGACACAGTTGCATTTTTCGAGTCAATGCCATGTAAGAATGATTGACGTTTGGGGTAAAAGCCAAGTTGGACGCGGTATTGACTTCTACATCAGCTAATGCTTTGCTTTTTCGCCAAATGTCTATCATCTCGCGAATCCCATTCATTACACGTTTTGTTGCCGACTGAGTCCATTTCACCTCGCCTTAAGGAGAAAATGAGCGACGGTAAATGAATTGGTTCAGAAAACGATTATTAGGGGATGAAAAAAAAGTGCTACGATGATCGTACGTAACTGGGAAACATATTTTTCCAAGTGGCTGGTATTTCAGAGAAGGTCGAATCACCGCCCCTCACGGAGGCCGCTGCCTTTTTACGAGGCCCGGGCTATCGTCTAAATCAAACTTACTGCCAACCCCTTCGCGAGGGTCAAAGCTAAAGGAAATGTAACTCTCCTACCTACTGGCCTGGCCTCCTCTTCCTCCTCCTCCTCGCTTCATACACTAACCTACCGACTCTACCCTCGTCCAGTATCCAGCGGGACGTACACGTAAACCTTCGATATTTGAGGCCAATTTTTATGGGCAAGCACCGTTTCGAGCCCTACCGGGCTTCCCTCACACGCTGCCCAGACACGTATAACCCCTTTTCATTTGAAGTTACTTTTATGCCTTGGGTAGCAAATTTTTATTTTCTATCGTACCATCATACTTTCTTCCGAAATCGGCCGCTCCCGCCCCCACCTCCACCCCTCCTCGTCCCAGCGTACGCAGGAACACGTGTTTCATGCGAAGTAAAAGTCAACTCTAAAGTCAGCCCTAATGTTTTATCCTATCATTTATTCCAGCCGAGTTGGGCACAGTATTAAAAATACCAAGTATTCAAGTACCAAGTGCCAAATACTCAGGCACAGGAATCCATACAGCCAAATGTTTAATGAATGAATTTCTTTTTATCGACACACCTACACCGCTTGGTATATTTTGGATATTTCGAAAAATGTCTGTTAATTTTTTAATTCTTTCATTTAAAAAGCTTCCTCCCTGAGGAAGGTCAAAATTTACAGAACATAAGATCGTCTGTCATTTTTCCCAGTTATCAATTTTTCCTCCTTTATATTTTACTTCATATTTTACTCCTTCACTTAAAAAGCTTCCTCCGCGAGGAAAGCAAAAAATCACACAAGATAATCATCTTCTAATCTTTTTTTGCAAGTTATCAGTTTTCATATTGTTTACTCCATTATAAAGCTATGAAGGATGACCCAATGTTAAATTGTTGAAAATGTATCATTTTCAACAATTTAACATTTTATAGATGAGAAGATCTGCCGGGAGGCAGAGGGGGGGGGGGGGGGGGGGGGTCGACAATTTTTAACAAGAGCGGACAGATGGGTTCAATTGCAAGCAGCCTCTCGCGTTTCGCTATTTCACCCTCTGTATTTCTGTATTCGAGTGCGAGGAGGTGGTGGCTTGAACGAGTACCACTCGAGTTGATGGCGTCAGCTGTTATGTACTACCACTGTTGCGAACAGTCTATCTCGCTATATCCCATTTGAAAAAGCTCCGCGAATTCGTGACATCTTTTCTGCTGCAGGGATAGAGGGCTTCAGCCCTATCCGTACTCCACGAGTTTCCACGCCTCGAAAGTTATCAGACTTTCCATTATAAACGCCAAACCCGGTTGTCCACTCGAGCCCGGTACTTGCCGGAGCAAAAATGAATTAACATCCGTTTCGTTTATACAATTTTCTCGAGTACCGATCGCTTTGGTCTCGTGGCTAAAGTGCTAACCCCCGAAAACCAAGTATCGGAAGGTCTTGGGCTCGAATAGATGGAATTTTCCCAAAAATATTGTGCTGCGACGAAGCTCCCGGCATTTATCGTGCGATGGTCGCAATCGTGAGATTATTTCTCTGACAATTTGTCTGAACATTTTTTATCGGACCGTTTCAATGATTTTCAGAGATTTTCCGACATTTTTCTCTGAGTTCCTCTGCTATTTGTCACATATCTATACCATTTTCACGGCACAACCTCCAGATATTTCATCAGAGAAATTCAGAGTACTTGCAAAAATTCTGGAAAACTCTGATCGTTTCTGTTAAAGTACGTTAAGAGAAAATACGAGTCATCTCTAAGTTCTACTCATACTGTTACTCGATAGTACGATAGACTTTTTCGGAGAAAATACTATTGATTCTCTGAAAAGCTCTACTTTTCGCGGACAAGGTCTGTTTAGAGAATTTCAGAGAACCTAAGAAATCTGTCTAAGATTTACGCATTCTGTTACTCGTCAGTCATCGAAATTTGGAGTTTTCCAAATAAACGTTCGTGAATATAGTAAATTAATAGCCGACGAAAAACAACAAAGTTCGATAATTTTAAGAGAAGTCGACAGGGTAAAATCAGAGATTTTCAGAACAATCAGGAATATTTAGATTATGAAAAGTGCAAAAATTTTGAGGAATTCAGAAGACTTGTCAGAAAAATTTCTGATAAATTTTCAGACATATTCGGAGAAATATTTTCACCAGGGTGATACATGTCCGTTCAATTTTCCATACGTCCAATTTTTACACTGAAAAAAAATATCAGACTCAAGTAAAATTCGCTTGCGGGCAGCCAAAGAAAAAAATCGTTATTTCAATTCATACAATTCCATACGGGATTGAAACGATACCATGTCACCTTGACAGTCTTGCCGTCGTTGTTTCAATATCATATGGAATTGTAAAAATTAAAAGCACAATTGTTACCAACACCCAAAAAGTACAGTTAACACAGAAAAATTACACAGTAAAAGCAACAAGACTGACTTATTACCATAAAAAAATAGTTCCCAAGGGAAACGTCTACATTTTATAGTTACAACAATGACAAAAGTCATGGTTGCACCCACAATTATAGTTTAACCAATGTAATATATACTATCAGAATCTATCTATATAGACGTTCCCCCTGGGAACTATTCGATATAGTAGGAAATACTATCCGTTTCTCAGTGAACGTTCACTCACACCGAGTAACCCCCAAAGTGGTTTCCTTTAGTGGATTCCACTAAAGGAAAAAACAGTAGCAGTTGATACAACGTTAAATAAAAAAAAAACTTAAAAAAATCTCGAGTGCCTCTTTTAGCGTATTTTTAACGCTCAATCCTTTCGCCCCTTAATTTAACCAACGGTAAAATAAAATAGGTAAACGCAGAGAGATAAAATACGCAAATATGGGAATTGCAAAGGGGATAAAGGAAAAGAAGGGAAGAGAATATAGGAGCGAATGAATTGTTCTCGTCGGTGAACTGCACGGGAACGAGAGTGAACTCGGGCGAATGAAATTTCATCGGTTCGAGCGCCCGACGTATTAGCCCGAATTAAAACGGATAGAGAATAGAAATAAAGGTCCCCTCCCTCCGGGGAGATTTTCTTTTTTTCTCGTTTTTTTTTTTCACACGTCGACAGGTGCCCGGTTAAATAAAATAAAACGCGCCCTGAGGGATGCAGGCTGAAAGATGGGGCAGAAAAAAATAAATCATGTTTCAATTCGTCGGGGCACGTGTAACGGGGGTGTAAACTGTGCACCACCGGGCTCTCTACGTATCTCTCTCTTTCCTCTCTCGTTGTGTATTTAACTAGATTTTAACGGGCTCGCGGGACAGAGGCGAAACGGTCGATCAATGTCGACAATTTTCGGGTTGCCGGATAGGCCGACCGGTATCGGCTTGACGTAAATGGGGAACGAAAAAAAAAAGAAAAAAAAAGAAAAAAAACACGGTAGTTGCGACCGAAGGTGCGAGTCCGAAGCCAGAATAAACTATTCGCGGATAAAGTTTATCGAAATGGCTTCGAACTGGAATAAACCTGGGGTAGACAAATACATGAAAAAATTCTATCGGGCTTGAAAAAATATTATGACCCACGGGTCAACGACCCCGTTAATAAATCGGTCGGATCCCGCAAACCCCGATCCATTACGCGATCCATTTTACTGATTTTCCTCGGCGACCGATGGATAACAACTGACGAGCGAGGACACCGAACGATGGAAGATTGAAAAGAAAAAATAATCACGGATAACACCGGTTAGGGAATGAGGGTCGGCGCGCTCGTTTCCACTTTGCTCGCATGCCGCGAACCCCCCCCCGGAAATCTAGTTGGCGCAACGAGCCTTGAACGCATAGACGCCCACCGATTATCGGAAAATTCATGATTGATAAAAAAATTAAATAACTAAAAAAAATCGTGTTGTAAAAAGTGTGGAAAAAGTGGGGGATCGAAAAAAAAAATAAATCCGCGTGACAGCAGGTAGCGGCGAGAGGTGGCCCTTTAGCATCCTCTCGTTCGCTTCCAACCCCTTCCCATCGTACCTTACACGTTCGCCCCGCGGACTCGTTAATCCGGATATAACGCGACAGGAAACGAGGTCCCGTACGTGACTCGATGGTGCTAAAGCCCTGAATATACCTGCGGACAGTCGATACACTACCGCACGTTAAAGGGTTGATAGCGTTCGGCGACTATTCGCGCTACTCTTTTTCCACAATTAACTTGATTATTCTCAACGGAAGTTTCCGTTACACACACGTACATGCGTACCGGCAGGTTGTTGTGGCACGAGCGCTTTGCGCTCTGGTTACATCCTGTGGCATTTAGAAACTGGGAGTATACATTTCCGGAGATTTACCCAAAATACGTTACCCATACGATCGGAGCGGAAGTGACGTATTTCTGGTGTGACGTCACTTCCGGGCGAAACATGCGAATTTCAAACCGGATGTGATGTACTTCCGATCGAAAATAAGATTTCCAAACCGGAAGTGACGTATCTCCGGCGCTGCCTCTGGTCGAAAAATGAGATTCCCGGACCGGAAGTGCAGGTTCTCCGGGATGACATCACTTCCGGTCGAAAAATGAGATTTTCACACCGGACGTGTTTTGGATTTTAAAAAATCAAATTTTCAAACCGGAAGTGACGTTCTTCCGGTATGACATTACTTCCGGTCGAAAAATGAGTTCTTCAAATCGGAAGTGACGTATTTCCGGTATGACGTTATTTCTGGGCGAAAAATGAGATTTTCAAACTGAAAGTGACGTGTTTCTGGTACGACGTGTTTTCGGTCGAAAAATTAGTTTTTTTGGTTTTCACGACGACAGTTCACAGTGTTGTCGTGCATGGTCGCCATCGTAAAATACATCAGAGTACATCCGAAAAACATCGAATTTGGGGAAAACATGCAAAACGCCGATGTAACGTGTACGAGTCGAAAAAAAGTGAATAAATATTCCACGGGCTCGTCGAGGGGGAGGGGGGGGGGGGGGCGAGTTAGCTCTTGCCGTTCGGCATCACGAGCATCCGTCAACGCCAAATGAATATTTGATAGTGAGGGCTGCACCATCGCGAATTTCCAGTCTCGCACTGCAAGCTCGGCGAGGAGGGAGGGGGGGGGGACTCGAGTGTGTTACATGTTTATTTCTCGTCGAGGCCGAGATGGGTTACTCTCGTTTGTGAAACAAGGGTTGAATTTTATTCAGCAAATATTTCCCTGGATGTACCGGGGAAATAACGAGGAGAGATTCTCCCCACGCACTCCATCGCTGTATCTCGAAACGTATCGTCGAGCAGATTGACGCGGCGAGAAAACAACTCGCACCGGCTCGTAAATTCCCGTACGGTAAAACGATATCCTCGACTCTGGATGTAGCAGTCGTGCATCGCCCGAACACACCTCTAAGCACGTCCAACCGAGCTGATCTCATTTCGTGATTGCCTCCACTCTTTCCTCCCTTCGGAACAATTGTTTCATTGTTTTCCCGGAAATTAACGAGCCGGGTTTCGTTAGTTCTACCCGCTCCGCCTCCCCCACCGGTCACAATGGAAATTCTCAACCGAGTCTTTTTCACTCCGAGACTCTTTCCACCTTCGCCCGAGCTCGACTCTCTGTTGTTTAATGTGTCGAGAAAAATAAACCGAAGAAAATGAAGAGAAAAAATACCGAACCAAGATTGAGGGAGCGAATTCCTCGGCGAATAACCCTCACGAAATCGCGCTGCATAGGGGAGAGCGGGGCAAAACGGCATAATGAGGCAAAACGCAATTTTCCAATATATTGGACCTTTTGAATGGTGGCCGTGACTGTGAGTGGGGCAAAACGGTGTTGAAAATCCGGATCTATCGTTAGGACAAAATGGGACATCCAAAAATTATTGGAAAATTTAGTTTTACCCCCGCTGTCCCGTTTTGCCCCTCTGTCCCATTTTACCCCGCTCTCCCCCATTCGCCATCGGGGGAGACGAAAGAATCCCGCGATTCCAAAAATACTGAGATTCACACTCATTTTTTTTATTTTCTTGGCTTTTTTTCCAGAGGTTTTTTTTTGCTACGTGTGAAACAACACCGAACATTCTCACTATCGCGGACCACCCTCTTCGGCCGGCTCCAAATTCCAAGTGTAAACCGTATTCTCGGACGGTTTGCGAGTTTATAGTTTATTCTTCCCTTACAGCTCCGCGGGAAAGAGAGTTAGAATCGAAAACCTTCGCCCGGCCCCCAGGCCTGCGACTCTATCGCACGTTTTCCACTCGCTACCGACAGAAAACCCTCCCCCGCCCCGCACGACTCCCCCATTGACGCCGCTGGATTCTATAGTACGTACACTCGGCTGTTATTTATTTGCGATAGTTCCTACCCCCTCTTTTTTTTATTCTCACTGACCAGCTCGCGTCCCTCTCCACTCTTTTCCCGTCAATTGAAACACTCCCCCAGCCCCGAGACACCTCTAGAATGGGCGCTGCGCTCTTTGTTCGCTCGCACCTCGTTTTTCTCTGCTCGCCAGCGTTGGTGAATCAGAAAAAAATTCATCACCCTCCCCCTGCGATTCTTTAATTGAGTGAAGCCGACGTGGCATTCTCGCATATACGGGTGAGCTAATTGAAAAAAAAAGAAAGGGGAAGAGGGGCAAAAAAATCTCGCATATTTCCGGTCTCGAGATACGACGGTGGAAAGAAAACGCGCTCGTTATATTTTTTCTTGGGCTCGCAGCGAACCCGAGATTAATTGCTTTAATTTCCGAGCGCCCCGGCCTTGATTAATCATAATTAACATGGTCAAATATATGATAACCGGGCAACATTTTTATTAAACACAAAACGTTGGCTTTCCATTCCTCGGGCTCCCACTTGCAAATTAAGAGATTGCAATAATGGCCTTAATGCTCCTCCCGTGCTAGCCTGGCTTGCTTTTCTCCCGTCAGGTCCGAAATTACTTTGCCACTTTCGGCTCTTATTTATCGCTGCCCCTTATTACACCCAACCCCGAAACTTTTCCCGCGGGTTAGACATACACTCAGCCCGTTTAACGCCACTCCGACTCGCCTTCGTGTATTCTGTTTTTTTTTTTCTTCTTTTTTTTTCTTCTTATTTCCCTACCTCTCCTCTGTTATTATTCCCCGGCTCTCGGTAATGCTTTTCTCCACTCGCCGAGACGTACTGCGACACTTAATCTTCCCCGCGATCCCGAATCCGCGCCGCAGCACACATCCGGCTACCGATATCTCATTTTACAACTGAGAAACCGCGAAAAAAATAACGCCCGCCAGCCGCAGGTGTACGACGCCTCACGCCGCCCCTAATTGAATACTCCATCGTCGCTGTTTCATGGGAATGCATCAAGGAGGCTCTCCATTATAGACGCCAACGGCGATAATTTGTTTTGGTATTTAAATTCAGAAGAAAAAAAAAATTAACGCGCGGTAAGTATTCACAGAAAACTGAGTGATAGTGGTCATTGAATAAAAATTTAACGAGCAGTAAGTATTCACAGGAAATGAGTGATAGTGGTAATTGAATGAAGTTATACTCTTATTCCGGGATTGAGCATTCCGAGTTCCCCAAGGAACCTCCTCAGGACCCAATTATTCCGCGTCCCTTTTCGCAATCTTACAGCACAAAAAAAAAATTAAGACCATAATACTTTTTGGCGACGAATTTAAGCGGAGGCTTCCGACTGAGATGTTTTTATAAATAATTTAATAAACGATTGGTAAATTTGAGGCTCTCGTTCGACGAATGCGAATGCATCAAGGATGCTGTCCATTGTACACGTCACCGACGATAACTTGGATTAGTATTTAAATTTACGAAAAAAAATAACAAACAAATTTAACCAAGCAGTAAGGTAAACGTCCCAGTGACCGAACACGTCCCAGTGGCCGCGCAAAGCATGCGTGCAAGAGAGACGTAAATACGATTTTTCATGCATGTACGGGAACTGGGACTTCGCCCTTAGGTGTGCGGCCACTGGTACTTTTACCTTATTGTATTCCTTAGTGTATTCACAGAAAATGAGTGATAGTGGCAATTGAATAAAGTTACGCTCCCCTTCTGGGTTTTGTTCGTTCTGAGGGCACCAAGGAACCTCCTCAGGACCGAATTATTCCACATCCCCTTTCGCAATTTTACGCCACGAAAAAAATGAGGACCACAATACTTTTTGGGGACAATTTTAGGAAGCTCCCGAATGACATGTTTTTAGCAAAAAAAAAAAAAAAAAAAAACTATGGTTAAATTTGAGGTTCTCGCTCGACGGGTATCAATTTTGCTCACCGCCAGAAGTTATTGCAAGCGCGGAGCGTATGAAAGAGGAAGTTGGAGGCGTGATGGAAGTCTCAGTCAATGTCTGAATGCTCTCCGGCGAAAATCTTCGGGTTGCTCGTAATAATCCGCCAAAATCTCGACGCGGAAGCGTTCACGGGATGGTTCGATGAATGCGGCAAGGGGGGTAGGGTTGGGCCCCGCGGGGGGCGGAAGGGGGCATTTCCAGGGGGAAAGAGACGTAAGCCCTTAGCACCTTCGAGGCGTTATATCAAGTCCGTATAAGCCGCGGCCGCCCCCCACGGCCCTCCTTCGATCGAAAAGTATTTCTCATTTGGCCTTTCAGCTCGTCTTAGGATTACTTTCGGGATGGGTTGAGGAAAACGGCGATAGACGCGGGGCGGCATGGCCACCGCAGGACTGGCGAGGAGAGTCGGTGAAAAGAGTGAAACGGCCCCGATGAGAGACGTGAGAAATTGAGAGAGAGACGCCACTGAGGGACTTTTCCATCGTCCGAACCCCGCAACGACTTTCTCCTCTCCTCACCTATCGATTCTCGTCCTCTTTATCCATCGCCCGTTCATACCCGCCCGTTTCCTCTCAATCTCTCCCTTCCATTCTTCCTCCCTTCGTCCCACGAGAAATATATGACACAATGCTTCCAACTTTTCTCAGTGACTTCGCGACCGATTCTTCTTTTCCTTCCGTGTCTGTTCTCTTTTCTCGATTCGTATTTGACTATGCAGGTGAGATCTCATCCGTTCACTGAAAAAAGTGTAATTGACGTTCGAAAGCGAATTCCCTCACGAAACGTTGATGTCCGGTTCATGTAAGAATTTGGCTTCGACCGGAAGTCGTTGGCATTCGCGAAGAAAATTCATTACAGTTTCTGTTACCGACCGAGTCCGCGTTGAAATTCTCTTCCTCTTTATCCATCGCCGTTCGTACCCAAACGTTTCCTCTCAATCTCGCCCGTTCATTCTTCCTCCCTTCGTCCCACGAGAAATATATGACACAATGCTTCCAACTTTTCTCAGTGACTTCGCGACCGATTCTTCTTTTCCTTCCGTGTCTGTTCCCTTCTCTCGATTCGTATTTGACTATGCAGGCGAGATCTCATCCGTTCACTGAAAAAAGTGTAATTGACGTTCAAAAGCGAATTCCCTCATGAGACTTTGATGTCCGGTTCATGTAAGAATTTGGCTTCGACCGGAAGTCGTTGGCATTCGCGAAGAAAATTCATTACAGTTTCTGTTACCGACCGAGACCGCGTTGAAATTCTCTTCCTCTTTATCCATCGCCGTTCGTACCCAAACGTTTCCTCTCAATCTCGCCCGTTCATTCTTCCTCCCTTCGTCCCACGAGAAATATATGACACAATGCTTCCAACTTTTCTCAGTGACTTCGCGACCGATTCTTCTTTTCCTTCCGTGTCTGTTACCTTCTCTCGATTCGTATTTGACTATGCAGGTGAGATCTCATCCGTTCACTGAACAAAGTGTAATTGACGTTCGAAAGCGAATTCCCTCATGAAACGTTGATGTCCGGTTCATGTAAGAATTTGACTTCGACCGGATGTTCCGGTTTGACATCCTCTTTATCCATCGCCGTTCGTACGAACGACGCGGTACCCACCCGTTTCCTCTCAATCTCGCCCTTCCATTCTTCCTCCCTTCGTCCCACAAGAAATATATGACACAATGCTTCCAACTTTTCTCAGTGACTTCGCGTTGGATTCTTCTTTTACTTCTGTGTCTGTTACCTTCTCTCGATTCGTATTTGCCTATGCAGGTGAGATCTCATGCATCGGAGAGTCCAACGACTGGAATGTATCCGACCATTAATACTCACTGCAACAAAAAAGTGTAAATTTAATGTACAAAATTGTGTTGAATAATTAATATACTTTTTCATTGAAATTAAAGTAAATTATTAAAACTAAAGTACTTTTATAGTAAAATTAGAGTCAATTTTTAAAAATTAAGTATTTCCAATGTTTTTAATACACTGAACATTAATTTTTCATCACAATTGAACATGAAATTTAATATACTAGTTTTTGCATAAAAACTTCCAGTCCGTTACATTAAATTTTATACGAATTTTTTAAAAGTGTAGCGCCCGCGTAGAAAATTCATTACAGCTTTTGTTACCGACCGAGTCCGTGTAGAGCGGAGAGGAGGGAATTTCGCATCGCCATAAGGCCCCGATCTGAGGTTCTAAAATGTCTACCACGGCGATAACTTGGGCAACTTGGTCACGGTCAGCTCGCTTTCGTTCCCAGAGAGACGACGAGAGAGCGACTGTACAATAAATGACAACAAAGTTGGAGCCGCGGGTTTCGAGCAAGCTTCAAAAGCGGCGAGCAACCGACCACCTCTGAAGCTGTTGGTTGCCCGTAGCCAAAGCAGTTTTCTCGCCCACTTGTGCGATCGATTCTAATTATGTTTAAACGCTTGCGAACCTCGGATCTCCTTGACGGTTCGTCAATACCGCAAGCTCGTGTGTCAGGCTTACGAACTCGCTGTGACGTTCCCAAACGGTTCGACAAGATTTCCATGCCGATCGGCATTCGATCGAGAAATTTTGCAATATCGCGCGAAACATATCGGAGCGATGTCGAATCAAACTATTTTTGACGGGTCAGATCCCTCATTCGCTCTGCGAAAGACGGTACAGATACGAAATAATTTAACCCCTTTATACGAGCACAAATTAAATTTCACGAAAATCGATTCAAGTGTACAGACTCGATGGTACTACAATTTATTTTTTTATGAAACGCAATTAAATACCATGCAGATTGAAATTTACAAATCGTTTCATCATCATTATTTTTTTTTTTTACATGCGAATCCTCCTCGCCGAGCACGCAATACAAACATCGTGTTAAAAAGCTCATGGGCTTTGCTAATGGAAAACAGAATTAATACGGGAGCGATGTAAAAATAAAAATTATTTGGATATTTTTATGTCGCCTCGGCTAAATCCCGCATCGAATTCGTCGAATCTACCGCATCGTGTACAGTCGAACAATGTTTACACGGTTTCTCATCACCGATATTACAATCCTTTTTCTAATGGACTACGTTCAAAAAAATAATCTCCATTAAAAAAAAAAAACCAGGTCTCTATCAACCGGCATTTTTGACGGGTCGAATCCCTCATCCACTCTACGAAAAAGGGCACAGATACGAAATAATTTGACCCCTCTAAACAACTACAAATTAAATTTGGTGAAAATCGATTCAAGTGTACAAATTCGATGGCATTACAAATAAAAAAATAAATAAAACGCAATTAAATACCATGAACCTTGAAATTTACAAATCACCTCCCTACAATGTTTTTTTTACTTGCAAAGCCTTTTCGACGATCACGCAATAAAAAAATAACCTTAAGAAGCTTATGAGCTTCGCTGATAGAAAAAAAAACAATGCCAGAGCAATGTAAAAAATGGCTATTTTTACTACATTTTAATGTCGCATCGGCTGAATCACGCATCGTATTCCTCGAATCTACCGTATCGACTACAATCGCACAATGTTTGCACGGTTTATCATAACCGATATTGCAATCCTTCTTCTAATGGACTACGTTAAAAAAAACCATCTCCATAAAAAAAAAAAAAAAAAAAAACAGGTCCCTATCGCCCGGCATTACGCTCCGTCCAAGTGGAGATAGGGGATGCTTTTTTCCCTCCATTCTTTCGTGCATATAGCCGCGCGTAATCCGTTCCAGGTACCGTCAATTTCCCGGTGGGATGTAACGCCCTCCGACCGCTGTATACCTGTATTTGAGTTTCGATGAGGCGAATGGAGTACGGACAGGGAGAAGACAATTTTTTTTCCGCCTCCCGTTGCGCTATACCTTCGCGGCGTGGCTCGCGGATGGTCGTTTAGACCGCGTCGGAAGCGACAATGCAGCCCGCGCCAACTTTAATTCGAAAGGTAAACCGCGATAGGAGGTGAGAGAAACGGCGAGAGCGCGATTCACCGTTGGGGCGAGTGAGTTATCCCGGTAGCCCCAGTGACTAACGGGGAAATTTGATCAAGCGATTTATTTCGCTACCCGGGCTCGATTTACTACGCACGAAAAGCTCGAATTAATTAAGTCACGAATAAAGTACTTTATCCTCGTAACTACCAACGAGTCCGCGCACGGTGTCAATATCGGTCATTTCATTTCGAGTCCGCTCCGGCAAATTCAATCTAATTCCCACACCTCGCCGCAGCCCGGGGTTCTTGACGGTCGGCCTCCCATAATACCCTGAATTCGGTGGACCACGAGTCTCGGTTTTCCGCCACGGCAAAGTCGTATCCCACGACCGTGGGACAAATTTCACACCCGCCATACTGTTTACGAAAAAGCTTTCGCCCTTTCGGAACTATCGTCCGCTCGAGAAAAGCTTCTTTTACACCGGACAAAAAAATATCCCCTCCGAGCGGTGTCTTAACGAGGGAATCCTCCTTTTACAACCATTTGCCCCGGCGCAAAATTATTTAACCCGATAACGTGAGCGTGGGGTGTTTTTTCTTTTCAACCCCAGCAGCCAGCGTTCGGAAGCTCCGCGGCTCGGAAGAATTGTGTTTCTCGGCTGGCGATTAGATACCTTTAATTTGGAGTCTCTGTTGTGGAACCTGTAAATAAAACAAAATAGAGCAAAACATTATCCGCTGTACCAGCTGGTTTGAATATCTCATTTTTTGACCGGAAGTGACGTCACATACGAATTCGTTACTTTCGGTTTGAGAGTCACATTTTCCGACCGGAAGTGACGTCATACGGAAAATACGTCACTTCCGGTTTGACAATCTCATTTTTTGACCGGAAGTGACGTCGTATAGGAAATATGTCGCTTCCGGTTTGACCATCTTATTTCTCGACCGGAAGTGACGTCGTATAAGAAATACGTCACTTCCGGTTTGACAATCTCATTTTTTGACCGAAAGCGACGACATACCGAAAATACATCACTTTTGATAAAAATCCGGTACTTTCAAACCGGAAGTGCCGTATGTTCAGTATAATGTCACTTGTGATCAAAAAATGAAAATTCGTAGATTTGTGCAAATTTACAATTTTCGGGAATGAAAGTTCATTTTCGTTACGGGATTAATCGAAGGCTTCGCGTGTCTGTGGTGCCATCTGCGATGGATAAGAATCTCGAGTATTATTCAAAGGCAACGTACATGTCGGTAGAGAGAACATTTACCGACCGTTAGGAAGTGAGAAATCTCGTACCGCACGCAGGGATGTTGTACTCGTACGACCTCTTCGGCGTATTCGTTCAAGTCTATCTGGCGCTTGGCATTAGCATGAAGTGAGACACTTTTCTGTCGGTCCCTTTCGTCCCACTTTAAGGTGATGTGAAATACCGCCGCCGTTAACAAAAACTGTACCGCCGTAAAACTGCATGCCGTTTTGAGCCCGCAGAGCGCCGAGAAGAAAGAAAATTGTCTTTCTAATGACCTAGACAAAATGTTATAAACAAATTACTGAAATAAAAAATTATGCAACAAATTACCCGGCAACTTAATTCTTTTTTCTCATGAAAATGATTTGCTACTTTTTTTGAATACGTATGCATTTTTTCAGAATTTTATGTAATGTTTCAAAATTGGGTTTTCTTTATGTTAAAATTTATTTGAAATCGCTATTTTCAAACATTATATAAAATTCTGAAAAAATTCATACCTATTCAGAAAAATTGACTAATCATTTTCGTAACAAACATAAAAATGAGGTTACCGGGTAGGTAATTCGTTGCATAATTTTTATTTTTCGTCCGTCGTTATACGATTCTAGAAGAAGCTAGCCCGGCGAACTGTTAGAGACAGGGCAATTTTTTCTCGTTTTTCATCAGACTGATAAATCTTGACAGAGAAATACGAACTGCAGTTGCTGTTATCGACCGAGCAGTGCCAAACCTTTTTGAGTCGATGCGACACACAATTCGCACTCACTACGCGTAACAGCCCCGCATCGAAGGTAAATTCGCATCCGCCGGACAGTATTAATCGTCTCGAACACAGTCTGCAACGACCCTGAAGATATCTCCATGACATAAAATTTGATCTTTGGCAAGTCTCTATCAACGCTGTACTTTAGGAAGAAAACAAAAAAGGTCACTTATAAAATTTCATTTTCGAAGTGAACTTCCCCGTTCAAAGTTTATGCAATGCAAAACACATCCGTTATGACTTAATGAAGTTTAGTCTCGTGCGGATATCTTCAGGGACGTGATCTGTGTCGTGACTCGTTACCATCGGAGCGGCTCTATCGGTGCATCTCGTCTCGAGCCGCGAGATATCGACAGACAAAAAATGAATAAAATTGTCGAAACAAAAATGGTCACTTATAAAATTTAATTCTCTAATTGAACTTCCCCGTTCAAAGTCTGTACGATGCAAAACACATCCGTTATGGTTTGATGAAAATTAGTCTCGTGCAGATATCTTCAGGGACGTGATCCGCGCCGTGACTCGTTACCATCGGAACGGCTTTATCGGTGCACATCTCGTCTCGAGCCGCGACATATCGACAGACAAAAAAATGTTCTCAATGAATAAAATTGTCGAGCCGGCTTCGGCTGGCATTTAGAAACGAGGTCAATACGCATGGCCAGCGCAATACACTATATAAAAAAAAAAGCGCCAGCGACGTGAGAAAAGTCTGCTTACAATAAGATTGAGTCACGCTCCGTAATCTTTCATCCTCTCGCGCTCCTCGTCCAGCGACGGTTTCTCGAGGCGAGTGCACCACTTACGAGCCACTCCAAAAAAAAATACTAATGGGAGTCATCAGAGTGGACACTCGCCTGAGACAAGTGTGCTCTACGCTCGGCCTCAACGCGAACGGACCAATATCGCTGGATGCGCGGGTGTCAAAGATAGAAGAGCTCGCACTTTTTTTCCGCCCGCTTGCTCCGATTCGATTACGAGTCACGACGACGACGAGGAGAAAACTGTTACAAGAGATATCCATGCTTTCTCTCTCACCCTCGCCGATAAACGCGAGGAGTCCCACTCGTATAGTCGAGAACTGAACATTGTATTGCGACGAATAACGCGATCCGATTTCCGATATTCGCGAGTTCTGCGCATCGTTTTTTTTTAATTTTATTTTTTTACCAATAAATCCGCTGTACAAATTTCTCCTTTTTCCATTAATTTACGCTCCGTCCAATTTGTCCTGAAATAATCGTACTTTATTTAATAAAATATATATATGTATATATTTTTTATATTGAAAATTGTTGCATAAACTGGTGTTATCTTTGTCGGCATTTTCGCGATGAGCGCTCAATGTCATTGTGGATACTGATAATGTAATGGAAGAAAACTCGACGGAAATTCATTGCCGGATCGTACAATACTTTGTATCGCGATGTTAAGCGGGTTCAGTCGATAATTGAAGTTTTTATCGCGATAGCGAACGCGTATCGCGATAACCTCAAACTTAACCCAGATTAAAGTTCAGATGCGCCGATGATGCATCTATGCGTCCAAACTGGTCGAACGAGCCAGTCGAGCGTTGTTCGAGAGTCGCAAAACATCGCTGCGCTCGAATCGGTCGCTCGGTCGTTCGATCGGAGACTCCCCCAAGATTTTGCCGCGTATTTAGTGGGGATAAAAAGATCGTGAAAAGTTTCGCACTGTTTTTCTCGCGGTTACGAAGGCCGGCATCGAGAATGGATCGCCGACGGCAAGGGGAGATTATAAGAGCAACAGCCACGCGCAGGCCGCAATAAAGGCGACGATCAATTTGGCGAGTCATCCGTCAGGTAAATAATCATCGTCCAGCACGAAAAAACAAAAAAATTGCAACTTAGTATAATAAAGTGCGGCAGAGTTGAGGCTGTTATTTTACTGAATTTTTTTTTTTTTTTTTTCCTTAAAAAAATCACGCGCAGGCTGCTATAAAAGAAACGATCAATTCAGCAAGTCATCCGGCAGTTAAAAATAATCATCGTCCAGGACACAAAAAAGAATGTTTGTATTCAAAATCAAATAATTAATTACAATTCAACTTGGTATAATAAAACGTGATAGTTGGCGCTGATGGTTTACTTAAATTTTTTTCCCTCAAAAATAAAAAGAGATTATCAATTTGGCGAGCATCCGTCAGGTAAATAATCCTCGTCTAGAACCCCAAAAAAATGCAACTTAATATAATAAAGCGTGACAGAGTTGCCGTTGATGTTATGCTGAATTTTTTTTCCTCAAAAAAATCACGCGAAGGCCGCAATAAAGGAGACGATTAGTTTGGCCAGTCATCCGTCAGGTAAATTCTCCTCTAGGACCCAAAAAAAAAAGAAAAAAAATTGCAACTTAGTATAAAAAAGCGTGACAGAGTGGCCGCCGGTATTGTACTTAATTTTTTTTCCTAAAAAAAAACGTCACTAGAAACGAATGCTAAAGAGTTTTTGGTTCTCACGAGCTGTTTATTAGCATATCCATTTGTTCGAGAATCCTTGGTCTCGGCCCCGTTGACCCATTACTTACATTGTCACGCTCTGACAAAGTCCAAAAGTTGGTCGTACAGCAGAGACGAATATCGTCCCGCCAAGCGACCTTCGTTGATACACCGATTTACGGCATTTTTTCCCTTTTTGAACTTTTTTTATTTCTGTGAACGTGTTCATAAGGTGAACGGCCCGAATACTGAATACGCAAGGAAAACCTCTCGCTACGACCGTCCAAACGCATGGGGACGAATAACGATAAGCGACAAGTGCTCGTACTTGCGCCCCGTCATTGGTCAGCGAGGGGCAGACAGAGTGCGGTGATTGGTGAAAGATCTCGATCGGTAACAGGGACAAGGCCGATATCATGCCGCCCGAGGGTAATTATTCTTTCGTGCTCGTACGGAGACCATGAATTACCCCAGCCTGAGATTAACTTGAACTATTTTTAAATTCGCAAACTCGTTAGTTCGATACAATCGATACGTAAGGACGACTTTTAGTTTACAGTCGACTGACCGTTATATTGCGCTTTCGGGCCTCTGGATACGCTACATTAGAGAGCGAAATTATCGAATGTCTCTAGTCTATTCTAATAGTGTGATATTTAGACCGAGTAGAGGTGTCGTGTGTTGGATTAATTGCCTCCAGTAAATATCGATATTTTGAATCGATTTTTTACTGATGGAGTAATCATTCAGTTTTTTTCTGATAGAGAACCGGGGATCGAATTTTCAATTGAAAGATTGATCGATTGAAATAAATATTTCTTGTAAATTTTATAGGTGTCGATTGATTGACGTTGGGAAAAGTGGACTTAAGAGTAAGCGACATCTGTGGGGCTACAAAACAATATGTGTCAATACTGCTTCTATGAATACAATGAGGCGGTTTCGGTGTTTACGGCCTAAATCGGAAGAATAGCTAATTTTAAGTGCGATTGGTTGCCTAGAGAATAGACAGTTACATGTAAACTGGTCAATTCCAGTCGCCCCCTTTACGTTCGTTCACTATTCTTTTTTCTGGCCCGTGCGTTATAGAAGTGCGTTATTCAAAGTGATATCGAAAATCTTCCAATATAGCGATTAGTCAATTATTGTCGTGGGTGAACGCCGTTGACGACGTTCACCCACGATCGCTGTTATTGATAATGACAACGTGCACCGGGGCAGATTACAGATAGGGTTACTGAACCGTGAAAAAAATATCGATTGTCAATAATCAATTTCAATATCGATCTTCAATATTCCAATTTCAACATCGACCTTCAATTTTCCAAATTCAATATCGACCTTCAATTTTCCAATTTCAATATCGATCTTCAATATTCAATTTCAATATCGATCTTCATTAGTCAATTTCAATATTCTAATTTTAATATCGATCTTCAATATTCTAATTTTAATATCGATCTTCAATATTCTAATTTTAATATCGATCTTCAATATTCAATTTCAATATCGATCTTCAATAGTCAATTTCAATATTCTAATTTTAATATCGATCTTCAATATTCCAATTGCAATACCGATCTTCAATATTCAATTTCAATATCGATCTTCAACAGGTGCAAAGCGGCGCGGGGTGTCTTGCCAGCAGAGCATCTCCGCATAGTGGAGGGAGCTTTCCCCTCACAGCCAGATAGCTTGGAGACAGAATTGAGGGGAAACGCGATATTACAGAGCGCTATTTTACGGACAGTCGACTGTAATTCTTTTATCCGTCGGCGACAAGAGTTTTTACGTTACGTTACACGGCCGGCCGTGCACTTGACCTCCAAACGTGATTACGAGGAGTCACATAACGACACGAGTGCGCGTTGGATCACAACGGCACACAAAGTAGGAGAGCACGTGGAATCGCGGAAACGTAGTGGCCTGTCGGAGAATACAATCGAACCGCCGAGCTGCGAGCTAGGTGAGCACCCCAAGTTATACTCTTCCTGTGTTTCTCACTGCTTCGACAGTCGCAGCACGCTCGACGAATCACGCGATGACTGAGCGCGGTGGGGTTCGTCGGGGCGCATGCGCACGCCTATGATACACTTAGCTAGGAGAAAGTTAAGTAACCTTTGAGGCTACCGTTATGTGATCATAAACTCGGGAGAATTTTGTAATTTTACGGTGTGAACAACATAACAGACCTTCCACTGTCCATATTTCTATGTGACAGATTGGAAATGTAGTGTAGAGAACTTTTGCAACAAACTCTACAACAATTTTGTTTATTCAATCTCGCAGTGTATTTTCTCATTGTTTTTTTATTTATGTATTTAATTATCTATTAATTTTTTCAATATATAGTGTAAACTTGGGACCAGTTTATAATGGTACAGTGCGAACAACTTATCAGAGCTTCCCCTGTACATCTTTCTGTTCGATAGATAGGATACGCAGGGTAGAGAACTTTTGCAACAAACTCTACAACAATTTTGTTTATTCAATCCCGCAGTGTATTTTCTCATTGTTTCTATTTATGTATTTATCTATTCATTTTTTCATTTATTTATTTATTTATTTTATGTAAACGCGACTCGGATATTTTCGTTGCTTAAAGCTGGATATATGTGATGTACATGGAATTGTATGCCACCTCGTTATATTTTTGTTACAAAATTCTGTATCTGTGGCTTTGCTGTAAACATAAATATTGTTCTCGCTGACTCTCTCTAAATTTCGCTATACGGGGAAGAATATCTACGAAACTATAATGAAGAAAGGTCCGATGTAAACACCGTCGAGCAGCGGTGCAAAAACGATTGATAATCCTCTCGCCAAGATTATACGCACGAGCTTCGACGACACTACACGTATCGTGATAGTAATTTGCGACACAAGTGCGGTAAAGCGAACTTTTACGCACGCTGCGACTCATTTGACAGACCGCGTATAATGTTCGCTACACCGTACTAGTATCGCAAAATGTTTTTTATTTACTTTACGCACGCTGAAGCGTGCGTGAAGTAAGATCGGACCGATGTGCACATGCGCCCGGTATTCACACTGGCTGTAAAGCGCCACTTTCGCCACTCTCGGCAGGCACAAAAAATGTCACTTTTCGTGCCCGCATGAGCTACATGCGTGAGTTACGAAAAATTGTTTTTTTCCATAGTAACATTTCAGGGGACCGTTCGGTGTTTTTAAAATCGGGCGAGATACATAACCGTACAGTGTTGTAGTATAAAGACAAACAAATATCCAGCCAAAGAAAAAAAAACACGAGGCTAACGAAGGAAGGTGCGACGTAAACACGTGAAACAGCGGTGCAAAGACGATTAATAATCCCGATAGGGGTATCGTACGAGATAGGCAAATCCCGCCGAGATTATACACACGAGCTCCGACGACGTTACGCGTATCGCGAAATTGTTTTGACTCTACTGCACGCTTGCGGCAAGGTCGTCGACGAACACACAATGGAAGAACGCCGAGCGGGAAATGAGGGACTTCCGGTCGAATTTGCATCGCGTATCGGTTCAAAAATTCACCGATTCGGCCAACGAAGAAAATTAAAAAAAAAATGCAGAAAGAAAAATTCTACGTTGTTCCGCGAGCGAACAATGCTCGAAGCCGGAATGGTGCGCGAACACTAAACAAGCACATCGTCAATTTATAACAATTACATCGTCCAACAACGGCGGTGTCGCAACTGTCGATGCTCTTTGACGCTCTTCGACGCTCTTTGATAAAAAAAAAAAAAATACAAAGCCGTCGGCTCTCGGCAAACTGGCACAGTGAATAACTTTCTTCTCCGATACGTTCGTAGATGCAATACCACGCGGAATTCGTGACCTCGGCCTTATCCCCGACCTCGTCGACGACACGCAACACTTTGCACATTCCGCCCTCCCCCCTCCCTTTACTCGCTGAGAGACGTACAGATAAAACTTTTCGCAACAAATTATACAGCCAACTATCGTGGCTGTGATATTATCGCTGCCGGTTCGACGATCGGGGATAAATCATTTTCTCGATAGTAATTATCGAGGCCGTAGGAGGGGGGAATATGTTTGCGCAATGTTTCGACGTGTGTCTGCGATTCCGTAACGCACACCGTAAAAATAAAGCGTATAGACGATTGCCGAGTGGGGCAACATGGAACGGTGGGGCAAAACGGGACGGACAATCTGGATGCATCGATGGGGCGTCGTAAAGTTATTGGAAATTTTGGATTTTGAAAGCCCAATTTTTCCAATAGTTTTTGCTCCGCTCTCTCTCCTACTGGAACTTGGAATTTGCTTACGTTACTTACATTAATTGGACGTTAATGCGCTTTTTCGTAAAATTGAAATATCAGATATTGAAGTTACAAATCTTTTGTCCTGAAGTTTATAAAAGATTTCATTAAAATTGCACCGCGCATGTGCTTGAAACTTCAGAAACAGCTTATAGAGAGAAAAAAAGCTAATGTACAAAAATTTCTAATACCGTTCATTAATTTTCATAGAACATTTTTTTACAGTAGATACCGTAAAAAAATTGTAGATTTAATGTACCGGCCTGGAAGTTTTTATGCAAAAACTGGTACATTCAATTAAATGTGAAATTGTGATGAGAAATGAATATAGTTTTTCATTGAAATTAAAGTACTTTTATATGAAATTGAAGTCTATTATTAAAAATAAAGTATTTCTAATGTTTTTAATGCACTGAACATTAATTTTTCATAACAATTGTAAATGAAATTTAATATAACGGTTTTTGCATAAAAACTTCCAGTACGGTACATTAAATTCTATACGAATTTTTGATTTCCACCGCTGTTCTAACTTATTCGCAGAGGGTAATTCCAGGTGGATTTACAATTTGTGGTCACGCAATTCAAGCGATAATTGCACAATGGCGTTTGGCCACTTTTTGTTGCGATTGACCTTTCGATCACTGTCAAGTAATTGCTGTTTCTTGGCTTTGCAGTAATGGAGTTTTTTCTCTGTTTTTTGTTGTTTTTTTTGTTGCAGAAATAACTTAACTATAATTGAAGCTTCAAAGATCTGAAAAAAAAACACTGTAGAAGCGGAGGAGTATAATAGAGCATCGATTATCCGAATTAATTTGCACCGGTCACCGTTCGGATGATACAAAGCTTCAATATCTGGAAAACAACGTTCGATAGGAAAAATCCACTGATACGTTTAATGTAATAAAAAAGTATCGATGGGAAACACAGTAACATCCAAAGTCCATCAGTCGTTTGGGTCATCGACAGCTCGCTTTGCGATAGACCGCGGACCCTCCCCAGAGAGCTCCGATTGTCGTCCTCAATGGATTTTTTCCTTATTTGGTCGAGGACGCCGTAGAGATTGGTGCAATTGAAGAATCGCAACAAGGGAATGACCTGTGATCAATTGTAAATACACATACGAAGCTTCATGTGTTTGATTTTTTTGTCTTTCATCTAACTTTGCTCTGGAATTGCGCTGATTCTCCTCTGATTCTCCTATGATTCTCCTCTGATTCTCCTATGATTCTCCTATGATTCTCCTCTGATTCTCCTCTGATTCGCCTCTGATTCTCCTATGCTTCTCCTATGATTCTCCTCTGATTCGCCTCTGATTCTCCTCTGATTCTCCTCTGATTCTCCTATGATTCTCCTATGATTCTCCTATGATTCTCCTATGATTCTCCTATGATTCTCCTATGATTCTCCTATGATTCTCCTATGATTCTCCTATGATTCTCCTATGATTCTCCTATGATTCTCCTATGATTCTCCTATGATTCTCCTATGATTCTCCTATGATTCTCCTATGATTCTCCTACGATTCGCCTCTGATTCTCCTATGATTCTCCTATGATTCTCCTATGATTCTCCTATGATTCTCCTATGATTCTACTTTAATTCCGCTCTGATTCTGCTCTGTATTTGATCTGACTTTGATGTGATTTTTCTCTAACTTGGGTCTGATTTTGTTCTGTAATTGCTTTGATTATGCTCTGATTTCGCTTTGTACATGCTCTGTTTTCACTGTGTATTTGCCCTGATTTTGCTCTGTATACTATATTCTTAGATGCTTTACGTCAACGGTATTCAACCTATTTTGTACTCAAACTTTTCTTTGCCTCGTCATATGTACCGCCGTCATATGTATCTGTATCGCTTGGTCCTCAGGAAATTTATCCTAGGACACAATAAACCATCTATCTATCTACGTTCGTTACTGCAGAAAAACGAAATACCATGGCAAGGCCATGATATGTAATTGTCCGAATTTTCATTATATCCATAAAAAATGGCTTTTCTGAATCGCGACTGCCGAGATTAGTGCAATTGAAGAATCGCAACCAGAGAATGACCTGTCACTATAATTACACGAAGGAAGGTCCTTATGTTCGTTGGTACCCAAAAACGAAATACCATGGTTAGGCAATAGTATGGTCCGAATTCCGATTATGTACCGAAATGGATTAACGGATAACACGAATAATTTATGGATAACACGAACAACCGGGAAGACTGGAAACCGCATCGAAGGCGAAGCAATCGGAGCGACTCCTGGAGATCGGGCTTGAATCGAGTTTAAAAAAAAAGCACGCATGTGCTCCGCCTGTGCAGCGTTACCTTCCGTTCGCGCTTCGTTCCCCGTTTCGTACCGACCAACCGTGAAATGGAAGGGGAATCGCTCGTGGAAGGTCCGAGTTTTAGCATCGACACCGAGCAAGCCTTAGTCGAATCCGAAGAAAACCCGAACTCTTCGGCTATCGTCGGCAACTCCTCGTCGATCGGTGCAAAAACGTGCCAACAGCAAAGGTTCAACGGTGCGATTGAAAATCGTTCGGCGCAACAACAAAAAACTTGGAAAAGGAAAAAAAAAACAAAAAAATATTACCACGCAAAATCGTCGACTCCGCGAGATTTTTCTATCCGGTAACTCGCTTACCTTCGCGGATTAGCGAGAACACACGGGGGAAGAAAAAAAAAAGGAACTCCCGTCCCCACGGTCGACCTCGGGAGGGGAACTTGACGAGTGGTGCAAAAACTGGTTTCTGGTATACGCTTCGCTGCGCGTATCCCGAACGATAGCCGGAAAAAGGAAGAAAGCGAAAAGGTGTATCGAAAGATGGAGGGAGGGCTTGTGTACGCGGCGTCGCCGTCATCGTCTCTACGATCAGAAGTTACATTAGTTAGTGTCCCGTCGTCGTGAAACAAACGTGTCCAACACTCCCGCAGAATCCAGAGTCGTTTTCGCGAGTAGCAACTATTTTTGTTTTTAGTGACTCGTTTTGTTGGTCGCAGCGGCGTTTCTTTGCAGGTGATTACTTTTGACCCATCGATAGATTAAGTTGATTTTGTTGAATCGTTACTCGGATCGTCGACGCTCGTTGTCGGGGGGTTTTGAGGAATCTCGAGGGAAATAACGATTGTCGACGAAATACCGGCTCGGACGCTCTCATCCTCGCACTGATAAAAAAAATAGGGTTGAAACAACTAAGATTCGGGCAGGGACGTTCAACTAAATATTTTGTTGGTTGATGGTTTGTTGGAAAGATATCGAGGAAGATAGAAAAACCAGAAAAACCAGGCATCAATGACAGGCAGCGTACACCTAAAAAATTTGTCAGTTCAACCATTTTTTGGTTGATTTTACCAAAATATTTTTGAGTCATTAAAATATTTTGTTCGCCCAACTAAATATTGATTTGAACGTCCCTGCCCGAATCTTGGTTGATTGAACTGTACTGTTTTATCAGTGCGCTGATGATGAAGATAGAAACGGAAAATTCGTTAAAAAAAATGAAATAAAAAAATTTTATGCCGGTGTAGTTGAAATAGTCTGAAACTTTGAAAAATCGCAATTTTTTCGTTGCCGTCCGGAAGTGTGTGGGTGCATGTGTGATAAATTTGCAGATTTGGTGACCTTGAGACTCGAGGACGACTTGAGCGATCAAGGTGAATTTTGGAGACCGGTAACTTCACACCGTTCGTTACGTTTTTTTTTTTTGAGATTTTGTGAGGATTAATTTTTCCCCAAAGAATATCCGTGACTCGTTGGAATTTCACTAATTCTTAGGGAGCGACGAGTAAATTAAAATTGCATCTTCGGTTTTATTATAATCGGCTGCTCGTGCATGGTCGATCAGTCGAGATAACTACCGAGAAAATATGTCCTTGAATCTACAACGAGCTGTTCCGTTGTGTCCGATAAAAAGTCTGGTTACATTAAGTTAAAGATATTCGCACGTCAAAGTCCAATCCTTTGCCGAGCTTGGGATCAAGTTTCTGCTTATCTTTCGAGAATCGCTGTCGCGGCCCTTTCGTGGCATTCCTTCGCGAATTCAACACCGTGTTCGATGTACTCACGGAGCTGTACACACAGCAATTACCAGTAAATGCGATTGCTTTTATTTCGTTGCTTATGTTTTTTTTTGTTTTTGATCGTGCAAAAATATTCAATGAATTTGTGAAGCGATCTTGAGTAAACCGTTTAGTGATCCCTCGATCACTAAATTTATAAGTTTAATGATAGTTAGGAATCACTAATATTTTTAGTTTAGTGATAGTTAGGGATAACTAATATTTTTAGTTTGGTGATAGTTAGGGATAACTAAACGTTTTATTTTAGTGATAGTTAGGAATCACTAAGCGTTCTAGTTTAGTGATAGTTAGGGGTCGATAAACTTTTTAGGTTAGTGATCCGAGGGATTACTAAACTTAGACTTTCGCTCGGCTTGAGTCCGACAAATGCAGTCGACACTGATAAACCAGGAATAAATCAAGTAGTAAGGCATCAAAGTCCAAATATGTAGGACAGTTGTGCCGTGTTATAAAACAACAGTGGCTTTACTTTCCAAGTGTATTTAATTATATTGTCACGCTCAAACAGTGTCTGTTGTAACGTTCCATTAACATCACCCGTCTAAAAAAAATGATTACTTTGTCACCGTCTCTACTTTTACCCGGTCGACTATAAAAATCCTTGTGGCTTGGTACTTTCCAAGTGCATTATGCATGACACTATATTAAGCCACGCTCAAACAGTTGTTCGTTGTGACGTTCCGTTAACATCACTCGCGTAAAAAAATTTTTAATTTATCACCGTGTTGACTTTTGTGCCGTCAACTATAAAAATCCACGATCAATGAACCAAGAATCGAAAATGTTTCTGCATCCTTTTTTTTTGTTCTCGCGATTATGGGTCAATTTATTAGCTAAAAAATAATCTCGCTGAAAATAATACCCCAAAAAACCGCAAATAAGTAACTCTGAAAATGAGTATCGATGCGTTCGTGCGAATTCTCGCGTTTATCGTACGATTGAAAAATTATATTAAAAAGAAAAAAATATTGAAAGTAAAGACGCTTGAATTACATAATTGATTATGTTTGACATATCGTAATTTTTATGAAGAGCAATTTGACGTTGTGACCTCGTTAATCCTCGTCGAAGATTATCTCATTGAAATTCCCAAGAATTTTACAGTGTAATAAAACTGCGTACATATGAAACGCTAGATCGGATCGCTTTGTTGCCGGAAGAAAAATGGAGCGATACGGAATGCCATGTATGTGTGACAAATGTCCAAACGCGCGGTCACAGAAATTAGCGAAGTGAAGACGAGAACGAAGCGGAGTCGATGTTTGCGTTACGCGATAGCGACGGAAAAACGATCGGAAATCGCTGACGCAACGGGCCGATAATGTCCGTTTAATGAATAACGCCGTTTAACACTCTCGAACACATAGCGCCGGAGTCACGCGGCCTCAATGACTGACACGCTACATCGCTCATACTTCGAGTGAAAGAAAATTTAACGAGATCACGGAAACTGTCAGTGATCGTGTGTCACTGCATAGCATTTTTTTGTTTTCATAATATCTCGTAGAATTATTGTAGATTTAAATTCACGATCGGACTTGAAAATTGCAGTTAATAAAAACAAAATTAAATTTCAATTTTTTAGGAAAAGGTAAAAAAATTTAATTGCCAAGAAAAAAATTCAAGCAGCATAGTTCCATGCACAATGTTTTGCAAAGCAAGAGGAATGTTAATTCAGTTGCAGCCTTTCCGTTGTTTGATTCATTCGCGAACGGCAGATCTTGCCGATTGCTTCGATCGTCACGAATATACGACAGACCAACAAAGATAAATCGGGAAATGTCGGTGATTATTTGTCATTGGATAGACATTTTTTTATTTCATAATATCCGGTAGAATTATTATGACTTGAAATTCGTGATGGAGAGGTTTGAAAATTGCAATTAAAAAAAGAAAATATTGGATTGCAGTTTTTGAGAAAAAAGTTTAAAAATTGCAATTTTTTAGGAATATGTAAAAACTTGCAATTGTAATAAAAAAATGTAAGCATCATATTTCCTACTGCAATAATTTACAAAGCAACAGGATTGCTCGCAAGTAATTTAAACGCTACCAATGCATAGCGTTTAATTCACTTGTTCCTTTCCGATTGTTTGATTGATTCATGAACAGCATGTTCATGAAAATACGATGGACGATCAAAGTTAAGATGAAAATTTAAAGCGGAGTGAACAATTCTCAAAGCGATCGGTACGGAATATCAATTTTTAAAAATTATTATTATTTAAAATTCACCGCGTCGTCGCTATTGTGTTGTTCGGAGCGACTTCTGTGATGGACAACGTTCGCGTTTGAATATTTTTATGCGGCGCTGACCAGCTAGAATGAAATTGCATATCGTTATCGAAGCAGTCGAGGGAGTCAAGCAAAAGACAAAACAAGAGACAGAAAAGACCGTCGTGTATCTACGTTTCATTGCGTGTCCCCAGAACTTTATACCCTCTCGGGTCCCGGTGCACCGGTATTTCCAGTCATGTCACTACCGCCCCATTAATATTCACCGCAGCCGAGAAAAAATTCTTTTTAATTTTTTCGTCTCTACTCGCATTTTCTGAATGATCGAAGCACCGGAGGAGTCGTTGGTTTTATATCCTCGGACTATTGTGCACGGCTGAGTAGCTCTCACAACAGTCACACTCCTCTGAACAAGCTCGATATGTATCTTTACATTTTTTTTATATCTGCGGCCAATTTAATTAGCATTTAGCGTAACACAGTAACTCAGCAATCTGTTCGGACGACAGATAAACACGCCACGTGTCGCTGTTTTTTTTACTACTTTACAGTTAAAATACGGGAATTAAAATACGGGAATTAAAATACGAGAGTCAAAATACGAGAGTCAAAATACGAGAGTCAAAATACGAGAGTTAAAATACGAGAGTTAAAATATGAGAGTTAAATTATGAGAGTTAAAATATGAGAGTTAAAATATGAGAGTTAAAATATGAGAGTTAAAATATGAGAGTTAAAATATGAGAGTTAAAATATGAGAGTTAAAATATGAGAGTTAAAATATGAGAGTTAAAATTTGAGAGTTAAAATTTGAGAGTTAAAATATGAGAGTTAAAATATGAGAGTTAAAATGCGACAGTTAAAATACGGGAGTTAAAATATGCGTCCCTAAGTAATACGACCCGAAAAATCGATAGGAAAAGAAAAATTAAAAACATAATTTCCTCTATGAGGAAGTAAAAAAAATTACACCATCGAGTCCCAATTGCAGACGATACGGCTTGCAGAGCGCGGAGAATAGCCAAGAAAACAAAATTAAAGTCTCCGAATGCGTAACGTAATATACGTGATGCCAGACACCGGAATTCCCGCATGCACGTGCTCTGCTATTATATCGTTACGTAATGAAAAATTGACGCAACCGCGGCAGGCCTATAATATCCTTCGACGCTAATATGACAATGAGACGGCATCAGATTTTTTCACCCGCGGAGTATGGACGACGAGTTAAAAGGATACAGCGCTGAAGATTTCCTAAGACGGGCAATTGAAACAGTCATCGCTCTTGGCTTCATTAGGCCGAACAAATTAATTTCATTAATTTCATTAATTTCATTTTCATGAGAAGGTCTAATCGAACTATCGTTGGTTGTTTGCAGATCCAATCGGGAAAATCGTCGGTACCAAAGAGACCCCAGAGCGAACGAATAGAGGGAAGGCGGAACAGCCGACGCAACTCGGAGGGACAGCGTTACGTCGACAGCCGCACAGCTGCTTTGATATTATTTACGTAACCGGTCGAGGCTCGGAAAATCGTGAGACGACCGGCAGCCGCACGAGGCGTCGCGCTCCGTCGACCAAAAGGAAAAAAAAAATCAAACTTCTCAGAAGCTCGTCAAGAAAAGTAGCGAGAAAAGAAAGAAGTCCTATAATGTCGCGGGCAGTCACCGACCGTTATACCCAGTGTGCGCAGGTGTCGTAGAGGTGCGAAGGATTCGTTTCAACGTGACAAAACACTCCGCACGTTGCCTCGCCTTGGGCGATCATTTCTATCAGAAAAATCACTGGATCGCAGGATCTCATGTGAGCAACAAAAAAGAAATCCACATCCGCAGCATCGAAGCTGCGAGACCTGACGCATAGACAACAAGTTGAAGCCCACTGGAAAATTAGGCGACGAAAAAAAAAAGATGACTTCCTACCAGAGAGCAGTGGTGCTGAATCTCCCGGAGACTCACACGATCGACATTGAGTTCGTGAACCTCGCCTACGGCGTGAGTACGGGTTTCCGGCGTCCGTTGAAGCCGATTCTCAAAGGGGTGAGCGGTGTCTTCAAATCCGGCGAATTGACCGCAATAATGGGTCCATCGGGAGCGGGAAAGTCCTCGCTGCTGAATATCCTAACGGGCTTTCAGAAGAATAACATCTCCGGCAGCGTGAACTACCTCGGCGCCCAGGGTAAGCAGGGACTGCACGTGTACCGCAAGGAGTCGTGTTACATTCAGCAGGACGATCAGCTTCATCCGCTCTTCACGATAAGCGAAGTGATGACCATGGCGGCGGACCTGAAACTGGGCAACAGCCTCAACCGCAAGGCGAAGCAGATGGTGATAGACGACGTCCTCGAGACGCTGGACCTCTTGAAGGCCAAGGAGACGCGATGCGACAGACTCAGCGGCGGTCAGAAGAAGAGACTGAGCGTGGCTCTGGAGCTCGTCGACAATCCGCCGGTGATGTTCCTGGACGAGCCGACATCGGGCCTGGACTCGTCGTCGTCGCTCCAGTGCATAGCCATGCTTCAGACGCTGGCCAGAGGCGGAAGGACCATCGTCTGCACTATCCATCAGCCCAGCGCCGCCATCTACGAGATGTTCGATCACGTCTATCTCCTGGCTTCCGGTCACTGCCTCTACCAGGGTGCGGCGACGAACACCGTTCCGTACTTCAGCAGCCTCGGCCTCGTCTGTCCCCAGTACCACAATCCTGCCGACTACATGATCGAGGTCGTCAGCAAGGAGTACGGCAACTTCAACGAGCAACTGTCCCTCGCAGCCTCCGGCACCAGATCCTGGCGTGCAATCGCCCCGGCCAAATGCCACATGTACTCGGTGAACGCCATCGCTAGAAACCACAAGAACGAGGGCAAAGCCACAATTCTCATCAACCCACCGTCGGAGTTGACCAGATTTTGGATACTCTTCAATCGGTGCGTCATCCAACTCTACCGCGACTGGACGACGACTCATCTGAAGCTCATACTTCATTTTCTCGTCGGCCTGCTGCTCGGACTGTTGTTCGTCGAGTCGGGAGTCGACGGTTCCAAGAGCCTCAACAACATCGGTTTCCTGCTCGTGACGATCGTTTATCTCTGTTACACCAGCGTCATGCCGGCCGTTCTCAAGTTTCCCTCCGAACTGCCGGTTCTACGAAAGGAAAAGTTCAACAATTGGTATCAGCTGAGGACATTTTACATAGCGTTTCTCGTCGCTAATTTGCCAATTCAGATGCTCTTCGCCATTGTGAACACGTCGATGTCGTACTTCTTGACCAGTCAGCCGCTCGACTGGCAGAGATTCGCCATGTTTCTCGCGATGGCGATTCTCACGACCTTCATCGCCGAGAGCTTCGGCCTCGTCGTTGGTACATTGGTAAATCCCATAAACGGAACGTTCATCGGTGCCATATCCGTCGCTGTTATGCTAGTATTCTGCGGTTTTCTCGCTCTCTTCAAGGACATGCCGATGTTTATGTATTACCTAACTTATCTTAGCTATCTGCGTTACTCTCTCGACGGTCTCGTTCAAGCGGTTTACGGCTACAACCGCGAGAAACTCGCGTGCCCACCAGCCGAGCTGTACTGTCACTACAGAACACCGGAAACTCTCATGACTGATCTGTATATGATCGAGGGAACATACTGGCTTGACGTTGTTATTCTATTGGTTAATTTCGTGGTTCTGAGGGTCATAGGTTACTGGACCCTCAAAAGAAAGCTCATGAGTGGTTGAGGATTCAACGGTCCGAGCCGTTTGTCCTGAAGTTTCTTGCCATTTTACGGTTTTAAGTGAATTCACATTGCGCAATGTGAACGAACGTGATAGATTGAGTCACACACACGTAGACGCACACATGAGGATCAGGGATACGGGGTAAAAATCGGTAAGACGATGTAACAACGGAATCGTTTGGAACGAATGATAGCGCAGAGAATCGCCCAAAAGTTCTTGCCATTTCATGGTTTATAAGTCACCCTTTATAAGTCACATCTCTATCTCCACACTGAAAAATAAATGTGCGGGCTGCCAGGGGGAAAAAGAATGTATTTCAATTCTTTCAATTCCACATGATATTGAAAGACTGTCAATGAGATGTTGAGACGGTAAGACATTTTATCAATGCGCATTTTGTCAATGCGACATTTTATCGTTTCAATCCCGTATGGAATTGTGAGAATTGAAACAACAGGTCTTTGCTTTGGGCGCCCGAAACCGAATTTTAATTGAGTCATTGTGTCGGATGGTCGCAACGTCATTGGCAAACGGCAGCACGTACTCCACTCTACTTCGCACGCACCAGTTATCCCTACCCTATTCTCGCTCTCTCCTTCATTCACATCCATCCGCTCGCAAGCTACCTCTTTCTCCCACCACAGGCAGTTACCGAAATCTCGCTGTACAAGACGCACGCATTTCGAATAAATATAATTTCGTTATCGTTTTAATTGGTCGTCTTTCCTTCGTGACTCCTTAACCGTCTTCTCTGGGTTAGTCTCGTTTCGGTACGGTTTCGGCCTGTGTGACTTACAAAGGGTTGACTACACTTCGGTTGACCGCAAACGGGACTTTTCGCGCTACGGCCTGAAATGAAAAAACGAACGAAAAGAAATTAGACGGGCAGAGATATTCTATCGCCCGTTACGCATGGCTTTGTGCGCAGACACGTTTTAACGATGGTTAGAGACACGCCGAACAATGGCCCGTACGCGTAAGTGATGAGGTGAACTCAAAATTCGAAACGGTGAAAAAGTAGGATCGCAATAAGAATAATAATCGATCCGGCCAGTCGGGAGTAGAGTTGGGCGCTGACTTTGTGACCGGTCATTTTTTTTTTATCAATCGACCGTTACGTGATCGTCAATTGACGAGTCTGGAAATGACTGTACTGCGACAAAGACGGCATAAACTCTACAAACATCCACGGTCCAGGCTTCAAAATTAATAGAGTACCAATCTCGTTAATCAGAAAAAAAATGATTTTGTATTCACTTTATAATATTGTTTCGTTAATGAATTAGTTGATAAAAAAATGAAAGTACGAGTGATTACAAAATTGCTAAAAGATTACTAGACAGCTAAAAAGTTTACCAAATTTGTGACAAAAAAAATTACGCTCAAATCCCAACTAGATAGATGTTTTTTTTTTACTGTTTTGACCATATTCTGAAATAAAAAAATATGGCTAAATAACGCTTGCAAACAATTACGGTGATGGCACATCTCTATTCGAGAACATTGAAGGAGAAAAACCTGTTCTTCTCCCTGAATCGGTCCAAGGATACAACGGGAACGTTCGGAACGAATTATAGCCCAGGGCCGTTCAGAAATCATACTCGGGTAACTAGCTTCTCTCTGTCTGACATTCGCACCAGCGCAGCACTCTCTGTCGTTCTGGGCGCGTTCGCCAATGCAGTTCCGCTCCGTTCGGCTAAATCTGTAAATATTATAGATGTATCCACATGTATACATACCTGAAATAGGCGTTCTTATATTCCAGTCTGCTCTCCGTTCACGGTTTAGTTTTATCATAAATCGGCAGTTTTAACATAAATCGGCAGTTTTAACATAAATCGGCAGTTTTAACATAAATCGGCAGTTTTAACATAAATCGGCAGTTTTAACAAAAATTAGTTTTAACACCCTCGCGGACCAACCGACCGTAAAACTTTGGCTTGGATTTGGGTTGTTATCTAACAATCTACTTCAACTCAATCAGTCGATTGATGCGCCAAACCGACTCTGATTCTAACTTTCTGGAGTTTGGTTTTTGGTTGATATTTCAAAACCCACCGTAATACGAACCATTATATATGTCGGATTAAAAGTTGGTTCACAGTTAAAATTTCCCAAAACCCTATTTCCGACTCAACGACGAGATCACCGATAGCTCTTGGCTCAGGGTTCGAAATGGGGTTGGTTTGAAAAATCCAAACGTAAACCAATATTCTATCCGACACATATAAAGATTGGTACTAATATTGGTAAACAGTTGGCTTTGTAGTATCGACGACAAATCAACCTCTCGAAGGTTAAAATCAAAGTTGCTTCGGTGCACCAATTAAGGTTGATTTTCAGCTTGGCTTCAGGTTGGTCAGAAAACGAGGAAAAAATCGAATGTACCGTTGGTAATTAAAAATAAAACCCACTAGCGGTGGACAGTCACAAATAAAAGAACGCACAGCTGAGCAGATCTGCATACAAGAACGCGCCCTTTCTGTTATCTACGTAAGTTTCTGAACGAGCCGCAAGTCAGGCGCGCATAAGAGAACGGTCCAATAGTTCTTACCATTTCACTATTTTAACTGCACCTCTGCTGACCCGGATGGGAACTTTTCGCGTTACGTCATAAAAAGAAACAAAAGAGAAAAGAAATTACACGGACAAAGGTATTCTGTCGCCTGACGCGCACGGTTCTTTGCGCATGTACATTTTAACGAGGGTTAGAGACACGCCGCACAATGGCCCGTGTGGCTCATCGATGAGGTAACCTCAAAATTCGGAACAGTGAAAAAAAAGGATAGTAATAAGAGTAATAATCGATTGGAACAGTCGAGAGCATCGGAGAAGAAAAAAAACTTGCCGATCTTCCTGGCAATCTATCGAGTCTCACCCCGAGCGACACCGGACGTGAAATTAAACACGATAAATAATTAATTAAGAAAAAAGTTGAGAACACTAACCTGTTTTGGGCGACGCTGTTGTGTTCATCTAAAAAAAATGAGAAGCTGACAAGCATCTTTGCACGTAATTTCGTGAGCTCGATGAAAGATTGCCAAACGATATAACCGTTGGGAGACCTTCGCGTCGAGGCGACGCAGAAAATAGGTTGGTCAAGCCAGTCGAGAAGCATTCTGAACGGGGAATTGGGCAACACTTTTTTTTTACTATTCTCCAAAGTTTAAAATAAACAAGAATCTAGTTTCAGGTTTTTGTTTCGCATTCGGCAAGGATGGTTTAAGGATCTCGCGGGGAGATTGGGAAAGGTGCGTGTCGTGCCAGGGGTCGCGGTAATTCACTCGCTGAGTTGCAATTCTGTAAACGAGGCGCTCCAAGGCGACGGTGTCGCAACCTCGTGGGCGACGACTGAGTGTTGCTACACTCGAAGACTGTAGCGAAGCGAATCTCGCGACTGCGGTCGCGCTCGACCAAAACCCTGTTTTAATTGTCAACGTTAAATTAAACGAACGAAATAATATTAATAGCCAATTGAATTGCAATGAATTTAAGGATTAGCTTGAATAGGCAATTGCGGGTGTAAGACAAGTATGGAAATCCTCGCTGCTGTATGTGGAGCGAGTTTCGACTATAGTGAGACGTAACTTATAGCTTGAAGTAGAATAATAATTTGATGTGTATACGATACGATTAATTACATTTTTATCGCTTCGGATAGTACGGATCGTACAATTAAAAGAAAAAGAAAAAAAAATCACTTTGGTGAATAGTCATTTATTTAATTAATCCCGTTCCGACGCTTGTGTTCCATCGCTCCACAGCGCGAGACCCGACGAGGCTACGTATACGCCGGACACACAAATAGCGAATTAAATGATTATTTATCTTTCCTATCCGAGGCACGCGCCTTACTCGCTACTTTCAAATGTCCTCGCTTAACGATGACGAAACTAGAGTACCAATAGCGGAAAGTTCCGGAACGCCGTTCGAAAAATGCATGAACAATTGCATTTTTTCTTATGTTTGTTTTATCGCGCATGCGTGTACGATAATTAGCGACAGGTACAATTACGCGGCCGTGCGGCAAACGAGACGCCAATCAAGCGATGAGGAACGCCGAAGTCATTCGATAATTTTTTGGCTCCGAACGTGTATGAATATATTTTATAATGAATGAGGCAAGTGCAATTACAGGCACGCGACAAACGAGACTGCAATTACGAGTCCTCGGTGCTGTCGGGCCGTCATTTTGTTTTTCCCTCAGGAATATCGGGTCGGTGATTGACGTTAATTTTCCTTTTATTATTCAACGTCAATAAGCGAGTCAATTGAAGAGATCAACTGTCCACTTAACTCGGGATGTAATGGAGCGAATTTTGAAAAAAAAAAATACATACAGATAGACATACATATTGGTTTTTTCAATAAAATTTATTTAAGAATCTAAATAAATTAAAATACATGGCAACTGGGTACACATCGTTGAGCTATATTTTCGTTTATAAAAAAAAAAAAAAAAAAAAAAAAAACAAACAAAAATGTCCCTTGCATTCTCAGCGTATCGTCCTCCTCTTATTCCTCGCGTCATAATAATCCTCTTCGTAATGACGATAGAACCTGATCGATATAATTAATTAATCGGTAGTAACTAAATAATGATAATAATAAAATTAAATCGACAGTGAATAATAATGAACGTCTGACAATACGGGCTTGTAATAATCGTCATCATCATCTCCTCATCGCCGTAATGATAATCGTAAATAGGTAATTGTTTAGGCATGCGTCACCGATCCGCCTTCGCTTGTCGTTTTATCCTCGTCTATGCTCTCTTTCGATTTATCTTTCAACCGTTAAATATATACAATTATGCGCGAGATATGTTTTTTGAACATGTGTGTGTATTCATGAGTGTGTTTATGTCTGCGTGTGGGTGTGTATGTGACTTGGATGGTATTTGTTTAATTTTTATAGTAAATTTTTTCCCTTCGTTTTTTTTTTGTTTTTTTTTTCATTTTGTTTAAAACTGCGCCTCGTGTGGCTGCTTGTCCAGTTCCGTTTCGCGTTATCATTCTTCGTGCGTGTTCCTTCGCTATCCAACGACATTCGACTCTCTTTCTTATTCAAACGCCCTCGTCCGGACTCTAGGATCAACGATCGTTCACGCCGAAGCCATCGAATCCAGGGATCAATTTATTTCCTCTTATCGTGTAATTTATATTCCACTTTTTGATTGCCTCACTCAATCGCCAATCCCTCACTGTTTTTTTTTTTATGCAGATATATTATCGTTTTGTACATTTCGTCGATGCGCAGCATTTTTGTTATCTTGCAAACTTATCCCGGGATCCCGGCTCGAGCACGAGGATGTATTGACGATCTTGTTTCCTAATTATCACCGAAACCACCGTTATCCGCACGACGCGCGGTTCTCGCAATTTTTTTTGTTTGTTTAGAGGCTGACGAAAAAAAAGCCCACGGCACTATTATGTACAAATACAAACTAATATTGTCGCGAACGATCGATTACGAGAGCTCCTCTGTCCTCGAGTCATCCTCGCGCCGCCGCTCTGTCGACGATCGCGCGAGAAAAGTACCGAGCCGTCGCAATTGCAACTGCATTGAGTGCGAATCATTATTATTATTATTTTTTTACCGCAATAACATGCAGAGGCGTCGTTTTACATCGGTAATAAAATGCAATTGCAATTGCGTCGCGTACGAGTTTCTCGCGCGACCGCGGTGGCGAACGCGCTTGGCTCGACAAAAGAAAAAAATGCCCGGATCATTCTTGCCCAATATCAACGCATATCGCTCGGAACAAAATCCGTCCCGTTACAAATAACAATGGGCTAACTCTCGAACGACGACAGTGAATGCCTCGGGGCTTCTTTTTTTTCATCTTTTTTTTTCGTATTCTTAATAATCTTTATGTACAACCGTTACACATTTTACCTCACTCACTCGATCGCTCTCAACCCGTTCTCGTGCATTCTTCAAATCACATTCACTCGCACTCTCTTTCTCTCTCTCATCACGTTTATCGACCTAACTATCGCGCTCTACAATGTAAACTCAACGAATCGTAGTGTGTGTGTTACACAGGTAATACAAGTTTCAAGTATAATCATTTTGTTGCTTCTTGTCGTTTAGGATTATTCGGGGGGGCTTCTCTCGTGGTACGAATTTTCCGCGTGGCGTGTGTTTAGCGGTGAACAAGGGACTCTCGGTGGGGAGAGGGGGGGGGGGGGGGAGGGGATAAATTTTCATTCTCTCGAGGGTGTCGAAAAAATCGCTATGGGACAATTTCTTCACTCGGTAGTAAAAGTCTTAGGATCGTCCCTCGTCATCGGTTTTTTTTTCTTTCTTTTAATCATCTTCGTTAATCATTTATACTATAGGTATGTAGAGTAGATGCTATCCCCTTTTGTTCGTATTATTAATTATATGTGGCTGTTAGTTTTCTCGCACAATCGTTAAATTCGCCATATTTTTTCTCGTCTACCCTCGTGACTCGCACACTCCCTTTTGTTTTTTTTTTTATGTATATCATCGAAAGAGGAACCATCATTATCGCGTAGTATTTTTTTTTTCGTGTTTCATTCGCTATTTATAAAAATAATTTCAAGCCGCCGTAGTTTATTTATATTTAGAGCAGTATTATTCGTTTTTTTTATTATTTTTTAATATTTTTCATCCTCTCTGCCATCCGTGACTATGCGCATGCTTTCCTCTCGGTAAGACCACGACTATAGTAATATGCCTTTTGTTTTTTCTTCTTTTTTTTGTTAACTTTTCAAATATTTAATTTGAACGGATCGCGCTCATCGCCCAAGAGTCTCTCGTCGTTGAAAAACAAAAAAAAAACTCTTCCCTCGTAAATCCCAGCCCCTCCCTCTCTCCGTATCTACCGGGACGCGTGTCTCTTCCACTCTACAGTTCCAATGTAGGTGGTGAACGATTCCCGATGACTTAAGAAAAAAATAAAATAAAAAAAAATCTTGAAGAAAAATACAACTTCTCGCTTCTGATATGTTCGAAGAAAATTATATGTATAATACAATATATGTTGCCCTTCTCGTCCCGTGCACCGCGCGGCTCTCCTCGTTCCGTTCACACCATTTACGAATAATACTTATTTATTGTCATAGATGCCGGTACGCGGATAATTTTTTTTTTACGTTTTTTTTTTCTTTTTTTTTCTTCAACAATACCACTCCTCTATTCGCGGTACGCGCACAAACGAAAGCGGCTCTTTTTTATACTCGACTTTTGTTCACCCAGCGAGAGAGAGGAGAGAGGGAGGAAATCACGAAAAGACAAACGAGAGATAAGTCAAGTCGGATACAAAACAATGAGAACACTCTCTATTACACTCTCGATTATCAATCTCGACGCATGCATACCCCGTATATATATTTATAATATATACTCTTCTCCCGCGTAATTAATATACAGAGACATACGCGAGCATACATGTATGTACGCTCAATATTCTCGTCGATTCCCTTCTCTTCTCTTCGTCATTTAATTCCCTATTGCGAGAGGTCGGTGTCTCTGCGACGCGACCAGTTCCTCCTGATAACACCAGGACGACAACGGCGACGAAGCGTGCACTGGTCAATTATTATTTCCTCTTCTCGCGATCCTCAATCTCTTTGCGGATTATTCTTTATTCAACACAGGACGAGGCCACCGCCACTGGCGAGCCTCTGCTACTGCGGTTGCGCAGGATTGTGCTGAAGGGAAGGCGGATGTCCCTGTAAACAACAAAACGGTCATTAAATTGTCTTTGAGTCATCATCCAACATAGTTCGAGAGTACACGAATATACTCGGTTAAAAAAATTGTAAACTTAATGCACCGGACTGGAAGTTTTTATGTGAAAACTGGTACATTCAATTTAATGTACAATTGTGATAAAATTTTAATGGACTTTTACAGTGAAATTAAAGTAAATTATTGAATTTAAAGTACTTTTATAGTAAAATTAAAGTAAAGTATTTCTACCGATTTAAACATACTGTACGTTAATTTTTCATCACAATCCTACGTAAAATTTAATATACGTTTGTGCACAAAAACTTCCATTCCAGTACATTAAATTTCATACGAATTTTTTTGATAGTGTAGGCACGTACGCTGAATTTTTTACCGGCCTTTTTCTTTTAATGCACTAATAGTTTCCTATACTTACAGGCATCGAGGAGAAGGGTTGCTGCGTGTGAGGGTGCGGATGCGAGTGCGGATGACCTATGTGAGCCGCCAGATGACCCGGAAGCTTGGGACCGTCCTCAGCCTTCTCCTCTTCTCTCCTTTTTAAGCACGCCGCCTTGGGATTCAAGTTTCGTTCTGTAAAATACAATAAAGGCGTAAATTTTTGATACTTTTTATTTTATTCATTTTTTTTATATATTTTTTTTTTCTCGTATGCCATTACCTCTGACTTGCTGCTCCAGCATCATAATGACCTCGACAGCCATGTTCAGAGTTCCGAGTTTTGTCTGCGGTTTGTCAGTTTTCAAGTGCGTCTGGCACATCCTGCCGAGTTCCTTGAGAGCCTCGTTTATATCCCTTATACGTATTCTGGAAAGACACGTCGCAAAGTCTCAGGCACAAGTTTCTCTTTCAACCTCCTTGCCAAAATACAACGTTTGTAAACCAAAAGCCAAAGAGTGGTTCGTGCATTTGCAGGAAGTCATTAAAAAATATATATATATTTTTTTAATTGTACACATAGAATACGGGCCGCGATTTAAGTTGTCACGATTTTTATTACTCGTGTCCGCGGTTTCTCCGACAAAGACAATCCATTTCCATTTCGGACCGGGGAGAGTGAGAGAGCCCGATTTCTCTTACCTTTCCCTAGCATTGTTCTGCTGCCGCCTCTCTTTTTCCCGTTGCGCCTTCACGTCGGGATCGTCATCCTCGTCCTCGGCGCTCGAACAACAGTTGCGCAATAACAATACTCGATTAATACACCTGACCGTTCAGTGTTAAGTGTCTTACTTAATTCTAGTTTAATGAGATTATTATTTTCCTTTAATTTTTTTTTTTCAATAAAATACCAGTCTTTATATTTATATCAATGGCTTAGCGAGTTCTCTCGTGATAGCACCGTATCGAAAAAAAATTCAATTGTAACAATCAATTTTTTAATAGTTTAATAGTTTATTTTATATCTAGGTGTATATCGTGGAAAACGTCGTTCGAGCGGTTCTCGGTGAGACTGATATCCCCGACGAGATTCTCTAATGAACACACGCAGCTCTCCTGTGTTATTTTTTTACATCGATTATTTTCGTGACTAAAGAAACAATGACAACACCTTCGAGGGCCCGTATTCTTTGTTTCAACTATCTGGGGCGAATGAAAAAAAAAGTTAAAAAACGTTGCTGGGTCGACATGTTGCGATTTTCCTTAATTCGTCCGTTTTTGTCGCTGGCTACATGCAAGATAAATTCTAAATACATTTGGGACGTATCACACACGTTCCTTTACCCTGTTTCCATCATTCCTTAATTCATACGTTTCTGGGACTTGCTGCATTTGAAATATATTTCAGAGAACATTTTAAAAAATGTCTATAAGGTCGCTTCCGGTTTGAAAATCTCCTTTTGAAACCGAAAGTGACGTTTTCCCATATGACGTTACTTCTGGTCAAAAACCAAGAATTTTTAAACGGACGGGACGTTTTTTGGTGTGACGTCACTTCTGGTAAACAAAATAAGACGTTTCAACCGGATGTAACGTTTTCCTATATAATGTCACTTTTGGTCGAAAACTGAGATTTTGAAACATGAAGTGACATTACAGAAAATATTTAAAATTTTCTCCGGAATACATCTCGAACGTAGCTAGTGACAGAAATCGACGGTGTATGTGACGTTCTTCTAAAGATAACAAAAACTCGTGAAACTGTGGATTTCTAACTACATACAGGAATGGGAGCTTGGTTTAATCAAGTGTTTTCGTCACTCTTTGTGTTTAGTAATACGCTGTTTGTAAAAAGTAAATAAAAAAAGGAAATGACGCACATCGGCCAAGTCGTAAATTACGAGTATCTTTGTCGTCGGTTTGTCACCGATCGTAATTCGTCACTGAGACGGACATGAGCCGTTGGAGCTAACCCGATCGCGTCCTCAAATTGCTCGTTCCCCTCTTTTGTTGATTAATCGACCATTTACAAAAATGCGTTTTTTTCGAAAATACATAGAGATCTAATTGATGTGAATGAGGAAAGAAATACCAAAGGGAAAGGAAGAAATACCCAACGTGCCAGATCTAACATTAATCCAAAAATTAATTAAGACCTGCATCGAACTTTTCTTCAAAAATTTAATTGAGTATTACAATTTGATTCAAGAACGAGAAATTAATGATTAAACATGCCCATTTAGGAAGCAGACTCCAAGTCCGTTTTCCAACCAGAGTCGTCGCAGCCACTCAACCGGAGAGGCTGTTTCGAACAATGTTGAAAAAAAACTCTACGAGTCCTTTATTGCTTTGGATAATGACCGAACTCCGGAGATAAACGCTTGTTCGCCGTCAGTTCGTTGTCGCGCAAGTTGTATTATGTTAACGGAACTCCCAAGGCAACGTGGAGCGAGCAAGCATTTTTTTCCGAAGCATCAGACACTGAATTGGTACTTCTCTATGAGACTCGACAAACTCTCACAAGCCATAGATCAGTACAATAAAATTAGACGATGTAACAATATCATTTCACCCAGATGCAAATTTTTGTTTTTAATTTTTTTAATTTTCTGCGTGTGTTCTTCCACTAACCTTTCGCGAACGTTGTTGGCTTGGCGGCGATCTTTTTCGCGGGCCGCTTTGGTGCCCGGATCGTCACAGTCTTCGTCGGCGCTCGAACAACGATTTTTCAAAGACACAGCAAGTTAGTTTAGGTTGTCGATGTATTTTGTTCTTGTTGCTTTTTTGTACGAACGCAAAAACGGTGTTATCAACGTGAGATTTTGTCGACGAACGGAAAAGCAATTCGTTGCAATACATTTTTTTTCTTTATCTTCCAGCTTTGCAATTTTTTTTTTCGTCCACCTTCAATAAATTGTTAAAGCATTGCAACCCTTGTTGTCCCATTCGTCTTTACTCTAAACGCCGTTGCACAGAATTTTACAGCACTTATAGAGGCGTGATTAATTTTAATAAAAAAAAATCAAACAACATTTTTAAAAATCATATTTCTTTTTTTCAATCTATTTATCGATATTGAGTTAAATGACCTCTAGCGTCGCTGTTGCTATTCTGTGCACCGACCGCCATTGTAGCACGATGATCGCAAATTCGGCTGATAATGATTTATCAGATTTTTCTCATTGATTTAAGAAAAAAAAAAAATCTCTATGAAAAATGCGTGATGCGATGCACCGTCGATAATCCTCGGATACTTACTATCTTCGCGTTCTCTTCGTTCCCTTCCCTTGCGACGTCGAGTTGACCGTCGCGCCTCCTATCACGCCTCCCGTAATATCGCTGCTCGATGGTTTTGTTTCACCGCCGCTGCTGTCCGGCGGGTCTTTCCTCTTTTCTAAAGAAATGTATTCTGACAATTATTGATACTGGCCTTTTTTCCCAACAGATCAATAAAACAATAAAGTACGTTCCAATGCTCGTTCGAACGACAACTATTGTCTACGACAGACCTAGAGCGGATCCAAATTAGGCGATCTGCTTATCCCGGAAGTAAAAAAAAAAAGAAAAAAAAAACCTCTCAAGGATTTCCGTTCCGGGCGATTATCCTCTTTCAGCGAATCCTTTCCGAGCTCTAAACCGCACGCGTCCTCGACGCGCGTTGCTCTTTAGTCACCGAACACACGCGCCGCGGAAAAGAGTTTCGCGATCCAATTACGAGAAACAGGAAGCCAGCGCGTCTCGTCGCGGCTCTCTCGTGAGAATAAACGAGATCCTGATTCAGTTATCTCCTTAAACGCATGACAATCCGAGAGGCCGTCGCGGGTTGCCGAGACTTTTAGAGGAACTTTGGGATCGTCCGAGGGGGCGGGGGGGGGGGGGGGCGAGGGCAAGGCATGAGGGTTGGAGGAGGATTTATCCATTCGCCGTTCGCATTGCTGAATCGCGAATTATCCGGGAGGATAAATCAGCCATCCTCTTATCCATGCGGATAAGAGAAGTTGGGATTGTTCGAGCGGGCAGCGCTCGGAATGCCAATCACCATACTTGGTCCTGACCGTAGAATTCCCGCGAGGAAATTATTCCGTAAAACGAGATATCGCTTGGCCGGGAGTTCGAGACAGATGTATCGTTCATTCATCGGCGAATGCGCGTTAACCGGAATATTTTTGTGGAGCACGGATGGAGGATAATATAGAGCGAGGACGGTCAACGCGCGAGGATGGATGGAGAGAAAGGATCGAAGCGCAGAAGGAATGCCGCACGAGAGTGCACGACGATAGCGGGATATTCCTCTTGTCCTCGGGTCTCTACGCGCGTGATTTATCTAATATTTCCTTATCGGGAGAGGAGTCGCGCAAGGAGCGACCGAACACCTGGGAACTCGGCGGCTTCGTTCGCATTTTTTTATTCTTCCATCCATCGCCCTTTCCGAACCGCGACTATCCGTTAGACGCGGAGTCATTGTGTTCGATGATGCGACGCCGGGAATAGAACGACTTTTACTATCGATACACCCCCGTTAGGATTCGAGCGATGTTAATTCATGGAAGTCATCGTCGTGGTATCGTCGCACGAAGAATCGTTGGAACGAGCATTGGACACTGAAGGTTCGATGCACAGTGGAACGTCGCTTATCCGACATGAGATCGGGTGCCTCCGCGCGGTCCGAGCCACCCCGACTCGTCCGATGCGTTTTGACCCCTTGGAGCACGGTGCATCACAGGCGATAAACCTCTTTGAAGTGAGAAAAAATGCATTAATGTGAAAAATGAATTTTCAGAATGTGGTTATTAATGCGTTTTTTCTGATTTTCCTATAATAGCACTTTAACGAAATCCGAAAAATGCCTTAATAACCACAATGTAAAAAAAAAATGAAACGTAATGAACTGATACTGGAAGTTTGTATGCATAAACTGGTATATCAAAATTCATGTACGATTGTAATGAAAAATTAACGTACAGCATATTAAAAACTTCAGCAATAGTTTACTTTAATAATTTGGTTGAATTTTAACTATAAAAGTACTCTAATTTCAGTGTAAGAGTCTATTAATTCTTCATGACTATTGTACATTAAATTGAATGTACCAGTTTTGGCATAAAAACTTGCAGTCCAACGCATTAAATTTGCAATTTTTTTAAACAGTGCAACCGATGTATTTGAAACTTCATACTTGTAAAAAAAAAAAAAATCTATGCTCTAAAGGGTCAACCGAAGTGTAGGCTCCGATAATACGGAAAACTCGGATAAAGCGGGCAAAAAGTAATGCCCACGCGCGGAGTAATCCTGTTGTCTGTGTTGTTCCAGATTTCACTTATCCGACGTACGCTCACCCCACATTACATCGGATAAACGGGGTTCCACTGTACCGAACGATCTTTCGGTCGATTTCGTTAAAACGTGAGATTCGACTTACTGGCATTCGTTACGGGTAGCCTCTCGATTTTTATGGAACCGTCGGTGTCGGGAGTCGGCGCCAGTCCAGGATAGGAACCCTGAGGCTGCGCTACCGTTACCGCAGGATGTGGACTCGCCTGGAAAACATCGAAGTATCATCGTTATTATTTATTTTTTCATTTATCATTTATGTATTTTGATTTCTTGTTTATTTATGTTATTAAATTATTTGTAACTCACCAAATGATCCAACTGCGGTGGTGAGGTGTGGGAATATATGGCCCCGTGAGGACCCACCGGGCCGAGATGAAGACCCAGTTGGCTCTCCGCGTGATTTCTAAGGACATTTATCGCGTCGTCCAGTCTCTCCTCCATCCGCGTGCCCTGTACCAACAGAATACCGAAACGCCAAACACCCGATTACACAATCGTTCGATAATCAACCTTAAACGTTATATTCAAAAAGCGCAGAGAGAATCGCACGTGCAGAGATCTGAGGGGTACATGTCACCGACACCTCTTTTTTTTTACTGGAAAAAGTTTATTTCGGTTCAGCCGAATGGGTGAATTTTGCTTGTTTTCGCGATAAAGTGACGAAACAAAATTTGCTTTTGCAACGATAAAATGACGGAAAAAATGCGGTATTTTTACATCTCTGCACGTGGACGAAGATCGTACGAGGGGGAAAAGAGTGTTGGATTAGTTTTTCCGTGTTATTTCGTTAGTACGAGACAGGATGATTAATCAGCGTCGAAAAAAAGAATGAGAGTGGGGAGGAAAGCGGGGTGTAAACAGAATGGACGAAAAAAAAAAATTGTTTGTCTTAAATGAAAAAATCGGCAATCCTCACCTCGGCGTTGTCGCGAAGAAAGCCAATGGCATCGTCTAGCCTCTGCTGTTCGGGCGCCGGCTTCTCACACACAACACCAACGCAACAACAAAACCAAAAAACAAAAAAAAACAACCAAGTCAACACAACGTACACAACAAACAAGAAGGGGTGAAATTTAAAGATAAAAAACGATGAATTTAACTTATTAACGAAAATTAATCGACGCAGCGGTGAGCGAACGATATATTTACTTTCCGTCTCGTCGTCGAGTGTGGCAAAAAAAGAAAAGAAAAAAAAACAATATGTGCGTTCATGCCTTGTGCACACACGGTGCGATCAAAAGGTGTAGTTCGTTTTTTTTTAACTCTCGTCGAGTTTTCGTGAAATAGCGACGATGGCTGTTTGTTAGTTACGAAATTTCCAAAATCCAACTAGTGTGTTAATACACGTGGGTTTGCCCAAAAAAAAATATCTGAACGCAAGGCGTCGAGAGTGTCGAATGATAAAATGCGTGAGTGAACGATAATGGGGTAGCTCCTGAATCCAATTACCAATGAAAATCGTTGGCGATTTTTTTTTTTTTTGCATATCCCTGTTTCGAGATGTGTTTGTACGCGGCAATGATTTAAAATAATAAAAAGCGAATGATTTCGAGGGACGAGGATGCGTACCATGTGTATTGTTCCGTGATTCGGATCAGCCGTAAAGTGGGGAGAAACCGGTGCGGCACCGGGGGCCCATCCTGGACCCGAACTGCCAGCCCCTGTCAATGGAGGTGGCGAGCTCACCGGTGTCGAAGGATTACTGCTATAACTCGATACTGATTGGTCCGTGGGATAAATCTGTAACACGAAAAACATTTTTAATAATCGTCCGAGTTACGAGCAACTTATGCGCAATTTCGAAAGACTCGACCGATCCCTTTACCCGATCAAACAATATAATAATAATTTTTATATCACTCGGTGGGAAAATTGCGGCGTTGCGTAAATCCCCCATTTTCACACCTTGTGAAATAAAATTTTGTACGATACTCGGGCGAAAGAAGTTTTCTTAACTCGTGTGATTGTATCTCTTTTCTCTTTTTCAGAAATAAGTTTTTTCGCACTAGTATCGTAATGTACTATTTCCTAACGCATGCACGTGAAACACCTCTTTCAGTTCCTGTGAAGTGAACGCAGAAAGGCCCTTTTCCGCATTGCGTGCGAGAGAAATACTGCTCATGCCTACACAGGCAATACAGTATTTTTTGCACACTAGTGCGAAAAAGTGCCTTTCTGCGCGCACTTCCCAACGAAAAGCGTGATTTTCGTGAATTTGGTAGGAAAATTATATGAATGGTAAGAGTGATCCACATAAGGGTTAAGTGAAGATTCCTCCTGTGACTGCCGCACTCGCCTTCGGCATTTTCCCACTCGTCAAGAACTCTGTTTCTACACTGAGAAAAAAAATCGCTTGCGGGCTGCCAACGAAAAATTTGTTATTCCGATTCTACTTTCAATTCTTACAATTTCCTATGATATTGAAAGAACGCCGGCAAGACTGTCAAGGTGACATGTTATTGTTTCAATACCGTATGGAATTATAAGAATTAAAAGTCGAAATTAAATAAAAACTTTTTTCTTTGGCAGCCGGCAATCAAATTTTATTTGAGTCAACAATATTTTTTTTTCTGTGTACGCCCTTGACAGAGAAACAACTATTGCCACGCTGGTCTTTCGACGAAGGTTGTGAAGTTGGCCTCACAAGCCGGAAGCGAGTATCGTTAGTGAAGTTGGCAGTCGGAGGACTTTTTTTTCATTGATTTTTCGCGGGAAGAAACTTACTCGGCTGCTTACTACGGATGCCAGTGTCTTTCCTAGGCTGTCACCCGTCGGCGTTTGGTTGTTCGTCGAGGCATTTGGGCCGTTGGATGGCGCGGGTGCGCCGGGAGCTCCGGGACTATGGCTGTACTGCAACGAGGCCGGTGACGGTGCACCGGTCCCGCTGCCCGCTGCGACCGCGCCGCTGCCGCGGAACGTCGACATCGGGGGTAGGGAAGCTGCGCCGGTGACCGCCGAGCCCAGAATCGGTGCCGCGGGCTCGCCGTTCGGCGACATGGCCGAATACGCCTGAAAACATATTACAGATATTTAATTGAGCACAAAAAAGAAATGAAATAAAAATAAAAAAAAATGTGTATAAAAAAAAACGAGCTGTTGATAACGGATAAAACGAGAATCGGTAGCGGCGCTCGCGGGGCCCTTCAAAGGGAACGGGGATAATGGAGGCGAGCGAATTCGAGCTTTGATATCGGATACGCTTTGAGGCCCGTATGCCGAGCCACTCTTTCTCTCTCGCGGAGTCGTTCGGGCTGCAACGACGGCGACCGCGACCACTCATAAAACGTCTAATTTTAAGTCCCGCGCAACCGAGAGAGCACGCTTGCTTCCACAACCCGCCCCCCGCGCCCCCCTCGCCGCCCCCTGGTTCGAAGTATATTTATCAACAAATTAGGGAACTCAAACAAGCTTCGCAGGAGCAGCGGAGTAGTGGATGAGAGTGCAGAGTACTAGGAGCGTAGAATACTTTTTTTCGTTTTACGGCTTTCAGCGGAGGACAGGGGGGGGGGGAGATGAAAAGGGAGACCGGGGTGTTCCCGATAGACGGACGCCGAGAAAATGAGTTTACAAGAGCTCAGGACCGATAAACATCCTTCCTCTAATAATCCTCTAATGTCTCGAGAGTCACGTCGAAATGCGCGGTAGAACAATTTCGTTCCCGACGAGTCGTCCGTTCTCCGGGCATTCCGAGGAACGTTTTCTTTTTGGAGCGACAATTGTTTTCTTTTTTTCTTTTTTTTAATGGTTCTTCAGAATTCTTTTGAATTCGGAAAAAATGCATTCACAATCAAGACTGTGAACAAAAATTGTATGGAATTTAATGTACCGGACTGAAAGTTTTTATGAAGTTTTATTTTATTATTAAAAACTGGTGTATTAGATTTCATGTACAATTCCGATGAAAAATCAATATTCGGTGAGTTAAAAATATTGGAAATACTTGATTTATTGACAATTTACTTTAAATTTACTGTAAACGTGTTTCAATTTTTATAATTTACTTAACTTTCAATGAAACAGTGTATTCATTTTTCGTCACATTAAACTGGTACTTAAATCTAAGGTATCAGCTTTAGCATGAAAACTTCCAGTCCGGTACATTTGAATAACATTTTTTTTTAACAGTGAACCGATGTATTTTAGACTTCTCACTGCACAACAATTTTGTTTGAAAATTAATGAACGCTATAGGACGCTTTTTTTTACATAAACAAGGGGGGGGGAGGAGCCGAGATGAAAAGGTAGACGGGTTGTTGCCGATAGTCGGACGCCGAGAAAATGAGTTTGGAAGGGTCCACGACCGATGAAGATCCTTCCTCTAATAATCCTCTAATATCTCGAGACTGGCGTCGAACCGCGCGATAGAACAATTTCGTTCCCGGCTCGAGACCGTCCGTTCTCCGAGAATCCCGAGGAGCGTTTTTTTGAAGAAACAATTGTTTTCTTTTTTTTTCTTTTTTTTTTACAGTTCTTCGCGTACAATTCCAATCCACAGAAAATCCCGAGCCGAGTCGGCAAAAGTGAACTCGGAAGGCGCTCGGCTAATGGGAAACGGGCCCCGGTGCCGCTGGAACAACAAATACTAATTTCGATGTTAACTGGCACGGGTTTGGCGGTGATGCTCGTGAGAGAGGAGAACGGTTCGGATTCACGACGGATCCTTGGAAGACGTAAATCAAACGGAGCTGCTACGCGTGCACTTGACTAGAAACACCGAGTGGTAGAAGGGTTCGCCGCCTCCTCCTCGTTCACCATCCTCCGTTCTCCCGTTGGAGAGAGTATATATAGACGAAACCGTGAGTCATTTGACGTATACTGGGTACTGAGTGCGCTGTCAGCCAGTGATTCTCAGTTTCGGAGCTAACAATTTTTTCTTTTTTTTTTTGCTTCTTTCGTTCATTTTTTTTTTCGTTTATGTTGCATCGATGAGGAAATCGAATAAACGGGCCGAAGGACTTGAAGGATGGGCTTTTCGGTGGCTGGGCCGTTAGCTATACGGAAATATGTACCTGTAAAAAGATTTTTATGTGTTTATGTGAAGAGGTCAGATATAGTGTCGTCGATGAAGAGAGACTTGTATACTAGTGAAATAAAACTTACCATAGTGTCGTGAGACAAGTGCATGGGGTAGGCAGGCTGTGCCAAGTGGGGTTGCGCGTAACCACTGTAAGGTGGTTGAACTCCTCCGCCGCCCGCCGTCCATGGATCACCCGGGCCCGTGCCCGTTGCATTTCCATCTATAAAGTCGAAAAAAATGTATGCTTGGATTATAATTGTGAGAGAAGGTGTGCTAAAAATGTACCCGACTTGTAGAATATTTTTGTCGTTTTAGGTCTATTTTTTAAATACATTTTATATACCTCGGCGATGTGTTTTTGATACGTATCTGTCGACATATACGAGCCATTCCATACCAATGCAAAAATTAAAAAAATAATCTCAAGAAATGTACAAAAATTGGCTTATGTGAATTCAATAGATAAACAGAGTTTTTAATTTATTTGGGTTTTCTTTTTATGGCTGACCGTTGCGTTTCCATTTATAACATCGGATAAAATATGCGCTTGAATAATAATTCTAAGAGAGCGTGTGTAAAAAATATATCCAACTTGTAGTGGATATATTTTTGGTCGTTTTAGGTCTATTTTTTTAATACATTTTACACACGATTGCGATATGTTTTAGATATCTGTCGACATGTACAAGCCATTCCATACCGATACAGAATTTTTTTTTAATCTCAAAAAGTCTAAAAATTGGTTTATGTGATTCCAAAAAATAAACCGAGTTTCAAGTTCATTTGGATTTTTTTTTATAACTGTCCGTTGCAGTTCCATCTACACAATGCAATAAAATATATGCTCGAAGCATAATTGTAACAGAAGATTCATAAAAAAATATATCCGGATTAAAAATCTTTTTGGTCGTTTTATGTCCATTCTTTATAAATTTTAGATATGTATCTGTCGACACATACGAGCCATTCCATACCAAGACAGCTTTTCTTTCTGTCTAAAAAAAATGTCTAGAAATTGTCTTATGTGATTCCAACAGACAAACCGAGTTTTATGACGGCAATGTCCGAATTTTTGTTATTATTTCTCACACATACATTACGTACATTTTTCCTCGTACGTACATCATCGCGATGATAAGAGAGTCTCTTCGGATCGGCAACGAGACACCCGGTACTGGGCCAAAATAAACGGGCGGAGAGACGAGTGAGAAACGGCCTTTCCATTATTTCACTTGAGAACAACAGCAATAAGCTCCGAGCTGAACGTATTTTCTCGGATACTTTTCCTCTATGTAATTTCGTGGCGTCCAAGTTGGCGAAAGAGGGCGCGGTATATAGTAACGAAAACTAAGGCAAACTACCCCCCCCCCCCCCCCCCACCGTTGAGGGGTGGAAGGAGCCTCGGCGCCGTTCGCGAACTGGCATTCGATGTCTGATAAAACTTTTTCTCTCGCTTCACTTATAACTCGCTCTTCTTATTCTGCACCCCCCCCCCCCCCCCGGCCTCTCCGCGTAGTAGCTCACTATCCGCGAAATATCTTTGCTTCGTTCTCGTTTACAAGCTCCACTTTACCTTTTTTCTTTTCTTGCTTTTTTCCTCGTTTCTTATACCTCTCATATCCGACGATATAAAAAGAATGCTTTCGCCTTGGTATCGAAGAGTAAAAAAAAAAGTTTCGGAGCGAAGCCCATAATTACCGATATAGTAGGGATCCGCGTAGAGCGCTGCGGCCTTCGGGGACGTGTATCTCGGTGAGTCTTGGCCAAATTCGTCCGAGCCGTACTGTAACAGATTGAAGAAGAGAAAAACACGATTAGTATTGAACAAACATCGAACGTCGCACTAAACTCTACACTCTTAACCCTTCGAAGCGATTCAGAATAAATGCACTAATATTCGGTACTGTACAATAAAATTCTAATGAAATTTAAGGTACGGGACTGGAAGTTTTTATTTTGTGTATTAACTTTCATCTACGATTGTGATGAAATATTAATGTTCTGTGTATTAAAAATATTGGGATTACTCTATTTTTTATAATGTACGTTAATTTTTGTAATTTACTTAGTTTCAATGAAAAAGTATGTTAATTATTCATGACAATTGTACAGTAAATTTAATGTACCAGTTTTGGCATAAAAACTACCGGTCCGGTACATTAAATTTACAATTCATTTCTAGAGTGCATACGCTGTGAAAAAAAAACCGTATGAAATTTGATGTTCCTGTACTAGAAGTTTTTATGCATAAACCGGTATTTAAATTTTACGCACAATTATAATGAAAAATGAACGTACTCTATATTACAAATTTTAGAAAAATGTCTCCTTCAATAATTAACTTTAATTTCACTACAAAAGTCCGTTCATTTTTCTTCACAATTGAATTCATTAAATTCAATGTACATTTTTTTCCATACAAAAACTTCCAGCACGCTCCGTAAAATTTACAATTTCTTTGACAGTGTATTCCAAAAAATAAAATAAACAAAAGTAGCTTCCGGGTTAACGCGATGTGAAATCCGACGGTCGGTACCAAAAACCACAATCCACTTTTCCTCGCCAATTTTTCGCGCAAGCGCGAATCATCGCCCTGAACAACAAACGAAACAAAAAAAATTGGACCACAGTTTCAGTTACCGACCGAGACACACACACGCGGCTCACATTCTCACGCGCCTTCCTCAGCCACGATCTTCACTATTACCGTTCTGTAATTGTTAAAGTCCCTCGGACAGGCGAACATGATGAAATTTATTTCGCCACTCTACGAAATTAAACTCTCCCCCGGGCCCTCCCGAACAAAGTACAAATATAAATAGTGCGCCGAGGCAGAGTCGGTAACCGTTCGCCCCAAGATGCGAGGCTCCTCTCCCGTCCCAAATTTTCTCTCTTGATGTATGTTAAATTATTCCGGGATTGGCCTCGAATCCCCGACTCCGGAGCTTTTGGGGTGACAAAACTCCCCCCTTTCGCTCCTCCGGCTTTCGCCCGTTCACGTTTCTCTCCACCTCGACACACGGCCAGAACTCCCCCGACAAACTTTCCCGCTCTGTTTCGCCGAGCGGCTCCCTTTCCACGTTTCCCTCCGCTCCGCCCGCACGCGCTCCGCTAACATACGCTCCGTACGAAAAGTAAACTTGCCGCGAGTGTATGTCGACGATCGGGGGTTGGGGTGGGGGCGGGGAGGGGGGGGGGAGGCGCGAGGATGATGCCAGCGGTGCCGTCGCTCGCGGGGATGAACGAGAGGAGAAACCGAGTGGGTGAGAGTGAGGGACTAACGCGAGTACGATGGCGCGCACGACCAACCCCCCGGCGAAATTTAACGGCCTCTCTTACCGAACCTATGAAAGAATCGTTCAACTTTGACTCGGGAGAAAATGTATTAGAAAAAAAAAAAATATGATGAAAAAAATTTGAAAATTTTTGAGAGTGCTTGGGGGGGGGGGGGGGGCAAAGTTGCTATATGCGTTTCCGGAAGCTACCGGGGAATCACTCGAATTTGAATCGAGAAAGAAAATGTATTAAAAAAATGAAATTAGTAAATAAAAAATTAAGAAAATTTGGGAAAGTGCTCGAGAGGGAAAAATTGTTATGTCCGAGTCCGGAGAGCCGAAGAGCTTCCGGAAGCTATCAAAGAATCCTTCAACTTTGACTCGAGAAAATGAAATATATACCAAAAAAATAAATAAATAAATGCTCGGGGGAAAACTTGCTATGTTCGAATCCGAAGAACCAAAGAGTTTTCAGACCTATGGAAGAATCCTTTAACTTTGTCTCGAGAAAATAAAATATATACAAAATAAATAAATAAATAAATAAAAATGCTCGGGGAAAAACTTGCTATGGTCGAGTCCGAAGAGCCAAAAAGCGTCCGGACCTATGAAAGAATCCTTCAACTTTGTCTCGAGAAAATAAAATATATACAGAATAAATGAATAAATAAAAAAAATGCTCGGGGGAAAACTTGCTATGGTCGAGTCCGAAGAGCCAAAGAGCTTTCGGACCTATGGAAGAATCCTCCAATTTTGACTAAAAAAAAAATGTATAAAAATAATATAAATTTTTTTTTTTTCACTGCCCGAGAAAAAAACTTGTTAAATCCGAGTGCGAAGAGACGGCGGGTCACCGACGGAGGGATTGCGCCACGGTATGGGAGAGAGAAAAAACAACCGAGCCGAAATCGTTTTGGAGCAGGACGAAGAGAAGTCGAGTGTTTGAGAGCGGACGCGAAACTGATGGGAACCGATGGGTCCTCGAGGTGCGGGCCGGAGTGTTTCCCGGTGGAAACCCTCGAGGGTGGGGACAATTCACGGCCAATGGAAATTCATTCCCGGTGGCGCAGGAAAGCGACGACGAGGCGGCTCGCACTGTCGAGCGGTTCGGAAGAAGAAGAAGAAGAGGAGGAGGAGGAATGCGAAGAAGCGACGTCCAGAAGGGAGAGAACACGAGGGGAGAAGACGGGTCGGCGGCGTGCGCCAGGTTATCTTCCCCCGTCTCGGGGCTCGGCGCCGATGAGAGATACAACGCCGTACGTGGGACGCGTGTAGATGGACATGCCCGATTATCGCGCGTCTCCTGGCCAGTCACCGTGCGGGACCGCAGAACCGTCGATTTTTTTTTTTTTTCAACCTTCGATTAGCCACGTTGGACTCGGATAAATAAACGTTATTCGGTCGCTGAGAACGGAAAATTAATCAGTTTAATTGACGGAAGCGAACGATCGTTCGACACACCATTTTTAAGGCTCTAGTTGTAGTTTTGGTTGTACATCCAGAAAAATAATTTATTTGACGGCCACTTTTTATTTGGTTTAAGTCAGATATTTACTTAATTTAAATACATATTTGTTTCATTTAAGTAACTATTTACTTAATTTAAATAAATATTTATTTAAATCAAATAAATACTTTATTTAAATTAAATAAATATTTTATTTGAACCAAATAAACGGTGGCCGTCAAATAAATTATTTGTCTGGGTGTAGGTTTCGTTGTGGCTTTAGTCGTAACTTTACTTGTAGGTTTAGTCGTAGCAACCGTGTAACAGGTTCCATGCACGTAAATAAAAATAAATAAAGGACAGGGTTGTCATGTGTGTAGGTTACCGCGACTATTGGTTAAGGTGAGGTGAAACCTGTACCACGTGATACATGAGTGCAAGAGAGATAGTTGCATTTTTCGAATCAATGTCATGTGAAAATGATTGACATTTGAAAATTAATAAAATGAATTGACCGAAGCGAACGATCGTTCGACAAACCATTTATGAGGCTTTAGTTGTAGTTTGTTTTGGTTGTAGATTTAGTTATAGCAACCGTGTAACGGGTTTCATGCACGTAAATAAAAATAAATAAAGAAAATAAACAGGATTGTCACTTATGTAGGTTACGGCGACTATTGGTTAAGGTGAGGTGAAACCTGCACCACGTGATATAAGAGTGCAAGAGAGACAGTTGCATTTTTCGAATCAATGTCATGTAAAAATTGTTGACATTTGGGGCAAAAAAGCGAAGTGTCATTGAACGCGGTATTGAATTCTACATCAGCTAGTACTTTGCTTTTTCGCGATATGTCTACCATCTCCGAATGCCATTCATTACAGTTTATGTTACCAGCTGTGTTGTGTCGTTGTGTAACCGCTATGAGTGCTGCAACTTCGCAACCCAAAAATCATCCAAGCCGTTTATTTATTGGGAAAATGATGAGAATAGTGACCAGAAAAATTACTGCGCCCAGTTCACGATTCTCGTATTTTTCCCTAAAAATGAACCGTCTCAGAGAATTTTGGATTCCATTTTTTATAACCGACCGAGGAGTTGCACTTCATCTTAAAGCGATATAACAGTCGGTAACAAAAACTGTGATCGATTTTCTCCACGGTTACCACAGATTTCCGATCGCCAGCAAATTCTTACATGACGCAATCATCGATAAACCTTCGTCTAATTTCCTTTCGACCCTCCAGGCTCGGCCTCGCTAAAAAAAAATTACAGTCTTTGTTACCGACCGCGGTACTCAAGATGCTCTTAATTGAACCATTTCCTTTCTCAGCGCTCTCTTCTCCTCCCCAAAGCCTACATATTTCGCTAAACATTTCCGTCTTCGCACTCGACCTCGCGAGGAATCGAACGGGAACGCTTTAAATGCGCTCGCGAATATGGTGGGGGATTTTACGCGGTCGAGAAAAAAAACACACATGAACTCACACACACAACTTTATCGCTGACCCAGCTCGATAACGTCGAGGCATGATAAATCTCCAGATCCCCCTCCATCTCTATTCCCGGATAGAGGACTTTTGTCTCGACTAGTAAAAAAAAATAAAAAAATAAAAAACACAAAAAAAAATTATAAAAAAAAACCGAAAGAAACTCACGAAGGGGCAGATAAAGAGACGAGCATAGGAAAAGGCGCGAGCGAGAGCCGAGACGCCATAGGTGGAGTGCGCAGACGTGGAAAGGAACGGGCCGGTCGGCAAACTAATGGCGTGATAAAGAGGGCCCGTTATCGGTAGCTATTAATTCGAATGAATTGCTCTGACACAGAGAGAGCAGAGAGCGGCTCGATCTAGCGCGCTTCGATGGCCGACGGGAGTCTCGTATTTCACATTTTCTCTACGTTAACCTCTCCTCTACACTGTGCGCGGGCTCTCGCGCAAGCTCGCGACCTCCGCCACTTTATGTACCGCGCTATAATATTCCGTCGGTCTCTCCGCCGTGGCCGAACGGGAGAGAGATAGAGGGGGGGGGGGGGGGGAGCGTTTCGCTGGTTCTCCACTGTAATATACGCGGAAGTCGAGACGAGATAAACTTATTCGCACATGCCGAGAGTACACAAACTACGATATTCGCCCGGTTGGATAAAGCTCCGAGTGCTCCGGAGGGGGAATAAAAATAAATAAAAAATGTATTTTTTTTTTTTATGTCCTGATAAAAGGAACCGAGGCGCGGAGGTGGATAGTGGAAAGAATTCGTCCCTGGAGATAATGCGGTGCTGGCAACGAGCGCCACTAGTTTCAGTCGCGTTAAACGGGGGAATAGGAGTTTTGATTTTGTTGGGAATTTTGTTTATCGCGGAGCCGAGAAATAAAGTGGCGGAGGTCGCGCGTCTCGGGCTCGTAATTTATGAGCCGTCTGAGTGTAGAAAATTATTGTTAATGATTTTTTATCGAAAATAAACAAATGGAAAAATGAATAGAGTAATTGAAATCTTGGACCGTTCGAGATATTCGGACATCCGGGCTCTTTATTTGCATGCCCAATTGTGGAATAATTTAATGTCGAAGCATTTGATTGATGTCTTTTTGGAAACCAGAGACTGTGAGCTTGACATTGATTTTATCAATTAAAAATAAATTGTACGGAAATTTAATTTTTTTTCAATCATAAATACAAAGAGTAAAAATAAATAAAAATCTATTACTGTCCGAGAGATTGGGAAATTTTCGTATCTTTATTTGCACGCGTAATTGTGAAATTATTTAATGTCGAAGCATTTGATTTATACGTTTTTGGAAACCGTGAGCTTGACATTTATGTCATCAATTAAAAATAAAATGAACCGAAATTTCATTTCTTTTTCAATAATTTTTTTTTTTTACGTAAAAAAACTAAATTCGAAATCTAGACTCTCGAAGTGATTGGGCCTCTTTATTTGCACGCGCAATTGTGAAATTATTTAATGTCGAAGCAATCGATTGATTAGTTTTTGGGAACCAGAAACTCTGATCTTGACAGATTCCATCAATTAAAAAAAATAAAATAAAAATGTCTCCGATCGAGCAATAACCGATCGATCGCGGGACCGTCCGAGCACCGCCTCTGCCTCACTCCGAAAATACGCGTATCTCCGATATCAGAAGAATATTATTATGCTTCGTTTCACGAGGACTTATATATCCGCCCGTCTATATATTATTCCGGTACAGTATGGTCGTGCAGCGTGAGGCAGCACTATTTCAATTTTTATTGGCCTTTTTCCAACCTCGTCGGTCCTCCGGAGAAATACGAACAGATAGAGAGACGTTCTCCGATCAGAAATCTTAATATGTCCGCGATGCGGCTTGCTCGCGGTCGCATTGTCAGCGTTTCTTTCGGGGGCCAATATAAATGTCCCAACGTTGATTTAGTTCGCTCCTCGGCTCGGCACGGCTCGCACCGGAATATTCGACCCTCCTGCACGCTCTCGCTTCATCCCTCGCGCGCCCCCTTCGACCGCCCTCCTTCTGTAACTGACGTCTCAATATCTCCGTGACGCGGACGAAGGGAAACCCGCTAAAATTAGCCTACGCGAGTCCATTGATCACTGTTTGATCGAGCAACGCTCCCGAGCAAATTCTTCGCCGGTTTCGCCTTCGTACACGTGACCGGCCCGAAACGCGGACCACGTGACCACCAATTTCCACCTGAGTAAGTCAGATGGACGAGGCGAGAGCGCTTCACTCTCAGGCGAGGCGACTACGCCGTTTAAAAAAATTGTAAATTTAATGCAGCCGAATGAAAATTGTTATCCAAAAACTGGTACATTAGATTTTTATGCAAAAATTGTGATGAAAAGTTAATGGATTTCTACAGTGAAATTAAAGTGAATTGTTAAAAGTAAAGTTTTTAATGTACTGTACGTTATTTTTTCATTAGAATTGTAAGTGAAATTTGGTACACGAGTTTGGGCATAAAAACTTCCAGTACCAGTTCATTAAGTTTCATACGATTTTTTTTACAGTGAATATATATACTGTTAAAAAAAATTGTAAACTTAATGCACCGGACTTGAAGTTTTTATGCAAAAATTAGGTACATTTTTATGTACAAATTGTGATGGAAAATTAATTAACTTTTACAGTGAAATTAAAATGAATTATACCATCTAAAGTATTTTTATAGTACATTTGAAGTAAACAGTTAAAAGTAAAGTATTTCTGAAGTTTTTAATATACTATGTTATTAATTCTGCATCACAATTGTGTTTTGCATCACAATTTTGCATCACAATTTTACGATCAAAAGTGCAAACTATATAAAGGGACAAGTTTGTTCTCTCGGTCCTGCAATTGAGATTTGCTCGGATCTACACTAATAAATAAATAAATAAATAAATAAATAAGTAAATAAATAAACAATGTAAAAAATATTTCAATATCCAACTTCAGTAGAAAACTGTCAAATATTTATTCATTTTGGGTAAACCGAGTTTCCGAGATGGCCCGAAAAATGTCACAACCCTAATCGGAGTTAACGCAATTAGCTCATCAGACGATTCACGGTACGCGGTACAAAACCGCGCGGTGGTTCCGGCCATCGAGCCAGTTTCTTTCACGCGAGCTTCGCGCCTTTAATTCGAGGTCTAATTTCTCAGTCCTCCGATAGCGGAGTTCCATAAAAAATTATCATCAGGCCGGCGGTTTATTTTTTTTAATGGGCCTCCCGATGTGACCAGGTGTCTCTCGACAGCCAGCTCGGCCCCCACGTTTCCTAAGCTCGTGGGAACGAAGATTGCCCCGAGCGATTGGAACGATCGCTGGTCATCCGGATCGGGTTTGTTCTCCGCCGTTTCCTTCCTGCGATGTGGCGCGTTCTTCGCGTTAACCGAGCGCACCCCGAAAACGGGCGATCCATTAGCCTCTTCGATAGTTTCTCGTCTCCGCGACTGCCGGTTCGCCTATTTATCCGAGCGAAGCCAACACGTGGAAAAAATTCTCACGGCAGGAGGAGGTGGAAGGCAGGTGTCGAGTCATGCGGGTAAGTTCAAGAGCCTCGGCGGCTCCTCGGGAGCGACTTACGCACTCCGGCTCCTTCTCGCCCTCTGGGACTTTCCGACGCTCGCAATGTTATCCGGGAATTCGTAACAGGCACGGCCCTTTGTCTCGGCTCCTCGGGCGTCGGTTGCTCCGGACGGGCATTAAAAGCCCCCGAACGGCTCGACGGACTCTCGACGAACAAACTCGTGACGGATATTTTTAAACCCACCTGACGTCACGGGAGACTCCCCGCGCCGAAAATCACGCGTCGCGGGCTCGATGCACTACGCGTTCCGGGGGATCGAGGGCGCTCGTGGTTGAGGGAACTCGAAGACATTTTTGTTGTTGTTAGGACAAAAAATTATTATAATTTATTAATGTATCAATTACTTGTTAATATATCAATTACTTGTTAATATATCAATTACTTGTTAATATATCAATTATTTACTAATATATATCAATTATTTACTAATATATATCAATTATTTATTAATATATTAATTAATTATTCATTTGTTACCTGTTTATGAATTGTTTTTATCACAAAAAATTGACAAAACAAATTTTAAACCGTTTCCAACGGTCGAAATGCAAGGTGTTGATCCCTTTTAATTGTGTGTTCTGTCTGGTACATTCTGTAGGTTTGCAGACTTCGCTTTGCAAGAAGTTACTTGAACGACGTTCCCGCGATCGTCATAGGGGCTCCGCGGGTTCCCATGACTCGAGCCGCGAAGGAAATGCCCGTAGATGGAGAACGCGTGTTTCCTACCCGAGGAACACTTCCGGTTTCTCGAGCCACTGTTGACGTTACGCAGGCCATCCGGGAATATCAATTACGGAATTTTCGAGAAAGAGCCATCGTACGAACATACGAAACGCGGATTAAATTTCGCTTTTGCTGCTGCCTCGACACCCCCCCCCCCCCCCCCCCCCCCCCGGACTCTAGTCGGATGGGCGATATGTAAAGAAAACATAATTCTCTGGACGTTCAACGGTCTCGACGGAAACACAACAGCACGTTTTCTGTCCATCCGTATAATACATTTAATATCTCGAGACGTTAAATTTTGTATAACACGAAATAATTTTTTTTGTGTCTTTTAAAGATGTATAAATTCTAAGATTTTTATTGAGTTTATTTTTTAGTGTTTTTGTAAAATGTATTATCTTTGAGGTTGCAACTAAATTTACTTTTTACCATTTTTTAAAAATGTATATTTGAGATTTTAACTGGGTTTATTTTTTAGTATTGTTTTAGATCTATGATCTTTGAGATTTTAAGTGAATTAATTTTTCAATATCTTTTAAAATGCAGAATGCAATGCGTAACACGTCTTCGGTTACTTTAGTTACAATAGTTATAAGGGTGTTCTTGTGCTAGACTAAGCTATTGTTACCCACGATTGTTTACACCACACACCCACTCGCAAATTGTACAATTGTTTATTAAAAAAGGCTTTGCCCCTTTACACCAATAAACTAAAACAATCTTTGACATTTTAAGTGACAGTATTTTTCAGTATTTAATACTTTTTATGTTTGTTATTTATTTCCCATTCTTCCATGTGGAATCCCATTCTTCGTCCGGTAGCGCTCCATCCGCGGGGTCATCGACCCCAAACATGCGAGAATTGATATTTTTTTCTATTTTTTTTCTTCCGGAGTAGGAAAGAAAGATGAAAGAAATAGTGGAATAGCGTGTTCGTGGAAAGAAGCGCGCGCGTTGTACAGGCTGTGTCTGAGTCGGTCGCGAGCCGCAGGTGTGCATATGTAATTTCGTATGGATACCGCACGCGTGAACAACTCATTCTCGTATTCGTTGTGCGCTCGGTTACATTATTTATTAGACACGCGAAGTGGGGAGGGGGAGGGGGGGCGGGTTTGTCTCCGTCGGTTAAGAGAACTCGACAGCGACGGAGAAGAACGATCCACGTAGCTCCGGACTACATAACCGACAATTAGCCTCCGATAAGTCACTACGTGATCGCTTTTCCAGATGAGCCTCGATCGAAGTGCTCACGCACTCGGCCTCCCCGCATCATAAATACACCTCGCGTGCTCGTCCCGACGCCGACACAATTATTAATGAGATATTAATTGATGACTTGCCGATCAGTTTAATAGATACAAAAATTATTATGACGATAATAATGATGATAAAACTGCACTCGCACCGGTTCAACCTTTAGGGATGAACTCGTGAGAATTTACCCGAGTCTTCTATCCTATTTGCGAAACATTTGCTTTTTTTTTTATTTCAATAAAGCGCAACGAATTTTTAATTTAATAAAATAGTCAAAAATAAATTCAGTCAAAATCTCAAAGATTATACATTTAAGAAAATATTTAAAAACTAGACTCAGTTAAAACTCAGATTATATATTTTTTTAAATGCTAAGAAATAAACTCAGTTAAAGTCTCAAAGATTATACATTTAAAAAATACTTACAAACAAACTCAGTTACAATCTCAAAGACTGTACGTTTTAAAATGTACTAAAAAATAAACTCACTCAAAATCTCAGAGCCTATACATTTTAAAAGGTACTAAAAAATAAACTCAGTTAAACTCTCAAAGAATATAAATTTCAAAAAATGCTAAAAAGTAAACTCCGTTCAAATCCCAAAGATTAAACATCCAGACCAATACAAAAAAATAAGCTCGGTTAAAGTCTCGAAGAATATACATAGAAAAAAAAGAGTAAAAAAATAGCGAGGATAGGACAAATTCCCCGAAAGCGTGTATAGTTGCGAGATGGTTAATGCGAACGAGTCGCGAACAACAACTTTTGCGAAAGAGGCTCAGAAAAAGTAATTAATAAAAAAAAAGTGGTACATTCTGCAATTTTGAGCCGCCATCAGCGTCGAGGTATATATTTATCAGCGCGGGCACAGATCCGAGTTTTCCCGTCGTCGGGCCGGCCGAGCGGAGCGCTTTAACAAGGTGAGAGGTGGTGGCTCTCGCTCGAATTCGCGGTAAAGTCTCGCGGCGGTTTCATAATGATAATTGCGCGTTTAGAGTTTGCAGGTAACGAGGTGCCGACGCGGTGCGAGCGCGGTCGCTCTACCGACTCGTGCCCGGCGACGTCGACGCTTCGCCGCCTCTCGCGAAGGATCGCGAGGAATTCGACGGGGGACTTCTGAGATTGTCCGCGGATGCTCGCGACAGTCCAGCCTCCCCGACAGACGCTCGGACTTTTCTCGGACGACCTCGCCGGACAATTTTCCCTAGATTTATTATATTCGCTCGGAGCCCCTTAATTGACGCAATTATTCGCAATTATAGCGAGGTAAGCACCCATCGCCGAATTTCGAAATGCATTCCGCAGATCCGCAACGATATCGAGGGCCGTGCCCACTTTTTCATTTTTTTATTTATTAGTAGTAGAAGTAGTGAGTTTAGTAACAATACATAACATGTAACAGATTTTTTTTGCACCTAATAGACTCTTCTCTTTACACCTATGTTGTATATTGCCAATTGGCCATCGACCGCAGTCATTCAGCCTTATTTATTATAAAAAAAGTATTATTGTTAATAATTGAACTTGCCGGACAATTTTCCCTAGATTTATTATATTCCCTCAAAGTCGCTTTATTGCAATTATTCGTAATTACAGCAAGGTAAAAGATCTATCGCCGAATTTCGAAATGCATTCCGCAGATCCGCGACGATATCGAGGGCCGTGCCCACTTTTTCATTTTTTTATTTATTAGTAGTAGAAGTAGTGAGTTTAGTAACAATACATAACATGTAACAGATTTTTTTGCACCTAATAGACTCTTCTCTTTACACCTATGTTGTATATTGCCAATTGGCCATCGACCGCAGTCATTCAGCCTTATTTATTATAAAAAAAAGTATTATTGTTAATAATTGAACTTGCCGGACAATTTTCCCTAGATTTATTATTTTCGCGCTCGGAGTCGCTTAATTGCAATTATTCGTGATTACAGCAAGGTAAAAGATCTATCGCCGAATTTCGAAATGCATTCCGCAGATTCGCGACGATATCGAGGGCTGTGCCCACGTTTTTTTTTTAATTATTTTTATTATTAATTTTCCCTAGATTTATTATATTCGCTCGGAGTCGCTTAATTTACGGAATTATTCGCAATTACAGCGAGGTAAGCATCTATCGCCGGATTTCGAAATGCATTCTGCAGATCAGCGACGATATCGAGCGCTGCGTCCACTTTAAAATTTTTTTAAATTTTTTTAGCGTATTATTATTATTATTTTTGTGGAGCTAAATCGACCGACGAGGCGGGGACTTGAACGTTCCGGGATAACGAGATATACGAGCGGCTCTGCCGTGTGTGAGGCATGCGTTAACGATCTCGCGAAACCAATTAATATAATCAGCGGGCATGGTCGGGTTGAGACAGTAGCGCTGGCGAAAACGAAGAAAGAGCAAGAGGGCGGAGGAGATTGAGAGAACGCGGAGAAGTATTAAACGCCGTTCTGCTTTTTTTTCCCTATTACATGTTCCTAAATAATAAAAATAAAAAAAATAAAATAAAATGGCAGCATATTTGCGATTGAAGTCTGTTATGTATTAAAAACTCTTCCATGTTATGCACTGTCAATAAATTCACTACTACTATTACTGAAATAAAATTCATTTATCAGACCACATCGTCACATAGTCTGATCGATGAACTTTATTTTATAATTAATAATAATAATATGCCTGAAGGGTTTCGTTCGATGGCCAATTGGCAGCACATTTGAGTTTGATTTAAGTCCTTTATGTATCAAAAACGGTTCCATGTTATGCAGTCAATAAATTCACTACTACTACTACTAATAATAATAGTAGTAATAAATAGTATTTATTTATTAAATCAAATAAAACAAAATAAAATTAATTTATTAAACCACATCGTCACATAGTCTGATCGATGAATTTTATTTTATAATTAATAATAATAATATGCCTGAAGGACTTCGATCCATGGTCAATTGGCAGCACATTTAAGTCTGATTTAAGTTCGTTATGTACCAAAAACGGTTCCATGTTATGCAGTCAATAAATTCACTACTACTAATAATAATAATAGTAGTAATAAATAATATTTATTTATTAAATAAAATAAGACAAAATAAAATTCATTTATGAGACGATATCGTCACACAGTCTGATAAACGAAATTTATTTTATATTACTATTTTTTTTTTTTTGCAGTTGGACGAGGTGCGGTTTAGCTCATGTTCCGGCGGAACTGAAGGCGGAAGTGTCGTCATCTCGAAATCCCGGTCCAACGAGAACTCGAGGGCCCGGACTGTGTCGGGATGCGCGACCGAGCGTCCGTCGCTAATGTTCCTCGAGGTCTCGGTCTCTATCCGGAGGAGGCATGGGAGTCGTATGCAGGACGCGTATCCACGTTCCTGGCCGTCCCCGTCTAATTAGTATGTGCCGTGGCGTCGGGTATTAGGAGGCGGTCACGCTTGCATACGAAAGACGCGAACCTCCGGGGGACCCTGCGGCCTGTGGCCGCTGCTCTCGCGATTTCGCTCGGCGCGCGAAAGAAACGCCCGGCTCGCGCGTATCGGCCAGGTGAATGGAACGCGTCGAGAATTCGAAAGCAAAGAATTAAAAAAATAAACAAATAGAAACAAAATAAAAGAAAATCAATCATAAGAAAAAAGCTGTACAGATTTTCAGTTTATTATTATTACTATTATTATTATTAATTTTTTAAAAGTCAAATCGTCTCGATAAACATGCTCGAGGCTCTCCGGCCGAGCAGGCGAATGGAACGCGTCGAGAATATGAAATTAAAAAATTAAAAAATAAACAAACAAAAGCAAAAAAAGAAAATCAATGATAAAAAAAGCAGCAATGCAGATTGTTGAATTATTATTATTTTTTAAGTTAAAACGTCCTGACAAACACGCTCGAGGCTGTCCGACCCGGCAGATGAATGGAACGCGTCGGGAATCGAGATTAAAAAATATGTAAAAAATAAAAAAAAAGAAATTAATGATGAAAAATAGCAATCCAGATTGTCAATTTATTATTGTTATTATTCGGTTGTAACTCGGCTCTCCGACCGAGCTGGCGAATGGATCGCGTCGGGAATCGAGATAAAAAAAATATGTAAAAAACAAAAAAAGAAAATCAATGATAAAAAGCAGCAATCCAGACTGTCTATTTATTACAATGTTTATAATTATTTTTTACAAGTCAAATCGTTCCGACGAACATGCTCGAGGCAGTCCGACCGGGCAGATGAATGGAACGCGTCGAGAATCGAGATAAAAAAAATGTAAAAAAAAGTAAAAAAAAAATCAATGATAAAAAAATATCAATCCAGATTATCAATTTATTATTATTATAAATCGGTTATTACTCGGCTCGCCGGCCGAGCTGGTGAGTGCAAAAAAGAAAATCACTTCTAAAAATCAGCAACCCCGATCGTCAATTTATTACAATTATAATTATAAATATTTTAAAAAGTCAGAACGTCTCGACAAACAAGCCCGAGGCTCCCCGGCCGAGCCGAGCGTGACCGGGCAGAGTCTAACGGTATTCGGGCAGCGATTTTCATGAGGGTTGTAGCCTAGCGGCGGACCCCATGGGGTGAAACAATAAATGAGAGACAAGTATTCTCGGTAGGCACGTACGGGCACTAAAATCGCCTATAGGTGTTTTCTCTCCGGTGCATTTACGACACGGTCGCGCTTACGGACACGGAGAAACAGACCGAGCGATCCCCGTCGGCCGCAACCGACGGAGTTGCGGTTTTTCGTGCGACGGGTGGCTCCGGCTGGGCCGGACAGGTCGTCGATGGCAAACTTTTATACCTGCGTGTCTCCCCGTTGCAATAATTTCGTCTCCGAAGTCCCGTCGGACCGTCACTTGTTTCGATACCTGACCGTTCGTTACGCGCCGATTTACGATCCGGGGAATCCCCGATCTTCGGCCGGTACGAAGAGAACCCTTGCGCATGCGCGCAGCGGGCGATTGTTTTACGAGCCACCGGCCGGACTCTCGCTGACAATGGGCCAAACGCGATTACGGAATAAAACATCTCTCGTATCCAATTAGGCGAACAAAAGCTAGGGACGGAGAGGAGCGCGCTAGCTGGTATGGAAACGATTATTTACCCCGCTCTCCTGTCCGCCATATTGCTTCCAGTAACCCGGCGAGGACGTGGAAGGACGAGACGAACAAACGCCCGGTTCCGGCTGGCAGGTCGGATTGGCTCGCGGCCTCTGGCACTGCACCTTGTAATCGCTCGGGCCGTAGTAACCGATGTTCCGCGAAACGTTCCCGACGAACTTTCCGCGATCGGCGTCGCCGAACCGCTGCTTGGGGTCCTGGAGCGACCGGGCCGCGAGCCCGAAATCGCTGAGTTTGAAATTCTGCTGGTTCATCTTGAAATCGGCTCGGTCTCTGAAGCTGCGGTCCATCGCGGTCTTTCGTTCCTCCGGCTGGGTGCCGGGATCGTCGAGGGGCTGGCTCAACTCTTCATGGAGTCGATCGGGGAGGTGAAGTCGATGAAGTCCCGAGGAGGAGAGTTTCCCTAGAGCGGCTCTTTTCACGCTCCGCCACTCGTCCAGAATTCGCGACCGGCGGCGCTCCTGAGGTTCCGGATTTTCACGATAGCGATTAGAGTTGTTTTTGCGATTTTACCGTCGAACGATGGAGTTTTACTGTATCGACTCTTCCAGATGTTTGCCGAAAGATGAGCGGATATCGGCAAGAGAGCAGAAGCCCTTTACAGATTCGATAGAGTCGATGAAGTCGATTTTAATCTTTGGACTCTTTTCACGCTCCGCCACTCGTCCAGAATTCGCGACCGGCGGCGCTCCTGAGGTTCCGGATTTTCACGATAGCGATTCGAGTTGTTTTTGCGATTTTACCGTCGATCGATGGAGCTTTACTATATCGACTCTTGCGGATGTTTGCCGAAAGATGAGCGGATATCGGCAAGAGAACAGAAGCCCTTCACAGATTCGATAGAGTCGATGAAGTCGATTTGTATCTTTGGACTCTTTTCACGCTCCGCCACTCGTCCAGAATATCGACAAGAGAACGCTCACCTCTTCCTAGATCCGATCGAGTCGACGAAGTCGATTTTAGTCATTAGCACTCGTCCAGTATTCGCGACCGGCCGCGCGCCTGAGGTTCCTCATTTCCACGATACCGATTCGAGTATTTGTTAGCAATCTTCCGGATCTTTGCCGAACGACGAGCGCTGAAGAGCCGCTCGCTCACCGTAGATTCGATCAACTCGATTTCAGTCCCAATGAGCAAATTTTCTCCGCTCTTTTCACGCTCCGGCACTCGCGCAGTATTCGCGACCCGCCGCGCGGGCTCCTGAGGTTCCGGATTTCCACGATACCGATCAGAGTTTTCTGCAATTTCACCATCGAACGACAGACCGGATGTTCGCCGAAGAACGAGCGGATATCGGCGAGGGAACGGCAAGCTCGGAACAGCCGTTCGCTGGCTGTAACGATGATCCGTACGAGACGGAGCTCTCGGTCCGGCGCGCACACACGGGGCCCTCGAGGAATCGGAAGGCAACGGCCAGCTGGACGGCCGGTACAGAGACGACTGGTTCAGTTACTCGCCTCCGAGGCCTCTCGACGCGGCACACACACGGCCCGCGCGATACGCCGACAGCCCAGGTAAGAGCGAGAGAAACTCTCGCCGGTCCAGCCCTCTCCTTCGTGTGTGTACTCTGGCGATACCCCCGATCTCCCCCCACCCCGGCTCGAGATAGCCGAGAGAACAAACTGCGTAGCGCTCGTTTCCCGCTGGGCTCTCCTAGCTCTCTTTCTCGGCGAGGCGAGCGCGTCTATCTCTGCCCACCGGGAGAACCGTCGGAGTCGCTCGCGGGACGCCGCCGGATGCCGCGCTCTCCACCCATGCTATCGCCGATCGTTCGGCCAACTCGATCGCGTGCCCCGACGATCGGGCTAATCGTTACGGGGAAATATTAGGCGGTGGGATCATTTTTTACTTTCGGAGGGCAAAATTTTCACTTCTTCGGCGGAAGAAGCAACGGGTTCCCTTTCGGGAAAGGACCGAGAGGGGTGGAATTGAGGATGGAACATTGGCTGTCATGTAACATGACCGTCACTTTGTACTTGTTTCAGTGAGGGGTTACGTAACGTCATTTTCGTTTCCTCCAATTTTTTTTATTAAAATCACCGTCATTTCGTACTTGCGTCTGTGACGCGTCACGTGACAATCGTGTGATGTCACTTTTGTTTCCTACCATTTTCTATGGACATGACCGTCATTTTGTACTTTCGGCTGTGACGGGTCACGTGACAATCGTGTGACGTTACTTTTGTTTCCTACCATTTTCTATGGACACGAACGTCATTTTGTACTTGCGTCTGTGACGGGTCACGTGACTGTCTTGTGACGTCATTTTCGTTTGCTGCCATTTTTAATGTAAAATCACCGTCATTTTGTACTTGCGTCTGTGACGCGTCACGTGACCATCGTGTGACGTCACTTTTGTTTCCTACCATTTTCTATGGACATGACCGTCATTTTGTACTTTCGGCTGTGACGCGTCACGTGACAATCGTGTGACGTCACTTTTGTTTCCTAACATTTTCTATGGACATGACCGTCATTTTATAACTTGCGTCTGTGACGGGTCACGTGACTGTCTTGTGACGTCATTTTCGTTTGCTGCCATTTTTAATGTAAAATGACCGTCATTTTACAGTAGCGTCTGTGACGGGTCACGTGACCGTCGTGTGACCGTCACGTTACGGCGTTATCGTTTCCTGCCATTTTCTATGCAAAACGACCGTCATTTTTATTCATGCGACATCACCAGAGGTCACATGAGCGTCGGTCACGATATTATCGGTCATTTTTTTCATCACAAATTTTTTAGATGCATGACGATCGTCGGGCCTCGGTGATTTTCGTGATTTTTGTCAATTTGGCATTCGTCATACGCTAGTCCTTAACGTTAACGTTACGGCTTTGCATCATCGACCACTGGCGATGGCTGAAAAGATTTTCTCGCTGATCTACCCTGTGCGTGCATATGGAGAATTATTCTACGGAGAGGCGAGTCGGAGCCTCCGAGAAGCCTTCGGAGCTGTCGTAGGAAAAGGTGTGCGTATTCGTATTTGCGCGTACGTGTGTGCGAGTGTGTGCGAGAGAGTTGGTGTGGAGGTGGTTGTCCTGGCCTCCGAGCTCTCTCGTATCTCGCGTGGCGGTGGTCGCGAAGTAGTATGAGCAGTCCGGACAGGGAGAGGGGCCAGTCGCGGTGAGGTACAAGCTCGCCAGACTGCCTGCCGCCTGCTCGCTCGACGTGCCGCGGCACGGTGGGAACAAGGAGGGCAGCGAGACTTTGGAAGGAGATGGAAATGTAAGAGAAAGAACCGGCGGGGGGAGGGGAAGGGGGCGGGGAGGAGGGGGTAAAATCCAAGGTGATCGGATGGTCCCGGAGCGGAGGCGATTCGATGTCGACGATTTCAAGGGATGGGCTTTGAAGAAATTCGATGAAATTTATGAAATTAAAAAAATTTGAAAGTCACTATTGTCTGAATTTCGCGAGAGAAAGGAATCGTCGGATGAACTATCGGAAGGAAGGGATGCGAAATCGACGATTACGTCACGATCGTAAAAATAAATTTTGATGAAATTTGTGGAAATAAAAATATATCTATTTCGCAATAAAACCTCGATTTCAGAAATAAATAAATCAATGAACAGTCAGAATAGCTGGGGTGAGGGGGGGGGGGGGGGGGGGGGTCAAATCAAAGAGATTCGAAATCGACGATTTTATCGTATAGTCTTTAAAAAAATTCGATTAAATTAATGAAATTAAAGAAATCTGAAAGTCGCACTTGTCTGAATTGACGAGAGAAACGAATCAATGGATGAACTGCCGGAAAGGAGGGAGCGAAGGAATACCAGATTATAGGATGGTCCGAGAATGGAGGGGATTCGAAATCGACGATTCATCGTGATCGTAAAAATTAATTTCATGAAATTTGTGAAAATAAGAGAATATTAATTTCGCAATAGAATTTCCATTCTGGAAATAAATGAATCAATCAACTGCCAGAACGGCGGGGGAGGGGGGGGCTGAATCGAAGGTGATTAAATGGTCCAAATGTCCAAACAGTAAAACAGGTACCAACTTTTCTTGTCCACGAACGTCCGCAATTCTTGTATTGTTAATTTCACAAAAAAAAAGTTTGTTCATTTTATAAAAAATGTTTGTTAATGTAACAAATATATTTTGTTAATTTAACAAATATACTTTGTTAAACGAACAAATATATTTGGTTAAATTAACAAATATATTTTTAAAAAATTACCAAATATATTTTCTTAAATTATCAACCAAGAATAATGCACAGTTGTGGCCCAAAAGTTTGTTGCAAGTGCAAATCTTTTTCACTCTGCAATGGATCCAAATCCGAGGATTAGTCGTGGTCGGGAAATAAACTCGACGAAATTTCCAAAAATACGAGTGTCTGAAGTTCGCAATGGGAAGCTCGATTCTCGAAACAAACGAATCAATGAATGAACGGCCGGGAGGGAAAGAGAGCCGCGTGCGGATCGGACTCTTCGGGTGACACAAAAGTGTCGGGCGATTACGCAAAAGCCCTCGGGGGGTTTTTCACGTGTATTCTTGGCGCGGGGTTCTCAACCCGCGAGGACAGGACACACGGGTATCTCCGGGACGGAGCCGACGGATCGCTGGCGCACTCGGTAGTCAACCCGAATTAGCCCGGCGATTATATTTGTCCGATTGCGTAAACGACGCGCATCTCTCTCTCTGTATATCCGTACTATCGCTTTATCCACGGCAGTCTAATAGAAATAGGAATTATTCTCGTCGCGTCAAATTTTGACCACGATGTATTTATTTCGGTGCGGACGAAGAAGTGCATCGGGCCGTTTTTAAGACTCGCGAATAGCTCGGTGGGTTCAACGGTCGCTTTTCTCCGTCTTTTGCGGAAATTTCGTCAAAGACGTTGCGGCATTCATTTATTTAAATTTATTTTATATTCTTAAATCTATTTTATATTTTTTCATTTATTTTATGTTTTTAAATCTATTTTATATTTTTTCATTTATTTTATGTTTTTAAATCTATTTTATATTTTTTAATTTATATTACGTCTTAAATGTGCTCCTTCAGGATAGTAGCAGATAGAAACAGCTATAAGTTCGATCCAAAAGAAAACTGTCCAATGTCTAACACACATCAAGTAGATACGGTAGAACACTTTGTGCCCAATTCATGACTTATTCCACCCAGGCCCGGTAAATCGCACAATGTCAGACTTGCCGCTAAGCTGCGACATCAACTCGGTAAATTCAATTCTCCACTTTGTTATCAACGGCTCTAAAATGCTCGCGTCTATGATTAACGAATAAGCTAAGACCGGATTATTCCTTCCTATACAAGCAATTGCATTCTGAAAAGCAACTAAACACATACATACATACATTTATTTTATATTTTTAAACTTATTTTATATTTTTAAACTTATTTTATATTTTTAAACTTATTTTATATTTTTAAACTTATTTTATATTTTTAAACTTATTTTATATTTTTAAACTTATTTTATATTTTTAAACTTATTTTATATTTTTAAACTTATTTTATATTTTTAAACTTATTTTATATTTTTAAACTTATTTTATATTTTTAAACTTATTTTATGTTTTTCAACTTATTTTAGATTTTTAAATTGATTTTGTTTTTAAAAAAATGTTGTATTTTATATTAATTTTTAAGGATCCGGTACGGAGGAGAGTGAGAGCGCCCCCACTCGGTGCGAAAACGCATGCACACCCCGGGCTCCCGATAAGGCTCTCCGGTTTCGTAACGCAGAGTCGAGAGTGCGCGCGGACGCACCGAGACTCCGTCGGCGAGGATTATTCCAGCGAGATCGTGGAAAATGTCGGGCTTTCGCGGACTTCTATTCTCGTATGCGGATTCCAGTTGGGTGTAGCGCGGCCGCGGCTCGGCTAACGGGGAGCGAGTAGGCGCGGTGTTAGAAAGTTGAATGAATTAAACCCGCGAGCCCCGGTGCAGTTATGTGCAAGCGAGCGCCCGATGTGTCTCCTCGGCAATCGGCTCGCTGCTCGCTCGATTATTATTAGTCCCGGCCTACGCGATCCTCGCACGCGTCGTTTAATCGCATTGCAATAAAAAAATTAATCATAAACATATCCACTGAATGTTATAAAAATATCCACCGAACGCCCGACAAAGTTGGGAGATCGGTAATTGCGGACGAAAATAAAGAAAAACCGAAGAAAAATTAAACTTTGCAAATATTTCTCACCCAATTCCGACCGGCGGATTCGACGTTTCTAAGCTCGGTGTACTGATTTCCATGACTTACCTGTAACACAAAGACAAAAAAACGACCAATTAAATGCATGCAATTTTTAAAAAATTTATATTTAATTCACTCTTCTTTTTATTTTTTTGTTTTTTTTTTACGTGTAGACAGAAAAATGCGATTTCCTAGTTGCTCTTTTGTCGTTGCTTTGATTTCTTCTATCGAGAGGAAAAAAAAAAAAAAAAAAAAAAAAATCGATGACAAAGGCACCGAAAAAGCCGCGGGACGTTTAGAGGAGGCGGCGCGCTTCCTCCGGGTGGAAACGTGGCGCGACGGGACGCGATGAGCTTTTGTTTTCCAGCGGGACACCGCACCGTGGCCGCTGCCGATGTGCGTAATCTCGCGGGCGCAACGCGCGCCGCGTTCGCCCTCTCGTTCATTCATTCTCTAGCTTCAATTCGCTCGCCTCTTGCACACCGGCCAGAAAATCTCGCGCGCCCGCCATTGTGCGCTCCAGTTCTCCGCATATTTCGTTCGACACTTTTATCACCCCGGCTTTCCCAACAATGCCCGGCCGCCTTCCCCGCGCACTCCCCCGAACCGGTCGTTTCCGTTTGTTCGAGATTCTAGCGTTTTTTTCTATCTCTCTTTTTTTTTCGCCGTCCTTTCGCGTTGCGGCAGTTTCAGCATCCACCTACAGTTGTCCCGCTCACAAATTATCCCTAGCGCTACTCGATCCGGCGCTTTGTCACCGTCGGCCCTCGACGAGCCATCGACAAAGCCTCGAGGAAACGCTTAAACTCGATTCATCCTTCGTTCCTCTGAATTATTCCGACGAACGTCCGACATGGAATTATGTTTTTTACGGTCGTGTGGCGTCGACTTCTGGTCGGGAAATCTCAGTTTTCGACCGGAAGTGACGTCATACCGAAGAACGTGACTTTTTATTTCAAAATATCATTTTTCGACCGGAAGCGACCTCATAACGGAAAAATGTGACTTCCGGTTTGAAAATCTTAGTTTTCGACCGGAAGTGACGTCATACGGAAAAACGTGACGTTCGGTTTCGAAATCTCGGTTTTCGACCGGAAGTGACGTCATAACGGAAAAAGGTGACTTCCGGTTTGAAAATCTCAATTTTCGATAGGAAGCGACGTCATAACGGAAAGACGTGACTTCCGGTTTAAAAATCTCATTTATCGACCGGAGCGACGTCACTTCCGGTTTAAAAATCTCAGATTTAGACAGAAAGTGACGTCATACGGGAAAAAGTTACTTCCGGTTTGAAAATCACGGTATTTGACCGGAAGTAACGTGACAAGGAAAAAGGTTACATCGATTGTTCGTAACGGTTTTCTGATCATATAAAAAAAAAGTTGCCAAAGTTTTATTTTTTTTATATTATTATTTTTTTTCATATTTTTCACTTTTGACGAGATTTTTTCGGTGCAATTGTGGACATAAGATCGAGGAGCCTTGGATAACAGACCGAGAGACAAGAATCTACTTGGTCGCAATGGGACCGAGACATTCCCATTATCTTCGGACTTGTCCGCGAATGCAACGGAGTGTCACGTTCGCCCTTCCGCTCCGAAGGACGCGACCGGCAAGTACGAGCGACTAGTCGGACGACTTATGATGCCCAGTTTTTCCCAAACCGGGCATCGCCGTGCCGCGCCATTTTCGTATCTCCCAGCGGCAAATCGCTAATATGGCTTCGTACCATAAAGTTTCTTCGGCAGCGAAAGAATGAATTTTTCATCACGTCGGCGCTCACTAACGACCCTGAGCACGTCTATCCTCCGGACGAACTCGATCGGTACTATGAATTTCGATATTCTTCGACGGTCGCGAAGGGGGAAAAAATACATCGAATCTAGTCGTTCGGGAAATCGCCCGAAGTTTCGGATTATTCGTAAAAATTCCCTAGGTCAAATTTACCATTCTCAAATTTATTTCCGAGCCTCTAAAAAATTTTTAAAAATCGGCCGATTCGCTAAGTACTTTCGGATTATCCTCAAAAATTCAAATTCACCATTCTCAAATTTATTTCCCACTCTAAAAAAATGCAAAAAATCTGCCGATTCACAAAGTATTTTTGGACCGATTTTTATGATTTTTTTTTCGAAATTTCTCAAACTATTCACGAATTTTGTACGAACGAATCGCCAGAAATAAGCGGAAAAATATAGTCCTATTTTCAGGATATTTATTTTATGAACTCCGCGCGTGCCGATCGTCTCACGATTTTCCCAGTGAATTCTCGACGCCGATCGGAGGGGGGACTGGCCCTCGAGTGTGCGGTGAATCGACTTCGCGAAGGACATATCGCGGTCGGAATCGGCGCGATCGGTACGCGGGGAATGAGATTTTGGAAAAAAGACTCGTAATCGGCACGGCGAGACCGGTAGCGAGTGGCAGCGAAAGAGTTATTCCACACGGTGCGATACCGTACGGTAGGATCTAATCGGTTTCTCACGGAACAACGTATTCCTCGGCTCGGCCTTCCGATGCGCCGGTGGAAAAGCCTTTTGTGTACGTCCCTCGATCCTAATACGCAACGTCCCTCTCTCGCTTGGGAGAAAACCTTGGATCGGCAGACTCTACGCTCTCCAGCTCAATATTTAATTACGGTAAAACGATAGTAATAAATCAATAAATAAATCAATAAATAAATCAATAAATAAATCAATAAATAAATCAATAAATAAATCAATAAATAAATCAATAAATAAATCAATAAATAAATCAATAAATAAATCAATAAATAAATCAATAAATAAATCAATAAATAAATCAATAAATAAATCAATAAATAAAGAATCACGCTATTTTACCGACAACGGGATTGCTTTTTAAATGTTATTTTAATTAAGGTAGTCCAAACGCTACAGTCCCGCCAAACGTGAGTTTCAGGGAAAAATTCAAACATTTCCCGATGGTATAAAAACCCGAAAAAATCAAGTTTTCATGTAATAATAAATCCAAAATGTTATTGACAAATTAACGATAAAAATAATTGTATGTCTAGCTTGGGAGGAAATCTTGGATCAGCCCACTCCACACTGTTCGGCTCGATATCTAATTGTGGTGAAACACTAATAAATAAGAAAAAAAAAAAAATACGCTACTTTACCGACAGCTTCTTAATTTCTTAATTTCCTAATTTTAATTAAAAAATAATAATTTTTTTACGGGCGTATGTTTGAGGATTTAATCCCATGCTCGTTTCGATGACTCGATCCGATGTCTCGGCTTCTCCCCCATTATATCACGCGGAGATCATCTTCTCAGTGATGACCGAGCATTCCCGTTAGCACACTTGCGTCTTGTCCGGGCTCTCGAGAGCCTCGGATATATGCCAGCAGTTGCGAATTGTTCGATAGTTGTGTCACCGTAGCTCTCCCGGTGGTTCTCCCGTACGCGAGTGCGGAGCCACGGTGTGGTGTTAACTACCGGGAAGCCGGATGAGTGGAGGAGGAGAAGATGAGGATGAGAGTAAAGAGAGCTGCGGACCTTGCCGCTGAGAGGACTCCCTTGGCGATAAGAGGCACAAAGTGCCTCGCGCACCTCTCGTGAAATCGATATACCGAGTGACCGGTCGTAAAAAGAAGAAAAAAGAGTACTAAATACAATATAGTTTTAAATATATATATACATATATATATATATATATATACTGTAAAAATAAATGATAAATGTCATGTTCTAGAGCTTGAAATTTGCTTGCATTGCTTACATTAATTGAACGGAAATGTACTTTTTTTGTCAAAAAAAAATACCAGATATTAAAATCGCAAATCTTTTGCCTGAGGTTGAAAAAAAATTTCATTGAAAACTTAAATTTTACTGTACGATTGCAACGCTAATGTGTTTAAAATTTCAGACACAGTTTATGTAAAAAAAGCTTCTAATACCGTTAATTAATTTTGATACAACTTTTGTTTATTTGTTATATAGGGGAGAACGGAGCGAGATGAGCCCCCTAAGTAAATAATGCGGCTACAACGCTGCCGAAAGCATAATTTATTGTTTGTCATCCAACAATGATATTTTCAGTTTTATAGCGCGTGCGAAAAAAAATTGTCTGGCGCGAGGCGGGCTACCCTTAAAGTGTTCACCGGCGAAAATACTTAGGAATACGTTGCATGTAACATTAGAATAAATAAAATAAAAAATCGTCAAAAAATTCCGAGACTATTTACTTAATTTAAATAAATATTTATTTAAATCAAATAAATATTTTACTTAATCTTAATAAACGGTGGCCGTCAAATAAATGTTTTTCTCGGTGCATTAGTGCTCACGCTCCAAGAATCCGCCGTTGCACTCTTCCAGTTATCTTATTTAGGGTGGCCCATTACGCCCCGCGTGAGCCTGATTTTTCGCCAGCCCATCTCGCCCCGGTCCCCCCTATATTAAAAAAAAATATATAAATGCCCACAAACCGGTAGGTGTACCAGCGGCGAAAGATAATCAGAATAATTAACCCATGGGCCGGAGCAGGAAATAATTTTGTTAATGAAAATCAACAAAGGATAAACCGATGCCGTTGTACACGGGACAAAAGCATGGCGAATATTAATTACGGTACTGTGTAATTAAATCATCCGCTCGTCGTTGACGTAATTGAGCCGGGGACGGTGAAGGTGAAAAAAAAAAATAAAAAATAAAAAAAAATAAAAGAATAAAAAATTAAATAGAAAAATTACAGGACAACGGAGTAAACGAGATGGAAAGAAAATTGGCTCCATGTACATCGGTGCGGTGGTGAGGGAGAGTCGGGAGGGAGTTTGTTCGTTGATTCAATTAGAGGCGCGCCCACGGTATAATTGGGAACAATTCATAAATTTATTGCGACAGACAACACGCGCCCGATCTGCCTCCTCTCTCCGTTCCGCTTTATTCCCATTTTCCCATTATATCCCCGGCAACCCTTTGGCCGCCTCCGGCTCTCGGGGCTTTCCTCGCTCGATGCTCGGAGGGAAGCGTAGGAGCCGCTCTCGTTCGCCGTGGGGCGATGGCTCGAATCGTTAGATCCGCGAAGCGTTAGGTCGGCTCCTCGGCGGGGGCGGCTCCTCCGCTCTCGGCTTACCCAACTTGGACACATTAAAAATTTAATAACTCGCCAGCCAGCAGCCCGCTCGGTCGAGCGGCAAAGTAGCTGGAGGTACCCTCCGAGCAGCCCGGCCGAGGGACACCCCAGAATCCCCGAGACTGGAACCCAGCCTCCAGGGGTCCTCAACCTCACCGCCGTCGCCTCCCCTCCTTTCCATCTCGTTTAGTCCGATGTCCTAGAATTTTTCTATTTTTTTAATATGTTTAATTTTTCAATTTTTTTAAATATGTTTAATTTTTCAATTTTTTTTTAAATATATTTAATTTTTCTATTTTTTTTTAAATATATTTAATTTTTCTATTTTTTTAATATGTTTAATTTTTTATTTTTTTCAATTTATTATTTATTTACTTAATTTGTTCACCTTCACGGTGCCCGGCCCGATTATGTCGCAGACGAGCGACTGATTTAACGCTAGAACTCATGTACGGGGTAGAAAACTACGCCAGACGATATTCAAATAGCGCTCCTAAAATAGAAATTGACATTACCGACTCGAACGTGAAAGGTTTAGTTCAACTATTTGATGGTGTGTGCAGGCCGGTTGTAGCCTCAGTTGCTCGCGGGTTTTTTGCACAGGACGATGACGCAGTGCGCTTGGGGTGGAAATCAACCCCACTGTGGAGTTCCCGTTAGTGTTGTCTGTAAGTGCTTTTTTCAGAACTATCAAATGTCACTTATTATTATTTAATTTGGACGTATCTAATAGCCATTTTTATTTTGAATAATTTTTATAATTTTTTATAATAATTATCATTACTTTTAACTACCAACAATGTTTCAATAAAAGTAAATGTTAAAGCCATGCAAAACCAATTTTCTTTGCGTTTTCATAAATTTTTTCCATATCTGCAGTTTTCGGTTTTTACTCATTTTGATATGTCCGAAGAAATGGACATTTTTAACGAAATACAGTGGTGTTATTTTTTCGCTAATGGCCTGGTGTGCTATTAAGTAAACTATTTAAAAACTAAAAAAAAAAATTTCCCCAAAAAAAGCGATTCTTACCAATTTTCTTTACGTTTTGGTTTTTGAGTCTGATTTTCACCCCCTAAACTCGATTAAAATCAAATCCTCCTCATGTAATTCTCTTCCTCACTAAAAAACAAAGAGACTCATGTACGGCAAACTGCTAGGACCCTCGTACGTACAAGAAACCCCTGGGGTAGTTATCTACCCCAGTCGTGAGCTAGAAGGTAGAAAAAATAATACACGAGATTACCAAACTATCGTAATCAATATTCGCTATGCTTTTCTCCCGCGCCTCGCGCCTGCCGGAAGTCTCAACCCTCCGCGACGATGTTCCCCGAAAGCCCTCTGAGAACCCCTGGGTAATACACCACCGAATTACAGGCATCTCTGTTCGAAGCGCGGAGACTCGTTCCACCGGCGCGGAGGCCGAGAAAGCGTCTTTCCCTCCGCCTGGATGTCCCTCCGGGCCGTCGTCGTTTCACGATTTGGCTCGGCGTCTCCCACCTCCGGCCTCGCACGCTACAGGGCGGATCCGTTTCACTTTGAGCAGTGACATATAAAAAAAAATGTATTAACATAAAAAAATAAAAAAACAAAAAAAAATGTATAAAAAAAAAGTATTGAGATTTTGCCGAGGGAAGTGAGCCGGCCGATTATGTCCCGAGAATTGTTCCGCCCCCGACACTTGTTTGATTTATCGGAGGGCCGCGGCGGTTAAAGGAGAGGTAAATAAACCCGGATTTCCGGCTCTTATTTTACTGGACACCCGGTACGGGAGAGTTTACTCCCCCCCCCCCTCCCTCCTACGAGAGTCACAAACTTCTCTCGGAGTCTCCCCATATTCTCCAGCAGCCACGCTCTCGACGACTCCTTCCCAACTTCCCTCTTCCTCCGCGGTCCTCCCCCCCCCCCCCTCGCGCCCCGCGTCCCATCCGGCAAACGAAACTGCCATAAATTCGTCTCCTTGTTGATCTTGGCCAGTTTTACGGCTTCCCGATCCCCTCGGTGCACCAATAAACGACAAGCGCCGAGTTTCGCGTCGGTCGCTCGCTGACAAATTCCCGAGAGCAATGGCGAGACCCCCCCCCCCCTCACCCCTCTTCGCCCCCCACCCGCCGTACTCGATTAAACGCAATTACACCGGGATCGCGTGTCCCGGATTATCGACTTGGAATAATAACGGTTATTTAACTGAGGCACGACTCTGTACGACTGTTACTGATATTCTTCTTCGTCTTCTTCTTGTTGTTGGATTACAGATAGGATTTTTTTTTTTTTTTTGCGATTAAAGAGGATTTTTTGCAGTTCTGAATTTTTGATGGTTTTTTGGAACATCATTTAACTGCGTTTTCGTCTGATAGTCTCGCAGATATGATAATAGATAACCTGGTGATAATCGATTATCAGCAGGTTCTCATAATTGAGCCTTGAGGATAAGGCTGGTTATAGGAGAGAAAAATGCATTACAGTTTTCGTTACCGACCGAGTTCGTTTTGCGACAAACAAAGTGCGATAAAAAAACAGGAAAAAGAAATTCCGCTCATGTGCGCACAATTCTGTTTTGAAACGCAATTCATCAGAGTTCTCATCCGACAGTTTAGCAGATAGGGTAAAAGTGGTGAATATGGCCCACCTCGATTAACACGTAAATCAATGATACATGGACCGGGCCATATTCCCCACTTTTACCCTACATCAGCAGTCCCTGACAATCCAGTCTTTCAAATAAGACTGACTAAATGGAAGAAAATTCATTACAGTTTTCGTTACCGACCGAATGCGATTCGCGACAAAGTGTAATAAAAAAAAACACAATTCTATTTTTAAACACAATTCATCAGAGTTCTTATTCGACAGTCTAGCAGATATACCAGCAGATGCTGATAATCCAGTCTCTCTGACAAAGCTGGTTAAAAAAAAAGAAAATCCACTACAATTTTCATTACCAACCAACTCAGCTTCACGCATCTTCAAAACAGAGCCGATGAATCCAAACCCGGAGCCACCGAGCTTCCGTTTCAAACTCCACAGCCCCCAAAAAAAAAACGCCCAAAACCCAAAAACTCTCCCTACGCGACAAAGCGCGATAAAAAAATACAGGAAAAAGAAATCCCGCTCATGTCCGTATAATTCGTCGAAAAAAGGGGAAGTGCGACACGAAGCGGTGAGAACCGCTTTTTCGCGTCAGCGGAGAGGCCAGTTAGCGGATGGATGGTATAGAAATAGAGTGGAATAGTAACGACGCGAGTTCGGTTGGGGGACGGCGGGGAGGGTCGGACAGGGGGTGGTTTTCGGTCGGACATTTTCGGGCCGGTTGTCCACCCCTAGGACCGAAATACAGAACGCACCGTGGAAGGAGAGCCGGATAGCGCGTTGTAACGTCCCGCCAGCGCTGTCAGCCGCGACCCTTCCGCACGAAGGGTCTGCCCTATGATTTGTAGCTGCGCTATAATGCCTCGACAACCCCACGGCATCCCCGTTTCACCCTCCCGACCGGGATAGCCCGGCGTTCCCGATGTGCCGGTGACTCGTGCACGCCGTACGAAACCTCGCCGAACACAGTATTATTCAACCTCTGTCTTAACAGTGCGAGCACACAAACCCCACGGACACAAACTCATGGTAAGGATATATTCCGCCCCCCCCCCCTCCCCGCCCCTCCTCCCACTCGTGATACATATTCATGCGTAATGCGAATATGCTCATAGAGCTCGTTCCGAGCTCTCTATGTGCTCGACGAAACTAACGCACGCCCGTGAGCGGAGCTAACGAGGGGAAGGAGATATTGCTCTTGGAGCAATTTCTTGCGGTGCATTGTTTGCTTGCGGAGCTTTTGTTATTCTTTTTTATTTTACTTTGACTTCGTTCAATTCAAGTTAGTATGTCATTTTAATTCGTTAAACTGAAGTTAGAATTTAATTTTTATTATTATTTTAATAATATTTTTATAATATTTTAATAATATTTTTATAATATTTTAATAATATTTTTATAATATTTTAATATTATTAGAATTAGACTAGAATGTGAATATGCTCATGGAGCTCGTTCCGAGCTCTCTATGTGCTCGACGAAACTAACGCACGCCCGTGAGCGGAGCTAACGAGGGGAAGGAGATATTGCTCTTGGAGCAATTTCTTGCGGTGCGTTGTTTGCTTGCGGAGGTTTTGTTATTCTTTTTTATTTTACTTTGACTTCGTTCAATTCAAGTTAGTATGTAATTTTATTTCGTTAAACTGAAGTTAGAATTTAATTTTTATTATTATTTTAATATATTTTATTATTATTTTAATACATATTATAATATTTATAATATTTTAATATTATTAGAAGTAGACTAGAATGCGAATATGCTCATGGAGCTCATTCCGAGCTCTTTATGCACATAGAGGAGTGAGCTCCGGAATGAGGTTTTATGAGCATATTCGCATCCTAATTCTAATTTAATGAAAAAAATTAAATTTTAACGCACGCCAGTGAGCAAAGCTAACGAGTGGAAGGAGATATTGCTCTTGGAGCAATCTCTTGTGGTGTATCGTATACTTGCTTGTAGATCTTTTGTATCTTCACCTAGTCGTGTGGCTATAGTTTCTTACTTGGCTCTTCCGCGGGGGAGAGTAACTTACGGACGCGCTGTAACGGAATTTTCACAAACCCACGGAAAGACGTACAGCGTGGGAAAGGGTTGGGGAAATTGCCGAGTCAACTTTCGCGGCACACTGCGACTTTTTCGTGAGATAGGAACATCCCAAAGGGCCAACTTTGCTCATCGAGAGGCGGTACGGAATTGAAAGTGTGCACGTTTGCGATAGAAATCGGGAGGTCCGAAAAGATGGTAGCATTTTTTTCGTTCTTTTAAAAAATAAAGGCTCGGTGTAAAATAAATTTTTACATGAAATTTATTTTCTTTATTTTAACTTCATTTCGTTAAATCTAAATTGGAATTTAATTTTTTTATTTCATATTTATTTCGTTAAATTTAAATTAGAATTTAATTTTGATTGTAAAAAATAATTTGTTGCTCACCCGTCGCCGCGCGGCTCAGGCCGCAGTGGTAAATCATTTGTTCCGAGATCGATAAATTGCGCGGTAGCGAACGTGTAAGGCGGCAACGATTCGCGATCAAATTACAAGGTCGCTGGGAATTCCATCGCGTCGGAGGAGTAATCACCTGGTGGCGAGGCGACGGGGCGTTCGAGTCGATCATCGAGACGGCCGATATCATCGTTTGATATAGATAATCGAACCGCTGAACAGTCGGTCTTCTGCGCGATGGATCTCTATTGATCTTTTATTCGCGGAACTAGTCGGTGCTCTTATTTTCCGATCTATCGTCACACGAGCAAGCTCACGCAGTAAAAATAGGTTTGTTCTTTTAACAAACTTCTTTTTGTCTAAAAAAAAAAAAAAATTGACAGACATTTTCGTCAAATTAACTTTTTTTGTGTAAAATAATCGTTTTGTCTATTTAAAAAAAAAAATTGAACATTCGTAAAAAAGACTCGTTGGTACTTTTTTTGTTTTTTACTGCGCAGCCGCAGCTGGCACAAGAAGCGTCTACGGAGTAGTTTTCTCGGATCATATAACGTAATTTTAATTAATACAAAAGCGCGAGCAATATTATCTCTGCGGCAGATGGTATCCGAGAGTGTTCTTCGTACGTCGGGAAGGAGATTAGATTTTAGTCTCGTTCGTCGTCGATCACCCAGTGACGCATAGAATTTGACGCCGACGCACGGGAGAGCGTAACGTCGTCCCTCTACGCTATATAAATATATACATATATATACGTATATAAAAAATATATTAGATATAAAAATTCAACGGCGCGCGAATTTACACGCCGAGGATAGCAACGGAAGGCAGAATGGAAAGAGAGCGGTGAGTGCGAGTTCGAGATAAATATCTTACGGCTCGGTTGACTCGGCCATGTGTGTGTGTACGTACATGTGTGCATGTGTGCGAGCGTACATGGATGTGTGTGTGCATGTGAGCGTCCATGTGTGCATGTGAGCGTCCATGTGTGCATGTGAGCGTCCATGTGTGCATGTGAGCGTCCATGTGTGCATGTGAGCGTCCTTGTGTGCATGTGAGCGTCCATGAGTGCATGTGAGCGTCCATGTGTGCATGTGAGCGTCCATGTGTGTATATAGCGTCCATGTGTGCATGTGAGCGAGCGTCCATGTGTGCATGTGAGCGAGCGTCCATGTGTGCATGTGTGCGTGCGTGCATGGATGTGTGTGTGCGTGTGTGCGTGTGAGCGTCCATGTGTGCATGCGTGCGTGCGTGTGAGCGTCCATGTGTGCATGCATGTGTGTGTGTGTGTGTGCGTGTGTGTGTGACCGTCCATGTGTGCGTGGGATTGCATGTGTGCGTGTGCAAATATATGTGTGTATGTAGGTGTGTGTGTGCGTGTGTGCGTGTGTGCGTGAGCTTGCTGTGTGCGTGTGTGAATGTGTGTGTGTGGCCGTCATAACTTTACCGTACAATATCACCTAGTGAGTTTCTAGAGGGTTTTCATAGGTATAGGATATCGCGTGGCAAAAGATTTTCGCGCGACCGCGACGGTGGTCCACGCCGCCCCGCACCCTCCCTCCCTGACTTATATCCTTTCTGACATTTTCAGATATTCTATTACCACGAGCACGTTGTCCCGCGTACCCCTCGGCCGGCCGCAAAAACGTAATAAATCGTTCCCTCGTATCCGATGTACTCACACAATGTACACGATTCCCCCCCCCCCCCCTCGCCCCTCCGGTCTCGTGGATTGGGTAGCTGTTTCGCTTTTTCTAACGTAGCGTGATTCAAGAATCTGTCGCATTTATTTTATCGGTACACGAAGAAAAAGCATCGCGCTGCCCCGATGAGTTCGATAATTCGTTTCTTAAGGGGCGCATTGTGCGATTTCAACTATTTCGGGCAAAAAACTAAAAAAATATATATTTATTATTTAAATTTATTATTTACCTTTTATTATTTACCTTTTCTGTAAAAAAAAATTGGATGTAAATCTTCCCCGATTGATTGCCTGATATCGCAACGATGCTTTAATCATTCAAACAAATCCCCGGATGGTGGTATATAAAAAAAATTGTGAGAGTTCGAAAAAAATATAAAAAAGAAAATAAAAAAATGCGTTATCTTCCGCAAGCCATTCGGACCTGTATATTTTTTTACACGATCGAATCTTTTGTGCGATTTTTTTATATCTTTGATTTTTAATTCCGATAAATGAATAAAAGGGCGTTTTTCCTGCCTGAAATCGTTCCGCGCCCTTTCTTAAGGGAGTTTAAAAAAAAAAAGCGGGATTAAGTTTGACGTCGGGGTGGAAAGGCTTTCACGCGCGTGTTTCGTTTGTATGAAAACTATAAATACACGAACGTACAGTAGCCTAGAGACGGCCTGTACGATTACGAGTTTGTAGGTGTATCGCGAGTATACGAAGCCATGTGGTTGGCTTACAGTATAGTTGCTTTCGGAATGGCACGCAGCTTTGTGCGGTTAATCACTGAGAACGGCTGCCAGTCACGACGCGCCCAGTGATACGTATCGATGTTTCCTCTATTCGACGAGAGACCGGCAGTCAGCGCCGATACAGACTGGCAATACCATTTTGCTTGGCTGTCACTCTCCACGCTTCGATATTCCATTTATCTTCTTGACCGTCGCTGTTATTTTTGTTCGAACCTGCAATCGATTTGTCCTTTTGTCCCTTCCCCGTCGAAACAACGTGGAAACTTCAAATTTTCACATTGTCTCGTCGGAATTTTCTTTTTGTTAGCGAAACCAATTTTATTTTGTAATTTTCTCATCGCGGAAGGTCTGCGAATAAAATAAATACTTTGTGAGATAGGGAAATGCAGAATTCAAATTTTTAGGCCCTTTTTCAATGTTTTTGTTCCTTTTGGCCCTTTACCATTGAAATAACTTGAAAATCTTTAATTTTCACATTGCCTCGTCAGAATTTTCATTTTGTCAAAAAAATGACATTTTTTGCGATTAAAATTAAAAAATGATGAGGTAGAAAAGTACAAAATTCCAATTTTTTTAGGTCCATTTTCGATGTTTTTATTCGAACCTGCAATCGATTTTCTTTTTGTCCCTTCACCATCGAAAAAACGTGAAAATTCCAAATTTTCACATTGTCTCGTAAGAATTTCCTTAAAAGCAATTTTTTTTTGTGGTTATCTCATCGAGGAAGCTTTGTGAATAAAATGCAAAATTATAGAACTAGCGAAGTGCAAAATTCGAATTTTTAGGTTCAGAATTATCACTGAATCTCTTGAAAAAAAAATGTCCCAACATTCGCCGGATTATCTCGGTGCTTTTATGTTGCCGACCATTTCCACCTTTTCCCTAACAGTGTCAAGCCTGTCGTACCTTAAGGCGACGTGCCGCCGTAATTAATATAACTGTAATTAATTACATTCGCGGCCGCTGACCATTTCCGGCTAAAAGCAATTTGCCTTCGAACGCAAATGGTCGGCCCGATTAAAAAAAAAAAAAAAAAAAAAAATTACAGTTTTCATTACCGACCGCGGAACACGACATAGTCTTAAGGTTCTCACCGACCTCGCCGGAGCTGAGAAATAAATCGCCTTCGCTGGGCGAGCAGCGGAAAGCCGCGGAATGGCATGTAAAACGACCCATCAACGATTAATTTTAATAACGAAATATAAATACGCACTTATCTCGCTATTTTAATTAATACATCCATCAATTTTTTTTTTTTTTTTTTCTATCCACCGAAATCGCCCCTCGTACTCGAATAATTTCCCAGCGAAACTAGCGAGGCTTTCGAGTTCCGCGCTAACGCGAGAGTCAATTGGCTCGAGATTCGAGGGGTTGAGGGAGCGCGAGGGTGGGAGAAATATTGTATCGCGAGCGTGGTTAAATATCGAGGGTTCTCGAGCGTCGGGCGATCGTTCACGAGGGTTCTGCCGTTCTCCTCGTCAACTCGTTTATATTTGTCTCATCCACTCGCACCCTCGCCTCGGCAAATTGCACCGCGATTTTTTTCACCCCCGCCCCCGCCCCTGTTTAATTCGAATATATTCAGTGAATACAATGCGAAAAAAAAATCGAATCTGTCGGATATAAAAATGGAGATTGAAACAGAAGAGTGGATAAACGGAGCGACGGCGTGAGGAAGGGGAGGGGAGAGTCGAATTTTCCCGAAAGGTCGAAGAGGTTGAAAGAATTTCCAGCGGACACAGGAAGGTACTTAAAGACGGAAGGGGGTGAGAGGATTGCGTCGAATAAAAGCTCCGAGTCGCTTTTGGTCCTCGCCAATGTCTAGAATATCCTTGGATAAAGATAAGAGCTAGGGAGATGTGTATATATATGTATATAGATGTATATGGGAGGGGGAGAGATTCTCGTCGCTGGAGCGCGAAAAGCAAGGACACGGGCCCTCTTTCGAAACTCGGCTACTACTCTTCCCCCCCCCCCCCGCCCCTCTCGCTCGAGAAGTAGAATACCCTGTTACTTAAATATTTAACTGGCGCACTTCCGGAGGTGACTAGTATATTTTCATCCCACTCTGTTCCGGCGATGGGGAATCGGTATCGGCGCTGGTAAATTTATTATCGGGCTAGCGATAATAGTTTAACATAAACATAGGGGTGGGAGAAAATTGAATAAAATAGAATACGATAGAATAAAATGGAGTGTTAAAAATAAATTGTAAATATAATGTAGTGGAACTTGAAATTTGTGATATTGAAATATCGAATATTAAAAAAATACAAATGTTTTGCCTAGCGACAATAGTTGAACATAAGCATTGGGGTGGGAGAAAATTGAATAAAATAGAATACGATAGAATTAAATGGAGTATTAAAAATAAATTGTAAATATAATATACTGATACTTGAAATTTGCTTGCATTGCTTGCATTGATCAAAGACTAAGGTACTCTTTCGTGATGTTGAAATGTCGGATATTAAAATAACAAATCTTTTGCTTAGCGACTATAGTTGAAAATAAGCATAGGGGTGGGAGAAAATTTAATAAAATAGAATACTGTAGAATAAAATGGAGTGTTAAAAATAAATTGTGAATTTAATGTAGTGGAACTTGAAATTTGCTTGCCTTGCTCACGTTAATCGGAGACTAATGTACTCTTTCGTCATATTGAAATGTCGGATATTAAAATTACAAATGTTTTGCCTAGCGACAATAGTCGAAGATAAGCATAAGGGTGGGAGAGAATAAAGTGGAATAAAATCGAATACGATAGAAGAAAATAAAATAGAGTTTTAAAAATAAATTGAAAATTTAATGCACTGGAAACTTGAAATTTCCTTGCATTACTTACATTAATCGAAGATTAGTGCACTCTTTCGTAAAATTGATATATTGGATATTAAAATTATAAATCTTTTGCCTGAAATTCATCACAAATGTTAATTAAAAGCAAACATTTTACTGTAAAATTGGAACGTACATTTTAAACGAAATTTCAGAAACAGTTTACGTAAAAAAAGAAACTTCCAATATTGTTCATCAGTTTTCAAACAAAATTTTTTTACAGTGTAGAAAAAAAAAGTAACATAAAATAAAATAAAATAAAATAAACAACCTACAGTACAAAAATGGCAAAAAAAGTGGATTTGAGCACAGCAACGAACATTAACCGAAAACGGACAGAAAAATACGAAGGTGCAGATCCCCCGCCCTTACATGGTTAAAAAACATCCCAACATAAAAAACAAAAAATACCTCTCGCCACTGTGGCAAACCTCAAAACCAAATTTCCCCTTCAAGCACCCACCAACAAGTCTCCAACAACCTCACCAAATTCCGATTTCCCAAAGTCTCCATAATTACTCTTATCATTATACTTTTTCTCCCCGATCAATTCGATCGAATCCGGGTGAAAGCTCTCTCTCGTTGGTCGACGACAACGTGGCAAATGAGAAATAATAAATCGCTTCGAGTCCCCGAGGCACGAGCGGGTCGGAGAGGCGCGGGGGGGGGGGGAGGGGGGGCGATCCAGTTTGGTCCGCGTCGGCCCCTCGAGCCTTCCCGTACCCGGCCCGTTGATCAATGGCCCGTGTGTACCGGTCACTCGTATGAAAAGTTGCACGAGCCGTGCTATCTTCCTCGCTCGTTTCTCGTCCGCCCTCTCTTTCATTTTCAACCCTCTCTTTTTCGCGCGCGCCGGCAAGGGTGGTCGGCCGCGGGGGGGGGGGGGGGGGGGGGGTGTAACGTGCGTGCGTTAATATCGGCCCATTTCCAACTGGCTGGTTCGCCAACTCGGTGGGTGGATTATATTTTCGTATGGATGTATAACGGCTATCGCACTGCGCCCTACACTTGTGCGGAGTTTCGTCCGGGAGTTCGGACGAGTTGATTTTTCAAAGGGTATAACAATAACAGGAAAGGGGGGGGGGCGTCCAGTCGGGCGTGGAGCGGGTCGCGAGAACGAGCCCGTGGAGCTTTAGGTGGGTAGCCATTCGTTGCGAAACGAGCGCAACATTATTACCGGTCAAACGCACGCCGAAATATGTAAATCTAGGAGGGAAAGGCCGAGCGACCGAGCGAATAAAACACCGGGCGCGTGGGGGGCAGGGTAAATTGGATCGCGGATACCGCGAAATAGGCGAATGCAAAAAATATATTGCCCGCACCGATCAACTCGACGCTTCTCACTCGCTCGGTTGCACGGTGATTTTTTTTTTTTTTTCTTTTTTTATATACTTCCCGTTTTACGTCAAATACATCGACCGCGGGATCCCCGAGGCTACTTGTTTTTATTTAGGTGTGGATTTTTTTTTATTTTTTTCCAATTTCGAGTACATCGTTGGGCGCGAGAGGGAAAGGGTTCCGTTATCGACCGCGCCCGGTCGGTAAGACCTTCTGTTAATTTACCATGATAAGTGGTAAAAATCGGCTAGCTAAATGTGAAATTACCGGTTATCAAATTTTTTGGTAATTTTACGGTCAAAACCTATAAAATTTGCCTATTGAAATATGACATTACCGGTTGAAAAACGGCAAACCTCACCTTTATCGTGGTAAAATTACCAATAACATATTTTTATTGCAACATTATTGTAACATTTTTTGAAAATTCACCATGTGTCGATATTTTAAACCACTACGAAACCGTACGATTTTATTACAAACGTGGCAATGTTTAAACCGGTCACGTACCGCATTTTTACGGCAAAAATACGTAAAATTGCCGGTCACATTTACCGCTCACACTTAATCGCGACCGAGCCCGGTCGGAAACAGCGCAATCGATTTGCTGTATTATAAATAAAATTAAAAAAAAAATGCCCCAACATTCGATAGCATTTTTTTAAAACAAAAATGTTACAAATAGAAAATAAACAAAATAATAAAATAATAAAATAATAAAATAAAAAACAAAAAACAATGATAAATTTAGCAAATAATTTCTTTCCCTCTTTCCCTATCTCTGAGAAACACAAGTCTCACTCTAATCCGCCGCTTTCCTTTGTTCCCGAGTTTCGATGATAAATCGGCACGGTTCTTCGCGTCGTATTCCGAAGGAGGCGCGCGCAGGGGGCGGGAAATTCAAAACGATAAGAGGGTTAAAAAAATCTGTTCTCCCGGTCGTGACCTCCGGGGTGGTTAGCTTTTCCTCGATGCCTCATCGGGCCTCTCCCCTTATCCGTCGGCCGTCGATCAGCGGGAATCCGAGCGCGAGAAACGCGAGGCGATAAGGGAACAGACAATATGGCGCCCGTCGCTGACCCAAAGCCCCGTCCACGATTCATTAAAACGAAGCCTAGTCCTATCTTCGGATCGCGGACTCGTCGGTACCAACGGGGTTATCGGCCCTCCTTTGCCTCCCCTTCCCTCCCCCCTCCCCCTCTCCCCCCACTCCATCCTCTTTTACGAGAAATAACCGACCGCCTGTAAACAAGAGTAAGCTCGCCGAAGACCGAAGATCTCCGTACCGAGTCCGTGTATATTTGCTTACGACCTGGGGGAGGAAAAAAAAGGAGGTAGGAAAAATCCTCCGGGTCGAACGCACGGCGTTTCGTGGAAAACACCGATCCGTAGCCGGGCCGTTTACGCTTTTACTTTCACGTGTGATTTATTTTCTATTTAAAAAAATGTTGTATAAAAAAATACTATCGAATGTTGGGGGAATTTTTTTTTGTTTTTTTTTATCTATGTTCCGTTCGACCCGGGACTAAAAGTTGCGTGGGAGATTCGCTGCAAGAGCGGAGAAATTTTTACCTCAATTTTTACTCGTATGAAATGAATGTTTTTTGTTGCAATTTTTTTTTAATCTTTTTTTACGTTACGCGGAGCTTCTGCCACATCTAGACGCGTAGACATCTCCAGTAACTCTGTCGGTTACTAGTTTTTTCGCACAATGTTTCAGGAGACTGGTTCGACGCCCCGTACGAATTAAGATTTTCCGTCAACTAATTTTTCAGAAATCGTCAACAGATATTTTTTGAAAACTGAAAAATTCTTTTTACAGTTTTCAAAAATTGTCAACAAATATTTGTTGAAAACTGTAAAATTGTTTTTACGGTTTTCAAAAAACGTCAAAATAGTACATTACTCCACGAGGGCGAAAAACGTTTTTCTAACGAGTGCTGTAATCACACGAGTTAGAAAAAGCGTTTCGCACGAGGGATGTACGAAATTTTTCATCGCAAGGTGCGAAAATGGCGGTTTTACGCACGCGAAGCGGGCGGAAAAGTGGCCATTTCCGCACCGAGTGATGAAAAATATTTTTTGAAAACTGTAAAATTCTTTTTACAGATTTAAAAAATCATCAACAAATATTTTTTGAAAACTGTAAAAAGAATTTTACAGTTTTCAAAAATCGTCAAAAAATTTTTCTGAAAACTAAAATTCTTTTTACATTTTTCAACAAACGCCCGAGTACCCTCAAAAGCGTCAACGTTGCAGCTGGACTCTCCCCAAGACTTGGGTTCCGACAGAGAACATTCCAAGGGCCTGAGCCGGGACGAGCTGCGATGCTCGGGGATGTCTCCAGAGAAGGAACGGTAGAAGGAGGACCAGCCACTCACATCCGGTGAGCGGGAGGCTGGGCTTCCCGGGGAACTCGTCCGTGACTTCCTGACTGACAAGCAATTATGCCCGGGGCTCTGGAAGGACCGGCTCTCCTATCTTTCCTTGCCAAAGTGAAAGAAAAAAAAAGATCCCTCTTCTCTCCACATGAGAATAATTGTCCGGGATTTTTCTTGCGTCCCAAAACGATACCGGTAGAGCGAACGGACGCCCAGTGTTGGTTTCCCGGTCGGTACGGCGATTCCGATGTCGCATCGTCGCTCTCCGTGCATTAATCGTCGAAAATCGCGCACGTGCAAGAGAACACACCGGTGTAAAGCTGTTGTTCGTGAGGGAGTGGACTAGAGCCTATTTTTATATTTTGTTTTAATTTTTAACTATTTTTATAATTTCTTTTAAATTTTAACTATTGTTATAATTTCTTTTAATTTTTAACTATTGTTATAATTTCTTTTAATTTTTAACTATTGTTATAATTTCTTTTAATTTTTAACTATTTTTATCATTTTTAAAAATGTTTAACTATTTTTATAATTTTTTAAAATATTTAACTATTTTTATCTTTTGTTAAATTTTTTACATATTAAAAAAAAAAATGTATTTCTGCCTTTCCTTTGAGCTTGACAGCAGCTAGTCGTGAGCTAGTCGTTCTCCCCGCTGCGAACGCTCGTACCCGAGTAAAATAATTAAAGGGACTCACAATCAGGATTTTTAGTAGGAAATTCTCCTTCCCGAGAATCGTCGCTACATTAATTAAAATTTAAAAAATCCCTCTTCTCTCCACATGAGAATAATTGTCCGGGATTTTTCCAGCGTCCCGAAACGATACCGGCTGAGCGAACGGAGGCGAAGTTTCGGTTTCCCGGTCGGTACGGCGATTCCGATGTCGCATCGTCGCTCTCCGTGCATTAATCGTCGAAAATTGCGCACGTGCAAGAGAACAGACCTGTGTAAAGCTGTTGTGCTTGAGGGACGTCGACAGAAAATGGAGACAAGCGAGGCTGAGTCGCACTGCGATGTATATCGTTCAGCTGAGAGCGCCGCGACTCGCCATGGGAGTTCGCGAGGAATGCGTGGGCGTGACAAAGGAACCGACGCTTGCCCTAAACGGTTATCGTCGACTAAACGGTGCCGTTCCTTTAAAGTTCTCGCACGGTAATCCACCCCTTACACGTTTGTTGCACTCCGAGCCGGTGGAGATTTTTCTCTCGGCGTGATTACTCTCAGCTCCGAACGCGTATCTGCAAATGATTATTTTTCGGTCGCGGCACTATCGGTGACTCGCTCGGTCGCTGTGACAATGCGTCGGGTCGAACTCTTACTTTCCATTTGCAAATGCGTTCTTAATATTTCATCGGCCTCGGGCCACGTGCGCGTTTCCTTCTTCTCGATAGGCGCGGGCGATTTATATTACACGGGATTGGATTTATCACGCGAAGAGCTAAATGGGACCCGGAACGGATCGAGCCGATGGGCTGGAGTAAAGCTGAACTCGATGGGAATCGTTTATTGTTATCTTCGTTTTTAATTTTTGTTCTATTTCGTTAATTTTTTTAATTTTTGCTTTTGTCCTTGTCGATAGGCTCGGAGGATTTTATGTTGTATATGGCTTTAAATTTATCACGCGAAGAGCTAAATGGGACCCGGAAAGGATCGAGCCGATGGGCTGGAGTAAAGCTGAATTCAATGGGAATCGGTTATTGTTATCTTCGTTTTTAATTTTTGTTCTATTTCGTTAATTTTTTTTTAATTTTTGATTTTTGTGCTTCTCGATATGTTTGATTTTTGATTTTTGTCCTTCTCGATAGGCTCGAGGGATTTTATGTTATATATGGCTTTAAATTTATCGTGCGAAGAGCGAAATGGGGCGCGGAACGGATCGACCCGACGGGCTGGAGTAAAGCTGGATTCAATGGGAATCGGTTATTGTTATCTTCGTTTTTAATTTTTGTGCTATTTTTATTTATTTTTTAAAATGTTGTTGTTTTTCCTTTTCGTCCTTCTCGATAAGCTCGGGGGATTTCGTATTATATATGGCTTTAAATTTATCACGCGAAGAGCTAAATGGGACGCTGAACGGATCGACCCGACGGGCTGGAGTAAAGCTGAATTCAATGGGAATCAATGGGAATTTTCTTTTGTTTAAATTTTAGTTTAATTAAAAATAAATGTTTTTGTTATTTTTACTTTCCATCTTTTTGGTATATAGGATGAGAATGTATTGTGCAAGAAGGAAAATGGAATATCGGACGAATCGACTCGTCGGGCCGAAATATGCTCGCAAAATTCGTTCGGCATTATTTGTTTAATTTATTTTTGTTCAATTAAATTTTATTTTTATTTTTGCATTCTCTCTTCCTCGATAGGGTTCGCGCAACGTATATAGGACGGAAATATGGGAATATGTCGAATAACGCGAAATCGTTGGAACTTGGCTCTCTTATTAATTTATTTTAAAAAATCGTTTCTTTTTTTTTACCGAAAGGCAGTTCGCTCGGCATTATCCATTTAATTTATTTTTACCTCCATTTTGTTTAATTAAATTTTTTTCTTTTTACATTGCCTCTCTTTCCCGATAGGTTTCGCGCAACGTATGCAGTTTGAAAATATCGGAATATATCGAACACTTGGTTCATTTTTTAATCTATTTAAAAAAAATCATTTTTTTTTAATACCAAGCGTTAGTCTTTCTCGAGCGTGATGAAAGTGGAACAGAATACAATTTTTATTTCCAAACCGAGAAAAACAATTCTTGGATTAAACAAATTCGCGTTCACAAACGTTCAAAGCTATTTGATTGGTGAAACTAAATAATTCATTTCGTTGAACGATTATTCGCATCAGACGATTCAAAAAATTTCGATTCAAACAAAAAATGTTATTCTACCAACTAAATAACGCCATTGAACGCAGGTGAACGCGATTTAGATAGTGGAGATCGGGGCAAAACGGGATAATGAGACAAAACACAAAATTCTCCAATAACTTTTGGATGGCGGCGACGGTCGTACTTGGGGCAAAACGGATTTGAAAATCCGGATCTATCGTCGGGACAAAACGGGGCATCCAAAAATTATTGGAAAATTGAGTTTCGCCCCCACTGTCCCGTTTTGCCCCGCTGTGCCATTTTGCCCCGATCTCCCCTGATCCAACAATTCTTTTTTCTCAGTGCACTCTACGGCTTTCGCCTTTTACACCCCAATCGTGAACACAAAGTCTCTTTTGCCACAAACGAAGAATAAAACAATGCCCTAACTTTGCACCTTAAATCTTCCCTCAGCAATGCTTCTATGTACGATCGGGATGAAAGTATATTTTTTGGAGGCTCCCCGCGACAGGTCCGCACCCCGAGCGCGGCCGGGCAGGTAAAACGAGGGGGCGAGTCGAGCCCTGGGACGCGAGGCCTACGGCCAGTCCGAAGGTTGAGCACCCTGGGGGCCGCGGGCTCCCTCTCGAGCGAGCCGATTGGTCGTTCGGACCACGCACCTGGCGGACAGCTGCTCGGCTGCTCACCGACGCGTCGCCTTCGTCGGCCTCACGCACTCACACGGACGCCGCATTTTTAACCGGGGCCCTCTACGGGCCCGGGTTTCCTTCTTCTCCTCCGCGCACTCTCGTTTCAACTTATACACGCACTCGAGGAACTAGGGAGCCACGAAAGTTCGGGCCCAGAACGCCGTTCCCGGCGATCGTCCGAGGCTCTCGTCTCGTCCGTCTGCCGCGGAGGAGACGGGATGTCGTTTGCGAGGAAACGAGACCCCGAGATCGCGCCATCAACCCCGAACCACCGTGCAACACAACTCTCGGACTATGAGAGGATCTTACAAACAGAAAAAAAAACATTATTTTACGGCCACCGTTTATTTGGTTTAAGTAAAATGTTTATTTGATCCAAATACATATTTACTTAAATTAAGTAAATAGTTACTTAAATGAAATAAATGGTTACTTACAGGAAATAAATATTTGTTTAAATGAAATAAACATTTTACTTAAACCAAATAAACGGGGGCCATCAAATAAATTATTTTTCTGGGTGTAGTTGGGACGAGCTTGGTGCATTGAAAAAGTAAAGTTGAATGGAATGGAATTAAAGGAACTGAACTGTAATAAAATGAAAAAAAAATTATGAAACATGGAAAAATGTTCGAGAATCGGTCTCCTGTGAATCCGTCCTTTTAGCTTGTGAACAGAGACATCGATCAGTGTAGAGAATCAAAAGCAACAGTTTCTTGCCGGATTAAAAAAAAAAAAAAAAACACGGATTTTAGCGACAAGCTTCTTGTATTCAAAAAGTAAAATGAATTGAAATTAAATTAAATCAACTGAATTGAAATTAAATGAAATAAAATTGTAAACGAGTAAAAGATCTTCGAGGGAATCGGCCTCCTGTGAGTCTCATGCACAGAGACATCGATCAATTTAGCGAATTAAAAGCGAAAGTTTCTTACGACTTTCTCAAAAAAAAAAAAAAAAATGTCACGTAATTAACCGACAATGATTCTCGATCGCGAACCCAAAGTAGTGTGGCGCATAGGTACGTGGAAGACACATCGATTAAATGCAATTCTTTTTTTTCATAACTTCTTCACGTTTTTCAAAAGCCTCGGCGCAGCGGTAAAAAAATCACCTGTGCAAAGAGAGAAAGGTAAATCGCATCGAGCGTAATCGCAGCTCGTTGCTCCCGATCGTCTTCCTCGGTCACATTTCGGAGCAACGTATGGCAAAATATAAAAAAAAAAAAAAAAATGGAACTCATCGAAACGGAAAAAGAAATGTACTGTCTGGCGGCCCGCGAGTGTATTACGTTGTTCGAGTCGAGTCGGGCTGTAGTTACAACGAGAAAGAAACTACGAAGTGAAAGAACGAGGGAGACGGAACTAATCGGGTTCCCGCTTCGCCCCGCGGCCGGTCGGTGTATTTATAGTAAAAGTCAATAAATTCGCACTAGAGCGGACCCCGCGGATTCCTCCTCGTCAAGTTCTCGTGCGGGGCGAACACAAGCCTGTCCGTCAAAACGGGAGCGCATTTATTATCGCGCGATCTCTCCCCTCCGACGCCCCGAGCGAGAGTTTCCGGAAAGATGAGATTCGGTCGGCAGAAATTATCCGCGAGACCCTTCGATTTTGCGGTAGGCTTAAGGCAGCACTTGCGAACAGTGTTTCGCCTCGCATAAGTTTCAAAGAAATCGGAGAGAATTGTAAACACTTCTCGATAAAAATCCGAAAAATATAAAGCGCATTAAAGATACTGAAAAAATTAATTTTGCAAAATAATAATTCCAAAATGCTATCAACAAATTGATGAAAAATAAAATACAATTGTTCATCATTGTATTTCTCAAATGATGAAAAATAAAATTGTTCATCAAATCTCCCGACATAACTTTTTTTTTTATGAAAATTATTTTTTCAGTTTTTTAAATTCACATTGAATTTTTGAACTTTCGAGAAGTTTTGCCCATATAAAAAAAAAAAAACAAAGTGAATTTAAAAATCACTTTCAAGAAATCAAGTTGCCGGGGGATTTGTTGAACAATTTTTTTTCATTCATTTGTTAATAACATTTTTGAACTATTATTATGCAAAATCAATCTTTTCAGCACCTTCGATGTGCTGGATTTTTTTGAGATTTTTATTCCATCAAGAAGTGTTCGCAATTCTCTCTGAACTGACGTGAGCTCGAAATGTCCGCACCTACAACCTTAAGGGGGTTCGACCACGACGAGTGGAGAACGAGGCGCCGGCAAGTCCGAAACGGCAACGCCGCTCGCGAGGCCTCGCCGAACAACGGGGAATCTATGATCTCGAGGTTGGCACGGAAGGGCACCATCTACGCCGCGGAATCTCCGAGTTGATCGTTGCAACTCGAATCCACCCCCTTCGCTGGGCTTCCGCCGAATCGGAGAATCGCGGAGAGAAACTCTAGCCAGGTAGTCGCAGGGCTTTTCCGTATCGGCATCGACGTGACGCGGCCCGACTTATGCTCGTCCCGAGGAAATCTCGATCATCAACAGGAATCATCCCAATAGTTCAAAGATCCAAGGTGCTCTAAAAAAAATTTGCCGAAAACCAAATCAATAATATTAACCACAACCGCTTCAACATGTTCCGCCCAAACACAAATTTTCCACACACACAATCTATTAAAAATTAGAATTATCAACAATTACAATCTTTTAACCGTAAACTAAGGAAAGGAAAAAAAACCTTCCAAATACCCCAGAAAATTTCGAGCTGAAGGACCCAAGTCGATAGCCCTTTGCCAAGATGTTACATTAGCATAAAGTATACAATTTAGTATAAGAAGATAACTGTAAATATTAACTTTGGCAATAAATCTCTTTTACTATTGCTACTAATTCTACTACTCTCAATTATCTCCCGATTCAGAAATTAAGAATGTTGGCTGCGATGAAAAAAAATTTCGGGCGAGATTTTGCCGATCTTCGTATCATGAATATTTTTGCAGAGGGTCGTTAATATAGTGAACTATTAATATATTTGACTATTTATGTATCGGAGTTCGTACTCGGGGAGTTTGTGTACTTCTATGATAAGCAGAGCTGTAAACCCCCTTGCTATAAGAGACCTAGCTGTACTCTATGTAAGCAATAAACAAATCTATCTATCAATCTATCTATATATCGTAGCATTAATATATTGGACTGTTAATGTATTAACCTATTAATGTATTGGATTATGGTCATTTTTATGGCACGACATAAATTAAATAAAAATTCAATACACGTAACTCGAATTTGCCTCGATAGTCGAACGTCCCTAAGGCAATGTGATTTGTGTTTCCATCACTAATAAATTGCAATTCATTTTTTCACGCTTCCCTCGATTTCCGGTGAAAGGAAAATTTTTCCACGAAGCGGATATCGATTCAGCTTCGCCTAAGAATTTTTTTTCCACCGTCCAGGCTCAACACCCTTAAAAAAAAATTAATTCCACTTTTGTTGCCGACCGAACTATTTCGCGGCGCCTTTAATGCAAAAAGGCGCTTCACCGCCGACTTGTCGCGAGATCCGAGATCGATCCGCTCTTCCGACGCAGATAAGCGACCGCCGGATAATACTCCGGAGCACACGTGCTATCGACGATAATACCGGCGCTGCATAGATTCGTTATAATTTACAGCTCCGAGGCCTCTTTCTCCGGAGTTCTCGAGCTCGAGCCGAGAATTCGTGGTCCCTCGGGCCCGAAACACGCCATATGGCCTCGGGGGGTTCGTCGGCTATCTCTGCATTCTGCTTCTTCGTCTTCTCCCTTTACGCTCGAGGAAGTGCATCGATTCACGAGACTTTTTTTTTCTTTTTTTTCTTCGACCACTCTGCGTGAGGTTCGTCTTCCAAAATTCTCTCGAGGCCTTCCCCGCCTCGCTCCACCGTGCACCGGGCGCTTTTCTCGGACCAGAGGCGCGTGTGAGAGGTTTCCGGTTACGGAAGTCCCGGGCTCGAAGAAAAATACGAGAAAATTTATGATGAAAAAAAATATACACATACATATATATATATGTATAGAACGAACGAGACTACTGTAGATGGCGGGTGAACATTTTGTGTCTTACCTTACCGGGGTTCTAAATCGAAAATTCTTTTTTGCTCACTCAAGACCACACTCTGTTACTCACCTGGAACAGAAAATAAACAACAAAGATTAATAATCGGTTCGGTCGTTGGGGAAAAAAAATGAAATTTTATGGAGTAAAATCCAAGCCCAGCAGCTCTAATCTTCCGGCGATAATAACAATATTAGGCGAATAGAAGCGACGGGCGGAGAGGGATGGATAGATAGAATAGAGTGTCCTGGTGATGCGTGTACGCGCGGCGTGCGGTGACGCCCACTCCGGCGTCATTAGGCCCGAGCATACATCATCCTAACGTATGCCCTCCCCCACCTCCCGTCGCAGCGCGAGGCTGGGCTCTCTCGCCTATGTGTCAGCGACACATTGGACCGGGACAAGACATCTCTCGCTGGATTATCGTTACATTTAAATCGAAAAACTTTTAATCCATCCATCTCTGGAAAGCTGCGTTTTTTTTTCAGCGGTCAGGAAATAGCGGCATTCTAGCGAGCGGTTAATCCTGGGACAAGTCAGCCTGGGCTGTTAGGCCAAGATATAAAGAGCCTCGAGGCAGCGAGCGGTCTTGCAGGTTCTTTCACCGTATGATAAATCCTCGAGCGAGTTACTCAGCCTGGGTTATTTCCACCTGGGCTGTTCCGTAAATTTATAAGCGGCCCAGGGCCGCTCGTGGATCCTTTTCATGAATGATAAATTTCCGAGGAAGTTACTCAGCCTGGGTCATTGCCGCCTGGGCTCTAACGCCAAACTATAAAACGGCCCAGGGGCTCTCGTGCATAGTCGAGACTGCAAAGATTATCGCTCTTTTCCCGAACGAAAATCCTCGAGCAAGTTACTCAGCCTGGGTCATTTCCGCCTGGGCTCTTACTCAAAGTTATAAACAGCCCAGGGCTGCTCGTGGATCCGCAAGGCAACAATTATTACCGCTCTCTTCTCGAACCACAAATCTTCGGGCGAGTTACTCAGCCTGGGTAATTTTCGCCTGGGTCACTTCCTCCTGGGCTCTTACGCAAAGCCAGAAACCTCCGAGGGACTCTCGTGGATCCGCGGGGCAAGTGTTACCGCTTTTTTCCCGAACGACAAAATCCCAAGTAACTTACTCAGCCTGGGTAATTTCAGCCTGGGCACTTTAAAAAGCTACAAACAGGCCCGCGCGTCCCGTGGATCCTCGAGGCAGCAAGGAATTTCGCATGCCCTTTGCCCAAACGACAAATCCCGAATAAGTTACTCAGTCTGGGTGATTTCCGCCTGGGCTCTTACGGAAAGCCATAAACAGCCCAGCGCCTGTTGTGGATCCTCAAGGCATCAAGGAATCACGTGCTCTTTTTCCCAAACACCAAATCCCCGATTAAGTAACTCCCTCCAGCTAATTTCCACCTGGGCTCTCTCGCGCAGAGCTACAAACAGCCCAGGCTCTCCCGTGAATCTTCCAAGCATCAAGGATCACCGCAGCCGGCTTGTCCTGCCGCAGCCGAGAATGCGCCACATCCTTCGAAGTAAACCAACATCGCCCCGTCCGGATCTCCCAGGATCTCGCTCTCTCTCCCTGGGCGCGCAGTGCGAGACTCGCCGCCGCTGTTTGGACCTCTGTTCGAGGACGAGAGCCTCGTTGACGGTAACACGCCGAGGGATAATAGTTACGAGCCTCCAATGGATGGAGGATAGTGGAGCGCGTGTTGGATCGTTGGATTCCGCTATTAGTATGTCCCCTCCCCCCACCACCCACCCCAAAACGGCCCACTTCCTCCCCGCTGGGCCGGGCTCGAAACCTCCGCCCGCGATCCTCTCCGCCGCCTTCGCCACTATTATGTATCACACATGTTGCGTGTACACATATCTCCCCCTCTCCGCTCAATCTCTCTGTGTTTCCCGGAAACTATGCAACCATCTCCGACACCTCCCTCACTCACTCCCTCTCTGATCCCTATGTAATTGTGTATTTGTGCGTAGGTAACAATCTACCGAAACTCTCGGCATCCTCCTATATCTCTCCATGACCCAGGGCGTTAGTATTCGCCTGTGGCTTCGGTCCTGTGTGCATCGGGCTGGGACAACACATCGTGTCACGAATACAAGTGTACGGATCATACGGGAGGGACACACATACGTGCCAGGTACTAATGCTAATCCCAACCATAGATTACCGCGGGAGGGAGAGATACGAGAGTTTCTGGAGCTGCGGCCGCTCCGCAGTGACGATCAACCGGAAGTCGTATCTCAAACCCTCTCGGATAAATTGAATATCGATACGGGAGAACCTTCGGCTGGGAGGCTCTTCGATTTACGATTTGCCTCCCCCGCTATTAATTGCACCCTTTGGAGGGGGCGGGGAGGGGAGGGGGGCTTTTGAAAATCGATAAATAAATTAATCACAAATCGGGCCGCGGTGTTTCGCGACAGACCCGCTTTACGATGGGGGTTTTTTTTTTTTTTTTTTTTTTTCTGGGGTATCTCGAGCGAGCCACTTGTAGGCCGATTCGAGGATCGGGAGAGGAGAAATATTGAAAGGAGAAAGAAACTGATGGGCGGGAGGGGGAGGGGGGAGGGCTAAAAAACAATCAGCTCTCCGAGAGAGCCCAGGTCGCCGTCCCATTTATATCAATTCTATTCATTGCCGGCGAGCCTCCGACCTAGCCCTCGCACGAACCCAGCGGCTCTCACTTTGTGGCTGCACACAGAAAAATTATTTATTTTACGGGCGCCTCGCAAATAAATATTTACTTGGTTTAAATAAATATTTACTTGGTTTAAGTAAATATTTACTTGGTTTAAATAAATATTTACTTGGTTTAAATAAATATTTACTTGGTTTAAATAAATATTTACGTGGTTTAAATAAATATTTGTTTGGTTTAAATAAATATTTACTTGGTTTAAATAAATATTTGTTTGGTTTAAATAAATATTCATTTGGTTTAAATAAATATTTGTTTGGTTTAAATAAATATTCATTTGGTTTAAATAAATATTTATTTGGTTTAAATAAATATTTATCTGCCTGAAGGACTTAGGTCGATGGCCAATTGGCAATATTCACATGACAACTTACACTATGTAATGCTATGTACCAAAAATGGTTCGATCTGGAATATTACTATTACTAAGTATTTATTTCAATAAAATAAATTATTTTTCTGGGTGTACAGCTCGACTGGACTCTCATGGTTTTTTATAATTTTTTTTTTCGTTGGAGAATACATTTTTCGGTTTGTAGGAGAAAGTCACGAGGGCTCTGGGAACCCTCGAGGTCGACCGCTCGTCCCTCTCCAGGACGCGGCAGAAAATTTCGCCGAACCGGATACGACCGCGGCGGAGCGCGCGAGTCCCGGAAGTGCCGGGGCCCCTCGAAAGCGAGTCGTAGCTCCAGACACGAAAAAAGGATAATTTTTTTTTTCCTAATAAAAAAAAAAATAAAAATAATAAGACTAATGAAGAATCGCCCGATCTTTTTCTGCGCGAGGGAGCGATAAGAGGCAATTTCCTGTTTCCACGTTAATTACTCAACCGGTTTACCTGCAACCTCAGGAATCCTCGAGAAGCCGACCAAAAAGTAAATTTCAAATCTGCCGACTCCGCATCAAGAGAGGGGGGGAATCGAAACGAATTTTGGAAAACGAGGCAACGGGCCGCCTGCCAACGGGCACAGCGCCAAGAAACTTTGGTGCAGAACTGTCCCACGAGGCTCTCGAGAGGCCTCCAGAACCGAGGGAAAGAAATGGGCGGAGAAGAAAAAAAATAAGGGAAAATAAATAATGCCGCGCGGAGTATCGTACAGTGGAGTAACGAAAACATCCGGTCTTTCATTCGGGATTTCCTATTTTATATGCATTGTAAATAACAAATAAATAAATAAACAAACAAATAGTAAATAAGATTTTTTTTACTGGCGATCTGTGGATCAAATTTGCCTTCTGAGTACTGATTCAGCGGAAGTTGTGTTGTTTTGCCGAACCCACATCCCGAACACTAAATCTTATTAAGTTCCTTCTTTTATATGCATTTAAAAAAAAATTGATAAAAAATAAATAACAAATAAAAATGATTTTTTGAAACTGACGATCTGTGGAACGAATTTGCTTTTTTAGTAACATAAATCTGCAAAAGTTGCGTAAAGTTTACCCAAACACATGTATCGTGAAATCTTATTAAATTCCTCTTTTATATGCATTGTAAAAAAATAAAATAAATTTTTTTTTTTAAAACTGCATTTTCCTTTTGGGTTCTACAAATCTGCGAAAGTGGCGTGAACTTTTCCCAAACACATATATCGTGAAATCGTATTAAATTCCTCTTTCATATGCATTGTAAAAAAATGAAAAATAAAATTAAAAAAAAACTGTCGATTTGTGGAACTCATTTGCCTTTTGGGTTCCACAAATTGGCGGAAGTTGTGTAAAGTTTTCCGGAACATGTGTCGTGAAATTGTATTAAAGTCTCGAGATGAGATCCACTGCGATCCAGTCCATAAGCCAGCGAGAGGATCCTCTACCGACTGGTAGAGACTGTACTGAAATAATGTACAGTGCGTCGGTGCCTCGTGCGCACGGGGTGGTGGAAGCCGCGTTTCTCGCGCTCTCTCTCCCTCGTTCCCACTACTACGGCCCATCCCCTGTCCCACTCGAAGCCCACTATCGTCGTCACCCTTCCTCCCCCGCTGTACGGATAACAATGGCGTGCAAAGGAGATTAACAAACAGAATAAGCTAACGCATAATCGCATTATTTCTGGCTAAGCCGCATTTAAATTAGATAGAAATTCCATTTAACGAAACAATGCCCGAGGATCACGAGTCACATCAACGCTCGCGTATCCCTCCGCCCTTTCGTCTCGCGCCTCGTCAAAAAAAAATTCCGTACAACCGCCTCGCAGGCTCCTCTCGATAAACAATTTTCGCACCTACTTTCCGACCCGAAGCGGAAGCGATATCGCCGGGATAACTGAGATTTTTATTATTTTTTTTTTTTTTGCAAGAATATTTTTGTCGGTGAATGATAAGTTTGAACTTATCGTTTGTAACATCGATATAAATATTCTTATTTTTCAAAAATAACAATACAAAAATTTAAATCTCGCTTATACCCGATGATATTGATTCTCCATCGGGTTGGGAAGTAGGTGCGAAAGTTGTGTATCGAGGGGCGAGCGAGGCGGGTATACGGACATTTTTTAGTCGCGACGCGAGACGATATATGTTGAATATATATCTGCAAATCTATAACACACAGCAACGTGCCTGTGATGCATTTTCGTTAAATACAAAACGACGAAAATTACAAATTCCAATGGTTTTAAAACCATTGAAGTTCATTGTGAACATTATTATGCAAAAACTTATAAACAAAAAATGTTATGATATTAAAATTACTCACACTTTTTTCATAATAAGGCTATTACATGTACAAAGCAAATTTTTATTCAAGTTGTGATGTATATTGTATAAAATTTTTGTTTAGTACTGTAATTTTTGCCTTTTTTATTTGGTAAATATGCATCACATGCATTTTGCTGTGTGTGTACTAGAGTTATAGATTAGCAGATGTATATTCAACATATATTGTAAGGTACAACCGGAATATGATAAATTTAGAATACTAAAAAAAATTCGTCCCAAAATCGTTTCCAACCGTCAAAGATATATCACTATCGATGTATTCTACATATATATATATATATATATATATATATATATATATATATATTTCCATGTCTATGCACTTATACACCCGCTTACTACTTATACATGATAAGTTTTAAATAGTTGATAATCATTTCTTGAAATCATTATGTAAAAATATATCGACAACATTTTTTACCATTTTTATTAGCAATTCTATTAGCAGACGTTTTTGTAAGATTATCAACTATTACCAAAACAAATAAAAAACGACAAAAACTATTTACTATTGTAATTTGTCGTTTTTTACTTGGTGAATATACATCACATGCATTTCGCTGTGTGTCTTAGAGTTACAGATTTGCAGACATATATATATATATATATATATATATATATATATATATATACATATCGTAAGATAGAGCCGAAATATGAAGAAAAAAAAAATCATCGAGAATCGTTCTCAACCGTCAACTATCGTCTTATCACCACATATATATATATTCTACTTCCAAGTGTGTGCAATTATACAATCGCAGAGGGGTAGTAGTTTCAGTACCGACAGGATGGAAAATAGAAGCAGCGTGCCTGGGGCCACGTGACTCGGCCATGTTTGTGACAATGACGTGCACACTCCAGCGCGAGAGCATTTTTTTAATAGTGTCGAGCCTATCACGCACGAATTATCAATTTTTATTTTTATTTTTGTATTATTTACCTGAGGACCACCACCCACAATGGACTGGTAAGCCGATTGGAAGACGCTACCGAGCTGCGTCAGGCCCTCGTCTTCCATCTGGAACATTATGTCTGCTCCCGGTGATCCATTATTGTTCAAGTTGTTGTTATTTCCCATCAATTTTTCCGTATTACCAACGTCACGGATTATCGTGTTCGACTGCATTATCCGATGATGTTTACCCTCGAATCTCCACGGCTTTCGCCACGAGATTTTATCAATATATATACGTATGTATATATATATTTATTTTCTTTATACTTATTAATTTTATCTCGAAGCGATATTAACGACGTATAATAAACGGGTCGGCAACTCAGGGCCTTCCAGCCTCCCGATCACCGATATCAAATTCCACTCGCCGAAGATACCTTGCACTCGTCCCACTTCATTTTTCAAATCTTACTTTCGTTGCCCTTTATCTCCTCATCCGATTGTTTCTCTTTATTAATCCTTATTTCGTTTTAACGTAAAACAAAACAAAAAGTAGATACACGCAAGTGAAAAAAAAAACAATGGAACTTATCACAGGTCAGAGTTCACTTTGGTTTGAGTGTCGGAACTCGGGCCGTTTTGGCTAGGATCAAGGACCGCTAAGCTCGGTCGATAAAACAGCGAGTACCGCGCCGGATCCCCGCGACGCCGGACCACCGTCGCACAACCGTCTCGGTTGAAGATTAAAGCAAAAAAAAAAGATATACAAAAAAATTTCTATTATATCTCAGCAGGAAAAACCGTAGCCACTATCAGAAATCATCGAGGGTCGCCGTAGCTAGCGCCACGGAGCGCATGGCTTCGTGTACCACGAGACTCTCGTCAAGGTAACTCATTCGACGAGCGACACTCCGTCCGACTTTATCTCTCCGTGAAAACGGCTGCTGTTCTCAACGCACGATATCCAGATAGTAAATCGCATCGGTGTCTGTCACACTACTTTTTTTTTATCTATCCCACCTTCGACGATTTTCATCCATCCACTGACACACATGCACACAGAGACACAAACGTAAAACACACCGAAGCACGAGCGTTGTATTAAATATACATATATATATATATATATATATATCCGACCGTTACAACGGAAGCGTACGCGCAGTGTCCGTTCGTCACTCTCCCTCCTCGCCCCTCGCGCGCGCAACAACAAACGAACGTAAAGTAAAAAGATATAAGTAACGAACAATACGCGGGCCAGCAAATCCCCGAGACGAGTCTGTAATCTCGCGGATTCTTTCGACGTTTCGAGGAAGGCAAAGTTAGAAAAAAAAAATAATAATATTTTCCCCTATTTTTGCAAAAAAATAAAATAAAATGATATCGTCGACAGTGAGTGTGTATCCTACCGGCACGAGGTACGCGACGCGACTGACGCTCGACGAGGGGAAGCGACTCCGGCACCCCTCCCTCCTCCGCCGATCGACTCGCTCCCCTCAAAATCCCCTCCCACGAGTCTTACTTTTTGTCTCGCTCTCCCGCTCTCGCTCGCCGGTCCCCCCGCTTCAGCGTCGCTCGCTCTCGCACACACATTATCTCTCTCTCTCTCTCTCTCTCTCTCTCTCTCTCTCGGCCGGCCGCTCCCCCCTTTTTCTCCGTTTCGGTAGAATTTTTGCCTCCGTCTTTTGTCCCCACCGAGAGAACCCGACGCCGTCGAAGCCGACGCGCAGGAAGCAACCCCTAGCGAGGAAGGGCCCGTTTTTGCCTTGGCCGACGAGAAAGCGTACTGCAGCGGCCAGACGAGCATTACTGTAGAAGGGCGCCTTCGGGCCCCCGGGTACGTTGGAAAGAGAGAACCCAACTATTAACGAGGCCCGGACTCGCAAGTTCGTGACCGTCACGCTCTTCGCTCTCTCTCCTTTCTCTCCTTCTCCGTCGCCGCTCTCGGCTTCTTCGTATTGCGTTTAGTTTTTACTCGCTCGCTCGCAGGGCAGCGGGGCTCTCGCGCTCGGGGCTCTCGACCGTCCCGAAAACATTGGCCCACTTGTTGAGCACGGGCGGACGGCGTAAGAAGCGACCAGCGACTCTCCAGTCGACCCGGCGGCAATCGCATTTTTCTCTACGGCGATCCGCTTCATCCCCTCGCATTATCATCGATTTGTAACAGTTTTTAGTTTTTGTTTTTGTTTTAGCTTTTGGCTTTTTTTTTCTCACTCGATAGCCGAGCGCTCGTTACTCTATCGGCGAAATCTTGGCGCTTGCGCAATCGCGAGATTATCGCCATGGCGAGGGAAACAAAACCCTGCCGTCTCGATCGCTCGCGATAGACTCTCGAGCGTCTATCGGGGTTCCTCGATTCTACTGTGGCCTGATGAAACAGAAAACTGTCTGCGTGCGAGCGAGGGAGAGAGAGAAAGCGATTTGGCAGCGGCGGCTCTCGGGAGTCGGAGAAACAGCGCACAGGAAACGAGGGAAAGCATCGAGGCTCTTTTACCCCGGGCGCAGTGGCGCTCAACCCGGATTCGTGGTTTTTTTTTCTTGTTTTTCTTTTTCGAAGCTTCTCAAGCTTTCTCCGGACGGAAAATTTTCTTTAGCGGGGAAAAGAGCCTCGTATCAACGATCGCTATCTGCTTTTTCGCATCTATTTTCACCGCTACATCCCCCGTGTTCCAAAGTAATTTTAGTGTCGTACCCACGCGAGCCACAACGCTTTATAATTACCTCGCAACCCGAAGTACCGACGACTCGCAGTCGCAGCTTCAACCCACTTGGCCCGCTATCGCCGATTCAGAGCTCTAGTTCTCCTCCCGGTGTTTCTCTGTTCTCTTCGGTTTTGTCAATTATTCTTGCCAATTGCTATTATATCTTAGTTATTAATTTTTTTTTTTCTAAGACGCATATTTGGGCGGAAGATCGAATATTGATTCGACTACCAGAATGGAATTTGTTTACCCCTGTATATGTTTCGCCTTTTACACCCCTAAATAATTCCATTATAAAAAAAACATTGAACAAAAGTAAATAAAAATTTTAACTTTTTTTAGGCAGTTATTTTTTAGGCCAAAATCTCTTCCTAAAATGTTGTCTGTTTCGACCGTGTGAAGTTTCACACGAACGTTGTCAACATTTACACGGTAATTATAATTATAAAATCCCACGAAGAATACGGTAAATAGTTTTTTTTTTAATTTAACTAAACTAAAGCGCAAACTAAAATAAAATAAAAAATTCCATGACAGACAAAAAATGTCGAACCCCTGACTGGTATTCGATTCACCAGCCGTGCCCCGTTAACGACAGACCTGAGTTGCAGCCTGGTAGGTGCCGATTGTAAATCTCGCGAACGTCGAACCCACCGAGTTAGGTTTGGGCGGCACAAGTGTCGTAAAATTATTAGAAACGTTTTTGATGCTCGCTGCGATGCCGAAGTGCGAAGAGAAAAACAATGGGACACCAGCAAGATTACAGTTAGAGTCGGTCGGGCTGTCGGAGTCGATACCTGAGGCTGTTCCATTCCCGGATCCAACAACCCTCAAAGCCCCCGGAATCCAAGAGAGGGTGTCCGGTGCGTTTTCTGGTCGAGGGTGGTTAAATGCTCTTGGGCCAAAACTTCTTCGGATCGGATTGCACCGACACGCGTGTACGACGATTAAGAATGTTTGGGCCAAAACGCTTTTCTGTTCGATCGCTACAAAACTTTGCTACTTTGCAGGCAAAGACACACTGAATCGTTTACAATTTTTTCAAATTTTGGTACCATGTATTTTTTTTTTGTCATGCATGTATAAAGCTACATAAGGTAACTTGGCCATTTTTTTCACTGATTTCTGTTAAATTCGAATAAAAACCTACCACAGTGCAGAGCATTCTATCAGACGGATTGTATCCAAATTTCAAGAAGATTCACGGTTTCGTTTCTGAAATAAATTCAATAAACGCAAGACTCTATCTCTGTTTTGCCGCTTGCTTTGCCTGCGCTCTTCACTCGCACATTGACTAACGCGGTCAACGTTAGCTGATCGAACTAGCTTTAAAATTTGGTCCAAAAAACAGATCGATTTTCTACATTTTTTTTTAGGCGGGTATCGGAAGAACAAGCTCGTTTTTTACACACAGTTAGTAAAGATGTTATGAAGTTTGAGTTTCTTTTATTGAAAAACATTTGTAAAAAAAAAAAATACAAAAAAAATCTATATTTTATTATTAATTATTTCAATCTATTTGTAAGATTTTTTTGTATTTTTTTTTTACAAATGTTTTTTTAAAATGCATAACGACTAATTTGCAGTCGGGAGTTTTATAAAAATTTTAATGGTTAAGTAATATTTTGTCGTTTCGACAAACACTGGCGCCTTCGAAAAGATGCCAAAGTGGGTCATCGCAGTGAAACGCATAACTCCCGTTTTGTGCCCGTGGGGCAGTCGGGAGTTAAAAAAATATCAATGACCAAACGATTAAGGTAGTTTTTTTTGCGTTTCGACGAAAGAAAAACTACATTAATTACATGAATCGTTTGTTACTAACAAATAAATGAACATTTTTTTTATTATCTGGTCATTAGATAGAAAATGTTGTAATCACAGAACCGTCGAAATTTCAACTCAATCGGGCGAATGGATTTTGAGATACGATGTCCGTTGTTAATCGTTAATTGTTAATAAAGCCGTTGTTAATTGATATTTTTTTATTTTAAAAAACTCGAACTTCTTAACACTTTGTACTAACTGCGTGTAAAAATCCAACCTTGTCCTCCCAATACCCACTTTAATAAAAATGTTGAAAAAGGCCTGTTTTTTTTTTACGAAATCCTTATGCTAGTGCCTTAAAGTACGTCAAAAAAGATGTCAACTTTTTCTCGGTAGCACGGGTCTCGCTCCTGATTCATCGAACGATATATACTTGATAAATAATAATTGAAAAAAGAATTAAAAAAAGAGATCGTGAATACCGTGGATGGCTGGAGGGCGAGGGGGGTGGGACGTTTCGTCATTGGGAAACTAACAAATAATTAGGTAACCTCGCGCGGCCAACTGTGTAAACCGGAGGAATTGTCGCGACGATCGCCGCTTGCCAGTTCGAGCGAGGAGGCACCCGGGACGTTCGAGCTCGATCGTCGTTATATTTCTTCGTTCTCCCATTCGTCCCGTCCGGCTTCGACTTACATGCATACATGATACACGCATCCACTCTCTCCGTCCTCCAGCGACCGACTAAACACCCCAGCGCACTATATTTCCACGAGGTTCAGTCGAAGACCTCTTGAAATATATGCAAAAAAAAAACGAAGAAAAAGAAGAAGAAACGAAGACAAAAGAAGGAGCATCGAAGCAGCCTTCTTCAATTTTCTATAACAAACATTTTTTGAAACAACATTTTTTTGAAACAAAATTTGTCTGAATATCGATATGTCCGTAACTAGATATTTCTGAAACTAGATTTTTCTGAAACTAGATTTTTCTGAAACTAGATTTTTCTGAAACTAGATTTTTCTGAAACTAGATTTTTCTGAAACTAGATTTTTCTGAAACTAGATTTTTCTGAAACTAGATTTTTCTGAAACTAGATTTTTCTGAAACTAGATTTTTCTGAAACTAGATTTTTCTGAAACTAGATTTTTCTGAAACTAGATTTTTCTGAAACTAGATTTTTCTGAAACTAGATTTTTCTGAAACTAGATTATTCGGAAACTAGATTTGTCTGAAACTAAATTTGTCTGAAACTAAATTTGTCTGAAACTAAATTTGTCTGAACCAAATTTGTCTGAAACTAAATTTTTCTGAAATGTTCGCTCACACTCGATCGTCGTTAGATTTCTTCCTTGTCCCATTCCTCCCGTCCAGCTTCGACTCACACGTATAATCCCCGCGTCGACTCTCCTCCCTCCAGCGCCCAACCAAACACCCCAGCGAACAATATTTCCGAGGTCCAGTCGAAGACCTCTTGAAATATATCCCCAAAAAAAAATAAGAAAAAGAATCTTAAAAAAAAAGAAAAAAAAAAGAAGAAGAAAAGAAGGAAAAAAAAGGAGGAGCATTGAAGCAGCTTTATTCAATTTTCTGAAACAAAGCCCTCGCTCGTTTCCGTGGGCTCTCGAGGCTCGCCGGTGGAGTTATACTCCCGACGGTTGGCCCCGAGAGTCGAGTAGAGTGTAGAATAGAGGCGAAGCCGTGGAGCGAGAGAGCCAAGATCTCTCCGACGCCCGTTTCTCCGGGGCGGAGAGAGAACGACAGGGAGAGTGCGGGGGAAGGGTGCTGCGCTGGTTTTCCGAGGGAGTTAGGTTCATGGCACGAGGGGGACGCCCATCGAGAAAGGGGATGCTGGAGTAGAACGAGAGAACCAGGGAGAGAGGCCCCGGCTAACTGGCGTGGTAGCGCTGCGCTACCGTAGACTCCGTCGAGCGGGCGAGCTCTCGGCTTCCTCTCCGAGAGAGCGGCGGAGAGGGGGGGGGGGGGGAAAGGGAAGAGAGAAACCCGCTCGGCGGTCGTAGCCTGGAACGCATTAACTGCAGGGTGGAGGCGGGAGCTGCAGAGGGTTCGGGGGTTGCGCACCGCTCGTTCCTGCTACTGCCGTCGCTTTCCTATACACCACTGGCGTAAGTAAACCGAACGGAAAACGGTCCCTGAATTACCCGTCCGATTAGCCACCCCACCCTCCTCGAACCCCCCCCCCCCCCTCCCCCCTGCTCGGACTCACGCATCCGGCGATCTACGCATTTACACGCACCGTACACGAAATCGAGCCCAATACGAGCTACCAGCTTCCAGGATTTATCGATCGCGAAATTATGAAATTATGGTTTGTTAATGAATATTGATAAATGTTAATAAATGTTCGTAATTATTTATAGATATCAATGGTTATTGATAAATGTTGATAAATATTTATGTTTATCTATATTGATAAGCATTGCTAAATATTGATAGACTGAAAAGAAATGTTGTTTGAAAACTGATGGGCTGTATTGGAAGCGCTTTTACACAAACTGTTTGTGAAATTTTAAGCAAAAGATCTGTTTCTTTATCATCTGGTATTTTTATTTTACAAGCAAAGTACATTAATGGTTCATTAATTTAAGTAACTTTTTAATTAAGATTAGAATTTTTTTTTACGGTGTAAGTATTAATAAATATTGATAAATATTGACGACTACACTACAAAAATAAATTGTTCATTTAATCTACAACTGTGATGAAAAATTAATACACTCTTCCATTGAAATTAAAGTAAATGATTAAAAATAAACTAATCCCAATGTTTTTAATACGCGAATATTATTTGTTCATCGCAATTGTACATGAAATTTAATGTACAGGCTTTTGCATGAAAATCTCCAGTCCGGTAAATTAAATTTGAATTGATTTTTTTACAGTCTATTAACAAATATTGATAAATATATTTATACACTGTAAACAAAAAAAATGTACGAAAAGTAATGTATCCAACTAAAAATTTTCATGCAAAAACTGGTATACTAAATTTCAAGTACAATCGTGATGAAAAATTAATGTTCCGTGTATCAAAAACATTGGAAATACTTTATTTTTAATAATTTACTTCAACTTCAATGAAAAAGTATATTAATTTTTCATCACAATAGTACATTCAATTTAGTGTACCAGTCTCCACATAACAACTTCCAGTTCGTTACATTGAATTTACCATTTTTTTTTTCACCGTATATATCGATAAACATTGTCATCGACAAATAGTAATAAATATTATTAACATTGATTTACAGTGATATAAATAAACATAAACATTTCTGTTCTTATCGTCAGCGTAATTTTGTTTTTCCTCGTCGTCACGGTGACAAAGCTACGGGAGTCTCGCGCCGACCACCGGATAAGGAGTAAGCCTTTCGTTTCCATTTTAGGGCGACACTTCCTCTCTCGTTCGCCATTCACCCGTTGGTCACCCGATCCAGCGGGGCAGCTCTCGGGCACGCATACACAGATATGCTATATCGATGCTTACGGAAAGAAAAAGCTGCAGAGACCGACGGGGCGAGGAGGGAGGGGGGGAGGGGGGGGGGGAGGTAACCAAGAGTCTGAGACAGTCGGACGTACAATCAGTCGTTTGCACAAACGAGAAACCAACACGGTGAAAACGGGGAGCGGAGAGTTGCGTGCCACAGTTCTCGTTTCGCCCGCGTGTGTTCGAGTTGACTCGCCGCTACTGTTCGCCGCTCTTGCGTTATTACTGTGGGGCCCCCCTTACTAAGTCCCCCCCCTCTCCCCCCCACTCCCCACGCCACTCGCTCCTTGTCCCGATAAGTCGAGGCGAATGATCGAGATTCGTTACCGCGCTCTATATTTGGACGAATTGCTACCCGACAATGCGCGTTGTTGCTGCCCGAGACACAATCTCAACCGATTCTTTCCTCTCTCTTCTACCGTACTATGTACCCATTTTATTTATTATTGTTATTATTTTTATTTTGGTTTTTTATTTTTTATAGTAATGGATTACGGTTCCTTATTATTATCCTTACATGTTATTGTTATTATTATTATTATTTGTGTGTTAGTGGATTACGGTTCGTTACGATAAAGATCTCTGCGCGCATTAATGCAGCAGCGCTGCGACCTTCCGATTAAGGCTAATCGAGAAAGATATCTCAGTTGTGCTTCCCACTGTCCCGATCGGGCGAGGATAATTAATCGGAAATAGATTATTTTTTTTAAATTTTTTTATAAAAATAAAAAGACTTCATTATTAATTGGATAACGTTAGGATGAAATTTGTCCGATCTGAATAGTTTGTTTATTCTGGGAAAGAGTGGAGCGAGTAGGGGAGAGGGGAGGGGAGGGGGAAGTGTCTCGAAAATTCGAGATAAGAATCGGAACTGCAGAATCCCCGGGGTGCGGCGCCAATGCGAGCCACTGAGCGAGGGACGCGAGAAAGGGAGGGTGGTCGCGTAGTTAGGGATGGAAACGCGGTAGGGATGCTTTAGGGAGAGATTTAGTGCCAACCTACGCCGCTTAGTCTCTACCCACCACTACTGTATCATCTATATATATATATATATAAGTGTGTATATATATATATATCTATATAGATATAGCGTACTGTATGTACTCTGCACAGAGCAAAGTGAATAGCGCAGCTCGGGAGGGCGAAATGTATTACGTACGATCATACTCGGAGGAGAAAGATGGAACATGCCGGAGTTAAAAAAGAACTCCTCGAAATAAGTCCCAAAAAAAGGATGAACGAAGATTTATTTAAAATTTTGTTTGAAAAAATCTCCTCCGAGATCCACAATCAAAATTTCTTGGCGTCGGAAAACTTGACTTTTTTATGATTCCTGTTTTCATTATTTTTATCCAATACTAGTTTCGCATATTTTCTTTTCCAGTGAGATTCTTAGTTAGTTCGGGAGAGTGAAATTTATTATGTGCGATCATACTCGGAGGAGAAAGATGGAACATGCCGGAGTTAAAAAAGAACTCCTCGAAACAAGTCCCAAAAAAAGGATGAACGAAGATTTATTTAAAATTTCGTTTGAAAAACACTCCTCCGAGACCCACAATCAAAATTTCTGGGCGTCGGAAAACTTGACTTTTTTTATGATTCCTGTTTTCATTATTTTTATCCAATACTAGTTTCGCATATTTTGTTTTCCAGTGAGATTCTTATTTAGTTCGGAAGAGCGAAATGTATTACGTACGATCATACTCGGAGGAAAAAGATGGAATATGGACACTTAAAAAAAAATCCTCGAAACAAGTCCCAAAAAAAGAAAGAAAAAAAAATGATCGAAAATCTATTTAAAATTCGTTTAAAAAAAAGTTGCCCTGAGATCCGAAATTAAAATTTCTTGGAGTCGGTGAGAAGATTGCCTCTTTTTATCTCTCCTGTCTTCACGATTTCGACCCAATCCCAGATTTTCAAATTTTTTTTTTTTCTTTCAGTCAGACGTCTTATCCAGGACGTCTGGATAACGTTACAGCCCCCCGGAGGATTGCGTTCGGCCGCGCCTCGAGCCGGACGAAGGAATTTTTTGGGGAAAAAAAGGCGGAGAGCCATTCGGAGCCCTGGGAGTCGGGCAAACTCTCGAGACGCCGGTCGTGTCCCAGTCGGCACCTTTCATCCTGGGATCCAGCGGGACTCTCTTAAAGGTTCTCTCGGGACCATATGCCTCGACGATTTCGGGCCAGTTAATTTTTCACCGCGATTCCACGCTCCCGGCGTGGTGGAAACGTATCTCGGATCTACCAGAGAGGCCGCGATTCTTATCAGGGCTCGTCCCGGCTCGACGTCGTTGCCACCGTTCGACACAATTTCGCGCGAACGCGGAGCAAAGATTTTTTTTTTTTCCTATATAATTTGGCTCCGGCTGCCGGGTAAGAGCGACCGAGGATCCCTCGAGTACACAGAGAAATAGATAATGTAAGCTGCTACGGGGCACGCTGTTTGCTCACCGTTGGTACGAGCCACCTCTGTTTGCCTATATACCAAAATATATATATATACATATATATATGTTATGTAGGTGTGTGTGTGTAACGTGTATAGATAGAGGTGGATGCTGACACGATCGCGGGGGATTCATGCGAGCGACGAATTTCGAGGGTTCGGACGCTGGCCAAAGAGCCCCGGGCAGTTCTCCACGCAGCTTCATTGTCAGTAGTTACAGCTTCATTGCGGTCGATTACGACACTGTCTGGACCATCGGTTATTTTTATTTTTTTTTTTACGATTGGAACTTCACTTTGTCATTTTGCTCTTTCGTAGAGTTTGAAAACTTGTTTTTGTTAAATGAAATAAATATACAGAAAATAAATAATTCAGGATTTAAATAAAAAGGTTTTCAATAAAGATAGGATGGAATTAATTGTACGATGCGATTTATTGACAGTCCATCGAATCGGGGCTTCTTTTTTCGGTACTATTTAAAACCGCATTTATTTGTTTAATTGATCGAATTACTTAACTAAGTTGACCAAAAGTAAATACGTCGGTAATGCAGATACCTAACTAAGCAAGTTGATTGTGGAATCTGGACCAACTATTCAATGCCTCGATAATATGTTTTGATTATATCAAGCTCCTTAGTAATTCAGCATTGAGCGTCGTATAGTTTGCGAATCATAATATTCCGTTTCGATGTTGATGATAATTTTTTTTTAAACGCGCGGAATTATATATATTTTTTGCAAAAAAAAAAAATATAAGTGTAGACACCTAACTAATCAAGTTGATTGTGAAATCTGGACAAACTATTCAACGCCTTCACAATATTTTTTATTTATACCAAGCTCTTTACCAGTTCAGACTTTTTAAACGTGCGGCATTATATTCTCTACCTATATTATTTTTTATATATCCCGATATTCTATACCTATATAATGTTTGCAAAAGAATAATATAGGTATCAATATAGGCTTAACTAATCAAGTGTCTAATCTGGACGATTCAATGCCTCGATAATATTTTTTCAATTACACCAATCCCCTCAGCAATTCAGCAGGGAGGGCCCCACAGTGAGCGAACCACGATATGCACTTTCGAAGTCGCCGATAATATTTTTTTTCAGCACGTGGCATTGCATATCAATTTTTAGCAAAAATAAATGTGCAAACATTTCCCTCGTACATCGTTCAAAAAAATATCCTCGTGCGTATTCCCACGTGCGATCCACGCGTCCGAAGCTTTTCCCCCCCGCAACGATCGCAGGACAAAGAGTTCGAGGTCCGTGTAGTTTTCAGCGTCAGAGTTTGCGGACGCATATTGTGAGAAGATAATAAAAGTTGCCGAGGAGGCGAGCCCGGGCAGGTCTGACGAGCGAGCGAACCGGGCGATTCACCGGAGCGCGTATATTAATCCGATGCGTGAGGTTGGGTGTCTCTTTTGTGGGTGAGCTAACCGGGCCACGCACGTAAAACAAACAGGAGACCTCCGGGAAGGGTGGGAGAGTGTGGCGAACGGCGAAACTGGGGGAGGGGAGAGAGAACTACGGCAAAACATTTTACGATCTACTTGCTGGCGGCCCTTCCGAAATCTCACCCCTTGAGGAGAGAAACACACACACACGCACACGCACGCAGGCGTTGTGCGAGTTTCGAGCCCGTGGCGTGGGGTGGGAAGAGAGATGGAAAAGTCTGCACCCTCGCCCTCTCGAATTTGCCGAAGGGGTGAGAGGTGGGCGAAATAGAACGCAGTCGGAGGGAGGGGCGGGGGATGAAACTCGCGCGAGAGTCACGTACGGGTGCGTGTAATACATCTGTACGCACATAGAGAGTCGGTGGCTCTCACTTTCGCTATCGGGGCCAAACTCTTCAAGATTTATGCCGATGCATTGATATCCCCGACGCGGGAACATCCGATTTATCTTGGTGCTAGATACAGGGCACTCGAAGTCTTCTGTGCGTTATCATATGGGTATAAATGTTATATTATTAATATATTAATATAACATTTATATTTATTAAATTAGTAATATATATAATTTTAATTTATTATTATTACATTATAATATAGTATTATTATTAATATAATAATAATTGTGGAGCTGGCCATTTGGCAGTACTTAGGGTATTTACCCTAAGCACTTGACTTTGGTATCGAAATAGCGAGTATTTCAAGTACCGAGCACTGGGTAGTTCTTGAGTACTGACGGAACGCAATAGGTCTAGTTCTGAGTAACGGACACTGACTCAGTCCTCGATATTTCAATACGAACTTCAAGAACTTAGTGTATTTGCCTAGTTTTTAATAATTGTAGTAATAATTGATACGATAACAATACGTACTGGTGCGTGTAATACATCTGTACGCACATAGAGAGCGGATGTTTCTCGATTTCGGTATTGGGACCAAACACTTCAAGGTTTATGCCGATGCATTGGCACATTTACATCTTTACCATTCACAACTCTACCGGAATACAAAGCTAGATGGTAACCTTGTATTCCAGTAGAGTTGTTATCTGGTAGAGATATAAATATGCCGATGCATTGATATCCTCGACACGGGAACATCCGATTTATCTTGGGGACATATATGTGTATTAACGTTTTACTATACGTAATATATTTTTATATATTAATATAATATTGATATATATGCATATTAAATTATTATTAATATATATAATTACAATTTATTATTATTATTATATCATAATATACTATCATTATTAATACACTAATAACAAATGTAATTATCTATTTTCCAATATATAAAAACACGGCGCATCGCGATCGGGAATCGATATTGGTAACGTTATTGATCGACCGGCCCTGCACCGAATATTCGTATTATAATGTCCCTCGGTTCTTAATTCAACTGGTTATGTGTCGCAATTGATGCACACGTTATATCGATGATATAAATATAACAATATCGATATATCCGATATATGACTACATCACACCGATATACAAAATAAATTTATTAATGGGCATCGTAGCAGTGTCGAGAAAACTATTTACGCCCCGCAAAAATCTCTTCGGCCCGAATGCGCGCCACGTGACTACTCCAGAAGGGAGTAGCCGCGGGATGACAAAGGGGATCGTAAAATTCGAGCCACTCGAAAGTACCGTTCGAGAGCGAAGGGAGACTCCGGTCACACAGTTAATAGATTAATTGTTGTTTCGCAGTTTTGGCGAGAGCCACGCGAGCGACCACCGCAATAGCGAGATGAACCGCGGTGAGGGCGAGGGGGGAGGGGGAGGGGGGGGGAGAGGGTAGTGAATATCTCGTAGTATTATCACACGCAAGTATCATCCACGAGCAAACCGGATCATTAGCCCGTGGAAATTCAATGATCCATGGGATTCGCCGTATGGATAGATTCCATGAAGCACGACCAACCCTCTCACCGCACAAAATCAAACGAGACAATATGTACGCACCGGGATGCGCGATACCGGGGAAGGCACGCGCGTGTCTGATCTAAGCCGTGCGCGCGCATTTGTATGTTTTTTTTTCTTTTTTTTTTTTTTGTCTCTCTCGTTCGAGTGGTACTTGGCGAAGCGCGTGCAGGGTATTTCGTGAGAGCTTCATATGCTCGAAATTGCAATCGGCTCTACCCCCTTTGCCATTCACGTATCATAACACGTGTGTCATCTTCGTAAATAGATACCGTATGGATCACTTTCAGTTTTTTTTAAAGATTTTTTTTCTTTAGTTTTGTTTTGTTTTGTGTCCTATTATGCTGATGGGCGATTAACATATAATTAGAATGTAATTGTACGTGTGTAATCTTCGTAAATTGATAACGTATGGATTATTTTTACGTTTTTTTGTTTTTTGTTTTGTTTTGGGTTTATTTGGTTTTTTTGTTCAATAGGACTGATGGGCGATCAACATATCATTAGAATGTAATTATACGTGTGTAATCTTCGTAAAATGATAACGTATGGATTATTTTTACACTTTTTTTTATTTTTTTGCTGTTTTGTGTTTGTTTTGTTTTTTGTCCAATAGGACTGATAAGCGATTAACCGAGCGCAACGATAACCGTTATTACTATATGAAATTATAGCCGTAGTAACGTACATCGTGTTACGATACGGTATTATATCGGATGGCGATATATAGCATACGACCCAATTATACTATCGACATTCCGATAGTCCCCCATGCAGCCGGTAACCGTGCATAATTTATCCCGATAATCCCGGGGATGTGTAACCGATCGCCCTCTGCCAGACGCAATATTCCCGAACTATCGTCTGTCGAACGAAGCAGTACGCACGGAAAAATTCCGCGTGCTTCGAATTGAAATAATAATAATAGCAGTATAATAATTATTATTATAATAATTATAATAATTGCAATATATTATTATTACTATAACAATTATAATAATTGCAATATATTATTATTACTATAACAATTATAATAATTGCGATACAATATTATTATTATTATTACAATATATTATTATTATTGGTATCATGTTAATTATTGTATTTATGTAAATTGTTTTCGAGAATCGCCACGCGTCGTACAGATGATATCTGGAAGCTGTGCTTCAACCCGGGACCACCCTCGGGGGCTACTTTGCAGTGTGTATACACCATACCGACAGCTCACTCGACGCCAGGCCCGTCCCTCCGCGCTTCGTGTACTTCGAGCAAACCGTTTTCTCCCCGAGTTTGCACAGCGTTCGAGATCGCGATCCATGAAGACACGGCAAAGCGCGCGGTCTCTTGAATGGAACATCAGCCGCGAGTCGCGGGGGAGCGGGGAGATAGGCCGATGGAGTTAAATTAACACGTTGAGCACTCGATCAGCTGCTTTTTTCTCTTCCACTTGAGAATGCACGGACTACACGGGAAATTCAACGAATTTCCATGTCGGACCGGTAAAGCAAAAATAAAAATAAAAAAAACTGGGTAAAAAATAGAGCGTTGCTGACAAAAGAGCAAAGTACTAATCATCGGTGTGGACGGAATGCGAAGAAAGAGAGGCAAAAGAGAGCCGGGAAATTGAACTAATGTCGATCTCGGACCGATGCAGCACCTCCGCGATAAAAAAAATTAAAATAAAAGAAATGAGCAAAAAATATAGCCCAGCCATAATTAATATAAAATTTATCAAAAGTCGGTAAAAAATATAGCGCCGCTGCGAAAAGAGCAAAGTACTAATGATCGGTGCGGATGGAACGCGAAGAAAGAGAGACAAAAGAGAGCCGGGAAATTGAGCTAATGTCGATCTCGGACCGATGCAGCACCTCCGATATAAAAAAATAAATATATTAAAAAATCAGCAAAAAATATAGCCCAGCTATAATTAATATAAAATTTATTAAAAATCGGTAAAAAATATAGCGCCGCTGCGAAAAGAGCAAAGTACTAATGATCGGTTCGGCCGGAACGCGAAGAAAGAGAGGCAAAATAGAGCCGGGAAATTGAGCTAATGTCGATCTCGGACCGATGCAGCACCCTCGCGATAAAAAATAAAAATAAAAAAAAACTGTAAAAAAAAAAATATAGCGCCGCTGCGAAAAGAGCAAAGTACTAATGATCGGTGTGGACGGAATGCGAAGAAAGAGAGGCACCGGAGAGCCGAAGGCCCCCGAGCCGTGCTAATGCCAACGGCGAAGAGAGAACCAGCAACAGGTGTCCGTCAAACAGAGAGAACGGGCTCGAGTAGCAGCACACACCTCCTCCGGGCGTTCGAGTTCTCTCGCGAATGCTATACGTGTCGCGGTTCACGACAATGACGCCGACGAGGAAGTCCCGCCGGTGGCACGCGATGGTAATTGATTCGTCGCGGCGGCTCGCCGAAGAAGGGAGACGTATAGACAATCGGAATCGAAGCCGCTATTAGGACCGTGCGCCGGAAATTTTGCCCGGCGAATTTTACACTGCCGACTCGACGCTGGCACGGGCTGATCTTAAAGAATCGACCCGGCGACGTCGGGAGGTGACTTCGTTTGTGTCGTTACACGCGTCAAAACAAAACTATTGAGTCTAATTTAATCCCCCGTTCATGGTCTAGAAAAGTCTCTGCAGCTATTCGTGGGTTTGGATTATTTTTTTAAATAATTTTTTGCAAATAATTTGTACGATTTGGGAGTCGATTTAGAGGACAAAAATTATTTTTATTTTTAAGCAATAAAGAATTGATTCGATTGTTATTGACGTTGTGAAGATATGTGAAAAAGTCTCCAGATCCACTTGTTAAATAAAATTCGGATTTAATTCCATGATTTGAAGGGAGTAGATGTGAGGAAAAGAAAATATATTGAAACATTTCTGATACCGTGAAAGAGAATCCCACGATTTTTCTACGTGACCAGAACATTGCTACGAATGATCTATCGCTGTGGATTTCCGATGAAATTTCTTATTACCGAGGAAAGAAAATATAGACGTTTCATGGGCTTGGTTCGACGGAACTCCCTGGACATTAGAGACAAAAAATTGAATTTCTCAAGAAACGCGGCAAATTGGCGCCTGACCTATATAGAGACTCTATAGTTCTTTGAACAAAATTATTTGTTTTTTCCCCCAAAAGACCTACTACAATTTCTGAGCCGTTTTTGAGAAAAAAAAAGTTTTTTAAATTATTTTTCAAGTAATAAGAAAATTGCCTCGAAGATCCTACCACGATGTATTGTTACAAACGCTGCTTCGATCGTAAGAAAAAAATCCCCAGTTCTGAGCATTAAAAAAAGCCAAAAGCCCACGATTTTTCTCTATGATCTGATACGAGGATTTTCGATCAAATTTTTTATTACCCAAAGAAAAAAATAAAGACGTTTCATTGGCTGGATTTCGAACTTCCTCGACATTAGAGAAAAATTTAATTTTCCAGGAAACGCGGAAAATTGGCGCCTGACCTGTATAGACACTCTACGATGGTCCTTCGACGTAAAAAAAAAATATATGTATAAGTATTTTTTTTTAGGTAGAATGCACTTGCACAAAGGTCTGTTGCAACTGTGGGGTCCCCGGTGAATCGAAGCCATCGTCTCTCGGAAATTCCTCGAGGCCACGAATTAGTTTTGAAAGGCGAGTAAGCGAGAGAATGAAAAAAAAAAAGAAAGACGAAAGTACGGTGGTGGCTCTCTACGGTCTGGCGACCGCAGCACGCGACACCATATGGTATGGCGGCGGTTACACCCGGTCCCCGACACTGAGGCCCTTCTTCGGGGACCCATGACCCGCGTGTGCGTGAAAGCACATGCGATACACTCCGTGTGGATTCACCGCAGCGAAAACCGCTCGAGTCTCCCTATTGTCTCGGAGCGGGGGTGAAGTGACCAAGGAACTCGGACCCCCCAAAAAAAAAAAAAAAAATCTCTCAAAGGCTTTCAACTCGATACACTCGCGTCGTAAGCCTGAGGAATTTCACATTTTGTAAATTACCTCGAACGGCGAGCAAGCCCATTTTCCTCCTTTTGAATAATCTATGTATGAGTATGTTATATCGGTATGACCTTCTCGTTGACGAAATTTCCGACAGAATAGACGACATTTTTCGTCGAGCCTTCCTCGATTCTAAAAACAAGAAGCCGATTTTTTTTATCTAAAAAATATATACTTTTTTAAAAGTAGTATTTTTTAATTTATTTGTAGCGTTTTAAAACTACACGGTGTATGAAACTTAAACGAATCATCCCTGTGACGACACGTTACATAAACAGCATCTTACGACTGGTTTCCATACTCTGTTCATTAGTCAAACAAAAATATCACTGAATAATAATTCACTAAATAAAAATACTGTATCTTCTAATTTTATTTATAGCGTTATTTAAACTATACGGCGTATGAAAATTGAACGAATTATTCCTCTGACGACACGTTACATAAAAAGTATTTTACGAATAACTTCCATACTCTCTTCATTAGTCAAATAAAAAAATTACTAAATGATAATTCGCCAAATAACAATATTGCAGTGTTGATGAAATAAAAAAGTATTTTTATTTATAGCGTTATTTACACTATATGGAGTATGAAAATTGAACGAATCATTCATCTGACGTCACGCTACCTAAAAAGCATTTTACGATTGACTTCCACTCTCCGTTGATTGGTAAAAAAAAAGATCCCTGAACAATAACTCGCCAAATAAAAATACTGCAGTGTTGATACGCGTATCGCTTCAAGGGTCCAGAGTAAAAGGAAAAAAAAATAGTGGGGCTGGAGGACACGTCGAGTGGGGAAGCTCCTGGTTATATGAACGTCGCTAAGTGAGCCTCCCCGAGGAGGCCAAAAGGACGAGCGAGGAGTTTGAGAGAACGGCGCGGAGGGGTTTGGCGTGAAAGTACGTTACGGCTCCCTCGACGACGCCGAGCGTTGCCCATATCCTAATAGAAACGTAATCGGGCTCTCCTACTCTGCTGAATAAATGATAACTAACGCTGATGGAGATCCCCGAGCCGTTCCCAAGATCGGTCATGGGGAAATTGTTTCGTTGCGGCAAAACGATATCTCGCTTACAATATGTTTTATCTGTGCTTGTCAAACAAACGGATAAACGATACGACGGGGAATGCACGGGCACTCTCGTGCCTCACGTTAATTCGATCTCCAGCTCGGGCTTGCTTCACCCTACCTCGAAGCTATTGCTTATGATAGCGACCTTTTTACGTTACATATCGTCAAAGGGATGATTCGTTTAATTTTCATACTAGATATATAGTTTAAATAACGCTATAAATTAAATAAAAACACAATTTTTTAAATATTATTTTTCATCAAGACTGCAGGATTTTTATTTAGCGAATTTTTATATAGTAATTTTGTTTGTTTGACTAATTAGCAAACTATGAAAGCCAGTCGCAAAATGCTTTTTACGTACCACATCGTCAGAGGGATGATACGCCCAATTTTCATACTCCATATAGTTCAAATAACGCTATGAATTTTTTTAAATATATGTTTTTTAAAAAATGCATAAACACTGGTATTTTTACTGAGCGAATTATTATTTAGTATTTTTTTTGTTTGACTAACGAACAGAATATTGAATCCATTCATAAAATACTTTTTATGTAACACATCGTCAGAGAGATAGTTCGCTTAATTTTCATACTCCACATACAGTTTAATTAACGCTATAAGTAAACTTAAAAACACCAGTTTAACAAAAATATTTACCCACACCAAAACTATTTTACCCACGTCCTAATAGAAACATAATCGAGTTCTCCTGCTCCGCCGAATAAACGATAAATAACGCTGATGGAGCTCCCCGAGCAGTTCCCAAGATCGGCCATGTGGAAATTGTTTCTTTACGGCAAAACGATATTTCGCTTACAATATATTTTATCTGTGTTTGTCAAACAAACGGATAAACGATACGACGGGGAGTGTACGGCGACTCTCGCGTCTCCCGTTAATTCGAGCTCCCGCTCGGGCTTGTTTCACCATAACCCGAGGCTATTGCTTATTATAGCGAGCCGCTACAGTGGGTGGGTGACGCGAGAGATACCGAGAGCTGCCACCGCAAACCCGTAATCGTACACGCAACACAGTGTCGAATTATTACGACTCGTAGTCTCTCTCTCTCCTAGCTTCGACGAGCCAGCGCTACTGGTGGAACTCGAGAGAACAAAAAGCCAAGAGGCGTTCACGACTCTATGTCGGAGTTGGAGAGATAAAAAAAAACACATCGCGTTCCCGACGACAAGACGGAGGGTCGAGGAGGAGAAAAAGTATTGAGCTAAAAATGAAAGAAAGTCGAGTAGAGAATACACGCATGGGAAAGTCTCTCCCGGATAATGTTTGCGTAGGCGTCTCGGCATGGTAAAGCGATTAAGTCCCGCTCGCTCGTATTATACCCTTCGCTACGTGCGCTCGTCTGAACGTCGTGCATGGGTGTGGATGTGTATGTGTTTTTTTTTTTTTTTTTTTTTTAAGCCTTTCGTGACATTACGTACTATGCGTTTATTATACTTGACTCGTACACTCACCCAGTGCTGATTCGTGACGACTTCGCCACCGTCCCCACTGCCCAGACACTAATGAGATAGAAACGAGAAGACACAGAGTAATTAGTTAACTGATCGGGAATAACGGACGTGAAAGATACGGCGAATTTGTACTAGTGATTTAAGGTACTCCGAACATGCGCTCGAGGTCTTGCTGAATTTATTGATCTTGCAATGCGCAATTATATTACAAAAATTTTAAAGATCAAAATTAAAGATTCGACATTTTTTTTTATATTAAAAAATATATATACGCGTTCGATTTTTATTCATGAGGGAGGCCTACAAACCCAATTTGCTCCGAAAAAAGTGAATAAATCCTGACATGTTTTTTTAACGCAATTTCTACGTTATATCGTGCAAATTAATTTACGGCACTTCTTCGAATGCCTTATGTTTCGATTTTTTTCGAGACAGTGCCGAAGCGCGAAGATCGACAATTTGTTGAACATATTGAATTCACGAGACAGGCTTAAAGACTCCACGTGCTCCAAAAAAGTGAATAAATTCAAACGTGTTTTTTCTCAAATTAAATTTCAACGTTATTTCTTGCAAATTAATTTACAGAACCTTTTTTCCAGATAATTCGGAAAATAATTCGGAATACCTCAAGAAAATTGTGCAAAGCGAATAAATACTGGATGAATCGTTACTTACGTCTTTCTTCCTCTTGACAGCGGCGGCCCCTGCGAGTAATTGAGAAAGAGAAATTTATCGTCAGAAATGGCACATTCGTATCGTAGGCGTAAGGCAATTGCTTTTCCGCTCTTTTTTTTTGTCACAAAATGACAATGGATTCTCACCGGCCGAGGGATTAGGCAACCGTGCGCTGTTGCCCGTCGGTGTTGCTGGATTCGATGCCGGCGTAGGAGTTGTGACGGAGGGCGGCGGTGGTACTCCGCGAGTACCGAACGGAAAATAGGGTGAGTCCGGAGGATACGTGGCTCCCTCGACGCCAACCCCTCCTCCCGGTCCGCTGCCTGGGCCACTTGCCGTCGGGCCAAACGCACCGCCGCCGTACGTCTGAAACAGAAGCAAAATAAATGAATTATGAGCTCCGCATCGTGATCGCCTCTCGCCGCGCCGCCGAACGAGCGATGATCGGAGCCAATTACCCAGACTCTCGGCGAACGAGAGGTAACAAGAGAAAAAAAAAGAAACAACGATCATTCGAGTTCGAAAGATTTATTTATTTTTTTCCTATGATTTTATATCGACTAATCGACTAATAATAATAAAAATAAATCATTTCGATCAACCGGCTTGCGGCTTGCAATGAGAACTGCAATATTTGGAAATTGTGTCGAAATTTTGTTGTTGCAAACGGGAGAGAGTATTAGAGGGGATAATTGAAATTGAGGATAAACGCTCGATGAATCGCAGACAAAATAAAATAAACGATCTTTCGAGTTTAAAAGATTTCTATTTTCTTTTTTATAACTTTATATCGACTAATAATAATAATATAAAACTAATAATAGTAAATCATTTGTGATCCCCCGGCTTGCGGATTGCAATAAAAACTGAAAATACTTGTAAAATGTGTCGAAATTTTGTTGTTACAAACGGGAGGGAATATTAGAACAGATCATTGAAATCGAAACATGACACACGGGCCGGGAGGATAACTGCTAGATGAATGACAGGCAAAATCGAGACAGCAAGTGAAAAATAAACGATCTTTCGAGTTTAAAAGATTTTTATTTTTTAATTTTTTTTCTATGATTTTATATCGACTAATATTAATAATAAATTATTTACGGATGCAAATATTTGCGAATTGTCTTGAAGTTTTGTTGTCCCAGCCGAGATCAGGTATTAGACCGGATAATTGAAATCGAAGCTCGACACACGGGACAGGAGGATAAATGCTTGAAGTATCATAGACAAAATCGAGGTAGCAAAAAAAAAAACAAACTTTCGATTAAGGAATAAAATTTTTTTCGTCAATGATTTTATATCATCTATAATAATAATAAAAATAAATTATTTGTGCTCCGCCGGTTCGCGAATAGCAAATATTTGCGACACGTCTCAAAATTTTGTTGTAAACGAGACGCGAGTATCGGAGGGGGTAATTGAAATCGAAGCTCGAAACACGGGACAGGAGGATAACTGCTCGATGAATCACAAGCAAAATCGATTCCGAGCTGCACCGAGAATGGCAGAGAACGAAGAAGCTGATGCGGGGAAGGGAAACAATAAATCACCCATCGAATCAATATTCCTTATCGGTTTATGCTTTAACGACTGCCCGATTAGATACTGCATCTTTCCGGGATGTACAAAAAAAATCTATATCAACCGCGAGTATCTCTATTTCTACCCTCGAGCCGTATCGGTCTCCCTAAGGGTAAAAAGTTTCAGGCGCCGCGGAATAATTTTCGAGGTAAGGATTCGCCGAGCCACTGTAAGGTAGATGAGCGAAGGGAGGAACAGCCTCTTGCTCGAGTGAGAGGGTCCGGACTTTACGTCCTTATTCTGGGGTAACTTTTCATCCGGGCCAGTTAACCCCCTCCCTCAGGTCGTCCATCCCTCCCTGCTTTGTTTTATACATCTCCCTATTCTCATCGCTCCGACGCTATATCTTCTCGAGCTCGGGCTCGGTACAGAGTGATTAAAAAAATGCGACACGTGTTATCCTTGCATCGAGATAAATATTTTTAGATTTTATTTTAAAAAATATATATATATTGCGCATCGTTTTCTCTATGGGAAAGTTTGTTCATCGATTTTTTGGCTTCCTCGTAGAGGAAGCTATACACAAAATTGTAATAAGTGAGGAATGTGCAAATTAATTTGCACCATTTTTTTCATGCTTATGAAAACCAAATTTCGTCTAGGAGCAAACATTTTTTTTCTGTGTTATTGATAATTTGAATATACTTTTTAATTATAATGTAAAATAATAATAATTTAATTAGTTGGACATTTAAAGACACAAAAAATCCGTTTTGGAAATCTCTTTGATGTAGTTCCTGCACGGAACACTAGTCAAACGTGTGCTAAATGCGCACAATTGTTTTTCCAAAATGTTGTGCATTTATTAACAGAAACGGAAGACGATTTGTGTTACTGCATGGGTCTCAATCAAGGAAACTATTGATAACGATGATTTTGCAAATACATAAACTAATAAATGCAAATTTCCATGACGATACATTTTCGTTGAGTTTTGTCAAAGAAGAATTCTTATTTATCAACGATACATTTTTTTTGCTAAGTCTCATTTTGATCGTCAAACGTTGCTCTACGAATCCGGATTTCACTTTGAAAGAATGCGTACGAAAAAATACGGATTTTACTTTGAAAAAACGCGACAAAAAACGGACTGTCATGAAAATTTGCATTTACCACTTGTTCTTCCAAGACCATCGTGATTAATATTTCTCTTGTTAGCCGCGACATGCAATAATGCAAATCAACCTCTTTTTCTCTCAACAAATGCATACAATTTAGGATAAACAATTGTACAAATTTAGCACTCATTTTACTAGCCTGTCGCTAATCAGGATACATCAAATTTTCTGAACCCGATCACATATTCTGAATCAACCTGTACTGGATATAAGCGCAGAGATACATGGTCGCGGATGAGGGAGGGTGTAAGTGATATTAAAGTTGGCGGTCAGTGGCTTTCAACTTGCTCACTGAGTCATTAACCTTTGGATACTTCGGGGCTCCCTCTTCAGCCCTTAAACCATCCGGCATTGAAATAACACCCCCTTGGGACCGTCGAGAGTCTCTGCGACCCGAGTTTCTATCAGAGTTTCGTGATTTCCGTGCCTATGCCTTATCGATGAGGTATCGAATCAACGGTACCGAGACTTCGAGGCTCAGAGCTCACGGTGAACGGAGGGATGAGAGCCACTCTGTGAAAATATTGCCAGGACCAAAGTTTTCGGATTATGTCGAGGGGGCGTACAATCGGGGTAGGTGAGTGCAGAGGAGTGTTAGACGGTTTCCCCCGACGGAAAAGTAGAGAAAATCGAGCCAAAGAATAAGTCACTTTTTCACAGGTAAATTTTCTTTCACGCTTGTTCAATAATTATTGCGGCTCTTTTATCTCCAGGTAAAGCAAAACCAGCGCTCGAGACAAATAAAAATTAAATTAAGAAATTCGTAGGCCGATTTCATAAATAATGGTATTATTGATAAGAATTGAAGGTAAAAGTACCAGTGGCCGCACACCTAAGGGCGAAGTCCCAGTTCCCGTACATGCATGAAAAATCGTATTTGCGTCTCTCTTGCGCGCATGCTTTGCGCGGCCACTGGGACGTGTTCGGTCACTGGGACGTTTACCTTAAATAACGGAGAAATTACATTGGAGCATTAAGAAAAGTAAGGGCAATGAAAAGGTTGAAGAAACCATACATAGAAATAAAAACACTACATAGAACGATTGGAAAGTTTTTTTTTTACCATTTTGTGGCGTTTTGGTCAACCGTCGTACTGTTAAAGGGGTTTTCCTCGACGGAAAAGAAGAGAAAATCGAGTCAAAGAGTAAGTAACTTTTTCACAGGTAAACTTTCTTTCACACTTGTTTAATAATTATTGCGGCTCTTTCACCTCCAAGCAAAGCAGAACCAGCGCTCGAGAGTAATTAAAAGATTGCACGTAAATAAATGTAGCTACTCATTTACCAATATCGCAAAATACATAGAACGATTGGAACGTTATTCTCGTATTGCCGAAGTACATTTTTTTCCATTTTGTGGCGTTCTGATCAACCGTTTCCCGCGACGGAAAAAAGAGAAAATCGGGGTAAGAAAAAGTAACTTTTTCTCAAGTAATTTTTCTTTCAGGCTATAATTATTGGGGCTCTGATATGTCCAGGGATGGAAAAAGCCAGCGCTCGGGACAAATTGAAAGAGTGCACTTAGCACTCGTACAAGACATTCGTTTGAATCGAATAAATTTAATTACTTGTTAATAATATCACGAAATTAATAGTATTATTGGAACATTTTATTTACTTTTAACCACTTTGCGGAGTTCTGGTAAACCATACTCTCTGGAGCTGGAACGATGTTTTATCAATTATTTATGGAACGTCACCGAAACTCCATAAACAATTAACCATTTTTCCTACCTTAATAATGTTTCCACTGATATTTGTAATGTCGTCTGTGACGACTGTGGGGTAACTCACCATTCCGTTGTCCATCGTGTGGCCATACGGCGACTGGAAACCGGGCTTTTCTGAAAAATGACAAATTTAAAAATCAGTAATCGAACAACGACAAATAATAAAATTATTGATAACAAAAAAAAATGTAAAATTTTAGATCCAAGGCAATGCGTCATCTCGTCGACCCCGAGATTTATTCCTACACACGCTCTACATGCTCGAGAGAGCGAGCTCGATAAAGAATTAATGCAGAGGGAGCGGTTTTGTGACAAATTAAAAAATCATTGATCAATAATAAAATTATAAAATTATTGATAACAAGAAATAAAACTATTCATAACAAAAAAATGTAAAATTTTTCCACATAATAATGCGTCATCTCGTCGATTCCAAAATGTATTTCTGCACGCTCTACACGCTCGAAAGAGCGAGCGCAACAAAGCATTAACGCAGAAGGGGAGTGGAAGGCTGTTTTGGGACAAATTAAAAAATCATCAATCGAACAACGACAGATAATAGAATTATTTACAATAAACAAAATGTAAAATTTTCGATTCCATGGCAATGCGTCATCTCGTCGATTCCAAGATTTATTTCTGCACGCTCTACACGCTCGAAAGAGCGAGCTCGATAAAGAATTAATGCAGAGGGGGAGTGGAAGGGGGCTTTGGGCATAAACTCGCTATGCGTCTTTATAAATCAAGGTACGCGCTTGCCCGGGGTCACGTGTGCGTTTTGTTTCCGTGCTTCGCGAACGGAATACGGTATCGCGCGCTATATATATATATATAAAAATATACTATATATATATATATATATATATATGTACTAAAAAGAAGAAAGAAAGAAATAAAGAAGAAACGCGCATAGCACAGGCACTTGCCTTCCCGAGGCCCTCTCTCCCTTTCTTGCATCGTGCCATCGGAGCTCTGAGACTTCATTCGATATTAATATGAAGCGGGTTACGACGGAAGACACACACACACACACACATACCCACGAGCTCCTCTAACCGAGAGGCTGGTTTGAAATTTATGGTGGATATGTGATCGGGACTCGTTTCGCCTTCGGTTTTCTTCAGCGAACCGATCCAAGAGACGCAAGAGAAAAATAACATAAAAGACGTTGAGGAAAAACTTGAGATTACATGTTCCGTTGCCGGGTACGAATAATGTATGGATTCGCAGCAGAGACAATGAGATCCATCGTAAAACCGTGAAAAAAGATTGCTTCGTTTCTTAATAATCTTTGCGAATTTTCAAGTAAAATTAAAAAAAAATAAATAAAAATATTCATTGATATTTTTACATCCACAGTGTTTCGAGTTACTGGTTAAAAAAGCTCGATAGTTTACAGTCAGCGTGTCCGGTATTTGCCCCAATCCTTCCCCACATTACCATATGTATTGGCAAATTTTATTGTAATTGTTTCCTATGTATCGGCAAATTTTATTTGTTTCAAATTAATTCATCTGAATGCAACGACTTTTTTTTATAAATTAGGTAAACGATAGATACGCGGTAGTAAATTGTAGACAGGAAGCAGCTATGACAACCTACGTCATTTAGCCACCACACCCCCCCCTTCCCCCCCCCCCTTTGAGAAAACTATGAATCCTAACAGTTTCAGCTTGTTCGTGACATGAAAAAAGATTTCTTCGATTCGCCTAATCTTTGCGAATTTTATCTTTAAAAAAAATGAAAAATTGTATTCATTAAGATTTTTGCATCCACCACACACAGTTCTCGATTCTTTAAAAACAGCATGTTCGATAGTCGTCCTACGCCTCCTTGATATTGCCGTGAGTATCGGCAAATTTTATTCGATTCTGAATAAATTCAACTGAGTGTAATGATTTTTTGTAAAGTAGGTAAACGATAGATACGCGGTAGTCAATTGTGGACAGGAAGCAGCTATTGGATTAGTGTCCGGCATGGTCCGGCAGTGGCAGGGCAACGTACGCCATTTAGCCGGCGTAGCCACCCCTCCGAGATAACTATGAATCCTAACAGTTTCGGCTTGTTCGTGACACGTTTGGCGAAGCGTGCCCCCCTTGTCCCCGCTCCGGGGAGCAGTCGCGGAGGCTAATACGTGGAGCAATATCATGCATCAAAGGACAAGCCAAATTCTGTTAGCCGAGAGACTCGTGTCATCCTCAGGAGCTGGCCAGAAGCCTGCTCGCCCGTTCTATGACGTAGTATCGTCATTCTCCTGGCTTCCGTTTGGAGAACGCCTTCTCTCGTTCCCCGCATAAGTTTCTCGGTACTCGATCATCGCTACGTGTTCTCCTGCCCGTATTGAAATCGATTGGGCACAACACCCACCCGACGCTGGACCAAGTCCGGCAACGCGGTTGCACGGTATAACGAAAAATTGAAAAAAAAAGTTTGCCAATCAGCTTAGGTCTCATCAAATTTAGACACTGCATTGGGATTCGTCGTGCAGGGAGAATTGGCAGATTCGAACGTACCCTAATAGCTGGGTTGGTTACACTGAGAGAAGGATCTAGTGAATATGACTATATCGCTTGAACTAGGGAACCACCTAGGGTAGGACGTACCGGATTTACAAGAATTTTTCGTAGATATTGTGGTAAAAATTCTTGGAAAATCGGACTTTCCCACCATAGGTGGCGCCCTAGTTCCCTACTACTATGCTATGGTATTTTGGTATGGTAATTTGGTTAATAACTAAGCTATGGTAATTTGGTTAATAACTGTACTATGGTAATTTGGTTAATAACTGTACTATGGTAATTTGGTTAATAACTGTACTATGGTAATTTGGTTAATAACTATGTTATGGTCATTTGGTTAATAACTATACTATGGTAATTTGGTTAATAACTATGCTATGGTAATTTGGTTAATGACTGTGCTATGGTAATTTGGTTAATAACTACGTTATGGTAATTTGGTTAATAACTATGCTATGGTAATTTGGCTAATAACTATGCTATGGTAATTTAGTTATTAACTATGCTATGGTAATTTGGTTATTAACTATGCTATGATAATTTCGTAATTACTATGCAATGGTAATTTGGTAATAGTGCTATGGTAATTTTTCTTAGATGATCGGTCATTTTTCTTCGATCCTTCTCTCAGTGTACCTTTTCTGGACGATCGTGTATATTTGGCCCATGAGTGTGTGTGATTCAGCTCACACCGGTGTCCACAATTGAAATTTTACAAAATTATTTTTTTGCCAATCAAATTACATCTCATCAAATTCAAACACTGCATTGGGATTCGTCGTGCAGTCGAGAATTAGCAGATTCGAGCGTGCGCTAATCGCTGGGCTGGCTACCTCTTCTGGACGATCGGGGATATTCGGATCATGTGCGTGTGTGTATGTGTGTGTTTCAGGGATAGTGGATGGAGCGCACACCGGAGTCGATACGATCTTTACACGAGTCGCGTCGAACATTAATTCGGCATTACGAGGCCGGCAACGGGTTGCAGGGGTCTCGGTGACTCGATGCATGAGTATTCGTGCGGGACAACTCTCCGAATACCTTCCTTTTATCTTTTCCCTTGATGTTCCTTAATATTTTTTTCACTTCCTTTTTTTCCGCAATTTTAATCCGGAAATGCAGGCCAGAAGATATTATTTTAAATATGGTTTTTGGCTCGATGGAGCGTCGAAATCTTCCAAGCTCGACGACTCGGGCGATTTAATGTTCGACGAGTCTCGTCATCAATTCGGCATTACGAGGCCGGCAACGGGTTGCAGCGGGCTCGGTGCACGAGTACACGCGCGGGACAACTCCGACTTTCGGCGACTTTCGCATATCCCTCTTTTTATCTTCTCTCTCGATGTTCCTCGATATTTTGTCATTTTCTTTTTTTTTCCTCGCTTTTTTTAAATCCGGAATTCCAAGGCAGATGATATTTTCGTTGAATATGATTTTTGGCCAGATGGAGCGTTAAAATCTTCTAAGCTCGACGATTCCAGTCGGGCCGAGTGGCTGCAGAAGGCAGCTCGATGTGGTGTCGCTTTTAGTATGGCCTCTCTTAATCCCACCCACGGGCATCATCGGCGATATGCGCGTCGTATTTTTCGGCGCTCCGTTCCACACCTCGACGGGCAATACTCTCGCCGAATGCACATCGGCCGGTGCAGCCTCGCCGACGGTATGGCGTCCCTGCGTCGTCTGCGAATTTCGAAAATTCGCAGGCCCCATTCTCGTCGATCATTTTTTTTTTTTTTTTCTTTTTTTTCACACTGCTGTTGCACCGGGCCCTTGTCGGATTACCGATACGCGAGAATGCTCCATGTAGCAAAATTAATGTGGCACCGGAGAAAAGTATTGGGTGACCGATCGTCTGGACTTTTGACCCCGAGGATCCAGACCCGGCGGAAAAAAAAATATATACGTGTAAATTACATATAATATACGTACACGAATTTTGTGGATATTTTGCGGAAATTTTATATATATATATACACTGTAAAAAATGTTGTTTTGAAATGATTGAACGGTCTTGGAAGCTTTTTTACATAAAGTGTTTCTGATATTTCAGACATGTGCAATTTCACAGTAAAATTTTAATTTTTATCAACATTTTTTGTAAATTTCAGGCAAGAGAATTATAATTTTAATATCTGGTATTTTCATTTTCCAAAAAAAGTAACCCAATGTTCAATTAATGTATGTAATGTGAGCAAATTTCAAGCTCCGGTACGTTACACTTACAATTTATTTTTACGGTCTATAATACAAATATACAACCTGTGTAATATAACATACAAAAAAATGTATGCATCTAAAGTATACATAATACAAACAAAAATATTATGCATATAAATTCTATATAATACATACAATAATTTTGCGTATATAAATGATATTATAAAATTTTTTTTGTATATATATATATATATATATATACACACATGTGTACAAAAAAAATACAAAGGGCCCGAGTGCATTTCAAGGCAAGGATAGCCGTGCAACCCGAGGAGCCCCGGCGTTTGATAATAATTCAACAGTGTCCCGCGACGAAGCCAGTTTACCTTCGATCGAAATTCATTCCTGGGGGCTCTGATATCTTTTCATCTACTCGAGTGTAGCCGGTACACCATACTCACGGCCACCTGCCTCTCCATTCGCCATGCCGTAATACCCCGGGTACAGAGATAAATCCGAGAGCAACAGCTCCGAATACCGATAAACTCTCGCATATTATTTCGCTCCTAGGCCGACACCCAAATTTTTGTATTTTATTTTTTCCACACTGGTGGTAAGAAGTTTTCGAGGCTCGCATATCCGGTCCATTGAGCGCGCGGTGGGAGAGAATCTACAATGGTGAATTGGTGCGGTCGTGGCCAAGTGCACTGCGCCACGCGACTCAAAGGGTGTTCATCATTCGGCAGGTAAACGGGGGAGAGGAGTCTCGCGGAAGACGTGAAACGAGAACGATCGACCGAACGAGAAAAAAAAGTGTTCGGGTCCAGGCCGGAGGAGAGAGAATGGGCTCTCTCGGTCCACCCCTCGAAAAGCTCCGATACATCGCGCGAGGGGGTTGGCCGAAGGATCGTAGGGATACTGGTAGAATAGACCCAACGGAGCCGAGACGGAAGGAACGAAGAAAAAAAACGTTGTGAAGGGCTCAGGTAGCCATTGGTGCTCAACCGAGACCTTAGAGGGATTTTCCGCGGGCTCTTGGATCTCGCACGGTAATGCTGATCGATAACTGGCGCAGAGAATCTGAACCCTCGATGCGCATATTTTTCGACCTATATTCGTCGAGCACGCGCATGGGTACATTTATCCCGGAAATCAACAGTTCCACAAAAGTTACATTAAAAAATTGTACGTTTTGGAAAAAGACCTAAATCGATCAATTGCTTTAGGGGTTCAAGATTTTTTTGGATCCGTTCGAGCAGGGCCATGTGTGATGTTGTACGGTAAAAAAAATCATGGATTTTACGCGCAGTGCGAATTCCGGATTGGGGGCAGCTTATCCGGTGCTCAACCGAGACCGAAGAGGGATTTTCCACAAAAGTAAAATACAAAAATTGCACAATTTGGAATAAAACACCTAAATCCAGATTTTTTGGAACTGCTCGAGCAGACTCACGTGTGCACTGTAAGAATAAATTGTACATTGAATGTACTAGAACTTGAAACTTGCTTACATGCCTTCATTAATCGAACACTAATGTCCTTTTTTGTAAAATAAAAATACTAGATATTAAAATTACAAATCTTTTGCCTGAAATTTACAAAAAAAAGTTCATTAAATTTTTCATTTTCATTAAATTTTACCGTAAAATTGTAACGCATATGTGTCTGAAATTTCAGAAACAATTTATATAAATCAGCGTCCGAAACCGTTCATTAATTTCCAAACAAAATTTTTGTACAATGTGCGATGTGGCAGGGTTTAAAAAAAAGTGAATTTTAGGGCAGCGGTGAATGCCGCAGTGTGACACTCGCGTACCGGGTGCTCAACCGAGACAGGGATTTTCCGCAGCCGCTTGGATCTCGCACGGTAATGCTGATCTACCACTCGTGCAGAGAATTCGTCGACCCCGCGCACGTTTTCGACCAACCCTACGTCAATTTATCCCGCAAATCAACAGTTTAGCTTCCACATAAGTAATAAAACAAAAATCTATTATTTGGAAATAGCACCTACATTGACAAATTGCTTTAGAGTCTCAAGTTGGGACAGCTCGACCAGTCCTATGTCTGATGTAGGGTTTTAAAAAATCATGAATTTTAGGGCACCCGCGAACTCCGGAGTATGGACACTCCTGTACCGGGTATAAACCGATGACCGAGAGGAGTCACACCTGCTCGTCGTAAATACCAGAAGTTATCGAGCCCGAGAAAAAGTCTGAATGATTTCTAGGCAATTATTTTTAAGCATTTCCATTCCTGGGAGCGTCTTTCGGATGAGAAGCCTCGAGGGTTCTCCGTGCCCGCAGACTGCACGGAGAACCCTCGAGGAACCGTCTCCCCGACCCGAGCGCTCCGGAAGGTGTAGATTGTGAGAAGATACACAGAAAATCGAAGGCATGGAAAACGGAAGACGTCGCGCAGGGGAGTCGGCAATGCGCCAAGCCTCGAAGACGATGTACAGCCTTTTCCTTAAATTTGTCCCGACGGATCGTCATCGAAGAAACCCCGAAGAAAATTTATCGCATCGGAACCGACGGAAGACGATCTCGCTGCGGCCCAGACGTTCATTCTCGCACAGCGACCACTTTTCGGATCCTCATTTCCACCTCGCCTTGCCCGACCTAAGTACACAGTAAAAAAAGTTTGTACTTTATACGACAATTTATTGTCCACAATCAACCACCATTTTTTATTTGTTACTTTTCCGATCGCATCATCCTGCTGTACACAGTAAAATGTCCCAACCTATCCTCATATCCCAACCTATCCTCATATCCTCATCGAAAGTTGATCCTACACAGAGAAAAAAATCAATTGAGTCAACGAAATGTGCGCTTGCGGGTGGCGAAACAAATGTTTGGTTGATCGATAGAAATACCTCGTTGATCGAACCAACAGGCCATGGAATCAAATGTTTCTTTACTTACTACGACAATTATTTCGTTCGATCGACCAAAAATTTGTTTCGCCAGCTGTAAGCGCTCATTTTGTTGACGCAATCGATTTTTTTTTCTCAGTGTATCGAAACCGACAAGCGATGATCTCGCCGCGGTCCAACCGTCCATCCTCGCAAACGGACCATATTTCGGATCGTCTTGTCCGACCTGAGCACCCCGGCGCTATTTTTTCCGCGCTCGTACGCGACGGCGAATCGGTCGGGAATAACCGGTGGGGAGTGAGCAGAGTGAAACGAGAGACATGTGCACCGTTCGCCGGCAAACCGAACGCGAAGGTGTATCTCGCGGGAGAGGAGGAAGTTCGGTCTGCCACGCGACTAAGACCGGGGCAGTGGGGGGCCCCCGAACGCGATCGGGGGATAATCCGGCGAGAAACATCGTACCGAAAGTATTTCTTTATTGGGAACAATGGTCCGCGGAGCGTTCGAAGACTATCGGGGTTCCACGGGGGAAGTTCCTCGGACGAGTCCGGTTGGTTATCTCGGCGCTGGTGGGGTAGGGGAGAGCGGGGCAAAATGGGCCAGTGGGGCAAAACGGGACAGTGAGTGCAAAACGCAATTTTCCAATAATTTTTGGATGCCCCTTTTGGTCCCAACGATACATCCGGATTTTCAACTCCATTTTGCCCCACGGGCCACCATCGCTACCATCCAAAAGTTATTGGAAAGTTGCGTTTTGTTTCATAATCCCATTTTGCCCCGCTCTCCCCTACCTGAGCACCCCGGGCCAGTCGAAAAACGGAAGAAAGGGAAGCTTGAATTAAAGAAAAAATTGAAGGAGAGAGAAAAATAAAAGAAGAAAACAGGGGGGCGGCGAGGAAGACGAGGAACATGCTCCGTTGCACCGTCGGGGAGTAAACGGAACGCGAGCGAGCGAGTATTATTATTTTATGGATGGCGGAGGAGGATGAGGAGAAAGAAGAAGAAGAGGAATACTGCTTGCTGCCTGCCACGCGACCGGGGCGTCTGGTGGGGGTACGTCGCCGGACGAGGGGGTGCGCGCGGGCAGGGTTTACACCCATGGGGGAAATTCAGGACGAGGGGAACGCCACGCGGGGACACGGGTCGAGGGACGCGGGACCAGAGAAAAGGGAGACGGCCGCGGCCAGCAGCAGCTGTCGCTGGCGGTGCCCCCCTTCGCGTTACACTAGAAGGGGCCCACCGGAGAACATTGGCGTAGGCCTTTGGGGCCCGTAACGTAAATCAGTGGTTCTCAAACGATACTTTTTCATTTTGGGACAGAATTGGATTAGAGAAACAATAAATATGGGTATTGTTAGGGCCAAGCGAGATCAACAACGTGCCTGTTCGGTTTGGGGCGGATGTTGTTGGTTACGATCGCAATGTTTGCCTCAGATACGAACTATCAAACGTCCGGTCTCTTTGAAAGTCCGATCTGGACTGCGAGCATCTCGTCGATCGATAATGTGTACGTTTGTCATTTGTCATGCTGGGCTATTACAGTCGTCTATGTAATTTCATGCGTTTCCGTCGGAGCTGGGTAGAGTACCAAACAATACTTCAGGTACAAAGTACAAAGTATCACAAGTACTTTTTATACTTGCGGTATCGAGTACTTTTTGTATTTGACTTATTAAACACTTTTTGTATTTGACTTATTAAATACTTTTTGTATTTGAAGTTTTTCTCAAGTTCTTTTCGCAATTAGGTTCCCAGCGTTAAGCGTTATCTAAGTTAAACAAAAGTTAAGGCGCAGATGGCTTCGCCGTTGTAAAAACATCGCTAACTGAAATTTTCGTAATTCGTCGTTTTGAGGCCATTTTTAATCTATGCATCATTTTTTTTTTAATCCATAAAAAAATTTCATGACAAATGTCGGCAAAAAGAGCTAAAGGTTTCCTCGTCGGCCCTTCTTGTTTTTGTAATGAACATTTTTTAAATCATTTTCCAAAAAATGAATTCTCGTTAAAATTAGACTTACTGGAAAGTTTAGACCGATAACGATATATTAATAGAAACAGGATATCATGCGGCTCATCGAGTATCCATAATACGAGCGTCTACTCAAAAAGTACTTGTACTGGGTACTTAAAATCGTAGAAATAGTACTTCAAGTACTAGAAAGGTACTTGTTCACTTCTAGTAGTTGAAGTACTAAACAAGTACCCGGTACTTCAACTCTGCCCAGCTCTGCCATACATATATATATATATATATATATATATATATATATATATATGGCAGAGCTAACCCATATGCAAAAAAAACTGAGAAAAATAGGGCATGAGTTTGGTAATCGTCAATTTCCGGTGGACGTTAAAAACGCTTAATCCCCGTTCAACCGAGCCGTTTAACGCGCGACCGAGTTCGGCCTGCGAGAGAGGTGGTCGCGGTAATCATAGTTACGCAAAGGTGTATTCGCGGCGTTACCTAGGGAGAGAGGCGAACGCGGAGGTGAAACGGAAACCCGTGGTACGGCACGTGACCCGCACATCTCCGGTGTCCCCGTCGCTCCTCGCCCACGCATCCCCGTATTGCTCCGCCACCCCCAGGTATCGCCGATGCCCACTTCGCTCCCCGAGCCTCCTCACTGCCTCGTCGTCATCCACTTACTTCACAGCGAATCGGCACGAAGGTTCCCTCTTTAAATTTTTCAAGCCCCCTTTCGCCATCGAGGCTCTTCCAATCAACAGGTGAGATGTGCTTTCGCGCTCGCTACCTGCCCATCTAATTCCACGTCTCTCATTGCGATTCCCCTCGTTCTCCATGATCGGGAGGAATCAGTGGTCAGGAAATCCACTTTGCATTTAATGTATAAAGAATCAAGCACGAAACCTTCATCTTACGCTTGATCCGAGGATCAAGCATAAAAAAATGCAACAATCCACTTTGCAGGGCTTTGGTATTTTCGGCAATGGGATTGGGATTTTTGTTGGTGCTCTTGTTGCTTCAAGCACACAGTGCTCGAGAGTTCATTTAACTGGGTGACTATTAGTACCAATCAAGCATAAGATCAAACAATAATAATCAAGCAAGAAATAATAGTCCAGCATAAGATCATCGCACCCATCAAGAGCAAACGCATCAATCCACTTTGCAGGGCTTTCGTATTTTCGGCAATGGGATTTTTGTTGGTCCTCTTGTTGCTTCAAGCACACAGGACTCGCGAGTTCATTCAGCCGGCTGACTATTACTGACAGTCAAACATATGATCAAGCAAGAAATAATAGTCAAGCATAAGGTCATCACGCTCATCAAGAGCACACGCAGAAATCCACTTTGCAGGGCAGTGGAATTTTTGGCAATGGGACTGGGACATTTGTTGGTCCTCTCGTTGCTTCGGGCACACAGGACTCTCGAGTTCATTCAGCCGGCTGACTATTACAATAGTCAAGCATATGATCAAGCAAGAAATAATAGTCAAGCATAAGGTCATCGCGCTCATCAAGAGCACACGCAGCAATCCACTTTGCAGGGCTTTGGTTTTTTTGGCAATGGGACATTTGTCGGTCCTCTCGTTGCTTCGGGCACATAGGACTCTCGAGTTCATTCAGCCGGCTGACTATTACAATAGTCAAGCATATGATCAAGCAAGAAATCATAGTCAAGCATAAGGTCATCGCGCTCATCAAGAGCACACGCAGCAATCCACTTTGCAGGGCTTTGGAATTTTTGGCAATGGGACTGGGACATTTGTTGGTCCTCTCGTTGCTTCGGGCACACAGAAATCTCGAGTTCATTTAGCCGGGTGACGTAGTTCGAAACAGTGCCACCTGCTTGGCCGAAAAATCAGTGCCCCTGCGGGGTACCGGCCAGGCGCCATCGGTCTGGGCCTTTGGCTGCTGCTTTCCGGCTGCACATTTGCCGCCGGAACAGAACGACTGTCGACGCATATGTGTGTGCACGCGCTTGTGTATGCGGGTCCCGAAATCTCTCCGACCAGATGTCTAGTTCGAGGTGGCGTACAGGTCGCGATGCCGAAATACCGACAGGTTTTTTGTTTCGCGGCGACGAGTCACTCCGGAATGAGAACCACTGGCGGATTACGCCTATGGTGGGGCATACGAGGGTACACCGGAATATAGGGCCCCGTGCGGGGTGACGCTTACACACGGGGAACTGCACTCGGTTACTATCTTGCCCTAGGAAACACGAGAAACGACTTCAACCGCGATACCGAATCACTTGCCCTCGCTTTGTCGAATCTAACGACGTTCCGTTTGCCAGGGTCGAGATAAGAATGTTATGATATAACGGAGAGGCAGAAACAAAATTAAGTTGATTCATTCTCATATCTTTATTGAATCTACCGATATTTCGGTCGTCAGCGTCGAGACACAAAATTTTAAGATTCAAGGGAGAGGCACAAACAACGTTCAGGTGATTTATTGTGATAACGACTTGTGGTTGTGATAAATGGAAAAAAATTAAAACATTACAGCAAGATCCTTTGAAATTATACCTTAAGGCGCATTCGCATTTGGTAAAAAAACAATATCATGTACGAAGGAATTACATTTTTGAAATAAATAAAAAAATTCTTGTTAATATACATTTATGATATTTAATGGGTATATTTCGAGACTGTTGAGTGTGAATTTTGATCCTTTTCCTTGCATTTGCTTACTCCGTATTATGTTGCTGAAACTTTGTCAACAAATGCGCACGCGCCTTAATGCAATCATTTAGAAATAAAAATATCTAAAATAGTTGTAACGTAGAAATAAAAAATTTTAGAACAGTTACAATTTAGAAAGAATTTTTTTTAATAGTCACAGTTCAGAAATTTAAAAAATTAGAATAGTTATAGTATAGGAATGAAAAAATGTACAATAGTTATAATGTAGAAATTAAAAAATTGAGAACAATTATAATTTAGAATTTAAAAAAGCTGCACAACGTCCTACAACTTGAACCAATCAACGCAAGCTATCAATGCCCATTTAATAGGATAAGATAGTCGAGCCTCAACGCGTCCATCGGAATATTACTCTCATCGCAAGCGCCAAAAACCGCGCGATATGTACGAAAAATGTTAAATTGCACTGATTAGCCTGCGAAAATCGAGCGAAGAACGGCAGTGCCACGAGAGCCTTACGAGTAATAACGATCCCGAGCGTAACCAGCGCCAAGTGAGTCTCGGCGTGAAGAGCCGGAGATTGCGGAGCAGATGCTTCTCCGTTTCCGATATTTTGTCCCTTTCCGACGCGCCGCGAAGGCTGCACCTCGTGGAAAAAAAACCTCGTGCTCGAAAGAGAAAATAAAGCAAAAAAAAAAAACAAAAAAAAAAGTACCCCGGCCTAACGGTACATCGAAAGCGAAAATTTTGCACGCTATCGCGAGTGCAGCGACGCTCGGGGATAATAATGCCTTCCTTTCCTCCTTTAACCCTCCCCGCGGCCTCCGCGGTGCGCGCGTTAAATATGTAGGTTTTTCGACATCGGTCCCGAGTATAATTCCACCGGCCGAGGTGGGGAGAGGGGGGAGGGAGAGACGTGTGCGCGGCGCGTGTAAAGCGCGCCGTCGAGTGAGCGAGAGATGAGAAAAGTGCGAGCGCAAGGGACGCGCTAGGGCAAAAATGAGGAGCAAGAGAGAAGGCGAGAGGCAGGTGCATCACGGTGACACTCCCTCGGTTAATTCTCCGGTGAAACGGAGAGAAACGAGGGGCACCGCGGACCAAGAGACCGAGTCACGAGTGTTGTGTCTGGACCGGGTTTATCGTTGCCCGGTTAAACTCTGTTTCTGATCGAGTATTTAAAAAAAAAAACATCTAGAAACTGAGCCCTACGAGGACACGCAGCGAGAGAACGGTTTTAGTTTCGGTCAAGGCTCTCCCGGAGGTTCAGCAAACGACAGGTGGTTTTCTCCAATTTTCTCACTCGCGTGGATCCACGAGATCTTACGAGAGGAATTCCGATTCCCCTTGAGATGCGCCCATGGGAAAGGGCGGCTCGGGGTGGCACCTGTCGTTAACCGCAATCATCTGATCGGCCCCGGCGAGCCGCGGACCGACGGAAAATCGTTGTTTAATTGCCGGCCGAAAGAGAGAAACAAAAATTGACATTTGTTTTTGTAATCCCGAATTCAAGACCCGCGAAAGGTAACACGAGCACATCTATCAGCTCCTAATATGGGTCTCAATACGATCCATCGGAAAAGCGAATTAATGTGGCGTGTCTGGATGAGAACCACTGGGAGGTATTTTAGCAATGTTTAGCAATGTAGCAATCGCTGGTTAATTGCCGGCCGAAGGAGAGAAACAAAAGTGTACATTCTTTTTTATTCACCCGAATTACAACACGCGAACTGTAACACGAGCACATTTATCGGTGTCTCAATGTGGTCTTAGTTTGTTAAATCGAACTAAACATTTTTTATGAAATTTGATCGAACGAGCTTCCCAATTCGCCGGGATCCATCGAGAGAGCGGATAAATATGGCACGGCTGGATGAGAACCACTGGGAGTCTTGTGACAATGTTTAGCAATGTAACAATCGTTGTTCAATTATCGGCCGAAAGAGAGAAACCAAAATGTAAATTTGGTTGTTTTTACTCTCGAATTACCACCCGCGAAAGATAACACGAGCACGTTTATCAGTGTCTCGATGTGATCTTACTTTGTTAAATCGAATAAACATTTTTTATAAAATTCGATCAAACGAGCTTCCCAATTTAAATATGTCACGTGTGGATGAAAACCACTGGGAGATTTTGTAGCAATGTAGCAATCGTTATTTAATTGCCGGCCGACTGAAAGAACTAAAGATGTGCATTTCTTTTATTAGACTCCCGAATTACGACCCGCGAAAAGTAACACGAGCACATTTCGCACGCCTAGAACAACAGTGTAGCAATGTACATGGCAATCCCATAAGAGATGATACGCTGTTCTTTGAGGGTTGCGATTTATCAGTGTCTCAGTGCGATGCCAGTTTGTTAAATCGAACAAAACATTTTTTCGTGAAACTCGATCGAACAAGCTGCCCAATTCGGCTGGATCCATCGGGAGCGCGGATAAATATGGCACGTCCGAATGAGAACCACTGGGAGGTCTTGTGGCAATGCGCGCCGTGCGTTGCACCGTCCATATACCACAGAAATCCTCGACGGCAGGTGTACACGCCGTGCGCGTGTACGCACGTCGATGAAATAAGAGTTCCGCTCTCCAGTATCATCGAAAAATAATTATTTTTTTTTAATGTTTTTTTTACCGACAAGTATACCTGCAACACCATGCAATTTAAAAATAAAAAAACCGTACACACACCTTTCGGTTATCTCACACCGTGAGAAAAAAAAATGAAACATGAATAAAAAAAGCTTCGAAGAAATATCAAATGCGAAAAGTGTGTTCCGAGCCGAACGAATGGCATGTTTCTCGCTAATTAAATTATCATCAATTTACAGCAATCACGATTGCGATTACTAATCTATCTTTCAATGCGAAACGCGCGCGCGCGCGCGTGCGATCCGGAGGGACAGAGCGAAGGAGAAAGAGCGATGTCAGAGAGTCGTAGGGATGCGTGGAAAAACGCCGTGGAGGCAGCACTGTACGGGCACATTGACAAGCGAATCAAAACACAGCGCGAGATGCTTCATCGAGGGAAAAAGCGTCTCGGGGCACCGGGCGTAATCGACGCGATGTTGGGCGCAGGGCGTCGGGTGAAGCCGGTCTCGTTGTTCACAAAAAAAATAAAAAGTCATCACCGAGAGACCAAGAAAAAGACCGTCGACAAAATTATCGAACAAATCTCCTTCCGGAGACGAATCTCACCCGAGCACTTTTCCCGCTGATGGCCAAAATAATTTTTTTTAGTCCCTTTTTTTTCTACGTCAACACGTAAAACTTTGCTGCGTACGGAGTGACAGAGGGGGGAGGGGGGGGGGCAGAGATAGACGGATGGAGAAGATAAGATAGACGTTTTTTCTTCGCCCAAAGAAACACCGACACACACGCATTTATCTCTCGTCGCTCGTTCTCTTTCTCCCTCGCACTTTTGGCCCCCTTGCGTTACTACTACTACTCCTCGGGTACGGCACCTCTCCGTAGTATACGTTCAACTCGATGGCCACGGGGTTTAACGTCACGAGGTTCGACACTCGCGCGAACCTTACGCGCACTCCACGCAACCGAGTTTATTTGATAAACAACCGCACAAGTATAACGCGCGCTATAATCGCTCCGACTCACCGGGCTGCTTGTTGGCGATCTTATTGAAGCAGTTTTGAAAAACCTCGTAGAGATGCATTGGCTCGTCGTCGCTGGCCGCCATGTTTCCGAACATCCAGCGAGTCGGGTTTCGCGGTGAAACCGCGTGCGGAGCCACCCGACCGACGTCACGCACACTACTGAACCCCTCGAGGCTCACCGACGGCCTCTTTATACCGGCGACTCGCGCGCCCTCTCGACGACGGGATGGCTCGTGAGGCGGGAGCTTTGAAAGTAGCGACGCGCCTGCAATCGAGAAACCCCTGTTAGAGACAGCTTCTTTCTTCTTGCGATCTGGGCTCGCTTTAAATGAGACTCACTGCGGATTTTGTGGAGATAAATATTTTCTTTTATTTCTATATATTATATTGTACAAAGTTACATGCGGAATTATATTATTTTATTCAGCAGTTTGAGAAATATAGAGATTTTTTATCTTTTTTTTTTTACAATGTAGTGTAATGAGAACTGCACGGGCGATTAGTGAAAAATAGTCTAGGCTCCCTCTCGGATCCTTCTTAAATAAATTGTCGATCGGGCCATTTGGTTATTCGCGTCGTTGGAAAAAAATCTCTACTGATATTTCGAACGTGGAGAGATAACGATCGACACGAATTCTCGTCGTAGGCCGGACTGCCGTTACAATAATAATCTATCGAAGAGAAAAGCAATGCCGTGCCGTTCGGTGAATGGCTAACAGGCAGGTCGCGGTTCTTCGACGATTTTCTAAGTTAATGCAATATGGCGTACCCGTATGTAAGTTACGGCAAGTTTCAGATTTTTTTTTTGGTTAAATTAGTCGTTGAGATTAATTTGTTTTTAAATTATAGCAACAAAGTATAAAATAACTGTACAGCTCTTTCTTTGTGTGTCGATTTCCGGTTGTGGGTCCGCCGCCATCTTAGATTCCAGCAAAATCGGCGTTCTGCGCAACCGGATAAGATATGTCCTCGTACTGCTGTCTGTTACTGAACTCTGTAAAAGATAAATCATTTATTGTAAACTCTCGAAGTTTATTGTAAACTTTCGGCCGCTTTGACGAGGATTATTCGCTATGCGCGTGACTTACACGGAGCTTCCGGCTGAGTGTGTTTTGCTGTTTACATTCGTTCTATCAGTGCCACCTACCGGCTGGCTCAATCCCAACTTGCAGACCCAGAGGTGCTTTCGATTTTGCCTTTTTCGTAATTGTACCGTTACTGTAACGTTACTCTAACGTTACTGCAGCGTTACTGTAACGTTACTATAACGTTATCGTAACGTTATTTTAACGTTATTTTAACGTTATTTTAACGTTATTTTAACGTTATTTTAACGTTATTTTAACGTTATTTTAACGTTATTTTAACGTTATTTTAACGTTATTTTAACGTTATTTTAACGTTATTTTAACGTTATTTTAACGTTATTTTAACGTTATTTTAACGTTATCTTAACGTCATTTTAACGTTACTGTAACGTTATCGCACATGCGCAGGTCGTGTTATAAGAATTAAAAACGCAAAATCGAAAGCAACTCTGCTGTTTGCATGTATACGTACTACACACTCATCCGGTGAGCTTGTGTAGGTCGTGCGTATTGCGAATTCTCTCGACGGTTTTCACTCACCCATGCCAGGGCCCGGAGGAAACATTGTAGCCAGAGTTCCACCTCTGGCCTGTCCGATCCTCAATAGAAAACCGCTGGTCACTAAGCGCGCGAGCATGTTAATTATCATGATCGCCGCGCTGAACTTCTCAGACGCACCTACTACGATAACAGTTGAGCGCGATCAGACAGATACAGATCTTCTGCAGCATGATCAGAGACAAAGAGAAAAACGATGGGCGAAAGTAAGCAAGAAAAATTCGTGATTTCTTTTTTTTTTTAATACCGCTCTCGTGTGCGGTACGCTTAACCCTTTGAAGCGCGGTGTACCGCAGATTACACATCTCTTTTCATTCCGAAAAAATGCATTAATAAACTATGTATTTAAAACTTTATACTTGAAAAAAACGCTTTAAAGGGTTAAACGATTTAGTTGTCACGTTTTTTTTACGATATTATCTCGGCGTTGCAAATCGTTTTTTTTTTCGTACGTACAGTTGCTTGGAAAGCTGACCGCCAGTGTCACCACGTCGAACAATATCGACAGAACGTTTATCAACAGTGCCTGAAATATTGAAAAACATAAAACTGTTTAGTCGATTCAGAAAAAATCGCCGTCGATAATTTCGGGACGGACGTTACTCACGAACTGCAGCGGCTCATCCGACTCGATATTGTGAATAGCCCACAGCAGGCACACGAAGAACAGGAGGTTGTAGAACATTACCGATGTTGGACACCATGATCCCTGCATGCCCCTGAAAACAAAGAAAACAAATTATTATCGCGAACCGTTTACAACGCATGCGGCAATTGTATCCCAATCGGGCCTCACCACGTCGTGAGAATCAGGTGAATCGAGAAGATGACCTGAAATGTAAAAAAAAAAAAATGAATTAATTCTATTTTAATCTCATCCGGCCGACTTAGAGTAATAAATAAATATCAAGAACGAACAATGAAGCATGCGAGTCGGTTGGTGAGTGTCCGATAAGCTCCCGGGATTGCATGCAGTAAAGATTACGATCACGTGACGTACCACGGTCGGTAATAAAAACTCTTATGCTAATCTTAATGCTTTTCTTTCAGGTTTACTGAAACGTTCGCGTTCGAAGAAAACAGTATCCCACTGTGTAACTGAATTGACGCTACTCGAACCTGTTCCCGTTAAACGCTAAACTTTCACATGGTGGTCGTTTTTTCCCAGGAAAAAATAATTACCCGACTTTTCCCTGATCAATAAAAAATGTTCTCTGACGAAACTGCAATAAATGATGCAAATGCAAATTATTGTATTAAACTTTGAGCCTGTTTCTTTTTTCAAAATGTTCTCCATTTTTTTAAGGCTCTTTTGTATGTATTTTTATATTTCTTTATCGTAGAAGGTTCGGCGACAATATCCATTTTACCTAACCGAGTTTCTTTTTCCATGACTTTTCCCGGTTTTCCCTGACCGAGGCGACCATGTTCCAGCACCCTTGAAAAAATGGTATAAGTTTCTCTAATACCGACCGGACGCATGTCAGCCGGGAGGCACGTCTCGCATAACCTTAACCTACAATCCTGAGAAAGGGAACAACACTGACGAAGCAGAGCCGTGTGAGGCGAATCGATTTTTGTCATCCAACTCGTCGAACCAGTATAGTGTCGAGTTTCCATCGAGTATCTCTGCTCATTCCCCGGTACTCGTTCACTTATATAATGCAACGAGGCGTAAAGAGAAATAATTTTCAGTAACGAACTAAATGTGTCTGCCTAAACGAAGAAACGTGCGGAGTTTGCGTAAATATCAATTCCCTCTCTATTTTAGTATTTTTTTAATACCGCAAATTTGACTGAAACTGGCACGTCGATGGAAAATCTCACACTGCGAATTGAGTTTTTCCTAACACAGTAGAATTACATACAATTGGAAATTAGTGGTAAGGTTTGATGACAAATAATAAAAAATACACACAAACCCATTGCGGGGATAATCGAGGTTCAGAGCTTTATTAACCTCATCGCCGGCGCGAGACGACAAAGGATCGTGCAATGGAATTGTTATGTACACAACGACGATACGCACAATGATGTAATGGAAGGGTCTGTGACGAGGCTCGTAAATGCTCCGGAAGGCGAAACGCATCCGCTTACCTTTAAAGGATATTGTGCTATTGCTGATAAGTCCGGCATTTCGGTGTCCTCGACGAAGACACGTTTGCTGAGCTAAGGGGTATTAACTGCGGATATTTTGCGAGAGTGTCGAGTGTCACCGGATAACAGAGGCTCGAGAGCTGTCAAAGCTCTTCTCGTCAACTTTTTAATAACAAGCAGCAGCAGCGGCGGCCGCAGCGGTGTGACTACTGCTGATGTAAATTTTATGCGCGACGATGTCGAAACGCCGGAGAGGGCGCTGCTGGCGAAATGGCTGACAAAATCCTCATCACCGACGGTAGGAGCGACTTAAATTTAGAAACCGAACCTCCTTTAGCGGCGGACAATCGATGTGCGTGTCATGAATTTAACATTAGGATTTAATCGAGGCTGCTTGTCCAACCTACTTCGTCGTTCCGCTATTTTTGCCTCTGTTAATAACATCGTGATGGGGTTACATTTTTTCTTTTTGTCAAAGCATAGCTGTTATCTTTATCCAAGATTGAGCTGAATAAATAATTCGTGAATAGGCGAAGAGTAGACTAAAGTTTGCGGTATGAGAACCAGGAATTTCCGACTTACCGGGAATTGGTAAGGTAACCGCGCGAGACGCAGGATTGACGAATAATCGCTGAAGAGGTCGCGCGTTCTATTGTCACGATAAAATGCAAACACCAGCTCAACCAGCTGTACTGCACAGTTATCATTGTTGCGTTGGAACACGCGGCAGCAGTCGAACTATTCCTCATCGCAACGAATTTAAACATTTTTTAATTAACAATGTTGAGGAGGAGTGCAATACTTTCGCGGAATTTTCGTCTCTTGTCGAGAAGTTATCATGATCAAGTTTCCGTTATCGGCAGTCCGCAAGATTCTACCTCTCCAGTCTATCAGGTTAGAATTTGTCGAATATTTTCTTTTTTCATTTTTATCGAACATTTCATTTGCCTCTCAAGGAAAGCATTATTATTCGTAATTTATTCGTTCTCGAATTTATAAGTTGCAGAACTCTGCCTTACCGACGAATGGTCTTTGAGTTACACGCACAAATATTTATTTCGTACAGACGAGGCTGACCCGACGAACTTTTAAAAAAACACATATGCCCAATCGAATACATATCCCGACTGATTAGCTCGAGTCGTACAGCGCGTCAATGTTTATTCGAGAACTTCGAGAACGCGCTTATCTATTTTGTGATTTCGTAATACCGACGGTGCATTATCTCCCCTCGATGATAATACATCTACGATAATTTATCGTTTCAGGAGAACTATGTCGAGATGAAAAAAGTTGTGGATAAACTGAAAGCGACAGTAGGAAAAATAGTGGAGGGCGGTGGACGCAAGGCACGAGAGAGACACACGAGCAAGGGCAAACTTTTACCTCGCGATCGGATAAACACGCTGCTGGACGATGGCTCGCCGTTTTTGGAATTATCGCAACTGGCCGGTTACGAGATGTACGGCAAAGACGAAGTACCTGCGGGTGGTATAATCACCGGTATCGGCAGAGTCGAGGGGTAATTATAATGATCAGATAATAATCATAAAATTATAATAATCATCAGATTATCATCTTCAAATTATAATCATCAGATTATAATCATCAGATTATAATCGTCAGATTATAATCGTCAGATTATAATCGTCAGATTATAATCGTCAGATTATAATCGTCAGATTATAATCGTCAGATTATAATCGTCAGATTATAATCGTCAGATTATAATCGTCAGATTATAATCGTCAGATTATAATCGTCAGATTATAATCGTCAGATTATAATCGTCAGATTATAATCGTCAGATTATAATCGTCAGATTATAATCGTCAGATTATAATCGTCAGATTATAATCGTCAGATTATAATCGTCAGATTATAATCGTCAGATTATAATCGTCAGATTATAATCGTCAGATTATAATCGTCAGATTATAATCGTCAGATTATAATCGTCAGATTATAATCGTCAGATTATAATCATCAGATTATATCTGTTTGATGACCAAACAAACGACTTTGATGACCAAAGTCGTCGTCGCGACTAAGGTCATTGAACGACATTTTTTACTTATTTTTGTCAATATATCATTTATTCGAAGACACGCGTGCCTCGTGATTGCGAACGACGCGACTGTTAAGGGTGGATCGTACTATCCCATCACCGTAAAGAAGCAGCTGAGGGCTCAGGAAATAGCTCGGGAAAATCGTCTTCCCTGCATATATCTCGTGGACAGCGGTGGTGCAAATTTGTTTCATCAAGCCGACTCCTTTCCCGACCGAGAACATTTCGGCAGAACCTTTTTCAATCAGGTAAAACAGTGATCAGCTTCATTTTTTTCGCACTCTATACGAAGACACGATTTTCATGGGTATCCTGCGTTAGGCGAACATGAGCGCCGAAGGCATAGCTCAAATCGCCGTCGTAATGGGCAGCTGCACAGCCGGTGGCGCCTACGTTCCGGCAATGGCGGACGAAAATATTATAGTCGGTAATCAGGGAACGATTTTTTTGGCTGGACCGCCATTGGTCAAGGCTTCCACCGGCGAGGTCGTCAGCGCCGAGGAACTGGGAGGTGCTGCGCTTCATTGCCGGTAAAAAAAAAAATCTCTAAAACGATCATGGCGAGATAATATACTATTTACGGGGGCCGAATTTAACACGTTAGGTAGAACTTAAAATCAGTTCGATCGTGATTTCGTGCTTAAGTTCGATCATAAATTCGAACCTAAGTCTGAACTCAAATCCGATCGTAACTTCCAACTTAGATCGATCTTAAGTGCAAACTAATAAGAAGCGATAAGATATGTAAAAAAAATCATTGATCATTCCATTGAGGAGAACAATTAACAATTATTCCAAAAAACAGATTCAAGAAATTCATGACTGTATAGTATCGTCAAAGTTAACCACATTTGGGATCCATATATAGATTTTACGCCGAAAAAGCGTTACAGTTCGATCTTAAGTTCGAATTTAAGATCAAACTTAAGCTCGAAATCAAGTTCGATCTTAAGTTCAAATTAACGTCTTAAAATTCCACCCTTACTATGAATAGTATTACTCACTATTAATACCCGTAATACTATTAATAGTACTTACTATCAGTATTACTTATATTATTTCTTTAGATCATATAATAACACCGCAAGAATTGTGAAATTGATTTATAGCGAGTGTTGAATCTCGTTAGAACCTCGGGAGTCACCGATCATTTCGCAGTTGACGACACTCACGCTCTGTACCTGGCGCGTCGGATTGTCAAGGATCTGAACAGAAGAACACAACTGGACGTGACCGTTGATCGGGAATTCGACGCGCCCGTTCACCCGGTCGACGAGATATATGGAATCGTCGGGGCTAATCTGAAAAAACCGTTCGACGTTAAGGAAGTAATCGCGAGGATCGTGGACGGTTCGCGATTCGACGAATTCAAGGCTCTATACGGCGACACTCTCGTCACCGGATTCGCGAGGATTCACGGATATCCGGTCGGTATAGTTGCGAACAACGGTGTACTATTCTCTGAGAGCGCTTTGAAAGGGGCCCATTTCGTTCAGCTGTGCGCCCAGAGGAAGATACCTCTCGTATTTCTTCAAAACATCACAGGTTCGTATGTTCGAGAATGTCGGGTCGGCTAAATTGTCTTAACCAGAGCTGCACAGTTCTTGAAGTACGCAGGTACTTTTTACAAATTCAAGTACTTTTTAGTACTTCAAGTACCAAGTGCGGGTACTTTATGAGTTCCCGCTTGCATTACATACATCCTTGTAATACTTTGTACTTTATACTTGAAGTATTTTTTGGTACTTTGCCCAGCTCTGGATTTAACTTTTGAATTATATAATTGTGACAGGATTCATGGTCGGGAAAGAGTTCGAGGCCGGTGGCATAGCGAAGAACGGGGCGAAGATGGTAATGGCAGTGGCGTGCGCGAAAGTGCCGAAGATCACGGTCATGATAGGAGGCTCTTACGGAGCCGGCAACTACGGTCGGTAAATTCGCATCAACTTTCGTTTGGGCTCGATATTTCGTTCGACTTATCGATCCGTTAAACCGCAGGAATGTGCGGCAAAGCTTACTCGCCGAGGTTCCTATACACTTGGCCAAACTCGAGAATATCAGTAATGGGCGGTGAACAAGCAGCTGGCGTGTTAGCTCAGATAACGCGGGATCAACGAGCTCGCGATGGAAAAGAGTGGACGCTCGAGGAGGAAGAACAAATGAAGAAACCGATCATCGAACAGTTCGAAGCAGAAGGCAGTCCTTATTTTTCGAGTGCGAGGTAAAAAAAAAAACGAAAAAAAAATTAACTGAAGATGAAACTATTCCTGGATTCTCTGTTAATCTTGCAATTGTATTTTAGACTGTGGGACGACGGCGTTATCGATCCTCTCGACACGAGAACGGTGATCGGTCTCAGCTTGGCCGCGTCCTTGAACGCTCCGATACCGGAAAGTAAATTCGGCGTTTTCAGGATGTAATCGAGCCACCCTTGGTTACTTGGTTGGTACAGGGTGGTTACTGTACAGAAAATTCACTATTGAGAGTCTATATTTTTTTTACAAACTGTCTATTGAACAACATTCCAGTGAATGAAATAAGAAAGATTAAGCGAAGATGGAACTGTTTGTGGATTCTCTTTTCATCTTCCACTTGTATTATAGATTTTGGAACGGTTTAGCCGCTTCCTTGAACACTCCGATAACGGAAAGCGGATTCGGCGTTCTCGGGATGTAATCGAGCCACCCTTGCAGGCTGGTTATAGAACAAAAAATTCACTCTGGAGAATCTATATATATTTTTTTTACAAACTATTCATCAATCAACGTTCCGGTGAATGAAGTATATTTTTTTTCGATTGACGAAACGCTCTTGTGCTCTTTCTCTTCTCTCCTTCCGAGCTTTCCTTTATTTCGAGTTGTTCTTACACGCTTGTACCGATCGTTAGATGGGGAAAGAAGAAAAAAATTTGTCAACAATTGCGAGTAAGCGGCGGTTAATGAAATTATTAATATTACTCGTTGCGTCACGTGTAAAATTGTTACGCTGTCGTACGACTAGGTCCTCCGATCTCTCCGCGCGCAAAGGCCAATTTCGTTATCCATGAGTTTTTGGAGATAAAAAAGAGATACAGTGAGTGTGAGCTTTCGAGCGGATAGAAAATATGGCGGTCGCAGAGGGGAGAGATCTTCGAGGGTGTTATTCGCTCCGTTACAGTAGAATTGCGAATTGTTTCTTCGTGTTGGTCATTTTTTAAAAGTTTTTATCGTCAGCATCGAGTCTTAGATATACCATTTGTTAATTCGCCTCGTATCTCACGGCTTCTGGTCCTCACGGAATGCTTTTAATTTTAGTATCACATAAGTGGGTTTCAACTTGAGGGCCGCTCCGATTTCGTTATCGAAACAATTTTTTTTTGTTTTGTTTTTTTTTCGCCATCACTGTCTACCTACACGATATTTGTGGTGGAGCTTCGGGTACTCTTCACAGCAACCGTTGTTTCAGAAGAGTTTCAGAAGGCAGACGAATGCCAAGAGATAATTCCACGCTGTCGCTGCGTTCGCTGCACTGGTATCGTCCTTGGAGAACAGTTCTTCCTTGTAAATAAACTGTTCTCTAACTTCCTCGCCGATGACCGATCGTTCGCTCGTTCTGTTCTTTCCCCTTCTGATGAATTCCGAAAGAGCTGTAATCGACAAATAATTTAATACAAGTCCAACTGTATGCATAAAGTGTAAAAAAAAATTGGTATGAAATCTAATGTACCGGTACTGGAAGTTTTTATGCATAAACTGGTCTATTATATTTAATGTAAAATTGTGATGAAAAATAATCGTATAGTGTATTAAAAACTTTAGAAATACTTTACTTTAAATCTAATATAAAAGTACTTTTAATCCGATAATTTACTTTAATTCCATTGTAAACGTTCATTGATTTTTCATCACTATTGTGCATTAAATTTAATGTACCAGTTTTTGCATAGAAACTCCCAGTCGGCGCATTATATTTACGATTTTTTTTAACTGTGTAGTTTTCGCACTTTCGTTGATTGCTCTATAATAAAAATATTCTATCATCTTCGCACCTTCGTCCACAACACCGTCGCCGTTGAAGTCGACTTTGATAAACGTCGACATCGTAACTTCGAATACTTTATTCGTCTCGGCCGGAGACATCGAGATTGCTCTCCTCTTCCTTCCAAACCCGATGTGGCCGTTGCTGCATTCAATCTAAAAAAGAAAAAAAGCCGATCTAAATTTGTTCTAAAAAAAAATGATTTCGTGAATGAAATCGAGACCAACCCCTTGACACTTGTCGAGGCACACGTTGACGGTTCCCCTGAACTGAACGTACGTGCTCTCCGGGAACTTGAACGCTCGGAACTTCGCCGTCAAAAAATCACCGTCGACCGTGTTGAAGTTCTCGAAGAGATACGGATCGACCGAGCACCTAAAATAATTCATGACAAAGATAATAAATTAACAATTCTTCGCGGTCGAGACTGAGGTTTTTAATTAGGAATGTCGGTGCAATTAAAAAATGTGGGAAGGCCGCCGGTACTGGCGAAATTATTGAATTAAATTATGGGGAACTCGTCCTCGGTACAACATTGTACGGCAGACAATATATCGTATTATCGCTTCCTCAGCAATTACCCGTTGAAAATAATCGTTTCTTCCTGGTTCTTCGTGTCCGTAACTTGCATATAAGTGACGAGAAGTCCATAAATCGGCGACGATCGTTCGTCCAGGAATATTTCCATTTGCAACGGGGTTCCGGGACTCACGTTCAGCTCTCCGGTTACCAGGATGCCTCCTTGCCGCACGCCCACTCCTAGATTAGGCACCGGTGCCGATCCAGCGATTTCACCGAGGTCGATCGTCCTGAACAAAATTATAATATCGTTATTAATTTTTTTTCTTTTCAAGTGCAATGGCTGTGTTTTCTATCGCACCAACTTAGCTCGGGGAAGTTCTTTTAGGGTCGAATTTTAAAACGTTAGTTTGAACTTATGATCGCTCTTGAGATCGATGTTTGGCCCGAACTTGATTTTGTGCTTAAGTTTGCTCTTAAGCTCAAATTTAAGTCTGGATTTAAATTCGGTTGTTGTTCCAGATCCATCTTAAGTTAGAACTTACAGTAGATCTTAAGAGCGATCTTAAGCTCAAGCTAACGTCTTAAAATTCAACTTTAGACAATAAAATTCTGCTAATGAACTATTTTTTTTTGTTTATTCCTGAAGAAGTGCATTGATGGAGACCCGCCAAAGACGAAATTTGGTGTCATGCAGATATCTTCAGGGTAATTAATTATGTATAATTAATTATACATAATAAGTCTGCAGTTTCGCAGCTTCAACACTCCGGAGTGAAAAATTCGATCTACAAATAATCTATCGACTTTATACAAGCCAAAGCATCGAGGGTGGGGTAAAAATCATTCTGCAGGAAATGTCTATGTTCAATGGATGAAAAGTCAAAGAGCGTGAAATCGTCTCTAGCGGTCTCCGGCCTAGGCAGCCTGAGATATCTATAACACGTTGATTAAGTGCATTCATGCGCTGTATAGTTCATAGTAGCGGTATAGTTGTACCGCTTTTGAAAATATAGTTCAATATTATGGTAGTCTGACTACATTCTCGAACAGGCTAATTAACTTCTAAAATATATATATTCTTTTATTTTTCGATAATGTTTTGAAAATTATTATGTTTTTCCTCGTAAAAATAAAAACCAAAAAATGTAAAAAATCGTTTATCGGATATAAATTTTTTTGGCCCCTGGCCCAGAACGGGTCTTTCGCATCTCGTGCGTTATTATGCGTCATTGTAGTACATTTTACTGGACATTTCTGTTCGAAATACGAAATATGCTGTCCCTTCGTCTAAAATAATCGTAGATAAAAAAGTTATATAAATATAAATAAATAAAAGATAAATTCCATTTATAAATGAATTCTTTTTTTAAAGCCGTACTTTGTACACGCCGAAGCATCGATTGTGGGGTGAAAATCATTCTGCAGGAAATGTCTACGTTTAGAGGATGAAAAGTCAAAGAGCGTGAAATCGTCTCTGGCGGTCTCCGGCTTAGGCATCCCGAGATATGTATAACACGTTGATTAAGTGCATTCATGCGAGTTTGCTTATGCCACCGGTCAATTTAGCAAGTATTCCCGACGCTCTGCAAGCTGAACGATTTTATTTTTCCGGTACGCAAGCGGCATTCGTGAAATCGTTGGCCGACGAGGCTCGTTAAGCCTCGCTCTCGTGCGTGACGAGGGCACCCCGTGCGTGCACGCATCGCTCGACGTTGATTTATTGAGCCATTTTGCCATTCTGCAAATCGATTACCGACCTTTGGAAAAATTTTATGTTTTGAATTGTATCATTTCTTTGGGACTCTTAAACGGACAAATTTCGAAAATTTTGATTTAAAAAAAATTACTCTTTCGGTCCCGAAGCACCTAATTCATATGATTTTCAAGCATCCATGACCTTGATTTATTGAGCCATTTTTCCATTCTGTAAATCGATTACCGACCTTCGGAAAAATTGTATCTTTTTTCTGTTCGATTCCACAAGAAAAAAATTCGAAAATTTTGATTAAAAAAAGGATTCGTGTGATATTCAAGCATCGCACGACATTGGATTTATTCAACAATTTTGCCATCCTGGAAATCGATTATCGAGCGTCAGAAAAAAATTTGGTTTAAAATTTTACCCGAAATAAAAAATTTCAAAAAATGATATTCAAGCATCCACGACGTTGATTTATTCAACCATTTTTTCGTCCTGTTAATCGATTACCGACCTTGGGAATGAATGATGCTTTGGATTTTATCTCTTTTCTTTTCGACTCCGAAACAAACAAATTTCGAAAATTTTAATTTAAAATTTAATTCTTATGGTATTCAAGCATCGCCGAGGTAATCGAGTTAACTTACTCGGCCTCCTGAAATCCTGCGGGGAGAACGCTTCTTCTCGAGGCCGTGTGATTCAGTGTCATTTCCATTTCCGGTTCGATAATAACTTCCGTGACGATGCATTTGACCGTGAATGTGTGCTTGGTCGACTCGGATGGCTCCTCGACGACGATCCGATGATAGTACACTTTCTGGCCCTGTACAATTTTTTAATTTTATTGTCCGGGACGACCTCGTGATGGGATTATTTATTTTTTTATTTTTTCAACAAATTGCTCGTACCGTCACTTTGTTGACCACCCTCGCAATCCCGCAGCGGGACATATTCTTCTCGTCCAAGGCGAGACTGAAGGTAGCAATGCCATCGCTGAGTCTCGGCTTGCACGCTTCGTCTGAAAAAATTGAAAATGGTAAAAAAAAGTTACATAACTTTCGAAAACATAGTACAATATCATTGTACTATATATTCGAAAAGTCAAATTAACTTCTAAACAAAATATTCGTTTGAAAACTTTATTGATATATTTTAGAAAATTCAAATTTTTTCCCCTCAGAATCGAAATCTAAAAAAATGTCAAAAATCATTTGTCAGATATAAAAATGTTTGCACCACGGCCCACTACGAGCCGTCCGTCCTCGTGCAATAATTGTTCGACATTATAGCGCGTTTTAATGTATACTTCTGCTGGAAGTACGGAATAGATTGTGTCCAAGTAGAACGTGACAAACAAATGTTTATAAGAAAAGTAGGCAGTCTTGACTACGCTGTTGGCACGGTAACTCAGGCGCAACATGCCAAACATGAAAACTAGTCGGCCACTAAAAAAAAAAATTTCGAACCTTTTTTGTAAATTGAAATTTATTGCCCCATAAAAATAAAATATAAAAAAAATATTTTAATCGATTGTCAGACATCAAAATGTTTGCATTCCGGGCCAGTACGGGCCGTCCGTACCTTGTGCATTATTGTTCGTCATTACAGCACGTTTTAATGTACATTTCTGCTGGAAGTACGGAATAGATTGTGTCCAAGTAGAACGTGACAAACAAATGTGTATAAGAAAAGTAGGCAGTCTTGACTGCGCTGTTGGCACGGTAACTCAGGCGCAACATGCGAAACATGAAAACTAGGCGGCCATTAAAAAAATATTGTTTTCAAACATTTTTTGCAAATTCAAATTTATTCCCTCATAGAAACAAAATATAAAAAAATATTTTAATCGATTGTCGGATAACAAAATTTTTGCCCTCCGGCCCAGTACAGACCGTCCGGACCACGTGCATTATTGTTCGACATTACAGCGCGTTTTAATGTATATTTCTGCTGGAAGTACGGAATAGATTGTGTCCAAGTAGAACGTGACAAACAAATGTGTATAAGAAAAGTAGGCAGTCTTGACTACGCTGTTGGCACGGTAACCCAGGCGCGGCATGTGGAACATGGAAAGTAGGCGGCCATTAAGGCTGCACGGCTCGGCAGTGCGGTCGAAGTGCGCCTTCGGGGTACCGAGGGTGCCCCCCTCGTCCGTTCCTCGAGTCGCGCAATTTCTCGTGACGGGTACGCGCCATCGGGCGAAGGAAGCGTCGCATCAAGTCAATTACAGTTATCATCGTTTCATCTCTTAGACATAAATACCATAAGGTCACTATAATAAAATTGCTAAATTTAATATTTACCTGGATACTCCTTAAGTTGCTGAAGATATATCCTCGCGTCCGGGCTGCTCCTGACTATGTCGACTTCCATCAGGTCCTTCGAGCATCGCACTTTGCTCTGCACTGCGAACAGAACGATTCGTCACGATTAGTTAAACCGATCGATAATATTTTTAAAAAAATACTTGCAGAGAAAAAAAAGTCGGCGTTTCATTGTTTCTCGTTAGAAAAAAGTCTTAAGGTATTCCTTGCGAAAAGTGTTTACTTCGTATAAGTTTCAGAGAAATGAGAGGGAATTGCAAACACTTCCGGATCGTATAAAAAATCTGAAAAAAATCTAGCATATCAAAGGTGCTGAAAAGATTATGTTTGTATAATAATAATTCCAAAATGTTATTAACAAATTGATGAAATATAAAATTGTTCAACAAATTTCCCGGAAACCTAACTTTTTTTTAAATGTAAATGATTCGTTCATTTTTCTGAATACGTATGAATTTTTTCAAATTTTTAAATTCACTTTGTTTTTTGTGACTTTCCCATATAAAATGAAAAAAATTCAAAGCGAATTTAAAAATATCATTTTGTTCAACGGCTCATTTTGTTCGGGTCCTTCGAGCATCGCACTTTGCTCTGCACTGCAAACAGAACGATTCGTCACGATCAATTAATCCGATCGATATACCCAAAAAAAAATGCTCCGAGATAAAAAAAACTAGGCGTATCATTGTTTCTCGTTGAAATTTAAAAAAAGTCTTATTTAATGTAATTCACGCTCGTTGACTATCCCGGCCTTGAAGTCAAGGTGTTCGCCGGGCAAAGGACCGGAGCGTTTTTGCTTTTTTGCTTTTTCTTAAGGTTTTTTACTACAGTTCGACCTCACGTGAGTTCAGAGAGAATTGAGAGAGAATTGCGAACACTTCTCGATGGGCCAAAAATCTGAAAAAAAAATCAAGCATATGAAAGGCGTTGAAAATATTGATTCTGCATAATAATAATTCCAAAATGTTATTAACAAATTAATGAAAAAAAAAATTGTTCAACAAATCTTCCGGTAACTTAACTTTTTCTTCATACAAAAACAATTTGTTGATCTTTTTGTCTAATTTTTTCAAATCACGCTTTTTATTAACTAAAAACGCATTTGTCAAAAATTCCACGAAATTCTAAAATTCATACGTATTCAGAAAAATTAACACATCGTTTCTATATATAAAAAAAAAAAACATCAGAGATAAAAACCGAGTGATTTATTGGGAAATTTTTTTTTCATTATTTTTGTCAACATTTTCGAATTATTATTATGCAAAATCAATATTGTTAGCAATTCCTCTCTCGATTCTCGCCGAACTCGCCCGGGCTCAAATTGTCCGCAAGTACTTCTTTAACTTCCCTCCTTACATTCTAGAACGAACGAACGAGCCTGCGTACTTTCACCCTGAAAGAGTTATACGCTATCGTCTCGTCTCAACGGAATCCTACCGAAAAAAAAAAGAAAAAAAAAATTCCCGCAACATCCGATTGTCTCCTCTATTGTGCTCCTTGACTGCGATTGCCGCACGTGAGATCCGCCATACGGCCGGGTGGAAATAATTTTCTTTCGTTCGCCTCGTTAGTAATATCCGCGCTCGCGAACGAAACAGAATGGAGCCGCGATTCTTCCTCCGGACGGAAAAATAAAATCGGGCCCGGCGCGCAAAACGCGGAGACTCTCGTCGGTGCCCCCGGATAGTTTTACGAGTCCGCCTGGCATACCGGGGCGTTAAGTGTTAACCATGAACTCGGAGCAGCATGACTCGATGGTGAGACGCGCGGCCGTCGAGTGCGCGCTCTCGGCCCTCGAGGAGGGAAGAAGAAAAGCAAGGAAGAAAAGTGGATGAGTGTGCGTTGTCCACTCTCGCTTCGCTGCACTGTTCCACGAGAGCAGCAATAAACCCGCGAGAGTGCACCGGAATATAGACTATAAAGTACACGTAGGACGTGGACTGGATTTTATTTCTTCTTTTTCTTCCTCTCCTTTTTTTGTTGTCTTCCGCGAAGCGAAGCGCTTTAATTTTTTTTTCTTCGTTTCTTCTTCTCGGAGGATGTCGCGTGTGATCGGTTAATTATATTGGGCTTCTCGACGAACGATTGTCGTGTCTTTCGTCCCGGGGTAGTCGCGGCCCGAAGTCGACAACTTTCCATTATGGAGCTTCCACGTTGCAGGGGAAACGGCCGTGAGGCTGTCCAGGATACTTTGCCGGGTATGAAGGTACGTAAACACTGTATAGAATATAGTGGAAAATAGAATATAAAATACGCGTGGCAGTAAAAAAAGATTTGGTCTCTTACTTTTTTAAACACTAATGTCCACAATTATTTCCAATATTATTGTTACAATTATTAGTGTAAGATGGAGAAATTTTTTTGTAAAATGAAGAAACATTTTTGTAGAATGAAGAAACATTTTTGTAGAATGAAGAAATATTTTTGTAAAATGAAGAAATATTTTTGTAAAATCAAGAAACTTTTTGGTAAAATGAAGAAACTTTTTTGTAAAATCAAGAAACTTGTTTTGTAAAATGTAGCAACTTTTTTGTAAAGTTAGGTTGTGGAAAAAAACGGCAGTATCAATTTTACTGTGTAGGTCACGGACTGGATTTTATTTCTTCTTTTTTTTCTTCCTCGAAGCGAAGTGATGTAATTTTTTTTCTGCATTTCTTCTTTTCGCATGATTGTCGCGTGATCGGTTAATAAAATCCGGCTTCTCGGCAAACGTAAACCCGCAAGAGTTCACCGGAATATAGACTATAAAATACACGTAGAACGTGGACTGGACTTCATTTCTTCTTTTTTCTTCCTCGAAGCGAAGAGCTTTAATATTTTCTTAATTTCATCTTCTCACGGGATGTCGCGTGATCGGTTAATTGTACTCGACTTCTTGAGGAACGATTCATGTCCTCCATCCCGGGGACCATCAGTTTCCGAAGTGGACAATTTTCCATTAGCGAGTTTCCACGTTTCCGGAGCGTCGGTCGCGAAGCTCTAGCGTATATTTTGCCGCATACCGAGGGTACGTAATTCCGCGAGAGTGTATCGGAATGCGGAGTACAAAACACACGTAGGACGTGGAATGGATTTTAATTCTTCTCATTTTTTATTTATTTTCCTCGAAGCAAAGCGTTGTAATTTTTTCCTAGTTTCTTCTTCTTGCAGGATTGTCGCGTGATCGGTCAACAAAATTCGACTTCCCAACGAACCTAAACTCGCAAGAGTGCATCGGAATATCGACAACAAAACACACGTAGGTCGTGGACTAGATTTTATTTCTTTTTTTTTTCTTCCTCGAAACTAAGCGCTTCAATTTTTGTCTTCATTTCTTCTTCTCGCAGGATTGTCGTGTGATCGGTTCATAACATTCGGCATCTCGACGACCCCAAACTCGCGAGAGTGCATCGGAATATCGACAACAAAACACACGTAGGTCGTGGACTAGATTTTATTTCTTCTTTTTTTTCTTCCTCAAAGCGAAGCATTTTTGTTTTTTTGTCTAAAAATGGGGGGCTTTTTTTAATTTTTGAAACTTATCCTTTTGGAACTTTGTAGAACAACCCTAGAACAACTCATAACAACCTCTACAATCTTGAATTTCGAAAAATAGGGCGCAAACTCCCTGTACCTCTATAAGGCACACTCAGAACGTGGACCGGACTTAATTTCTTCTTTTTTCTTCCTCGAAGCTTCAATTTATTTCCTCGTTTCTTCTTCTCGCAGGATTGTCGCGTGATCGGTTAATTGTATTCAGCATCTTGACGAGCGATTGTCGTGTCTTCCATCCCGGGGGACCGTCAGTGCCCGAAGTAGACAACTTTCCATTAGCGAGTTTCCACGTTGCCGGAGACCCGGCCGCGAAGCTCTAGCGTGTACTTTGCCGGATACCGAGGGTACGTATCCTCGGCGACCGGTAAAAACTGGTGCATTCAATTTAATGTATAATTCTAATAAAAACTAATATAACTTTTTATTGAAATTGCAGTAAATTATTGAAAGCAAACTATTCCCAATATTTTTAATACACTGAACATATTAATTTCTCATAACATTTTGTTTACAGACTTGTTGTCTGTCCAATGTTTTTAATACACTGAACATAATTAATCTATTACCGATGGGAGAAAAATGACTGTATCGGTCACGTAGGATTTTACGAAAAATCCGGTGCATTCAATTTAATGTATAATTCTAATAAAAACTAATATAACTTTTATTGAAATTGCAATAAATTATTGAAAGCAAACTATTCCCAATATTTTTAATACACTGAACATATTAATTTCTCATCACATTTTGTTTACAGACTTGTTGTTGTCTGTCCAATGTTTTTAATACACTGAACATAATTAATCTATGACCGGTGGGAGAAAAATGACTGTATCGGTCACGTAGGATTTTACGCAAAATCCGGTGCATTCAATTTAATGTACAATTCTGATAAAAATGAATGGTTAATTGTATTCAGCATCTTGATGAGCGATTGTCGTGTCTTCCATCCCGGGGGACCGTCAGTGCCCGAAGTAGACAACTTTCCATTAGCGAGTTTCCACGTTGCCGGAGAGCCGGCCGCGAAGCTCTAGCGTGTACTTTGCCGGATACCGAGGGTACGTATCCTCGGCGACCGGTAAACTCTGCCCAAGAGGTCTGTGACCCTTGCTCGGCCGGACTCGCTTCCTACGTGTATTCACGTGGCCGCGGACTCCGCGTATTCGCGAGGGGCCGGTGTAGCACGCGACCATCGTGATAAGACACACACGGTTATCCCTCTTTCGCCGTGTTACCGGTTTACCCGTGTCCCATCGAGCTGCACCGCCGCTCCGGCCACTGTCATTCTTTTCTTCATCTCTCGCATTTACATTTTCCCATTTATCCGGAGAGTCGCCGTCGAATTCATTGGACCCGCGGCTATTATTCCCTCAATCAGCCCATTCTCCAACTGTAAAACGTAACCGATTGGAGAATCGCTATCTTTCGCCACCGATAAGCCACCGACACTTCGTTACAACTGTGACCGGTTTAACTGCTCGGTTACTCAGTAGTATCTTGGTTTTTTTTTTTTTTTTTTTTTTTTGGGTTTCCTCGATGCTGCCTGGAAATGGAGACCGCGGTGTTATCTTCCAGGGTCGAAGGATTTCATGCCGAGTTATTTTAATAAAGCCGCGAAGATACGTACTGGTTCGGCCGCAAATCGGTAGTGTTGAGTTTTCATTTTTCGAATTTGGGAAAAAGGCGACATTTTTTTTTTTTTTTTTTTTTTTTGAGGTATCGAATTTTTTCCACAGCCATTGACTTCAGGGGGACCATTTTCGCACAGAATGCGTAATTTTCTTATTTTTTAATAAATGAAAAAATTAACCCTTTAAGTACAATGACTTTTTGACGAGAGCAAAAGGCATGATGCCTAAATTTTAAAGAAAATAAATTTTCTTCTGCGTTATCAAAGAAACAACACTTCAAGGTACGTCTGTGAATTTTTTCAGATTTTTTTTAGCACATCAACTTGTTATTCGAATCGTTCGAAGGTTCCGTCTTGGCAAATTCTAGGTCCTTCTTAAACATCCCTACGTGAATGGTTAACCATTGTTAGCGTCGGAAATCCTATGTTAAATTTTGCGAAACGGCACTTTTTTCGATAAGCGACCGATAACTCGTACAACTGTAACCGGTTACTCGATAGGATCTTCTTTATGTATTTTTTTTTTCGGAACTCCTCGACGCCTCTTGAAAAATAGAGATCGCGGTGTTATCTTCCCGGGTCGACGGTTTTTATTTCGAGTTATTTTAATAACACCGACAAGCCATAAAATCGGTAAAAGCACTACCTGTCCCTTATCATCTTATCACGAGCGGCAACCGTTTCGCTAATACACGTCATATTATCGATGGGAGAAAACTCCTTATCAGGACTGGGACTTGCTTCATCTTCCCGCAGCTTCTTTCTCCTCGCGCCGCTTTCTCACCGACCGAGCAAGTGTTTCAATTATTCACTGTAAAAACAAAAAATTGTAAGTTTAATGCACCTGAATTGAAGTTTTCATGCAAAAACTGGTGCATTAAATTTAATGTACAATTGTCATGAAAAATTAATAAAATTACAGAGTGCAATTAAATGATTGGAATTAAAGTAAAATGAAAGTAAAGTATTTTTAAGTAGTTCTTAATATAGAGTACATTAATTTTTTGAACATAATTGCACACGAAATTTAATATACCAGTTTATGCATAAAAACTTATAGTACCAATACATTAAATTTCACCCAAATTTTGTTTACAGTCTCCATTGTGCCCAATATTTTTAATACACTGAACATAATTGATTTATTACCGGTGGGAGAAAAATGACTGTATCGGACACGTAAGATTTTACGCAAAATCCGGTGCATTCAATTTAATGTATAATTCTAATAAAAACTAATATAATTTTTTATTGAAATTGCAGCAAATTATTGAAAACAAACTATTCCCAATATTTTTAATACACTGAACACATTAATTTCTCATCACATTTTGTTTACAGACTTGTGTGTCCGATGTTTTTAATACACTGAACATAATTAATCTATTACCGGTGGGAGAAAAATGACTGTATCGGTCACGTAGGATTTTACGCAAAATCCGGTGCATTCGATTTAATGTACAATTCTGATAAAAAATGAATCTAATTTTTTATTGAAATTACAGTAAATTATTGCAAACAAACTATACCCAATATCTTTAATACACTGAACACATTAATTTCTCATCAAAACAGTACATAAAATTGAATAAACCACTTTTTGCATTAAAAACATCCAGTCCGATAAATTTGATTTCATACGAATGTTTTTTTTTTCCACAGTGAATTCGATGTCGATACGAACGCAGTTCTCTTTCTACGTCACACGAGCCGAATAGAGAAAGGAAAAAAAAAAAAAAAAAACGTATGAACACGCTCGCTTGACACGCAACACGGTGCGGTGAAGGTTCGTGGCGGGGGATTTCTCGCGAGATCCCGCAAGCGTAACAGGATCGAAAGTTGTTAATCGATTCCGTCGAAGGTTGCGGATCAGCGACGAATAAAAAATAAATCGGCAAAGCCTTCCGCCGCGACGGTATCGCAAGCCTCGTGTGTCTCTTATTGTCAATACTCCTCGCGGTCTTGTTATCAGCTGTGCTTGCGCCCTATCTGGACGGTAACGGTGATTTTCTCGATCCGGTTGGCTCTCCCGCGAAACCGACACACACGCAACCCGATCTGGCGAAATGGAAGACACGGAGGTGTGTGTGCCAATTGCCAAGGACTCCGACCGGGACGGTAAATCACTGATCATCAGAGGACTCCGCGTTAACGCACGCCACGGTACTCCCAGTAATGCCATACACGCTCAACGGATTGCCTCTTTACGTTTGTGTATTATGTGCGCTCTTGGCTAAAGCGAGCCAACCAACTCGGAGGGCATCGCTTGTACGAAGCAGGAAGCCCCGTCTGATATTTCCAACAAATTGATAAATAGTTAATGGCCAAGGTGCTCTTCCTACTACTCGGCTTTGCAAGCCGAGACGACGTCGGCGTCGGTTCTACATATCGCCGCGATTTTACACGGCCGATTTTCTCGGTTCGCTTCCTCCGTCGAGGAAACCTTGATTTTTTTTTATTCTTTTTTTTTCATTTGTATATTTTTTTTATTTTTTTATTACCAACGGGGGGGTTGTGTAAAAACACTTTTTGCGAAAATGGAAGTTTATGGAACAGTCTATCGTATATCAACTCGTACAATTAAAATATTGAAATATTATATAATAAAAATATAAACGTAAAAATATCGTATATATTAATTTTCCAGGAATCACCCGCTGCGCTTTTAAACTCTTCTTTTCAAAAATGTTCTGATCACTTTTACTCTTCTCTGATTTTCAGAGCTCATTGTGTAAGAGATACAAAAAAATTGCGGACAATGTTTTCTTGCGGAAGGAGTCTTGCGAATGAAATTATATCACAACGAGGTGAAATAAGATAATTCAAATTGATTTTTCAATATTTTTCGATCTCTGCAGGTGAATTCGAAAAAATTACCATCGATAAATGTACCAGTTTTACTTTAAGTAAATAAAAAAAATTAGTAAAAAGTAAAGTTAATCACGACGCGACTATGTAACATAATTCAAATGCATCTTTCACGATTTTTCGATCTCTGCAGGTGAATTCGAAACAAATTACTATCGGTAAATTCACCAGTTTTATTTTAATAAAAAAAAATTAAAAAAAAAAAAACCCCGCAAAGGTATTAGTAAAAAGTAAAGTAACTCACAACACGACTCTGTAATATAATTAAAATTAATCTTTTACGATTTCTGGATCTCAGCAGGTGAATTCAAAAAAGTTACCATCGGCAAATGTCCCAGTTTCATTTTAATTACACAAAAAATTAATACCCGCAGAAGTATAAGTAAAAAGTTGAAGTAAAAACCGAGGGAAGCGGCAACGCACGCCGCTCGTCGTTTTTCAGTCGGAAATAGTACGGATGCCTGGGAGGAGAACGAGAGTCAATAAAACCTCGTGGCAACTGCCTCTCGCTAATTGACCGCTGCTAATTGACTGCAGCTCGGTATTTTTTTTTTTTCTCCCTTGATTTTTATTATTCAATTGTTTTTAGATCAATTGTTGTCTGCAGCGCAATAGCCGTTCGGTATTCTCCAATCTCGGCTCGCGCTTTGCCAACGTCGAGGGCTACCATATCCGGTGTGTTTCCATAGACATATATTTTTGCGCTGCCGGTTGCATCGGAGTGCGCGCGCAAACGGTCCCTCGGGTGCTGTTCCCTTCCTGCTCGGGTGAATTTTCTTTGACGGGGATAATAACTCCTCTTCCCTTCGTTCTCCAATCCCTTTACGAGCTGGCTGCTCGTACACTTCGCCTCGGCGGCCGGCAGCTCCTTTTCCCCGAGATCGCTCGATCCAAGTGAGGAAGACGACGAGAAGCCCCCGGAGTATCGTTGCCGGTATGCGGAATCCTCTTGTCCAGGATCATCGATCGCCTCCCCACGATCGATTATCCGACAACGTTACTCAAGCCATCGACGCGAGAGGAAAATCCAAAAGGGAAGGCAGCACGCGCGGCTCGACAAAAGGGCAATGGCGTCGAAGACTTTAGTCTCATAGAATTGTCGTTTAGAACGGCGAGAAGTTAGACGAATATCCACAAATTGAATTTCCTTTTGATTTTAGAACTTCTTGTTGATTTTAGAATTTCGGGTTGATTTTAGAATTTCTTGTTGATTTTAGAATTTCTTGTTGATTTTAGAATTTCTTGTTGATTTTAGAATTTCTTGTTGCTTTTATAATTTCCTATTGATTTTAGAATTTCTTGTTGATTTTATCATTTCTTGTTGATTTTATAATTTCTTGATGCTTTTATAATTTCTTATTGATTTTAGAATTTCTTGTTGATTTCACAATTTCTTGTTGATTTTGGAATATCTTATTGACCTTACAATCTCTCGTTACATTGACAATTTCATATCCGTCAAAAAATACGAACCGTTCAAAAAAATTGGTAATTAAAATACCAAGTAAAAAAAATAATGGAACTTCGCAGACGTGAAATGTTTGTTAAGTATACAAGATTTTTTTACTGCGTATACAAACACACACGCTCATCCGGAAGTTACGTGAAAGCTCGCACTTGCCGACGGTTTTAGACTATTTTCATTGCTCGCACTAAAACCCTCATTTTTTTTTTAACACTTCTTTCGCGAGTAAGCAAATAAAGGATAAATTCGTCATTCGATAACTGTAAGTCTTATTCGCCGTTCGCCGTGGCCAACGCGCTATAAATAAATGTTAGGAGCGGTAAACGTGTCTTCGACACGGTGCACTGTATAAAGTGCATGACGGTAAATGCCCGGCGCGGCTCTCGCCGTAGCGCTCGTGTAAGCGAGGTGCGCGTGTCACCCGTACGTGATTTACCATAGGCGTTCACAAATGTGTTGACCGTTAAGCAGCCGAGGATCGCCGTGAGCTCGGGGACGTGTAAGAGAGAGGAGAGAAAGCCGGGATTCACTTTTGTGGATGGAAAGTGATATTTTCCACCGGCCATTCGCCGACGGTGACACTCCTACCTCTTCGTGGAATTAATTAATTGATATTTACGAGGGAACGGTTAATTACGCCGAGAATTTACGCTCGGTAATACCACTCGAATACCGCGCTCGCTCCGGCTCCTCTCCGGACAATCCTTCGGAGATCTTCGACTCGAGAATTCGAGAATGTCGACTCCGATACTGTTATCAGAAAATCAAAATAAAAACACAATGTTTTGGAGCAAATAAAAGTAACAAGTAAGTTTTGAAAACATTTGAAAAAATATATACATATTTTTTTTTCAAATCGTGACGCGGTCGATACGGTCTACGGTTATTAAAAAATTAATAAAAATAAAATGTTTTTTGGAACAAAAAAGAGTAATGTAATTTAAAAAAGAATTTTTGTTTTTATTGAGACGGGACGCGTTCGTTATGCTGTACTGTTATTGAAAAATAAATAAAAAGAAAATGTATAATAAAATATTTTAGACTAAAATACAGTAATAAGGAATTTAAGAAAACATTTTTATTTATAAATAAAAATTCAATGCGGGAGGCGGTGGCTGTGGTCCACTGTTATTAAAAAATGAATTAAAAGAAAGTGTTCAAAAAAATGTTTTTGAAGAAAAGAAAGTAATGTCATTTTTAAAAACATTTAAAAAAATATATATTTTTAAAAAATGGGTCGCTGTCTATGGTTCACTTTTGTTAAGAAAAGTAAGCGAAAAGAATATGTTTTGGACAAAAAAAAATAACGAGTAATATAAAAAATAGAATAATTCTTTTTTTTAAAGCGGGCCTCGGTCGCACCGGAAGTTAACCGTTCGACGCATCGACAGTCGCCCGTGAGCTTTGATCGAGGGATCGTGGAATAAAACGCTTACGATCTTCGGCATCCCGGATAACGATGTACCGTTAAATTGATACCAATTTTCGGTCATTCCGCTCTCGATTAAATGTTTATTAATGGGCGGGCTGGGGTAAATACGATCGCTCTCTTCCGCCTCCCCGGGTCATCGAGCGCGATCGTCTTCGCCGCTCTGTCGAATCCACCGCTCTCTCATTGTAACTATTATTTTAACTGATAATCGAGACAATCTGGAGCATCGACTCGGAACACGTACACGTATATGCAATTACGATCCTACTTACTCGCTAAGCTGATCGTCACGGCTGCAAATCGCGCAATGACTTGCTCATCGAAAATGGGGGGCAACAACTGTATTTTCCACGATTCGCCAATACCCCACTTTACTTTGGGCCAAAAATGGATCGTGCAGTATAGATAAACGCAGCCCGGAAAGTCTTTTTTTAACCCTTAAGTTTTAAAGGACCATGAAACTAATTGATTGAATACTTTTTACCATTTTCCATAGAAAAAAAAGTTTTTGACGACTACAATATTCGAGGCGTAATTTCAGTAAACCCAGAAAAAAAATTTAGTAGTAGTAGTAAAAGGAATTTATTGCCAGTGCTTAACAATGTGTGTACAAGTGTCTCCTTATATTAGTTTTATTCCTATGTTGATAATACACTTTGGCAAAGGGTCATCGACCTGAGTCCTACAGCACAAAAAAAAATTTATTTGACGACCACCATTTATTAAGATTAAGTAAAATATTGATTTTATTTAAATAAATATTTATTTGATTTAAATAAATATTTATTTAAATTAAGTAAATGGTTACTTAAATGAAATAAATATTGATTTAAATCAAATAAATATTTTACTTAATCTTAATAAACGGTGGTCGTCAAATAAATTTTTTTCTGGGTGTAATTCGCTCTTCTTGAATTTCGATACGATCGTCCAACAACAAAGGCCCATTCCGGCACGTCTCGTCCGAGTGGCGAAAATATCGGGCTCGAGGAAACAATTAAACGCGGTAATTAGATAGTAGAGAAGAATACTCCGGAAAATATATTCACAGCTCCGCAATGACTGGCGCGTCGAAAATGAGGGGAAAAACTGTATTTTCTACGATCCACCAATGTCCCGTTTCACTTTGGGCCAAAAATTAATCGTGCGGTATTGCTAAACGCAGCCCGGAAAGTCTTTTTTTTTAAGCCTTTCGTTTTAAGGAGAATGAAAGATCGAATGCTCTTTAACGTTTTCCATGAAAGTGGAAAAATAAGTTTACGACGATTATCATATTCGAGGTGTAATTTAAGTAATTCGTTCTTCCTGGTTTTTCATTCCGGCGTCCAACAACAAAGGCGCATTCCGCCACGTCTTGTCCGAGTGGCGAAAATATCACGCTCGGGGAAACAATTAAACGCGGCAACCAGATAATAGAGAAGTATACTTCGGCATAGTTATTTGTGTGGCGAGGGCGTAGGAATGGAGTTCTTGGCGAGTGTGAAAATGCCGCACGAGCCGAAGTCGAACGCGGCATTCACACGAGACCACGAGTCTTTCTACGCCTCTGCCATTCACATAATTTTTCCTTAGAAATTCGCGAAAATCACGTATTTCAAGCGCAGAAAGGCGCTTTCTCGGACTAGTGCGAGAAAAAATACCACATTGCGATTGTAGGCATGCGCAGTATTTCTGCTGAATATGCGAAAAAGTGCCTTTTCTCGCTTCACAGAAACGGAAAATGGGATTTCACGTTCATGGGGCGGAAAATAGTACATTACGATACTAGTGCAAAAAAACTTTTCTGACGAGTGCACTCACACGAGTTAAGTAAACGTTTTTCGCAAGAGTATTGTATGCAATTTTACTTCATAAGGTGTGAAAGTCGGAGTTTTGCATACGCAAAGCGTGCGTGAAACTGCAATTTTTGCACCGAGTGAGGTAAAATATATTCACAGCTCCGCAAAGAATTGCTCGCCGAAAATGAGTGAACATTTTTTATTTTCCACGATTCACCAATGTGTCTCTTCACTCTGGGCCAAAAATCTATCATGCGGAACTACAAATATATTTAGTCCGGAAAGTCTCTTTTTTTAACCCTTTCGTTTTAAGGACAATGAGAGACTGAATGCTCTTTAATATTTTCCATAGATGTTGGAAAAAAAGTTTATGACCACTGTCATATTCGCGGCCTCATTTAAGTACTTTAAGTAATTCGTCCTCCTTGGTATTCGGTACGATCGTCCAAGAACAAAGCCCCATTCCGGCACGTCTTGTCCGAATGGCAAAAATATCGCGCTCGAGGAAACAATTAAATGCGGTAATCAGATAATAGAGAGGTATACTCCGGAAAATATATTCACAGCTCCGTTTTTTTTCTTCTCTCATTCCTGAGGTCCCTGCCCGGTTCGAGCGGCGTGGTTGAACGTACCGGAAGTGCCGCGGCCGGGCGAGTCGACGAAACAATGTTACTGTCGAGATGATTAAAAATTCTAAAGCTGTCGCCTGTTTCGTTACGAGTAGACCGCGTCGTAGACGAGTATGCCTCGTGGACGTTAAGTATATGTTAGATGTATAGAAGATATAAAAGTTTTATATCTCATATATATCATCGTACATATCTGCCGGATATATCCCGCAAGATAAATCCCACCAATTATAAGATACTAGCAGGTTGTTGTCGCTCGGGCGCTTCACGCTGGACAATGGAATTTAGGAATCGGCAACTTTGCTTCCTCATACAGGAAGCTTTGTTTGGGTAAAAAAAAATATATATATATGTTCGAGATTTTTATGAAGACGTGTTCAGAATGTTCCCAAATGTTGAAAAATCACATTCACACATCGTTGAAAAAAGTTGAAAATTGAAATTTTCATATCGCTTACTCATAAAAGTTGAAAAATGAAATTTCTTAATCGGTTTCTGATAATGTTCCTTTATTCGCGAAGTTTTCTCTACGAGGAAGCCAAAAATACAGAAAATGCTTTGCGAATAAAGTAACATTATGAGAAAGCGGCAAGACAATTTAAATTTTCAACTTTTTTTACCGGAAGTGACGTCATTCTGAAAGTACTTCGTTTCTGGTCTGAAAATGTCATTTTTAGACCGGAAGTAATATATTCCCGGTATGACGTCACTTCCGGTTGGAAAATAAGTTCTCTGGACCGGAGGTGACGTATTTCCGGCCGAAAAATGAGTTGATTTTTTTTTGCATAGGACGATAGTGCAAAGTGCCGTCTTGAATAGAACCAGAATACTATAATAATGGCATAATTCTCATGGTTTGAAATTGAAGCCCCTAAGGGAACCCCTCGATTCGTAAAAATGGTGACTAACAAACATTCAACTTTTCAAAAAATCTATATTTTCGATCTATATATAAGTGGCCAAATCTTCTATACATGACGTGTACATCTAGGGAATATAAATTTTATCCACGCGGGCTTCATCATGAGGATGACGGTCGATAAAGATTGAGAACGAAAAAACCTGAGCCCACCTCCGGAGAATAGTGATCGAAACGGGGAGCCGGACCACGTCCGAAAAGATTTTTTGAAAAGTTGAATGTTTGTTGGGCACAATTTTTACGAATCTAGGGGATTTGTAAAAATTGTGACTAAAAAACATTTAACTTTTCAAAAAATCTATATTTTCGATCAATGCATAAGTGGCCAAATCTTCTATACATGACGTCTGCAACTAGGGAATATAAATTTTATCCACGCGGGCTTCATCATGAGGATGACGGTCGATAAAGATCGAGAACGAAAAAACCGGAGCCCACCTCCGGAGAATAGTGATCGAAACGGGGAGCCGGACCACGTCCGAAAAGATTTTTTGAAAAGTTGAATGTTTGTTGGGCACAATTTTTACGAATATAGGGGATTTGTACAAATTGTGACTAAAAAACATTTAACTTTTCAAAAAATCTATATTTTCGATCAATGCATAAGTGGCCAAATCTTCTATACATGACGTCTGCAACTAGGGAATATAAATTTTATCCACGCGGGCTTCATCATGAGGATGACGGTCGATAAAGATCGAGAACGAAAAAACCGGAGCCCACCTCCGGAGAATAGTGATCGAAACGGGGAGCCGGACCACGTCCGAAAAGATTTTTTGAAAAGTTGAATGTTTGTTGGGCACAATTTTTACGAATATAGGGGATTTGTACAAATTGTGACTAAAAAACATTTAACTTTTCAAAAAATCTATATTTTCGATCAATGCATAAGTGGCCAAATCTTCTATACATGACGTCTGCATCTAGGGAATATAAATTTTATCCACGCGGGCTTCATCATGAGGATGACGGTCGATAAAGATCGAGAACGAAAAAACCGGAGCCCACCTCAGGAGAATAGTGATCGAAACGGGGAGCCGGTCCACGTCCGAATTGGATCGCCGTAACTGGATTTAACGGGAGCTGACTGGACCGTGCGAGATTGGCTCGGATGAATCGCGCTTTACAATGATGAGCGAATCGACAGAAACGTACGGCGATAAATCTCGCCGCGGGCTCCTCGAGTCAGGATCCTCGGTATAATACGTTTTCGATCGTATGCGGAACTTTTGTCGCGCCGGGAATTCGCCTCTCTGTTCCTACAGTTTCTCGTTTCCAAGCACCGTTTCCAAATGCGATTCCACCGTGTAAGTACGCGAAGCGCGCGACGACACGCTGGCAAGGCTCCTCGATTCGCCACCGTGCGACGCTTCTCTTTGGCGTACTTAAATCCGAGTCGTCCGACCGGTATAGGCCTCGTTTGATCGGCGCGCGGAAGATATCGCAACTTTTGGAGAGAAGAAATTAATAAATTATATATACATTTATTTATATAATTATATTTATATAAATTTATTTATTCACATAAATATACTCCTATATGTGTATTTTTTAAAATATATTTATGACATTCTATAAAACAAAATGTCGGCAACTCTGTCAAAAAATCGCAACTTTTGCAGGGAATAAATTGTAAATCGAATGCACCGGACTGGAAGTTTTTATGCAAAAATTGGTACATTACATTCAATGTACAATTGTGGTGAAAAAAATAAGGACCTTTACAGTGAAACAAACGTACATTATTGGATTTAAAAGGACTCCAAAATTTTAAGTACTTTTATAGTAAAATTATAATTATTATGATAACTGTAATTATTAAAAGTAAAGTGTTTTAAAAGTCTTTAATATACTGTACGTTAATTTTTAATCAAAATTGTACATGTAATTCAATACCAGTACATAAACTTTCATACGAATGTTTTTTACAGTGAATCTTTGTACACCAAATATTCGCACACTAAAAAAAAGCAGTCAATTTAATGTACAATTGTGATGACAAATTAATATTCATTGAAATTAAAGTAAATTATAAAAAATAAAGAATTGCCAATGTTTTTAATACTCATTTTTCATCACAATTCTCCACGAGATTTAACACACCAGTTTTTGAATAAAAACTTCCAGCCCGACACGTTAAATCTCATGCGAATTTTTTTTACAGTCTATTCTTATTTATCCGTTCAGCGAGGCGACCGGGTACAAAAAAAATCTCGTCGATCGAGTGAATGAGAAGCAGGGGAAAAAAAGGGCTCGCTCAACGGCCAAGGAACGAAACGATATGTCCATGACTAATGGCCGTGTTAGAGGTCACCCGACGCCAGTTATGCTTACCACCGGTACGGGTATCGCGTACAGAAACGACCGAGGCTGCTTTTCAATCCCAAGAACCCACGCTCGGGCCCAGTCAATCGGCCGATCGACGAGGGGCCACGCACGCCAAATTGATCGCGGTCACGAATGATCACGAGAGCGAGATACCTCCCGATGATTATAACCATCACGCGCCCGCCATGCTGTGAACACGCGTGTAAGAGAACACGCGCTCGCTCGGACTCCAGATAACGGTTACAGATGTGTGTTTTCCAAGCTTGTTTGTTCGTATATATTTTTGTTTATTTATTCATGGGAAGAGATCTTTACCGGAACAACCAATGGGGGTTTGAAAAGGGTCACGGTTCGTATTCGAAATTGAGTGAAAATTAGCGATGCGCTACGCGATTCTGAAACTACTGGAGATATTCTCACACACCATTTTTTGGCACAAGTGTTTTTTTTTTTTTTTTTTCTTTTATTTATTTATTTTTTAACGTACGGAACTTTACTCTGGATGCACGCGATCGGTTGCTTCACACCAGACCTAGGGAAGAAGAAAAAAATAGCGATGCACCTACTGGCTATCGGCGAGACCGTTAGCCTGGATGCAATCATTCTCCGTACGAAACAATCTATCGACGCTCCTCCTAGGCCGTTAGTTTTTATTTTCTCTTTTTTTTCCGCAAAAAAAGAATGAGTCGTTTCAACGGAAAGCCAATGGGAAAAAAAGAGGATCCGGCCGCGCACCCACGTTACCATACGTTAATGATGATTATGAGGTAAAGCATGTGTGCGCAAGGTATAAGCGATATAAAGAACTTTGCGGCGTTCTGGCAAACAAATATATGTATTTAACTTTTGTTTATTTTGAATATTCGTGAAATGTGAATCGATGAGTTCTGCAATAACTTTAAATCCTCAGGTTAGCTTTCCGTAGGGCACGGTTATTTTCTTTTTTTTTCAAACGGGAAAAAAAATAGCGAGTTTGAAAATTAACGAACGGTATTGGAAGCATTTTTTCCATAAACTGTTGCTGAAATTTCAAACTCATGTGCGTTGCAATTTTACAGGAAAATTTTTTGTTTCATGAAATTTTTTGTAAGTTTCAAGTAAACCATTTGTAATTTTTATATCTGGTATTTTTATTTTGTAATGTTTGATTAATGTAAGTAGGTAGTTGAAGGACCAATCATCAAGACGTCTGTTACACTTGAAAGATGGATAACCAATGTAACATGTTGCTAATAAATACGCATTACTACAACTTAATGTAAGTAATGAAAGCAAATTTCAAGTTCCAGTACATTAAATATACTATTTATTTTTACAGTGTGACTATCGAGGGGACCGTTAGTCTGGATGCAATAATTCTGCGTACGAAACAATGTATCGAGACTCGGAAGCCATTGTTTTTTTTCTTCTTCTCTTTTTCACAAAAAAAGAATAAGTCGTTTCAACGGAATGCCAATGGGAAAAAGTCGATCCGGCCTCGCACCCACGTTAACATTCATTAATGATGATTATGGGGTAAACCATGTATGCGAGTTATGAACGATAAACAGTATATTATGCTACAAGGGAGGGAAGTGGGCGATTTTCGCCGCGTACGAAGTTTGCTGCCCGAGCGAAGCGAGGGCAGAAATCCACGAGGTGAAAATCCGCTTCCCTCCCGTATAGCATGCACTTTTTTTCAGACTTCGTTAAAACAACCACAATTCTTGCGTTGCAAAATCGTTATATTCGCCAATGATAATTATTCCCCGGGAGTAACTGGGCTTTCAGGGGGAGTAAATGAGCCCGATTAGTCCCTAGTAATGAAACCGTACTGCGCATGCGCACAGGTTAACAATGATCATTGGTCAATAATAAGCAATGTTTCCCCCCGTGTTGCACGCAAGGAATGTGGTTGGTTTAGCGAAGTCGGGGAAAAGAACTTTAGATTAATCGGTGTGAAAATGGCGGTTTTGTTTCGCGTGCGTAAAACCCCCATTTTCACACCTTGTGATATAAAATTTTGTACGACACTCGTGCGAAAAACGATTTCTTAAATCGTGTGATTGCAACACTCGTCAGCATTTTTTTTCGCACTAGTATGGTAATATACTATTATTACACTCAGTGCGAAAATGGCTGCTTCACGCACGCTTTGGGTGCGTAAAACCCCCATTTTGCACCTTGTGAAGTAAAATTTGGTACGATACGAAAAAGTTTTTCTGAAGTCGTGTGAGATTGCAGCACCTATAAATTACTATTTCGCCGTTCTGGCTAACAACTATATTTATTTAACTTTTGTTTATTTTGAAAATTTATGAAATACTAAATATGAATCGGTGAATTATGTAAAAACTTTAAATCCTCGGGATATCTTTTCATGCGGGCATGGTCCTTCTCTCTCTTCTTTTAATCCGACCGTTGAATATCCGGGCAGACAACCGGTTCTTCGTAGCTTTCTTCCCTCCTCTGCGCCGAACTTGCTTTTCTCACTCTCCGCTTCGAGCATGGTTTTCGCTTCACCACCGTCGCGGTGACTTCAGCGGAAGCTTCAACAATCCGAGAGTGAAAATTCGGTCGAAAGGGTACAAGAATTTTTTTTTTTTTTTTTTTTTTGCTATCTCAACTCTCAAAAATCCCATTATCGATATTTTGCACAAAAGCTAACTTCATCGCTGCACGTCGAGTCTATCTTGATCTGCACACTCGATGGTGTTCGCGTTCACGTCATCGAGGACGGGTACGTCATCCACTCGAGGCCCTTCTCGATACGGCACTGCCGTTTCAGTCTCGATCTTCGCCGGACGGAGGATCCTCCATACGATCGCTGCCAGTCAGTCCTTTTCTTTTTCAACTACGCGAGAAGGCGAGACCGGAGATGAGCCCAGACGAGAAACTCGCCGCTCGCTTGCCGCTGATGTTTATGCGCCGAAGGATTTCGCTTTCACGTAGAATATCGTGCGGTCTGCAACTCTATCCACGTTAACCGCTTCGTATACGGCTGCTCCCCTCCGGTGAATACACACAGCACGTACTTTGCGGAGGTGATTGAAAATTCTCGAGCCCTTTACTTCAAGATTGAATTATCATTTACTTCGTTTCTTTCCAAGCAAACCTCTATGAAAGACTAGAATATGAAGAAAAAAATAATAACAATGATAAAACAAAAATTGACCTCACCGTAGCATATCGACGAGGTGGAATGTGGTAAAGCGTGATTGAAAATTCTCGAGCTCTTTACTTCAAGATTGAATTATCGTTTACTTAGTTTCTTTCCAGCCAAATCTCGATGAAAGACAAGAATATGAAGGAAAAAATAACAATGATAAAAAAAAATTAATCTCACCATAGCACATCGCCGAGGTGGAATATGGTGAAGTGTGATTGAAAATTCTCGAGCCCTTTACTTGAAGATTGATTTATCATTTACTTAGTTTCTTTCCAGCCAAATCTCGATGAAAGACAAGAATATGAAGAAAAAAAGAATGATAAAAAAAATTAATCTCACCATAGCACATCGCCGAGGTGGAATATGGTGAAGTGTGATTAAAAAATTCTCGAGCCCTTTACTTGAAGATTGAATTATCATTTACTTAGTTTCTTTCCAGCCAAATCTCAATGAAAGACAAGAATATGAAGGAAAAAATAACAATGATAAAAAAAATTAACCTCACCATAGCACATCGCCGAGGTGGAATATGGTGAAGTGTGATTGAAAATTCTCGAGCTCTTTGCTTGAAGATTAAATTATCATTTACTTAGTTTCTTTCCAGCCAAATCTCGATGAAAGACAAGAATATGAAGGAAAAAATAACAATGACAAAAAAAATTAATCTCACCATAGCACATCGCCTAGGTGGAATATGGTAAAGCGTCTGCGCTGAAGATAATAAAGAAAATAAATGATTGTCGGGTGCGTTTCGCTATTTTTATGGCCGGAGGGGTGAGTGGGGGGGGCTTATCCGATCCAACAACGGCATATCCTAACAACCGTCTCCCTCGCTCCACCTCGGCGGAGCGTTAGCCACGTATAATTATTTGAATGCAGTGCCTTGCGTAATTGTAGGCATACCATCCTCTCCATATTTGCAGAAAGCACGCGCTGCATTTGTACGGGGGCTACGCGTACTCTCGCACACTCGCGAGCCATTTCGCTCTATTGTATCCAAGTATTCCGCCACGTTTACATCGTGTCCGTTGGGCGAGCCGCAGGCGGCACCGGTGGGTCGATGGGGAGTTTCCGTTCGAAAAATTCGACGCTTCGAGAGAATGTATTAATTTGGCGATTCTTAGATTCATCGATTGTGGCGCCTTTTATTCTTCTTCATCGTCTTTCAATTTTGTCGAACGCCCCGAAGCGACCCGGGGTGCTCAACCTGGCAACTAGAAACCCGTGCCTGCCAACTCTTGATATTGTGATTTTTGCTCGGTTATTCGTAGCTTCGTTACTACCACTTGTATGTATGGTCAAGCGTCCTTTCTTTTATCGTTGTAGATTATTGGGGTGAATCCTGTATATGACGTTTTATATGCTATTACTTATGCCCCATCTTCCAGAAAGTGTTCATAAACGAAGAAATGCATTGGTGACAGAAATTAATTGGCGTCACCAATTAATTGCTTCGTTCATGAACGTTTTTTTTATTTGGTCGAACGTCCTAGAACGACCAGAGGTGCTCAACTTTGCCACTAGACACCCGTGCCGGCCAACGCTCGCTATGATTTCTGTTTGATCATTCGTAGCTTTGTGATAACCACTCTCATGTATGGTCGAGTTCCTTCTTTTGTTGTAGATTTTTTTCGAAGTTATGATTATCGAACTGATTCCCACATATGTTTTTTGTGCGATTACTGACGCCGCATCTTCCGAACAATTCTCGTAAACGAAGAAATTAACCCTTTTGCTGTAAGAAGCCCCTATAGGGGCCCCAACGTATAGGGAAATACGTTTCTTTGACAGTGAAGGGGTTAATTGGTAATGCCAATTAATTGCTTCGTTTATGAACCTTTTAACGTTGGTCTAACGTTCTAGAACAACTAGAAATGCTTAACCTGGCCACTAAGCACCTATGGGGGATGACGCTCATTATAATGATATTTGTTCGATCATTCGTAGCTTCGTTTCTGTCACTTGTATGTATGGTCGATTCCCTTCTATTTTGTGTTTGTAGATGTTTTTTTCGAATTATAATAGTTGTGGGGAAGAATCTCGTATGCTTTTGTGCCATTACTGACGCGCCATCTTCCAGGCAAAGGTCGTAATTGAAGAAATTAATTGGTACTACCAATCAATGAGAAAAAAGCAGGAGGCCGAAGCAGGCCTCGATAGACGTACAGATTAAAGCGGAATCCGAACCAACTCGGGAATCACAGAAAAGCACGTAGAAGAATCCACCGGCGCTTGTCCGCGAATCTAATCCGGGCGCAGCGAGTGTGAACGAGAGAGCTCGATCCGTTTGCCCACCGCCTATGATTCCGGCGCCTCACCTAAGAGTTTCCATCGGAAGCCGGACGCTCTTAGGGTTCGCGATACTTTCGCTTTCCTCGCTCCCACTCCGCCTCGCTCTTCGCCACTCTGCAATGGTGGTCTCGCAAAAAGAAATAAAAATAGAAGAGACACGAACTAGTATTCCGCCGCGCTGGTGTGCACGCGTCTCGTAGTGAAGCCATCGATCCTCGATAGACCGGATAGGCTACCGTATAATTTTGAAACCTGTTTTCTCCTGCAGCGCCAGAGGCCACCAAAGTCACATTATTTCGTCGAGGCCCGCTCGAAGCGGGTACGGACGATTCATCGTAATTTCAATCCCAGCGACGACGCTTTCATTATTTTTCACTTAAATATTATCCATATCGATCTTACATTACGTCGAACACAATTCGGACCCAACGTGCGATACAACGCTCTGGATTTTTTGCAGCCCAGTGGAACAGTAAAAAAAACTCCTTCACTTTCTGTTCTTTTTTATTTTTTTTTATCGACAGCCAATCGAGCACTCGACATAGAAACAGTTGTGATGCTTACCGCTGGCGAGGGAGGCGTCGCTAATACAAACTATGAGGACTGCGAGGCCCCAGAAGCACCTGCGAGGAAACATTTTTTATTTCTTTTTTTCCTTTCTATTTCACTCGAAGCCCGCGCACAAAAAAAAATTCTCCAGACGAAAGGTAACTAGATTTATAGATTGGGTTGTCTCTGCGTCATTTGTCACTGGAGGAGACTCGGGCGGCCGCGGTGAGTCGGGGCAACGACGAATCGGGTCCCGTTCGCGTACAGGGCCTTGCAGGGACGAACAATGTTGCGTCACGACGGGCTCGGACGAGCGCGCGAGACTTGCGATGCTTGGCGTGCGAGGCCGCGGGAGACACTGAGGGGGCCCGAGGCGGGCGCGCAGGCCGTACCCCCTCCAGCCCCCCTCCCTGCCCCCTCCCCCGTCGAGAAATGGGAAAGTGGCCGTGGAGCCTCGGCTCTCTGACACACGTATCTCTCACGTTTCATTCGTTTCGTTCGTTAAAGTAGCAGTAACAATGCTCGGACACGTCCCAGTCGTCGGACGCTCCTAGGCAGATTTGATTTATCATGAATTTAAGTGTTCGGAATCCCATTTGACACTCGTAATCGTGTATACAAACATTATGTGATGCACAGAAAAACGATGAAAGCTAAATTATTTTCTTTTGTTGCGTTTTGATAAAAGGCTGACTATATAGTGTCCCTGAAGTTTTGGTACAAGCGTTACTACATGCCACATATAGCACGCAAATATTTTTAGAATTTTTCAGAATGTTTTGGAATTTTTAATAAATATTTCGTGCTATATGGGGCGCGACCCAACAATCAGACAGTTTGAAGAAATTACTATAAGTAAATATAATTTTTTCATTGATTCAATGAATAAATGGCAAAGAACTTCTTTTAGTTAATACGAACTAGTTGAGTTCGTATATCAGAATTCTTGAAATCTATGATTGTCCGATAAACTGGGACATACAGGGATATGCAGTGACCGAATAGGACATGCCGAAAAATCGCGTCCGTAGACTGGTACATTTGAGTTCTCTTGTTATTTTCTTCGGTAATAAAAAAAAAATTATCTTGAAATTAATCGATGTGTTTTTGAAACTACAATCTATCAGCTCAACATGGGTTTCAGTTATTTTCACAAAAAAAAATCTTCTTGACCAATTAATAATTACTGGAATCTGGGCATGCTCTTGACAGAATACGTCGCAGCCACTTTCCTACTTTTGGAACTAAAAATCGCACGTGTTATAAAGTAGTGAATGAGGCTTTTATTTAAAGAATTGTTTATAATTTTTTCTCCTCATGGATTCCAAGGTACATGAGTTTAAAGTTGTGTCAATTAGCGTAAACATTCTTTTCTACAAAATATATATTTCCAGCAACAACATTAAAAAAATAAAATCGAGTTGTGCCCATAGATTTTCGAAGACATTACGAGCTTCGAAACGGCGACCATCTGACGTATTCCCTCAACCGACCGAGTTGATGGAATACGTCAGATGGTTTACTTTTACCATTACCTTTACTTTACACCCGTCTCGAGTTCGTAAATCGTTCGAGGCGAAATTTCTTTCATTCTTCTTAGTTCTCGTGTCCCAAGGTCAACGGAGACGGTACGAAAATAGATATGCGTGCATCCTCGAAAGGCTCATGTCCCGCGTAGAGTTTTCTCGCGTCGCCGTGGCATCGAGGAGAGTGGGTGTCGAACGTCCGAGCAGCGAGGCAAATGGGCCTTATACGGAGCCGTGACTCACTCGCTCCTGCCGCGCGATCGAAGATTGGAACTGATGCGCGCGTAGGAATATGTTTCTGGCAAGGGGACGGCGTAACTACGAACTGTCGACGTGTCGCGTGGTCGTTTGAACTCGTGAAGCAAGTTCGCGTAAAAAATCGTTGGTTTTACAGTAGCATCAATCAAATACATGGAAGTACTGAAAAAAAAGTCCATGACAAAATATATTTTCTTTACATGAAATATAATTTTCACGAAAAATTATACATAATTTGGATATTATGTGATATGTGACGGATAGATCCGAGCTAATATGAAAAAAAGAAAAAAAACGTTCGTACACAAAATTAGTTGTTTTAAATATATTTTTGATATATTTTTAATAAACTTTTAAATATTTTTGATACATTTAAAAAATGTATAAAAAACCGAGTTTATCGTCAATTATGAGATATTATGTGACGGAAAGATCGGTGCTAATGGGAAAAAAAATTAAAAAGATCGACCAAAAAATTACTTGTTTTAAATATATTTTTAATACAATAAAAAAAATTTCGCGTACATTTTATTTTCCGTGCGGGCAGTAGAGTTGATCGGCGAGAATTATTATTTCGTAATCCGGAGGCCTTCAGATTCGAGGCCCATAAACGCACATGGAACGGCAGCCGGAGATAATTAATTTCGCATTAAACTGCCCGGAACCGTCAGATGTATTTATTTTTAATATTTTTTTCATTCTTTGTCTAGCCAGTGTTCTCGGCACAGCGAGCCCTCGATTGATCCTAATCAGATCGCGTTGATTCAGAGAGCGCGGTGGGAGGGCGAGACTCGAGCGGCGCGACTTCCACGATGATCCCATCCTCATTAAAGCATAGAGCTCCGCGGAGTGCGGAGCGAGAAGGCGGAGGTCCTAATTACAAAGAGAAGTGAACGAGGGGAGTAAAAGAAAAAAAAAATAATTAAATAATCTTGCTTATAGGAGGAATATACGCGGCTGCTGGTTACCACGAAGACGCCTCGAGTGCGATTTACTTCCTTGAGAATTTTTTAAGGAGCCTTTCTTCATTATCTCTCAGCGGCGCGCCGCAGCCATCCCCGCGGAGGACACTCCGTCTGGCCAAATTAGATCCGTGGGATTTAACGGGCTATACTTGCTAATAAGAAAAAAAAAAAGAAAAAAATGGTGTTGCCGAAAACAAAGCCTCTTCTATGAGAATCAAAAAAAAATTCCATACCCCCTCCTTTCTCCATCTCAGAAGAAGGACATTGTTTGCAGATCGAATTGCGTTTCTCTTTTACAACAATAATATAGTATCGTACAAAATAAATCATTCATTGTTTCCCAGCGGCGCGCTGAAACTATCCACGTCTCCGCGGAGGAGACTCCGTGTGGCCAAATTAAATCCGTAAGATTTAACGGGCAATACTCTCTAATAAGAAGAAAAAAATGTTGCCAGAACCGAAGTCTCCTCTATGAGAATGTCCATCCAATATGAGGACATTGTTCGCAGATCGAATTGCGTTTCTCCTTCACGACAATAATATAGTTTCGTACAAAATAAATAATTAATTATCTCTCAGCGGCACGCCGAAGCTATCCACGTCTCCACGGAGGAGACTCCATCTGGCCAAATTAAATCCGTGGGATTTAACGGGTTATACTTGCTAATATGAAGAAAATAAATGCTGTTGCCGAAAACAAAGCCTCCTCTATGAGAAAGCAAACAAATATTCTATTCCCCTTTCTTTTCTCTTCTCAGAAGGAGAAGGACATTGTTCGCAGATCGAATTGCGTTTCTCCTTTACGACAATAATACAGTATCGTATAAAATAAATCATTCATTATCTCCCAGCGGCGCGCCGAATCGTTTGGCCAAATTAAATCCGTGAGATTTAACGGGCTATACTCGCTAATAAGAAGAAAAAAAATGTTGCCGGAACCGAAGCCTCCTCTATGAGAAAGCAAGAAAAAAAAATGCCATACCTTCCCCACCGCCTTCCCCTTCACCGCCGTGCGTCAGCGGCCTCGAGGACATTGTTCGCAGATCGAATTGCGTTTCTCCTTTGCGGCAATAATATAGTATCGTACAAAATAAATGTACCGTTTTTAATTGACAATAATCCAATATAGCGGACTTTCAACGTCTACTCGGGATATACGAACACAGCTGTGTTCATATATTCTGCGCGTTCTGACCAACTTGAAAGCATACCGGTAGATTGGTGCACCAAACCAACTCTGATTCCAACCTTTGAGAGAGACATTTTTCGGCGATATTAAAAAATGAACCGTGTAGAAGTTTGGTTTATGACCAGATTTTCTTAAAACAAACCTGATTTCCAACTCTGAGCCAAGAGCTATCGGTGCTCTCGACATAGAGTCGGTAATTGGGTTCTTTGGAGAAAGTCCAACTATAAACCAACTTTCTATCCGACAACATATAACGATTGGTATTACGGTTGGTTTTGAGATATCAAACAAAAACCAACCTCCAGAAGGTTGGAATTCGCATCAATCTAACGTAGATTGTTAGAAAACAACCCAAAGTTTTACGGTTGGTTGGTTCGCTAGGCAGTACAGTTTAGTTGCTCGCCCCCTCGCGATGATCGTTCAGGTTCACCGCAAAAAAAAAAAAGCAAAAATGCTATTGCCAAAAACATGAGAAACCCGAGAAAGCAATCCAAAAAATTCCATACCCCTCCCCCCCTTCTCGCCTTCGACCGCCGTGCGTCAGCGGCTTGATTCGCAAATCGAATTGCGGTTCTCCTTTACGACAATAATATAGTATCGTAAAAAATAAATATACAATTTTTAATTGACAATAAATTCAATATACACGACGTTCAACGTCTACTCGCAATATATGAACACAGCGCAGATGTACAGTCTAGTTGGGCCCCCCGATGGGCGCGCAGGCCTCATCGCCGGGCTTCAAGCAATTCTTTATTTTTTTTTTCTTCGTTTTCTTTTTCTCGACGCTCCTAGGCGAGAAATGTTATCTTCACACGACAAAGCGCAGGCCGATCATAACGATCGGCAGGAAGGCCGCGGGTCGTAAAACTCCCGAGGCTCCGTGACCGGTCTTCAGCAACACTTGGCACTGCGAGCTCCTGAAGTGCTTGACGTTACCGATCGAGTCCCTGGCCAGCACGCAAAGCTCGTACTTCGTCGCGGACTCGGGCAACCCGTTGATCGTGAACGATCTGTCCTTGTAAACGACGTCCCTCTCGATCACCGATTTGCTTCGTCCAACTTGGCGAACGACGATGTAAAAATCGCCAACGTCGCCTCGCGAAGTCACGAACCAAGTTACCTTCCAGGAGTCATCCTCGCTGTTGCTGGAAGGAGAGAAAGAGTTTTTGTTACCTTTCTTGGAAAGCAAAACGTGCACTTCCCGAATTTTTTCTTTTGCTTCCGCATAGAGGAAGCTTTGTTATGGTGAAATTTTTTTTTTCTCTTACTAGTCGATGCTTCGAAACTTGAGATCGGGCGTTATAGCGAATTTCTCGTCGTCCTGAATCTCGCGCTCGGTGCATCCCATGAGATCCTCGCTGACGCTCGGCAGCGGTTTGCCGGCTATGTACGTCGGACTGGCGCAAACCAGCGAGGACCATTCCTTCGGAATCTCCGTCAGCGTCGAAAGCCATCTTCTTATAGGGCGGGCGTAGCAGTCGCAATTCACAGGATTTCCTGACGGAATCACAGCATTTTTTAAAATCTTGTTAATCTCGTAAATTATTTTTTAAAACTACATGAAAAAGTTATCATAAACAAAATACGTTAAAAAATGATGTAAAATACATTACGTTAAAAAACTGTGTAAATTAAATTATGTTAAACGATAAATTCATTATTATTATTATTATTATTAGCGAGGAAAAATTATTTATTATATTGTTTTTTACCGGCGTATCGCAGCATGGTCCCATTTTCTATAATCTTCATGAGCTTGTCGTCGAAGGTGCCGAATTCGTTGTTCTCGAGATCGAGAATCCTAAGATTGGGCATCGGCACGATTTTGTTCATCGGCAGTTGGGTGAAATGATTGTTGCTGAGATACATGTTCGTGAGATTCTTCGGTGGTTCGAAGATGTCCTCGTCGGAGAGGTCGCTCAGATCGTTGAACGACAAATCCAGCGTCTGCAGCGACGTCATATTGCCGATTACGTCTGTGAACAATTTTTGTGAGAATTTTATTTTTGTTGTTTTAAAATCCACTTTACCGATTATCGATTTTTATCGATAACGTCTGTGACCAATTTTTGTGAGAATTTTATTTTTATAGTTTTAAAATCCACTTTACCGATTACCGATTTTTATCGATCTCGTCTGTGATTAATTTTTGTCGGCATTTTTTTTTTTTTATACCGATCTAACGATTTTGAATTTTTTTTGGGTTTTACTTACGTCTGCGAATCTCGCTTATGCTGTTGTGGCTGAGATTCATGTGCACGACCTTCTTGGTCCCCACTGTCAGGTCGTACGTCAAGACCGGCATAGTGTTGTACGAGAGATCGACCTCTTTGAGCCTGTAAGGGATCCATGGATCGTGCGGAAGCGTCTTTCTCGTGATGAACGATATTCTGTTGTGGCTCAGATTAATCCTTTCGAGGGAGAGACAATCGTCGAGCAGCCCGTGAGTCTTGTTGTCCAGTTTCTCTATCCTGTTTCGCGAGAGATCGAGAGTCCTCAGAGACACGAGGCCCTGGAACGCCCCGTTCGGAATGTAACTTATGTTGTTGTTCGTCAAGTTCAGCGTGAGCAGCTGCAGGAGTCCCTCGAAGGCTCTGCCGCTGATTTTACTGATCTTGTTGCTCGCCAGATTCAACTCGAAGACTATCGGCAGTCTTCCGAAGGCCGCCTTGTTCAGACTCTCGACGGCGTTGTCCTGAAATTTTATGCAAAGACGAGTTTGTTGATTATCGTCGATTAACACCGAAACAACGCACATGCGCCCGACATCTTCCTCGTTCGGAGACCAAAAAGCCTTAAAATTATTTTCCTTGCATTTCTTCCTCGTTAAAATTGTTACGAAAAATTAATAGAATTAAAATTAATAGAGGTAAATTATTAGAATTAAAGTATTTCTAAAGTTTTTAATATACTGTGCGTTAAATTGCATACGATTTTTTTTACAGTGCAGTCTCCTTCGGTAAGAAAGAATCATCTGTTTTTTTTAGTTTTCTTATACAGGAAGCTTCATTGATAAAAAAATAACATACAATTTGTAAGTCGGAGGGGAGCAAGATTTTTGTTGTGCCAACTAATGAAAATCCTCGATCGACCCTGAACACGCAAATTTTTTTGATTTTTATTGTGCACAATTTTAATTCGCGTCATGGGCTGAAGGACCCAGGTCGATGGCCAAGGTATTAAATTAGCATTAGGGACAAAATTTAGTATAAGATGATAACTGCAAATATTAGGGGAGCGTGGGGCAAAACGGAACAGTGAGGACAAAACACAATTTCCAATAATTTTTGGATGCCCCAGTTTGTCCCAACGATACCATGCGGATTTTCAAACCCGTTTTGCCCCACATACCACCGTCGCCACCACCCAACAGTTATTGGAAAGTTGCGTTTTGTCTCATTATCCCATTTTGCCCCCTCTCCCCTAACTTTGTCAATAAATCTCTTTTACTACTACTAATTCGAGTCACCTGCATATAGAGGTACTGAAGACTGCTCAATGTACTGAGAGCTGCCCACGGCGGTTTCGTCATGTTGTTGGCGCGAAGATTGAGCACTCTGAGAGTCAGGAGGCCGTCGAAGCTGCCCTGCTGAAGATTGTCGCCCAGACGATTGCTCGCCAGGTCCAGAGTGAGAAGAGCGTTCATTGGTGGCCAAACGTCAGTCGTCGGAATTTCCTCCAGCGAATTTTCCGAGAAATCCAGGTGTCCCAATGAAATCGGAAGCTGGAATATCTTGCTGAGATTGTTGCTCTTTACCGTCAATACCCTGCGAAAGAAAAATAAAAAAAAATAAAACATGGAAGATCATCATCGACGAACACTGTTTCCGAAAAAATGCACGTTTTACCTGCAGCTGGCGAGTCTCGTCAGACTCCCTCGAGCGACGTCGTTCAATTTATTGTAACTGAGGTCGAGATCGAGGAGCGTCGGCAGAGGACCGAATGTCGAAGGTTTTATTTTTTCCAGCGAGTTGTGCGAGAGATTGAGAAACCTCAGGCTGAAGAGAGTCTGGAATATCGCGTTGTAAATGTCCGAGAGATTGTTGTACGACAGATCTATCGTGTGGAGCTCGTAGAGCTTCGGAAAGGTCTGTCTGGGCACGGAATTTATGTTGTTGTGAGAAACGTTGAGGACTTTTAACCCTGTCATGTTGTGCAGTGGAACCTGAAAGCATAGTTGCATTACATCTTCCCGTGTGCGTTTCGAACCTATCTGGATAGCAACATTTGAGGAATAAAAACTCAGGAAGACATTTTTAAATAGTATATTATGCTACAAGGGACGAAAGTGCGCGATTATCGCCGAGTGCGAAGTTTGCCTACTGAGAGAAGCGAGGACAGAAATCACACGTGGTGAAAATATCTGCTCTCTTCTGTGTAGCATACGATACTTTTTTTTCGACTTCCTTAAACTACATTTCTTACGTCGAAAAATGTCACATTCGCAAATGACCATTACTCCCCCGGGATTATGTAATAGGCCTTTCTGGGGGCGTAGGGGAGACCGGGGCAAAATGGCACAGCGGGGCAAAACGGGTAGTATAGTAGGCGATTTTCCACCCGTGTTACCCGCAAGGAATGTGGTGATTTTAGTGCAGTCGGGAAAAATAGTATATTATTTGCTACAAGGGAGGGAAGTGCTCCGATTTTCGTCGAAAGTCAAGTTTGTTGCCCGAGCGAAGCCGGCACAAAAATCCGCTTCCTTCAGTGTGGCATACGATACTTTTTTTCGACATCCATAAAGTAACCACGTTTCTTGCGTCGCAAAATCGTCATATTCGCCAATGACCATTACTCCACCGGGCGCAATAGGGCTTCCAGAGGGAGTAATGAATCCTATTACTCCCCAGACCTGGGCAAATATGCTAAGTACTTCAAGTACGTATTGAAGTATCAAGTACTTGAAGTACTGCACGCTGGGTAGTTTTTGAGGTTGATTGAGTACTCGCAGAATTAAATTGCTCAAGTTCTAAGTACTGCACGGTGGGTAGTTTTTGAGTACTGATCTATTGGGTACTCGCAAAATTAAATTGCTCAAGTTCTAAGTACTGAACGCTGGATAGATTTTGAGTACTGATGTACTGAGTACTCGCAGAATTAAATTGCTCAAGTTCTAAGTACTGCGCACTGGTCCATACTTGACACTTCAGTGCGTAGTTCAAGTACTTAGTGTATTTGCCCAGCTCTGGTACTCACTAGCGAGTAATGCAATAGTACTGCGCATGCGCACAGGTTAGTAATGATCGTTGTTCAATAATAGGCGATTTGCCGCCCGTGCTGCACACAAGTAACGTGGTTTTGGCGTTTGAGGAAAGAAAGAAAAATTTTCTGGCAAAAAACGGTATTCTGGTAAATTTCGTTCTATCGATCGCCGATCTCTCACTCACCTGATTCAGTGCAGTGAGCAAATTATAACTGAGCTGCAATTCCGTCGCGTATGTAGAACTGTCGAAGGCGTACTTAGTTATATTGTCGATTTTGTTGTAGCTCAGATCGAGAATCGTTATATTGGCGCAGTTCTCGAATGCCCCGGCCTGAATGATCGATATATCGTTGTGCGATAAATTCACCCGTGCGAGAAACAGATCCTTGAAAGCGAGTTTCTCGATTATCGTCACTTGATTCTCGGATACGTCCAATAGCTGCGGTGAATTAAAAAAAATGATATATATATATTTAAAAAATTATTATTAATTTAATGCGCGAAGAAAGAAAAAAAATTACCTCCGCATACTGAAGCTGATGGAACATCTGATAATCGATCTTCTTGAGCTTGTTCCTCGCCAGATCTATGGTGCCTATTCTCGTCACCGAGCCGAAAGTCCCGCGCCCGACGTCGTTTATCAGATTGTCGCTCAGGAACAATCTTCTCAGAAATCTCATACCACGAAAAGTGTTGGCGTCCAATTTTCGAATTTTATTGTGACTGAGATTCAGCAATTTGAGGACCGAATTTCTGGCGAAGGTCCCTCTGCAACAGAATCGTGATCGATTATTACACTATCCTCATCTTTAAAAAAATATGTTTGAGATTTTTAAAAATATGTTTGAGATTTTTAAAAATATGTTTGAGATTTTTTAAAATATGTTTGAGATTTTTTAAAATATGTCTGAGATTTTTAAAAATATGTTTGAGATTTTTAAAAATATGTTTGAGATTTTTAAAAATATGTTTGAGATTTTTAAAAAATGTCTTCGTACCTCTTCAATTCCGTTATCGAATTGTGAGAAATATTGCAAAAGCCCATTTTCGTGAGGTCAGCCAGGTGGGAAGGATCCAATTTCGAGATCAAATTGTGTGACAGATCGAGGATCTCCGTGTCCCTCAAGCCCTTGAACTGATTCCTCTTCAGTTCCGCGATCTCGTTGCCGTGAAGATCCAGGGACTTGAGTTTCTTCAGGGGCGTCAGCGCGTCGGTCGGTAGGGAAGACAAGCTGCCGTTGCTCAGTTCGAATTTCTCAAGCTTCCCGGCCAGCATGCTTCCGGCGAAGCTGTTTCCGGTCAGGCCGGAAATTCTGTGACCCTTTATGCTGAGTATCGAGAGATTGCCCAAAATGCCGAGCGCCTCGCGTGGGAAGTTCTCCAGCCTGCCGCCCTCTATGTAGAGTTCCTGAAGAGTGCGATTCACTCCGAGAAAGCTGTGCTCCTCTATGATCCTCAATGGCGCTTGTACGAACCTGAGGACTCGCACTTCGAGCGGATACAATGCGGGTCCGTAGAAGCGCTCTATGTTGCACTTGTACAGGGTCAATTCCTCGATGGGAATCCGCTCGTTACCGAGATTGGCGAACGCCAGACTCAGGCTCGCCAAGTTTGTGTTCTCGCAACGCACGAAGAGCCCCTGATCGCTTCCGCGCGTGCAGACGCAAGGGTAGATGTAGATCGGCTCCTTCGGGCACGAGTACTTCGGTCCCGGTGGTATGTAACCTCCGATAATGGGCACCGCCAGTCCCAGCAAGATCCACAACGTACCCATCATTTTCACTGCGGAAGATACGAGCGGGAGAATTAAGTTGGGTAGACTGTAAAAAAAATGTGTGCATTAAAATTAATGCACTGGTATTGGAAGCTTTGTGCAAAAACTAGTGTATTATATTTGATATACATATGTGAAAAGAATGTATGTTAAAAAATAATAATAATAAAAAAGTGGTATTTTTAACCTGTCGTTTTCACTGCGGAAGATACAAGCGGGAGAATTAAGTTGGGTAGACTGTAAAACATTTCTGCATTAAAATTAATATACCGGTATTGGAAGCTTTTATGCACAAAGTAGTAAATATAATATACAAACGTTATGTGAAATGACTGTACGGTAAAAAGAAATGATAAAAATGGTATTTTTAGTAAAAGTTCTTTAATAACACTCAAAGAATTTTTAAATTATTGTAAAAGTACTGTAATCTTGGATAATATTTGTACATTAAATTTAATATACTGGTTTATGCGTAAAAGGTTCCAATACCGGTACATTAAATGTACGACTTTTTTTTTTTGTACATTACTGCGATAATGTGGGACAACCCATCGCCCAGCTGCCTCGCACTCAGGCTCGGCCGGTATTGCAGTTTCCAATTACGCCGAGATAAATCACCTAGCAAAAGATAGCGCGAAAGAAGTCGACGCAATAATTGGACTTAAGGATAGGTCAAGGTTTTTGAAACCTACGAAAGTACACCGAAAAAAAAATTTGCTTGCGGGCTGCCAAGGAAAAAAATTCTTATTTCCATTCTACTTTCTATTATTACAATTCCATATGATATTGAAACAACAACGACAAGACTGGCAAAGTCACATGTTACCGTTTCAATCCCGTATGCAATTGTAAGAATTGAAAGTAGAATTGACATAATAATTTTTTTCATTGTCAGCCCGCAAGCGATTTTTACTTGAGTCATTGATATTTTTTTTTCAGGGATGTGTAATTTTTAAAAAATTTGGTAACATCCGCAAAACCTTGACGGACCTTGAAAGTCTCGATTCAAAAATCGCCCGCGGATGGTCAACAAGAGTCGCCCAGCTCAGGCTTATTTTTATATCGATGATGAAAAAAACCCCGATTTTCTCGAGAGCAGCCAACAGACGGCCTGACCCAAATATCCGGGCCTTGCACGATGCCTTTTTTGACCGACTCGCGAAGCTTACCCACGCTCCGAGATTCACACGTAGGTGAGAATCGCTCATCGCCGTTATTAATCGTTCCGCGCAAAGTTGTCGGGAAGCGAAACGACTTTTCAAACGTCGTTTCGCTTTTTTCTTCTTCAATATTAATAAGTTGACTGATGTTTTTTTTCTTTCCTTTCTATTGTCGGAAATAAAATAGAAGAAAATCAAATAATAGTGGAAGCGGAAATGTTTTACCTTCTCCAGTGCGGATCATCTATCGCTATATATTTCCTTCGGAACGAACTTATCTCTGACCAATCCATAATAAACGAGGGGTACAATTATGAGAATAACAGGAATCGCGGTGTTGCGGCCTCGTCCGCGGGAGGAACAATGGAGTATCTCCAATGAGCATTAAATAGGCGAACGGGAGGTTTCCAAGTGGAAACTAGGCGAAAGTACGCACAATGAGACACGGACTCTACAGCTTAACTAGAAATCAACGGAACTGGAACTCCTCGTATACATCAAAACCCCTACGCACTCTCGTCACGCAAACATAATTTATACAAATTGGCAAATAATTTATACAAATCACGAAATAATTTTTTACAAAAATAATAATTAATATATCAATTATGTAAATTATTGTTTCGTTGGCTCATTCTTTACGTGTGCACTCGTTCGTGTCGAAAAAAGAATCGTTTGGATGGGATCGACCGCGCCGTAACCGCAATTGACGTTTAAATGGGCCCGTAAAAATTTGATAAGCTACCGGTGACGGTAGCTTACAAATTTTACGCGGGGTTTCGTATAACGATAACATAAATTCATATAATTTGATTAAAAAAATTATCTAAATAACGAAATAATTTTGTTAAATATAATAATTCATATAAATTATGTAAATTATATTAATTATTGTTCCATTGGCTCATTCCTCGCGTGTGGGCTGGATCGTGCCGATAAAAAGGAGCGTCTGGATTCGATAGCCAAGCGCCGTAACCGCAATCGACTTTTAACCGATCTCGTTAAAATTTTATCAGATGCAGTCACACGCGAACCTTCGTATAACAATAACATATAATTCATATCATTTGATTTAAAAAAATGATCTTAATATCGAAATAATTTTGATAAATATAATAATTAATCTAAATTAGATAAATTACATAATTACATAAATTATGTAATTTATATAAATTATATAAATTCTATAAATTATTGTTCCATTGGCTCATTCTTCACGTGTGCGCTCGGTAGTGCCGAAAAAAAGAAGTGTCTAGATTCGACAGCGGAGCTCCGTAACCGCAATCGACTTTTAACCGACCCCGTTAAAATGTTATCAGAAACGGTCACACGCGAACCTTCGTATAACAATAACATACACCTCATATAATTTGTTTTAAAAAAATGATCCAAATATCGAAATAATTTTGATAAATATAATAATTAATATGAATTAGATAAATTATATAATTAGATAAATTATATAATTACATAAATTATGTAATTTCCATAAATTACATAATTTCGATAAATTATATAATTTCTATAAATTATTGTTCCATCGGCTCATTCTTAGATTGTGCGCTCGGTAGTGCCGACTAAAAAAGAAGCGTCCGTATGCGATAGCGGAGCTCCGTAACCGTAATCGACGTTTAATCGAGCCCGTAAAAATTTGATAAGCTACGTTCGCGCGCGGGGCTTCGACGTATTAATTGCGGTAAGAACTTTCCGCTGTCCGTCTCTTTCCTTCCTCCGTCGAATTATCATACCCGCCGTACAGAAAAGAAAGGCGCGAACGCGGCTCGATCGGTGATCTGGTTTTGCCGGTGGATTATGTATTAACAGTAAATGTTATACGCCGTATGGAGGGCGCGCGGGCGCGTGTGTTCTTAGATTTGCGCAATCCGAAGCGAAGTAGCTGGAAGCGCGAAGCGTGTCGAACGTCCACGACGAAGAAAACGGTACGACACACACACGTTATAATAATCAACGAACACCAGCGAAATTCGCGCACGCACGGAACGACAAGTAGAAAAGCGAGATACACACTAAACATGGCGGTGAGAGGTGGCTTACACCAAGTTTTTTTTTTTTTTTTTTTTTTTATATGCACGGTTGGATGAATATAATAACGTGCCAGCCGCGTTTAGTCGCTCTATGTGCCAGAGCAAATGTGCGCTTTTGTGCGTTTACAACCGAGAACCTGGCTACTCCACAGCCAGGAAACGCAAGAGTTGCATTGGAGCGCTCGAGCGGCCAGCACCTCGCGGATAACTCGAGCACAATATTTACAATCGTAACTAGAGCAGCAGCTCGGAAAAATTAGAAATTTCAATCGACCGTACGCGTGAAAATGTTTTCTTCATTATTTCGTAAAAAAAAAATTAATACAAGGTGCGAATATATGTTTTTTTAAGTACTTTAATATTTTGCAGACATTGAATATATATAGATATATATTTTATGTCATATTTTCTCATGCGAGTGAAACAAAAAAAAATACTAGAATCCCGTGCGTCACGTTGGAAAGCGAGCACCGGACGCGAAGGTCGGAGAGGACGAAGAAAAAAATGATTCGATCGACTATAGGCTTGGAATATTTTTCTTCATTTTTTCATACAAAATATTATACCAGTTGTATATATGGGGGAGAGCGGCGCAAAATGAGACGGTGGGGGAAAACGAGACGGTGAGGCAAAATTCAATTTTCCAAGAATTTTAGGATGCTCCATTTTTTCCCAACGACACATCCGGATTGTCTGCCCTGTTTTTCCCCCACAGTCTCATCCAAAAATTATTGGAAGATTGCATTTTTTCCCACTGTCCCGTTTTTCCCCACTCGCCCCTATATTTTTCTAAGTATTGTAATACATTGTAGAAATTCAATGTACATAGATATAGCTCGAATTTTCCCATGCGCGTGAAATTTTTAAAAATGTCCCTCTGTCCCATTTTGCCCCATCGATACATCCTGATTGTTGGCCTCGTTTTACCCCACTGTCTCATCCAAAAATGATTGGAATATTGCATTTTTTCCCACTGTCCCGTTTTGCCCCACTCGCCCCTACATTTTTCCAAGTACTGTAATACATTGTAGAAATTGAATGTACATAGATATAGCTCATATTTTCCCATGCGCGTGAAATTTAAAAAAAATGTCCCACTGTCCCATTTTGCCCCATCGATAAATCGTGATTGTTGACCTCGTTTTTCCCCACTGTCTCATCCAAAAATGATTGGAACATCCCATTTTTCCCAACTGTCCCGTTTTGCCCCACTCGCCCCCATATTTTTCCAAGTACTGTAATACATTGTAGAAATTGAATGTACATAGATATATCTCATATGTTCCCATGCGCGTGAAAAAAAAAAATTACTACAATCCCATGCGTCACATTGGAAAGCCAGCGCGCCGGACGGGAAGGTCGAAGAGGACGAAGAAAAGAAGAAACAGTATCTGAGCGTAGATAATGACGGTCCCGCGAGGGAAATCGCGTTTCCGTCCTCGTCGGAAGATAAAGAAGTGAAATCCGCGTGATAATTGGGAGTCTCCGACCAGAGAATGAGGAAAAAAATATATAAAAACAATCATCCACCGTTAGACTTTCTTCGCCGGCGCGGGAGACGCGGAGGACGCGCTCGCTCGTCATTGATCGGAAAACAGCTGTAATCGTGTTTGCGATCAGACGATAAATCGTCTTCATTGATCAGCGTCGATCAACGATTTTCTCGAGACCGCAAGGATAACAACGATTTTCTCGAGTCGGCTCTAACGGAGAATGCGGATTTTCTGCGTCCCTCGCTCGTATATTTTTATCCGATATTTCTTCACCGAGTCTGTCGGTCCCTTCGCCCTCCCACTCTCCCGTGACGCGAGACACAAGGCTATTTTCATTTCACCAGTCGACCTTGCCCCGTGCGCGCTCGAATATCGAGACCGTCGTTCCCCGGTTCTCCGGACCGGGATTTACTCGTCATCGGCCCGAAATGCGCGTTAATCTCACCCGGGAACATCGCCTGTCCGCGCATCGAAGTCACCGTCCTCGCTGTCGCGCCGAGGAAGCTAACTCGTCTTCGCCGCGTGCGCATGCGCGTCATCCACACGTGCGCGTCTTCGCGGCTCGAGCGTACCGACGTACACACGGACGGAACATACGCGATGTCAACGATTCACAATTATTCACATTTCTTCCAAACCCGGATACGTATTTTTTTATTTTTTTAATTTTTGTCTTATAGCTTTTTAATAATTTTTTCCTATTTTTTAAAATTATTTTACCTTGTGTTTTTTGTAAATCGTGGAAATTGACATTTGTGTCGTAGAATTATAATCCGAATGTGTGATTTGCATGAAACTTATCGACGATTGTGGTCGTTAACTCATTTTTGGAAAACTGTGTATGTCGGTCCGAGCGGCAGACACATCGCACGATGGTTCGTCGATCGGGTCGCTAAGAGAACTGCTGGGGCCTCCGAGTCCCTCGACGAAAGCGAGCCCGGATCGCTGCTCGGCGAGAGAAAGGCCGCTGGGTGTTGGCTTCGTTCGTTCGTCGACCGTACGATTTTGCTCGGGCTGCGACTCTCGGCCGGTGTGTTTCACTGCACCGATCACCTCGATATTCTCACTGTCCGGTGGACTTTTTATCGGTCTCTCTCTTATCTTCTCTTCATTTCTTCCAGAAGAAATTACCTGCCAGCGCGCCGCGATTTTCTCGGCGGCGCGAAATCGCTGGGCCGTCTTCCTCGATTATCCGGCTTCACGCTAGAGCGGCTCGTGCTGGTTTGATGGCAAAAAATTACGGAAGAAATGATCGTTAATTCGGGTGGAAGGTATCATCGGGAACGAAGCAATGGAGTATGAAAATTTACCCACCTTCGAGGTCCGAATGGTTTTACGGCACTATTTTTTTTTTATCGGCTCAACGCTAGTGAAAGTCAATTCGACGCCGTAGAGTTGCTCAACGATACTTTAACATTGACTTGTGGCATCGAGACTGCGCAGACTCCTGTACACAAACGGCTTCGAGTGTATGTTAAATAGTAGGGGGTTTCTGTTAATCACGACACGGAGTGGATTTTCGATCTGCGATCAGGATCGAGCTTTGTCCAGAGACTCGGTCATTGATTCGAGAAGACATTGTATTCTTTATTTTACCACAAAAAAAAAAAATAAAAAATACAGGATGTTGAAATGATCGCCTATAGAAGAAATCGGGAGCATTTAACAAAATTATTTTTAGGAAACTTCGTACACCGATTTAACGAAATTATTTTTTTACTGTATATAAAAGAAATCGGTAGTTATCCGGAGATAATCGGATAAAATTTACAATGACGACACAGAGTGGATTTTCGTTGCAGGAGCAGGATAGAAGCTTTGTCCGGAGACTCGGTCATTGATACGAATAGAGATTGTGTTCTTTGGATGTGTAACCGGCTGTAGGATTTTTCGTCTGTAGCAAAAATCGGCGTTTGTAATGACGACATAGAGTCGATTTTTCGTTGCAGGACCAGGAATGGAGCTTTATCCAGAGACTCTGTCATTGATATAATAGACATTGTGATCTTTATTTTACCACGAAAAAAAACAATACAAGATGTAGAATTTTTCGCTTATAGCATAAATCGGTAGTTGTCCGCAGAAAACCGGCTAGCATTTATTATTCTATGTGATAGGACGAGCCCAAAATTATGGAAATTAATAAGACATCGACACATGTTGAATGGAGCATCGCGGTTAATAAATGGGACGAGTTATATAAATCGCGAAGATATACGTAAAGTAATAATAATGTTATTCTACCCAGCACCGTTGAAGATCCCCGTTACAACGAGACGAGAGCGAGACGGCTCGTACATCGAAGCTCTATCGAGAAAAAAAAAAAAAAAATTAAAAACTACGATGATACAGCTCGACGATCAGTGACGCGATAGCTTCAATAAATATAATGGATCATCTTTCGACTGCCGGTGCGTTAATGAATAAATGAAGAACGACGCATTCCCCTTAACCCTTCAACAGTCAGGTGCGATCTTCGCGACCCCCAAAACCCAATTTCGAGCAAAACCAGATCTCCAATATATAATTTTACGTTAATTTGCCAATATCCGAATATTGGAAAATAAAAAAATTTCAATACTCTACGTTATTTCATAAACCAAATCTTCCTCCATCATAACGTAATCATGACGTAACTTCTTGATGTAACCATATCAGAGCTGGGCAAATACTCTAAGTACTTGAATTACGTATTGAAGTAGCAAGTACTTCAAGTACCAAGCACTGGGTAGTTCTTGAGTACTGACCTATCGAGTACTGGCAGAACTTCATCGGTCAAGTTTTGAGTACTGACCTATCGAGTACTGGCAGAACTTCATCAGTCAAGTTTTGAGTACTGACCTATCGAGTACTGGCAGAACTTCATGGGTCAAGTTTCGAGTACTGACCTATCGAGTACTGGCAGAACTTCATAGGTCAACTTTGGAGTACTGACCTATCGAGTACTGGCAGATCTTCATAGGTCAAGTTATGAGTTCTGAACATTGACTCAGTACTTCAATACGTACTTCAAATACTTAGCGCAATTTGCCCAGTTCTGAATTATATCCTCGAAATCTTCCGCCAAGTCTGCACCCAAAAATGTCCCCAACGTTCCGTTTTGCCCCTCGAGGGTCCCCGAGGCCGACGGTCGCCATCCGACCCACCTGAGTCTCCAAGGGTTAAATTCATCGCCGATCAGCCGTGATGATTGTGCTGAGGCCAGGTTATACCGTGACCCGCCGCCTCGTTGTCGTAGACGTACTTAATCTTCGGCTCCGTCGACGGTCCGAAGATCGACTGACGAAGCATGCTCAGCATCGCCGAGCCGAACGCTATGTTGCTCATCATCCCAGCCATCGAGGCGGCGGCTTTCGCGTGAGCCAGGGCCATCTGTATGAGGAACGAAGCCACGAAAGTTATCCCCGGCAGGAGTTGCGACATTTGCTTGTTCATCTTCCTCCCGAGACTCGCGAGACCACCCGTGATCTTCCGACTGACGAGTTCCTCGTCGATCTTCGGAAGCCTGATGACCAGACCGGACCGAATCTTCTTCTTCTCCGCCTCCTTGTCGTGGCGCTGGAGATCCTGATACACCTTCTTCTCCATCTCGTCCGCATTCTCCGTCAACGGAACGCTTCCCGTATCTCCCTCTTCAGCCCCGAGCCTTTTCTCATCAGCAGCCTCTTCCGAATTTTCAGCCAAAAGCGTGAATCGGCTCTTGCCGAGATCGTCGATCCCCTCCGACATTCTCCCGCTCAGTCGAGTGCCGAACAGCAACCCGAAAGCCTCGTACGGATTCTCTCCCTCGTCATCAGCAGCCTCGTTCCCGCCGTTGTCGCTCGGCAAGTTCGATCTTATTTTATCGAGAAACATGGCGATTATCTCGTCGTCGTTGCTCGACCGCACCGACTCGGCCCGATCGTCCTGTTCGTTGGACAATCCGTTGTAATCCTCGAGGCTCCTCAGCCGTTTTCCGTTCGCCCTCCTGCCGTTCTCCTTCTTCCGTTCCTTCTCCGGTTTGGATTCCCTCTGGCTCAGCATGTCCTCCATGATGTCGCTCAGAATCGTCAGTATGCTCGGTAAATTCTTGTGGTCCTTCAGTCTCGAGAATCTACCCTGGCGGCCGAAGCCACCGAAGCTTATCCCGACCTCGCCGTCGCCGTAGCCCTGAACTCTCACGAAACCGTAGTCGTTGTCGTAACGCTCCTCCACGACGCCGCGGTACCAGTCGATCAGGACACCCTCCGCCTTGTCCTTTCGCGCCAGAAGCTCGTCCTCGAATTCCGCGCGGCTCATTCCGAAGATATCGGCGAACGTGTCGTTGGTCTCTTGGGATCTTCCGAAGGGACTCGCCAGGCCGGGCACGCCGAGGAGGGACGGGACGTTCTGCGTTATGACCGGCCACACGAATATCCCGACGCATCTCACGAAGCTGAGGCTCGTGATGCACTGGACGACCCTGGAGATGAAGCCGGCTTTCGCCGTTCCATGGGTGATGTCCTCGACGATCTTCAATATCGCGTACTGATCGTCGGTCAGAGAGTCCCTAAGCGTAGAATTTAATTTGTCGACGTAGTAGACATCGGGACGCCGAATTTCATGCTTGGTCCGCTTGGTCACGTTCGTGAGAATCCGAAGGAATTCGGATTCCGTTATGTCGGGCCGATCGTCGATGTCCGAGATGTCCGGATGACCGTCGGTCGGTCCGGCAGCGAGCGATCTTCGTTCCCGTCGTCTCGCCGATGATCCGGCGGGGCCGCTCAGTGGATCGGTCGGTAAGACCGCGTGTCCCGGTACCAGAGGTGGATCGGATGACGGGCCTCGATCGTCGACTCCCCCTGACGAATCTGCCGATAACAAAATTTAAAAGGGCGATTATGTCGGATCTTTGGGTTTGTCGGTGCAGATTGCTGTTCTCATCAAGCTTAAGATCTTTCACCTACTGACGGAGTTACGCCTTGGAGGCCCTGGAACTGCGCAGGTCCATTCGGATAGTTGGGTATCTCGAAGGTCGCAATGGGCGCGCCCTCCGGCGGCTCAGGGAAACCGGGGGGGAACTGGGGCAGCTGAACCGGGTAATTGGGGAACTGCGGTAGCAGACCCTGGTAATCGGGGAACTGCGGTAGCTGACGATGGTAATTGGGGAACTGCGGTATCTGCGGTAGCTGACCCTGGTAATTGGGGAACTGCGGTATCTGCGGTAGCTGACCCTGGTAATTGGGAAACTGCGGTATCTGCGGTAGCTGACCCTGGTAATTGGGAAACTGCGGTACCTGCGGTATCTCCTGGGGTATCTGCGGGAAGTAGCTTCCGAAGTTGCTCAGATCGGGCAGATTGGGAACGCTCGGAACGAACTGCCGCAGCATTGGCCAGGCGACGTCGCGAACGCAGATGGGAAAGAGGTTCTCGCGCGAGCAGTCGACCATCAGGGTGACGAAGAGGGGCTTCATCGCGCTCGGCAGCATGCTCTCGGTCATCCTGATGACGTTGGCCTGCCTCTCCGTCAGGAACGACACGGTCAGTGGATCCTTGGCGGTCAGATACGACGACTCCGGCTTCGTCTGAAAACCCGACGAAGACGCTATTGCCTGCCTGAGCGTCGACTCGATCCTCGACTCCACGTCCTCGGGAACGACCGGAAGCAAGTTTTGCGCCGGAAGAGCTACGCTCGGAGCAGCTAGCAAGTTCTGCGAACGTAGAGCGAGACTGGGATCGTTCTCTGCGACGGGAGTCTTCTCGGTGGGAATGTCGTGTCCCACATCAGGATCCAACTCTGGCGGCAAAAGCGTCGGCTGCTGCGGCTTCTCGATGGCGAATTCCGGAAGTGCTCCGATGTTCGGGAAATTCGGCAGACGAGGGAAGAACTGCGCGATCGTCGGCCAAGCTATGTCCCTTGTGCACGCCAGAAAGCTGTTCTCCTTGACGCACTCGGTCATCCTCCTCGTGAATACCTCGCGTATTGACTCGGGCAGGAGACTCTCCGACACGGTCATTATGTTGCCCTGTTGATCGGTGAAACTCGCCAGGAATTCGGACGATCTGGAGGCGACTTTCGTCGAACCCTCGTGGATCAACAGATTCGGTGACGATGACTGGACGTTCTTGAGGATTCCCAGTATCACCGATTCCGGATGTTGGCTGAATATAGGAACGAATCTCGTGTCCGTTATCGTGACGACCGCGTCGCCGTGCTGTCCGGTTTTGACGTCGGTCTCCGAAATCACTGTCGAGGCTCCTCCGGCTCCTGGGTTGATCTTCGTCGATCCCGACGAGCCCGATGTCGGAACCTCGCTGGAATCGTCGATGTTGAAGTTGGGGAAGCTCGGCAGCCTCGGATAGTACTGCGACAGCGTTGGCCAAACTATGTCTCGCGAGCAACCGATGAAGTTCGATGACCTCACGCATCCCGACATCGCCTCCATGTACTTCAATCTCACCCCATCCGGCAGCAACCCTTCCGACACTCGTATTATGCTCTTCTGATCGGCGTTCAAGAGTCCGCTGAGGGACTCGAGGTATTCGGATGTCGCGAGTGTGTGGGAGGTTTCGTGAAACTTCGATGACGATTGAACTGTTGTCAGAATTTTCAGAAGGACCGATTCCGGATTGTCGGAGAAGATCGGTGTGAATCTCGTGTCGGTAACGGAGATGACCGGTGCCGAAGGGTCGCTCGTCTTGGCGAAAGCTTTCTGATCGAGCGAACCGGCGATTGGTCCTTCGCTCTCGCCGATGTCCTTCGATGTCTGAGCTTCCGGTTGAACCTGGGCAAGTCGAATCGGTGATTCCTCGGGTTCGGCGATGATCTGACTGACGATCGGCGATCTTCCTGCGAACTGCGGATCAACGCTCTTCAAAACCGACAACCCGTCGTACCCCGGCAGGTGCACGATCGGCTGATAAACTCCAGGCCTCACCGCGTCGAGCCTCGAACCGCGAGAATCGTCGTCTTCCTCGAGACTCTTCTGGGCCGCTGACGCCATTATCAGTGCATTGCGTTTTTCTTCCTCGCGCTTCATCTCTTCCTCCCTGTTCGCCCGCAGAGCCGGGTCTATGACGTTTTTCATGCAGCTCGTGAAGTCGTCGCCACCCTGAATGCATTCGGCAAATCTCTCGTGAAGATCTCCTCTTGCCCGATCAGGAGCCGCGCTCATGGCCAGTCCCAAAATCTGCTTCTCGGTGAACGTGAGAGCATTCAGAGCTGCCAAGTTACCCTCGAATTGAGGCATCTGCGGTCGGAAGTTCCTCGCCACGACGGTCCATCCGGTGTTGTAGAGACTCTGAATTACACCGTGCTCGATGGGATTTCCAGCGCCCGCTGGTCTTTGATCTTCAGTCGATAGAGATGATGATTTGGTGGAGCCGCTCGGTGTTTCCAACGGTGGTTTATCCGGAATTGGCTGCGGAGCCGGTACTGGGGCCGGAGTCGGGGCCGGAGTCGGGGCCGGTGTCGGCGCTGGCGTCGTCGTCGTCGTCGGCGAGGATCCGGGGAATCCGGGCAGCGCCGGAAGTCCGGGGAAGTAGCTTCCGAAGTCCGGTATGTACTGAGAGAAATCCGGCAGCTGTGGCACGGCGAAGGTCGGTATCCAGCTCGAGAAATCTGGGAAGTTCGGTAGTGCGGGGAAGAACTGCCTCACAGTCGGCCAAGTGGAGTACTTCGTGCAGGTCAAGTAATCGTAGTCCCTTATGCACTGCATCGTCTTCGACATGAATTCGGGACGCATGGCGACCGGTATCAGCAGCTCGGCGGTGTAAAAGATCGCCATCTGATCGGCGGACACCGAAGACAGTGTAACGGGAAGTCTGGCCTGATAGTCGACGACCGGCACGTTGGGCGCTTGTCTCAGTGTGTTCTCCAGAATGTGAACGATGACCGCTTCCGGTCTGGGCCGCCTGGTTCTCGTGGCGTCGGCCTCAACGATCTCCGGCAATTCGCCGATGCCCTCGGTATTCGGAAAAGGCAGAATCGGATAACCCGGATAGAGAGTCACGTTCGGATACCAGCTCTGATAGTCCGGAAAATCCGGCAGCGCCGAGAAATGCTGCTTCACCATCGGCCAAGCGAAGTACTTCACGCACGAGAAGTACTCGAATCGGCGAACGCACGAGTACATCCGGTTGGAGTACTCCTGACGCGCCGATTCTGGGAGAAATCTCTCGGCCATCCTGAGAATGTCCAGTTGACCGGGTGTCAGGAGCTTCGAGAGAATCTCGTTGTGGGGATCGATGAAGGTCGTCGAGATCTCGCCGTTCGATGGATTGGCGCTCAGTGCGTCTTTTAGTATACCGGAAACCACCAGTTCAGGCGTCACCAGCCTCTGCTGATGAGAACTCGCTGCTGAACTGTCTCTGGTGCTCTTGGGCTTTTCCTCCCGATTGCCAGGTAGCAGATCCATCACGTTCACCTCGATCGGTAGGGTCGGCAAATATTGAGTCACGGATTCCGGTATGTTGTCGGCGATTATCGGCCAAACGAATATCCTCAGGCAATTGAAGATGTTCCATCCGCGTATGCACTCGAAGACGTTTTCGGTGAAAGTTTGCCGCTGTTCGCGAACGACCAGAGCCTCGGCGCACCTGAGGATCCTCAGTTGACTCTCGGAGAGCAGGCTCGTGTCCATCTTCGACAGATGAGAATCTTCGGGAGCCTCCGGGCTCAACTTCTTCGAAGACGATATTAACTTCAGCGCCTCGAGAAGCTCCGGTTCGTCGAACTTTGGGATACCGGGCAGCACCTGGATCGCTTGGTCCTTGAGACGCTGCAGCAGAGTTTTGTTCTTTATGTCTTCCTGAAGAGCTATCGCCTGGAGCTTCAAGCCTTCCAGGCTGACGTTGGTCCTCACGATGTTCATCAGGGACGACGATTCGTAGTCCAGCGAGTCCTGATTCTTCACCGGTTTCGCTGGTTCCTTGCGGCTCCTCATTTCAACGTCGATCACCGACGCCGAATCGTCTTCACCGGACGGCAGCGACTTTCCAGAATCCCCGACTTGCGTCGAGACTTCTCCCAGACCGTCCGGTTGAACAACTTTTCTCGTCTCCGCCGCGATCTCCGATTGATCCTGGACATCGACTTCCCCGACCGGTGCCTTCGGCGTTTGCCCAAGTTCGGGAATTTTCTCATCATCTTTCATCCCGGATTCGCCTTTTTCGATTCCAGCCGGATTCAGCGAATGTTGCTCGTCATCGTGCTCCGCCGTCTCCGGAGCGAATTGCCTCGAGACTTTATGGTGAGACTTCGCGTGACTGGAACCAACGGGAACGAGTACCGGTACTTGACGCTCCTCGGTGGAATCGCCGGCGATCCCGGCGCTCGAGACGTGAGAAGAAATATCCAATGTAACCCGCCCGGAGGATGCCTCGTGATTTTCCATCGTGGGATTTTCCTTCGGCGACTCCGCGCCGACCCCGCTCGTCGCAGCCTCGCTGGAGCCCCTCTTGCGACGTCTGCCCAGGCCGGACGGTTCGACGACCCCGTGGGACGCGTAGTCGTCTCTCCCGACCTCGGAGTCATCCGGCTCGTCCCTGACGATTATCCCCTTGGTGACCGTCTTGCCGATGTCCGGACTCGCCTCCCCGATCTCCCGAGACTTCTCGCTCTTCAGACCGGAAGGAGCCTTGACGACTTCGTCGCTCGCGACGTTCGCATCGAATCTCCTTATGCCCTCCTCCTCGTCCCTCGGACCCGACGCGACCCTCTTCGCGCTTCCGTACTCCTTCGTCGACGGGGACTTACCGGAGACTTCCTGGGGACTCGCCGCTTCCTCGTCCCTCCTGCGAAGACGCGTCTCGATTTGCGACGACAGCTTCTTGTCGATGATCACCGTTCCTCTTCGCCGTGAGACTCTGCGCGCTCCGGCGGTCGCGTCCTCGCCCTCGTCGCCGTTTCCTCCCGAGGATGTCGACGGGACGCCGTCGAGCCGGCGATCCTCGGAGCTCAGGCTCGTCGCTCCATCGGGCGAAACGCCGAACGGCGAGTAACTCGAGACCGGATCGGCGCTCGCGACACTGCGCGTACTCGCGGGAATCGGACCCAGAAGGTATATCAGCAAAACTATCGTCGAGGAAACTGCGAGGCACGAAGAGCCGGGCGCTCCGAGCGAACGGCGAGAGTTTGGTGCTCTCATGGTCGCGGTCGCGGGGCGAATGTCTCGAACGTACCGAGAGCCCGAGAAACGAGACACGCATAAAACGAGGAGCAACCACCGGGGATCGGACTGAAACTCGTCCTCTATATTATTCTCTTTCTCGCCGCTAGGCGAAGTATCTTCGTCTTCCTCTTCTTCTTCTTCTTCGCCTTCTTTGTTTTTTGTTTCGCTCTTCCTTTACGGGATCCTGCTACTCCGGCAATTCCTCCCTCCACCTCTCGCGACGAGTACTCGCTAGTGGAAGCCTACCGAAGAAAACGGCACGTATCGCGGACGGTTCTCAAGCATTCTAACATTAACGCGAACTGCGAATTATACTATTGCGGCGATAGCGATTGACTTGGTGGTTAATCATCGACAATAAAAAATCCAAAAAATTCGATGGCAAAAAACGAAATGTTCGATTTCGCCTCTTGGATAAAAATGAAAATCTCAATTCATTTATCGTCATTTTTAGGGGAAGCAACCGCTAACAATTGCAGACTTAAAACATTATTATTGTTATTATTATTATTATTGATTAGATTTTTTATTAGGGTAAAAGTGGTGAATATGGGCCACCTCGATTAACACGTAAATCAATGATATATGGACCGGTCCATATTGCCCACTTTTACCCTATGCACATATTCGAGCACCAGGCTTCAACATAATACAGGAAATTGTGCTGCTACATCGTGTGACAAAATCAAAAAAAAAAAAAAATTCCGATTTCTCATGATAATATTTTAGCCTATGTGATAGGTGACAGGATTGTCCGGATTATAGTCACTAAAGTACAACGTATGCTCTTATGTATCACAGTGAGGCTCGCGTTTTGAGGTCATTCGCTAGGGAGTAAAATAGCGCTTTAGTGTCGTTCACGTAATTTGACCTAACTACCTAATTAATAAGAAGTTAATAATATTATCCTCAGGGTTTAAGGTTCGTATTAAATCTCGGCGCCAGGTGTTGATTTCTGTACTCCGTGTAAATTGAGCAATCTAGTATAATATGTAGTGACGACTCGTTTTCCATGCCATTGCACATGGTACAAATATTCGTCTGGTCAATTGGGTGGATCGCTTTCTTCAATACAATTCTTCTAAAATGTTTTGTCGCCAGTCGGATTTGGACTTTTGCTCTAACAAAGTTTAGTGCAACCTTGCCAGGGTAGAAACTGAGATACTTTTCGCCTATAATTCTTGGGACTTTATTATTATTCGTATAATAAATCATGTTAGGTAAATTTTTTTAAACAACTTTAACAATTATAAAAAAAATGAAAAAAGCAATCGAACTCTCCCTCATAGTTTACGCACTCGACTTGGTAATTAACTCGGCGCGGCGGCCGAGCTCTGTTAAGAAGTAACGATGCAGAGGAACAGAAAAGTGTCTCCTTGTACACACGCGCGCGCACACACGTGCACCCGCGGCATTTGTATTTTTCATCGGAACTCGCCTTGGTTGCTTTTTCTTCCCCGGTTCGCCAGACCGAGAGGATCTCGGGTCTATTCACCCTCGAGCTTCCCGAGGTTCACGGCCTAACGCGAAATGAAAACGAGTTGAGCCTTGAACAAAGCCGATACAGCGGCAATGAAAACGGGTTTGGATTTTTATATCCGCTTCAACACACAGCGCTGTTTCTCTATCGTGTCTCGTCTTTCCCATAACGTTGCCAATATATTTTTCGTGACCTCGGAAACGCGAATAATGTTAAAATATGGTTTTTACGCCCTTATGGTTTTTAAAGCAGACGAATATATCGTCGACGTTGTATCTCGAGTGTTCGGAGCGTTCGGTGCGTTGAAAATTATATCCAAGATCCTGTTTTGCTCGTCGGCACTCGAGAGCAGGGCTTGGATTTTTAGTCCTTGGGAGAGGACTGCGCCCCCGAGGAGAGAAACTACAGCGAGGGGTGAGAACGGTGCCGAGCTCGTCGCAGATGAAAATACCAACGATTTTTTTTTTTTTTTTTTTTTTGCTGTTAGAGACCTTCGAGAGAACGATGCGCTCTGCAAGATGCTTCTCCCCCCCCCCCTCCCCCCGACCACCTTGTTCCGCGATTTCTGCACCTCCTCTTATCGTCCCGAAGGTGTATCTCATATACTAAACCAGTATTGAACTTTATTGCTTTTATCTTGGAGGGTCTTTGAAAAATCGCAAGAATTCAAGGGGTTCTCATAAAGTTTGCACAAGCTGTACTTTGCAATGTCACGCTTGGGGATTTTCAAATGGTGGACTATAGTGGCGAATATGGACCACCCCGATGTACAGGGCGAAGATGTGGAAATTGGGCCGGGCCATCCCTATGTATTTTAATGTATTTTAATGTATTTTAATGTATTTTAATATATTTTAATGTATTTTAATGTATTTTAATGAATTTTAATATATTTTAATGTATTTTAATGTATTTTAATGTATTTTAATATATTTTAATGGATTTTAATATATCTTATATATACCTTATATATAGCTTATATATATGTTGAAGAGTTGTTTGTTTGTTTGTCAAAATTTTCAAGAATCCGGAGGATTCTTGAAATGCTAGGATTCTCTAAGCCCTGATTACTTTTCTTTTTACACTTTTCTCCTATTATACTATTTTGGTTCTATTCTGTACGTCCCGGTGACTTGTGCAAATAATGCGGTACACAACACTATCGCACTATCGTCGTGCATAAAAAAAAAATTCGATCAGAAATACTTCACGTTCAGTTTAGAAATCTCATTTTTCGATCAGAAGTGACGTTATACCGAAAATACGTGACTTTTGGTTGAAAAATGAGATTTTTAAACCGGAAGTAACCTATGTCCGATAAATCTCCGAAAATTTATATTGCCGGTTTCTAAATTCCGTAGTCCATGCCGAGAAATCGAGCGCTCGAGCCACAACGATCTGCAAATTTTTATATATTATAATATATTAAAATATATTTTAATAAATTATAATATCTTTGCATCCGCGCACGAGCTAAAAAGCTTCTGCGGACAAAAAACTTAATGTACATAAAATAGTTTGTACTCAATCAATTAATAATAAATGAAATGAAAATGAAAAATGAATATATTATTATGTATTTAAATTTTTTTATATAAAAATAATTTTTTAAATAATTCGATTATTTTACAATTTTCACGATCGCACTTAATCGTTGAAGAGTACAGTAGTAATCCCGACGCGGTTCATCAGGTAGCGTTGCCGGTAACCTTATCGGTGGAGCGTCTTCCCAACCGAGCCGTCCGCACTTACCTTTACCCGTGACTTACCTTCATGAAAGATTGAGAAAATGAAACGCGGGTCGTTTCGACCGAATCCAACCGGTGGCCCCGCGGCGCTTCCCGAGTCCCAAGTCACGAGTGGGGACCGGCAAGTGGGGACCCGGACTCACCGCGGCTGGCATACGAATGCCCGCAATCGTCCGGCACATATCCCCAAAGCCTTTCGATCCTCTTCCCTCGCGTTCCTCCTCCACCTCGCAAACTCAGCACCGTTCAGCCTCTCCAAAAGTTCCGACACTCGGTCCGCCCGATCACAGACTCGTTCACCTCCGACACGCACGTGTCTTCCGCCAAGTCTTCGGTTTCCGTCACACTCGAGCAATCTATTTACTTTCCTTCGTTATTATAAAAAATTCCTCATTATAAAGAAAAATTATTTGAAGACACAGAAGCATGAATCATTTTTCTGGTCTGTGTTAATTTATCGTTCAGTTTCGAGCAAATCTGTAAAATTCCCGTTAAAATGGATCGGATCGGTCTGTGCATCGTTCTCGTCAGTCTGCTCGCCGGTGGTTTTCAAAAAACGATCGCCGAGGCCAAATCGATCGAGGAAATCGGCTCGCAGCCCGACGAAAAAGTTCCAGCGGGGAAGGATATCGTCGCTGAAAATGGGAACGCGGCAGATGACTCCGAAACCGTGGAGGAATTTATCGATAAATTTTCGTCGCCTCTGAACGAGTTGCGAGGTAAAGTATCGACGATCGTTCTTGACTCTCGCGACGATGCTGTGCGGCGAACGGCCGGTCGATGTAGCTTCGTTGTTCCGTCGCGGAATGCTAACGGGCGGAGAAGAAACAATGATTTTCCGTTATGTCGGTGGGAGAACTTGCAATTTGCTGCCTCGGCGTCGTCCGATCGTCAATAATTCTATGTGGATGTTCGTTTCGAAAGAACAGCTGCGAACGAGCGCCCGACAGTTTTCGGTCGGGAAGACCGTTCTTTTTATATAGAGCAAATCGTTTTTGACTCACCATTGTAACAGGATCGACGCGCCGTCGAGGTAGCACGTGTGACACACTTACCATCAATCGAGCGCCAATGTTGCCACTTTTATGTATCAGTAAAAAAATATATATATATTTTAATAATTTTTTATTGTATTTTTAAATTTTGCAGAAACAACTTCCGATGAGGGAAGAACCTATGGTGTCAAGAGGCTGCAATTTATCATGTTGCCGATGATCTACAAAATGGGAATAATGATGACCATGATCATGGTACTTACCGTCATTTCCCTCAAAACTCTCGCCATAGGTAGGTCACGCGTCGAATTTTATTCCAGGGTTTAAGTGGGTAAATCGAGTCGGTTGAGGAACATTGTTGTTACTTATTAAAATACGAACGGATGTTTCTGTTATATTTGCCGAAATTGCAGGCAAGCTAGAAATCGGAGAAAGAAATTATAATATGTAGCAATGCGTGTAATTTCAATTTTTTGTTTTTTTTTGCTATACCTATATCTCCAAACGCAATGATAATTATGAACCGATTTGGTGGGCAATGTAATTTTTAGAACAATTTTTGACGATTCCATTTTGTAATTTTTATAACATTTATTATCATTCCATTTTTAAATTTTTATAACATTTATTACCATTCCATTTTGTAATTTTTATAATATTTCTTACCATTCCAAACATCGTGTTCCTGTTGACCGGATTAATCCGCTCTTATCAGTTGATTCAGGTCAAACGCGCTTTCTCATATCGCCCATTAACAATTACGCGTGACTAAAATCCTTCCGATTTCGTACACGCGATATGCCAACATCCTTTCCGATGTTAATTTCTCGATGTCTGTTGTATACTGTTTCTGCTTTAAAAAAAAAGAAAAATTACTGGTATTGAGTACACTTTTTCTCGCATGTAAAACAACGGAAACGGTTCTTCGACTGACTGACCCGATTCACCCACCCATGCCATTACGTGCGTAAAAATGAAAGCGTCCTAAAAAATATTTCGGTTCGCGTGTCTTCGAGTATTTCCTTAGGGGGCCATTTGGGCCTAAAATAGTCGCAAAAAAATTTTGTTAATTTGATACACCGCTAATAGACACAAACATGTAAATCCGGCCCATCAAATTAACTGTTCCATCGGAATGTCGGTATGCCGGTGATAGAATAGAAAATCATATGCCACACGCGCTTGAATACAAAATAGTTTGCCACTGACATACTTTACTTCGACGAAGAGGTGTTGGCCAAATAAGGTGGTACCTTAAACGCTCTTGTGTTTATGCAAATTCATACACAGTGTGCCCCGCGGGAAAGTGCCGACAAGTAGCGAAAACGGACCCTCGAACATAAAATTTTTTTATTTATTCTTTTACCGACAGTGATGGATGCGCGTTTGATGCGCGGCTCTGGCGGTCCCAAAACACTGGCAGTACTCGCTCGCGGTCAGTACTTGGATGGGTGACCGCCTAGTTGCGAGCTGCCTGGTGCACCCAATGGAGCGGGAGGCAATTTTTCTGAGATTGCACTGAAAAAAAAAAATCAATTGAGTCAACGAAATGAGTGCTTATGGGTGGCGAAATAAATGTTTGGTTGATCGAACGAAATAATTGTCGTAGTAAGTAAAGAAACATTTGATTCGACGGCCTGTTGGTTCGATCGTCAAACATTCGTTTCGCCACCCGTAAGCGCATATTTTGTTGACTCGATTGATTTTTTTTTCTCTGTGTGGTGATTACCGTGTAGGAACATCAATCTCTGGGGAAAAAGGCCGTCTGTGTATGCCTAGGTTTTCCGTAATTTCTCCGTAATTTCTTCCGTAATTTTTGTGCACTTTGCGAATGCGACACTGAGAAAAAGGATAGCATTTCCTACTATAAAGAATCGTTTCCAGGGGGAACGTCTATATAGATATTTTCTGATAGAATAAATTCAATTGGTTAAACTATAATTATCGTTGCAACCATGATTTTTTGTCATTATCATGACGATAAAATGAAGACTTGGGAACTAATTTTTATGGTAAAAAGTCAGTATTGTTGCTTTTAGGGTAAAAGTGGTGAAATTGACCCACCTCGATTAACACGTAAATCAATGATATCTGGACCGGGCCATATTCCCAACTTTTACCCTATTAGGGTAAAAGTGGTGAATATGGCCTACCTCGATTAACACGTAAATCAATGATATCTGGACCGGGCCATATTCCCCACTTTTACCCTATGTAATTTTTTCTCAATGGACACAATACGGGGGTCGTCTTCGGAAGCAAACAGGGGGGGGGGGGTGGTAGGGTGTGTAAAAGGGGAAGGACCCCGAGGTGGAATACATATAAAAAATAAAAGATAACAATTTCTTCTTTTCGCAGGTGTCCTCCTGCTGATTCTGAAGCTGAGTGTGATTTTTGGAAAATTGTTCGCAAGTACGCAGCATCAGGCTCCGATTCACGGCTGGCCCGCGCAACCCCAGCCGGTTCACGTTCACTTGCACAACAGCGGTGACGCAGGCTATCATCATCACCCTCCTACCTACAGCGGATGGGAATCTTCCAGCGGTCCAATAGACGGCCAACACTATATTTACAAGAGATGATGTAAATATTCAATAATTTCCAACCGGCCACGACTACGATGAGCCATTTTAAACGAGTCGTCTTCATAATTCGCCATACAGAAAAAGCCAATTTTTTTGTTATCTTCTTTTTTTCCTGTAAAGGAAGAAACGCTTGGATTTTTAGGATTTCCGATACCGACAGTATTAGATAATTTATTGACGCGATAGGAAGAAATGCTCGACCGGTCAGATTATCTGCCGCGATCGGGCAATACCAGCAGACATTATTTTATTCTGATGTTAAGACGATGAGAAACGGAAACTCGGTCGGTAACAAAATTGTAATACACTTTATTTAATTGTATTCAATATTTTTGGGTCATCGAAAGCTATCAGCGTCTTCTTCTGACAGTCGCGCAGGCGCTAATAATTTGATTTTGCGCAGAAAAGTTTAGCAACATTGTATAAAGATGTACAGTGGATTACAGTTTTTGTTACCGACCGATCCCGTGCAGGGCAGGGGAAAAGTTTCATGTCGCTGCGAACAATATTAACGAATTATCTACCCAACGAATGTAAAGAATTCTTCTGACGATGAATCTAGAAATCAATTGTTATCGAAGCCATTGTCGAGATAACATTTTGCAAACAACCTGCCAGTAAATAGACAGCATATGGCCGCACAGGATGGTGGCAAAATTGCGTTATGTTATGTTATGTTTTTGCCAGCAATGCCGAAAATTCTTAGGAGCATAATGCCAGCAAGTTGTCAGCCAGATTTGCTGGTGCTTTTCGTCTCACTACGAAGATTTATTTGCTTGAGTCATGGATATTTTGGGTGAAATTTAAAAAAAAAATTATTCTTTATCAAATTTAGGTGCTTCCATCGATTCTCACACTTATTGCGAAAAATTCAATATCAAGAACCGTTACGGTTGGCCCATTTGTGTATCATATTTTAGAAAGATATATCGACTAAATTAACCTGAGCGTTGATCCGATTTTCGAACAAATTAAAAATTTTAAAACGCCAATACATTTTTATAGTGTGGTTCAATATCAAGAATTTAATATCAAGAATCGTTAGTGCTGGTCCATTTGTGTATCATATTTTAGAAAGATGTATCGACTAAATTAACCAGAACGTCGATACAATTTTCGAATAAATTTAAAATCCAAAAACGCGAATAAATTTTTATGATGTTTTAGAAATGCAGGCATATTTATGGCAGAGGAATAGCAAAGCTTGGCGGCAAGCAATTGAACTTGTTTGCCTGCGCGGTTAACTATCTGGGTGGCCATTGACAATCAATTGGTATTGAAGTTATTATTGATGACTGGAAGAATAGAAAAATACCTGGATCCTTGTATTCAAGCAGATCGTACAAAAATAATTGTAAATCGAACAAAAACTTTTAGTCTAGAACTATCGACAAATTTCCCTTTTGTCAATTTCGCAAAGAAATCGGTACTTGCAATCCGAAAAAATATTTCCAGTTGAATGGTTCCGCAAGACAATTGTTTGTCTTGTACAGCGTCACAATTCATGCCATTATTTGCATTAGCGTGATGTGTGTGCGAGTTCGCGATCTCTGCTAAATTCGTGTATTTCAACGTAGTTAAAATAACGATCGTAAAAACTCAGGGTTAAAAAATAGCCATACTATTAATCCGGTCTCTCGTCGCCGACAAACTACTAATCATTCAGCCAAACCTATAGACCAAATCGATAGTTCGTTAAGCAAAATCATACACCGTGCAATACCTCACTTATAAATATTTATTGTTGCATAAAAAGAAAATTTCTACGCGCACATTCACGAATGTAGAATACTAATAATTATTTATTGACGAATTTTTGTATAAGAAAAATTATAAAATTTTTATTAATAAATCGAATGAAAAGCTATCGGACCTTTTATTAGGCGATCCATGTTCAGGATGAAACCGTTTTTACGTAACTTTTTTCCACGTTTTTTCTTGGTGCATAATTCAAGGTTGGATGACCGGAGTTGCCGGCATGTGCGCTGACCAGAAGACAAGACAGCTACTCTCGTTCGTATCTAGCGGGCTCGCTATACTAGAACAGATTTGCGGGTAGACACGATCCAACTGTAGAGTCCTGAAGACTGTGCAGTAGGCGTCGCGGACACTGTAGTGTGGCGAACGGCTCGAAACTGCAATCTTCCTCGAGCTAAGAGACCCAGTTAGCCGAGTGGGGTGTGCAGCCACCATTGGGAATACGTAAGAAAATCTGTTAGATGTTGGAGCAGAAGGAGAACCAGCAGAAGCAGTCCACTTGACCATTAATCCGGATACAGTATTGCACAGCTAGGGAAACGCAACGGATTCGAGCTGTCTCCGTAGACTCGGGAGTCTCTCATAATTAAAATAAAATAAAATAAAATAAAATAAAATAAAATAAAATAAAATAAAATAAAATAAAATAAAATAAAATAAAATAAAATAAAATAAAATAAAATAAAATAAAATAAAATAAAATAAAATAAAATAAAATAAAATAAAATACATAAACTAAAATAAAATGTACAAGGCTTAACCAAATGTGTTGCGGCATTAAGCGAGTGAAAGAAGATCTGCCTAATATTCGCCTAAATGTACGTTAACGGAACTTTGCCAGACTGAAAATTATAAAATATGGAAATAGTGAAGATCATTTGGTGGAACATACTGTCCATAGTTTTGGCGCGTGCGCGATGTGCCGTTGGGCTCGAGGATATTAAGAACTCGAGTTCCTCGACCAAGTACCTCGATATCTTTCCCGGATTTCGACTGACCGTCGAGGACGATGAGCTGCGGATCAAACTGAATATGGAAGATATGTTTCCCGGCAAGTAGAAAGTTCGCGTCTCGCGATCCGTTTCTCGCGGAATCATCGAATGACATTACAATAACATTTTTTCACCTTGATCTTCAGTAACAGCGGTGCAGAGCAGATCTGGCAACGAGGACGGCAACAACAAGAACGATAAGAAAAATCCAGGCATAATTCAAAAGTTCGGTTCGATGATGATGATGATTCCGCTCATAATGCAGGTAAAGTATACACCAGAATTAAAAAAAAAAATCGGAAGGGCAAAAAAAAATTCAGGAGCGCATACTTCCATGTATTTTTTCGCGCCAAGCGCAGATTCGACAAAGTGAAACGTCACGATGGAATATTTTTTACGCACTGAACCTGAATCGGTCAGCCGTTTTGCATAAAAGTCTAAGACGTTAACGTTGGAAAAAGTTGAAAATTGAAATTTTCATAGCGCTTCCTCATAAAGTCGAAAAATGAAATTTTCATATCGCTTCCTCATGAAGTTGAAAATTGAAATTTTCATATCGCTTCCTCATAAGGTTGAAAATTGAAATTTTCATATCGCTTCCTCATAAAATTCCATCCGTATTAACAATCATTCGTATTTCCGCTTTGGTCAGATGATGTCGATTCCCGCAGCTATAGCTTCGCTAAAGATGTCCCTCTTGAGGTCCATATTCGTCGCCAAATTGGCCATCATAATGATGATCTACAACTTGTTGAAGAATCAACCTCAGCCAACGAAGACGGTGGTTATTTATGCAGCCCCGGCGCATCACGATCACTTTTATAATTCCCACATCGACGAGGAGCACGAGGGACACGACCAAGGCTGGTTCGGATGAGCGTTCGACGTGGGAAGATGAATTCACGCTTCGTTATTTTTAATCAAATGGAGAAACTGTGATGCCGAATGTGACGAATGAATACCGCTTGTATTGATGATTGGTCATACGAACATTTAATTTACTTATTTATTATTTATTAATTATTTATTTATGTATTTGTTTACCCGTCGCAGCACCAAAGAATTAATAAATACGAGTAACAGAAACGTTTCTGAGTCATTGTATTTTTATCGTGCGGCATAGCTTCCCCCTGGCGAAGTGTCTCGTCGACTGCAGCATTGGATTCGGAGAGACTGCCGTGTTCCACTTGGGCTCATGGACGAGCCAAGGTAACGGCATTGCGGTCCACATACACAAGTCCCGACGTTGTACAGTGGAGACGAGGATCAATAAGACCTTTCGATCCGAATGTATATGCAGCTGGGTCTCTCACGCTTAACTTAACGCAAGGAAGCTATGTGAAGGGTCCGATACATCCGTGAAAGCAGTTCTCTTCGCTTTCGCCCGTTCCAGGTCGAGCACTCAGCTTATCCATCTGACTTCTTAAACTAAATAATAATAACAATTATCATTATTGTGTATAATAATAAGGATTATAATTATATAATGATTATTATTATTATCATTATATATAATAAAATTAAAAAGTTTTCGTGAACCGTGTATTTTTTTGCATTTCCGAGTACCGTCCGATTGAGGAACGATAACGATAACGATAACATTTTTGGCGACATGTTGGTTTTTTTTCGTTTTTCCGGGCGCGATGCCGAACGAATGTGACAATTTTCTGTCTTTTCGAGTTGGGTCCGTTTGGGGGCCAATTATAAAAAAAGGTAAAGATGTGCTTGAGGCTGGCTCCGGACATCACACAGTGGCGACTTTGCCTTATTTTACGATAGCGTTGAAATTATGAAGGTTGCTAAAGCCTGGACCTACCGTTTTTAAGGTGTGTTCCGAACCACCGGGGAAACGCAGAAAAACACATCGAAAATTTTTCCATTGGTGTCGGGTGAGAATCGAACTCGGACGAACAATTAATCACTCAGACCTCGATTTTGGGGGCCTCGATTGTACGAGCAATCCCCACTTTTTTGCCCCCACTGCGTCTCGTCCGCGCGTGGTGGGGCACATTTGCGCCTACCAGTATCGTATAAAGTAGTCTCTCGTACAGGTAGCAATCGGGGCCCCGTAGGTTATATACGTAAGGCCACCGTGACTACGTGACACGCTACTGGTCGCTGCTGACGCATTCTAGGGGCGGAGCTTAGAGAACCTCGATTCTATGGACATCCGGTCCCGATGTGTCCGTAAAATCGAGGTCCTACTGTATGAACTCTGACCCCCTGCTGACTATCTCAAAGGGAGTGTCGTGCCCCGTCAAACGATTTTCTATAGTGAAAAACGAATGTGGGACTCCGTGCATTAATCATGAAACAGTTTCATGAAATTTCATGAAACTGTTAATTGAACTTGATACACTTGTTGGAACTCCATCTTCACGAATCTTTTCCGAAATCAACCCTTCGGTTCAGTAAATCAATTACGAGTAACTTGATTATCTCGTTCTTGTCCGCGGAAAGTAAAAAGGTATCTTCAAAATTATATTTTTTTATTGATTAAATGAGAAATTCCAAACTTCTCATTGTTCAACGTTCATCATTATTAGATTAACACAGTGGAGAATGAAAGTACCGTAATTTACGTAAAAAATTCTGTCTGCATGATAAGACCCCAATACGTCAAAAATACAGTTTTCGTAGAAAGTCCATGAATTTGTATTCAGGAATATAGAGAATCACTGCATCGATGTGAGCATGGTCAAGTAAGACATGGACGTTTGTAACACCTTAAATACATTACATAATTTGTTTGGACAAATTGAGATCATTGAATGGAAAATAAAAGCCAGTAGATAGTTGTTTAACTCACGCCACAAAAGTTTTCAATTGACATGACATATATCTTTCCGGCTGTAATGACGCAAGGCTCGATACTCGCTCTTATAACGAAAATGATCAATTTTCTTGTTCTCAGGGTCATCATATACCATCTACAGCTGTATCTGTATTAAGTTTCGAATTAATTATAGATAATTTTTTATTTGTCTTGCAATATATATTTTCCGGTACTATACGTACACAGAGTTCGGAAAAAAAGAACTGGAATCCATTATCCAATGACCGGGTAAGGTAATGACGAAAAGATGAAACAGTAGGCCAATAGTAAACATTGCATATCTCAGAGCTTCCTCAGTTTCAGTACCTTCCGCGACCACCTGCACTATGATTATTGCAATTATAGGAAAGAAAAGTAACACAAAACGAAACGGTTACCTACCTGATAACCCGTAACACTCAACTCTATCATATTAACTCCTACTATTAAAAGGAGACATGATTCGTTCGTGGACGCTATGTTCTTTACGTACCTTTGACAAGGAAAAATGGGCATAATTATCGTGACTATAGAATAGTGAGAGGTAATAATATTTATATGCCCTGAAGTCATTCGATCTCGTTTTATCTCGGTAAAGGAGAATATTAGAAGCAGTTTCATTACTTACTGTACTAGGCGCTTGTGTTTTCTGATACAAGACACAACTCTATGATAATAAATATCTTCATGCAAATCTGGCTTGAGGACTACATCGATCTCTTCATCGTCTTGTATCAGATTCTCGAGATTATATCTGTAGAAAAATACCGCTAAAAGTGGATTATCGACTGATAAATTCTAGATTTTCGTTGCGTCTCGATGAATAGACTATATAATTATTGATGGAAACTTATTCTACTGCATATGAAATCTTTGTACTTTCGTTTTGGGAATGGCTTAGGTATAAAAAAGTGGTAAAATTTACCACGTGTAAACAGGTACACACCAAATTGAGATATCATAGGAATACATCAAATTGTATTTGCGTCTGAGCGTGCCCAATCGCATCTGTCAGATTTTATGATAAACAATTTTTAAAATCTTCGTTTATACGCGATACATTTTAACACTTTTATAACTAAGATGTTCCCAAAACGAACGTACAAAATACTTTCTCATGCAATAGAATAATTGTCTACTATCATAAGAAATATTGGGAAAATCACCTGTATATCTCGAACATTGCGCAAATATGTTGTGCCATAGCCATGTAAAATCCATCAATGGCCGGAAATACTCCGAGAAACACAAGAACGGACGGCCAAATGTGAAGTTGAATCCACCACCAATACTCATCCTCATCGAGTCCGTAGTCCGTCGGAACAGCTTCAAATGTTTTTCGTGACTCGTTCAAGGGTTGGATGGCATCCAGTATTTTCGGCATCAGTGACAAGCACAGCCAGAAGGCTATAATAATGTATAACAATGCTGCAACGAAATAACTGGAAACGTTTAATTAGCCCTTTTACTAAAACATAATAATTTAATATATTTGTTTTACTAACATAACCACATAATTGACCAAATTTTTCCTCTCGTTCCGTATTCCTTAAGAATATTTAACTCCATCGGATTTTGCGCGTTTTTCCAGTTCATTTGCGTTTCATCGAGAAGGTTTTTCAACTTCAAGGGAAAAGAAAAAAAATTGAATTCCGATCGGTTCTATTCAGCTTGATGCAATTTACTTTTTTCTCACCTTATCCTGCTGAAGCATGAAATTTATTAGCTTGATAATGCAGCAAACATGGGTGCCTAAAGGTGTAAAACACGCGGAAAAGCTAGCTAATTCATTCCACGAAAGAACCATCTCCCGTATCTAAATGAAATGGCTATGTTAAGACACAGACAATAACAGAGGTGTAACGGTATTCGTACAACATTGTACTTAAGAAAAAGCGTTGTTATGGAAATTGTAATGGCGCCTACCTGAGGAACTAGTACAGTGGAGCTGAGTAATAGTGGGAAAAAAACCCTAAGTTTTCTCTCTAGAGGAGGTTGATACGGCCACTGGCCATACATGCAGAGCATCCATTTATTAACACAATAGTATTCAGTATCATATATGTCGACAGACCCTGAAGAAGTGTTCTTTGGATTATTCGTCGTTTTAAAGTCATTTTTCATGACTGCTCGTGATAAGTCTGCTGTGACACCGAAATCCCGTATCTAAGAAGCGTACTATATGATCTGCAGTAACTGACCGAAGGACGCGAGAACTGTGGTTGTGGACAATGACAAATTACCGGGCTGAAGCGTTTCGAAATTGGCGACACATAATGTCTCACCAACTTCGTTGTTGCGTGCGGGTACTGTACTGTTACGTGCAAGTAAACACCGGGGGAATATAGTGTTGGACAATTTGCATAGTTGATGGCCAGTAACGACAGGCGGTATCGGATAAGAGTAGACCATTAAGTAAGACACCCGCGTCGGCAATACAAGTCACATTATCACTGCATTAAAGGAGAATTGAGAAAGAAATTGGAGACGATATGAGCAGCAACAGTGACACATTAATGGCATAATGCAATAGGACTATATGAATTGGACTTAAGCCGGTATACCTCATAATATTATACCATCTGATAATAAGATCATCGATATTAGTCATTAGTGCTAGAAGCTAACATAGCTTCGCTGACTTTCTTGAAGCTCTCTCGTAGAGAGAAGTCTTAATAATCTCAAGTTGGCCATGCAGGTAGTCAAAGTTAGTTATACGTAGCCATACGTCGTAAATCACTGAATGATTCTATTCAGTGATTGATATAGCAACAATCATAAAACTAAAAATATTGAACCATGAAGACATTCGAATCGTTGAAGAGGTATCGTCGGCAACCGGAATACTTTAGGTAACCAACGCAAAAGCAATACGAATCTTTTGCCACATGCGAAAGGAGACGACACCTTATCGGTCCAACACGCAGAGTGAAGCGGCGTACGCACGCAACCAGCTGTGCAGTCGGAGGATCGGTGTAAGTGTCTCGTGGCGATCGATTCGGAAAATCATCGTCGGCGCTAACGAGTGCAACACCTCTCAGGGAACAACTATTCGAAACATCATTAAAAAAATATAATCAATAATCAATAATTATTAATAATAAGATCATCCGAGTGGAACATTCATCTATTTTTAAAGTTCGGTTACACGTGGTTTATCGTTCGCTTTTTTTGCCTTTTCGAGATGGGTTCGTCTTGGGGAACAACGAACATGAGGGCTAAAACGCAGCCGGCGATTTTAAGGGGAGACTAAATACGTATGAGTGCGGACGAAACAGAGTTAACAGTATTAACACGCTTTTCCCCGAAACAATTTATTAAACAATAAATTGCCTGGTGCGTTAATCAAATAGTTTCGAATAAAAACGTGTCCGGAATATTTTCAAGTTTTGTTGATCTTCAGCCCCACTTTAATTCGAAAATGTTCGCTATTGGACGTGGCCTAAATGTCAGGCGACATTTTGATTTTTGGTGTTTCGAAACGTGTTACGCGGAAAATATGTCTATGGGTGCATGCGTGGGTATGCGAGTTCACACAAGCACTCTATTGGATGTATTTTTTACCTCATATGTGCGCTAAAACCAATAGCGAGAGAGACCAGTGGAGAGGGAGAGCGGAGAATTGTATGCGATTAGGTCGTATACCAAAATGGTAAAGTAAGGGTACGACGAAACACTACCTTGATCCTGAACTCTTGAGGCATTAATTTTTCCTTACATATACCCTTGAATATTTGGAATATATATCCTTAAAATAATAATAATAATAATAATAATAATAATAATAATAATAATAATAATAATAATAATAATAATAATAATAATAATAATAATAATAATAACGCAGAACACGGTGGATCTCCGAATCGATTGTAAATAAACAGAGAAGCGTCCTCTTACTTTTTCCAATCGCTTACCTCCGCAATGTCATCGTTTTCCGATGCAAGAGAAGCGGATTAAGTGACGGTCGGACCGTTCACCCGTACCAGCCAAGATCCTACCGGCCGGATGATGTATTAAATCGAGAATGAAGAAGTAGCAGAAGCAGCAAACCTTTACATTTATTTGCACTTTTATTACGATAGTTGTACTGCCGAAGGTAACGACTGAATATCATTAGCTACGTGCTGCGTTAATCTTCAGTCCTGCGCAATTGTCGAATACCTCTTGTGTCAGTCGATTGGAAGTTGTACGGGAGGGAGCATCGAATACCGTTACTCGACATGACACAAATTATGGTGGTAAAATTATGTGAAAAATATACGTTTTATAAAATTATCGCTTCCGTAGACTGTCAATCCGATTGTTTCTTCTTGCAGATTTTTCTGCCAGCTTTTTGGCTGTGCCTCCTGAGGATTTGCCGATCAATCGAAGCTGCTAACGAAGACGAGACGAGGCCTTACGAGTTTTCGTTCAATATTGCCGACTTTCAGCATCGAATAGAGAAAAAAGGTATATTTTATTTGTTATCGCTATCGCCGCAGACACCTTGCCCTGGCTAGACTGTGAACAAAATTCGTATGAAATTTAATGTACTGATACTGTAAGTTTTTATGCATAAACTGGAGTATCGATATTTTACGTAGAATTTGTATGAAAAATTAATGTACAGTATATTAAGAACTTTAGAAATACTTTACTTTTAATGATTTACTGTAATTTTACTATGAAAGTACTTTAATTCCAATAATTCACTTCAATTTCACTAGGAAAGTATATTAAATTTTCATCGCCGTTATACATTAAATTTAATGTACCAGTTTTTGCACAAACACTTCCAGTTCGATACATTAAATTTATTTATTTATTTATTTATCTATTTATCAACGGGATCAACCCTTTTACAAAATATAAAATATAGCCTGTTTAATGTAACAAATATAATGCGTACACATTTTAGAGAATACATGTTTGGTGTCGCCCGTGCCCAACACGGTACGATAGAACAATATCACATCTATAACAATATCACATTACTCAATTTACAATTTACATTTTTTTTAACAATGATAGTGTACGATACTCGAATCACTTTTAATTCAGATTCCGAGGGCATCGTGACCGGAGAGTACGGTTTCATAACCGCTGATGGGGTTTATCACGAGACGGGCTACGCTACAAACAAAAATGGCCAATTTTTAATAACGAAGATGAAGAATCGGAAGATAACGAGCCGTGAGTCCCAAAATATTTCTATATCCTTCACTGTAAAAAAAAATTCTTTTGAAATTTTATGCAGTTGTACCGGAAGTTATTATGCATAAAATGGTGTATTAAATTACATGTACAATTTTGTGATGAAAAAGTAACGTACAGTATATTAAAAACTTTCGAAATACTTTACTATCAATAATTTACTCAATTTCACTATAAAAGTCCATTAATTTTTCATCACGATTCTACATTACATTTAATGTACCACTTTTTGCACAAACACTTCCGGTCCAATGCATTAAATAAAAAAAAAATTTTAACAGTGTTTAACCCGTACCGTATTGTTATCAAAGTCGCGACGATCTTAACGCATGCGCAGTGAGAGTCGCCGAAGAGGTATTCAAAGACAAACCGGAAGTCGCTAAACGGATCATTCAGGTTTTGGCGAGATCTTGCGGCGGATGCGGTATTCCTGTACACAAGCGGAACGAAGATAATGCCAGTGATAAGCTTCGGCACGAGGTGAAGACGAGCGAGGGAAACATCTCTTCCGCGACCTTGAACACAAAGGTGGGAGCGGCTGTGACGGAAGCTATGGATGTTCTCTCGAGGGACGCCGTTGCGATGAAAAATGGTAATTTCGCAGCGGTACCAGGTCGAGAAACGATACCACGAGAGAGAACGGGAAAGGAAGAAGTTAACAACGAGATCTCCGACCACGAGATTCGTAAGGCCGGGACTTCGCAGGCGAAGAATGGCGGCCTCGAAACGATAGAAGATGATTTTCATTATCGTTACAACTACACGATAACTTCGCACGGTCACGAGGAAACCGGATATCGCGATGGGAAGAAAGACGGTTCTTATCGGGCCCGCGGAGTCAACGGAACCGACACCAAGGTCGAGTATGTATCGAACGAGTTTGGTCATCAGCCTAATATCACATTCGTCGATCGGCTGGATGCTCACGAGGGCAAAGAAAAATTGCGCGGCTTCTCTTTCGAGTGGATCTTCCGGAAGCGTTAAGAGCATGTGCAATACGCCGGTCGGTAATAAAAAAAAAAACTGTAATGAACTTTTCACGGGTTCCGACATTCGCGATCAAGAGAAAAGTCTCATCGAAAGCCGAGATGACTTTAGTTTGACCGCACAAAATTGATTATAGTTTTTTAATACCGGCCGAGCCCGGGATGGACGGGGTGCTGTTTCATATGGTCTTGAGGTGATGTGGTATAACAACCTGCCCACTATTTTTTCAAGGGCACTTCCACTCCGTCGACCAATTCCACTATTTTTTCAAACTTGAAAAAACTGCAGTAGATTTTTTTTTTTACCAATCGTGGAGTTTCACATTATCTTAAGACGAAATGAAATACCACGGTCGGTATTGCAGGTCACTACAGTCGGGTACAATTCGTGCTATTTCTATACGAATTTACCCGTAGTGGTCTGTAGTCTGCACCGTTGAAAGAAGTGCATTACAGTTTTCAATACCACCAGAGTCTCAAAGCAAAGTGGGACAAATAAGTGAAGTCGAATGAGGAGACGGTATTGTTTTGCGGTAAAACTGCGGAAATCTTTCATTTGTAATCGCCGTTGTCAAAGTTTATGTAATAGTGTGTAAGTCGAGGCTGTGGTGCGTGTGTAAAAGGCGAATGCCGTACGTTGGAAATCAATTCTATTCTATTCTAGTGAAGTCTCAAAACTCATAAGCTATTTTGTATCAGAGCTGTGCAAAGTACTAAAAATACTTCAAGTACAAAGTCCAAAGTATCACAACTACTTCAAATATCAAGTACTGTTTGCACTTGACGTATTTCTCAAGTACTTTTCGCAATTTGCAAAAAAAACCATTAAAAAAATTTCATACAAGAAAATGAAAAGGGACCGCTTCTCGTTTTTTAACAGAATTTTAAAAAATAAAAAATTTCCCCTTAAAATTATGTGTATTGAAAACTTTAAACAAGTAATCATATGTTAATAGAAACAGGATGTCACCACTCATAGAGTGTCCGTAATGCTTGTACTCAGCAAGTACTTGTACTTCGTATTTGAAATGTAAAAAAAAGTATTTTTGTACTTCAAGTACGTACCTGAAGTACCAAACAAGTACTCGATACTTCAAGTATTGCCCAGCTCCGATTTGTGCGCACAATAAAAATTTATCAAATGTATCAATGAAAATTCTTCCATACGACTCTTCCATTAACCTATCATAGACTTCTACATACTACATATAATTAATAGTCCTGCCACTCCAGGTTCATACGCACCGGTTAGTCTACAAAAGAATCCTCTCAAATATTACCGCGCTGATAACGATTGATAATCCCGTCCGTCGCTCAACGACTCTCGTAGTCGAGGTGTATGCGCACGAGTGCCCAAACGAGTCTACTGCGCACGATTCGACTATAGGACGGTCGGTAGTACGGGTTCGGAGCGCACTGTCTGCTCCGGGGGTCAGTCGAGTGTATTCCGGTCGCCTTACCTCACTTGACCGGCCATGATGTTGAGTGCCGTATCGAAGGCTGCCGCTGGGGCCCTGAGGGCCGTCAAACCCGCCCTCCTCCAGAACGAAGTCGCCAAAATATCGGGCGCAATCTCCGTCAACAGTGAGTAAAAAACAAAAATCGCCCCTCGTCCACAATCCCGAAAATATCTCGTCGGAATCGATCTCGCGAAAAGTGTTCCGCCAGTCGCGATCTCGCCGTGGTTATTAATTCAACGTTTCTCCCCCGAAACCGACCACTCGGAGGTCTCGTTGAATCCCATTCGCCCGATCGACGTTCTCTCATTTGTCCAACTTCCAGTGACAAAGCCTCGTGTATTTATCCGAATTACAACTCCTCTCCTACGATTATATAATCTCGGTATTATTCGATCGAACTCAATGTGAGCTGCTCGTGCCAACATGGCGGCTCCCGACTCGAGATTCCCCACCTCAAAAACTCTCGGTCGCGTAACTCGGCGAGCAGCGTTAAATCGGAATGCCCGAATTCACCGAATTCTTTACCGACAATGAACAGATCGAAATTTTATCCTCGAAAAACGTCTCTACCGTTAAAAATGGGAAGGGCAAATTTTTCCTCAGGGTCGCGCGACTCGGCACGATCGATCGACCGGTGCTGCTTTCTGCTCCCTTTATTACACCGCTCCTCATTACGCCAGAACGGGCTGCCGAGATCGCGTTTTCACTCGCGACAACGACGACAGACTCGCCGCGGATGCAAACAAGGACGATAGAAATATTCGTGGAATCGTCCAATTTGTCATTCATTGATCGCTTTTTCTTTTCGTCTGTTTCGGTTCTATCGCGGACCTTATGTAACTGCATCACTGCAGGCCGTCCCGAGATCGTTACCTAATGATTAGTTGTCGAGATGGCAGTGTCAGGATTTTTGTTTTAACCTTAAAAAAAATATGGATCGATTTTAAGTTCGGACCAAAAGGCGTTTCCGTTCGATCGCTGTAAAGCTTTTCTACTTCGCAGGCAAAGACACGCTGAATCGTTCGCAATTTTTTAACATTTTTTGATCGTGCAGTTTTTTAGTAACGCGTGTACAGAGCTACATAATAACTGACGCGGTTGGCGGAGCTCCTCGCCCCTTCCCCTCCCGCGATTTCGGCTCAAACATTTTTAACGAATTTTTTTTTTTTCTTTCCGACAGGTCGGGAATATGCGAAGGCCGCGACAGCGCCGAAAGCCGGCGTCGCCCAGGGACGGGTTGTGGCCGTCATCGGTGCCGTCGTCGACGTGCAGTTCGACGACGCGCTGCCGCCGATATTGAACGCCCTGGAGGTGCAGAACCGCACGCCCCGTCTGGTGCTCGAGGTCGCCCAGCATCTTGGAGAGAACACCGTGCGCACCATCGCCATGGACGGTACCGAGGGTATCGTGCGCGGACAGCAGGTTTTGGACTCGGGATTCCCGATAAGAATTCCCGTCGGTGACGCGACCCTCGGCCGCATCATAAACGTTATCGGCGAGCCGATCGACGAGCGCGGTCCCGTCGAGACCGACAAACTCGCGGCCATTCACGCCGACGCACCCGAATTCGTCGACATGTCCGTCGAACAGGAGATTCTCGCGACGGGAATCAAGGTCGTCGACCTTCTTGCCCCGTACGCCAAGGGAGGAAAGATCGGTCGGTGAACTATGAAAGAAAAAAATATATCGCGATTAGAGATGTGAGCGATAGCTTTACCGTGTTTTTTGGCCGTGAAAACACGGCACTTGACCGCTTTGAAAATTACCACATTGCCTTTAAAACCATGTGATCTCATAACGATTTGAAATCTCATCAACACTTTTTTCAAAAATTTTTCGAATTATCGAAAAAAATGTTGCGGTAATCTTACGAAAATAACTGGTTACTAGTCATTTCAAAACTATACGGGTGAAGTTTACCATTTTTTATCCGGTAATGTCACATTTAAATAGGTAGACTTCATACGTTTCGACAGTAAATTTACCAAAATGTTTTGTAACTGGTAATTTCGCATCTAGATAGATGATTTTTTTTATCACTTTTTACAGTAAATTTACGATAAACTTTCGTGACCATATCTTCTCAACACAAAATATTGAGAACAAAAATTGACCCACAAAATTTTGTGACCGGTAATTTCACATCTACAATGATGATGTTTATAACTTTTTACAGTAACTTTGCGAAAAACTTTCGAGACCATTTCTTCACAACATAACATGTTGAGAAAAAAAAGTACGTCACAGTACGATCATTGTTCTGAAATATTAAAACCCCGATATTTTCACATCTCTAATTGCAGTTAGGTACGAGCTATATATCGCAGTTCGATTATCGATAATTTCACGGGTTCTTTTTATCCGTTCCTCCCCAGGTCTCTTCGGCGGTGCCGGCGTAGGAAAGACCGTATTGATTATGGAGCTCATCAACAACGTTGCCAAGGCTCACGGTGGTTACTCCGTGTTCGCCGGCGTCGGCGAGCGTACTCGCGAGGGTAACGATCTTTATCACGAGATGATTGAGACCGGTGTGATCTCCCTCAAGGACAAGTCGTCCAAGGTGGCGCTCGTGTACGGACAGATGAACGAGCCTCCCGGCGCGCGTGCCCGAGTCGCTCTGACCGGTCTCACCGTCGCCGAATACTTCCGTGACGAGGAGGGTCAGGATGTGCTTCTCTTCATCGACAACATCTTCAGGTTCACCCAGGCCGGATCTGAGGTCGGTGGAAAGAAATCGCTTTCTTCAAATTTTACGTATTAGATTTCTTTTTTTTTACGCAACTTTATCAATATTCGTGTTCTTGTGCTTCAGGTATCCGCCTTGTTGGGTCGTATCCCATCCGCCGTAGGTTACCAGCCGACTCTCGCGACTGACATGGGTACCATGCAGGAGCGCATCACGACCACGAAGAAGGGCTCCATCACTTCCGTACAGGCCATCTACGTGCCCGCCGACGATCTTACGGATCCCGCACCCGCTACCACCTTCGCCCATTTGGACGCCACCACTGTCTTGTCCCGTGCCATTGCTGAGCTCGGTAATTAATCATCCTTCTTACGTTTCTTTTTCTTCGAACTTATTTTTATTTATTTTTATTTATTTTTATATTAAAGGTATCTACCCTGCGGTGGATCCCCTCGACTCGACCTCCCGTATCATGGACCCGAACATCGTCGGTGCCGAGCACTACGGCGTCGCTCGCCGAGTACAGAAGATCCTTCAGGATTACAAGTCCCTCCAGGACATCATTGCCATCCTCGGTATGGACGAGTTGTCCGAGGAGGACAAGATCACCGTAGCCCGCGCCCGTAAGATCCAGAGGTTCCTCTCTCAGCCATTCCAGGTGAGCTTTCGTCATACTTCGATCGAATCTATTCGATAAATCGAATAGACTCGACATTGATATCTATTCGACGCATCCCACTTTCAAGAACGCTTCTGACTAATTTTCTCTTTTTTTTTAAATAAAATCAAGGTCGCTGAGGTATTCACTGGCCATCCCGGCAAGCTCGTGCCTCTCTCTGAGACGATCAAGGGCTTCCAGAAGATTCTCGCCGGTGAGCTCGATCATCTCCCGGAGGTGGCGTTCTACATGGTCGGACCGATCGAGGAAGTCACAGCCAAGGCCGAGACACTCGCCAAGTCATAAGAACCTCACCCCACAACCTAGAGACACGCAGCCCCTTGCAGCAACCATCAGTTATCATCGTCACATCGCGTGTCTCTTCACCCTTGCTCGCGTATCTTCGACGCAACGCGGGAGTAACCTCGTCATTCTCGGTCAACCGCGAAGAACCGACGACGATGAGACGGAGAAGCGAATGAGAACTAAACCACTCACAGTCAGCGCGTAATTAAGAGAAAAATAAAAAAAAACAAGACGAAAAAGAAATATAGAAGCTCGCCCCAACCTCGTCGATCGAGAAACGATCTTCCAACTCATCCGGTGAGGATCGAAACGAATTTATAAAGAATACAAATATAATTACAGACAACCGTGTACGATCGACGAGCGTAGTTCGCGTTAAATAAAACTTGTAATGTTGGAAGATTGTTTTTTGTTTTCTTTTCTTCTCTTTCTCCTTCATTGTTAACTTTCAGGGAAAAAGAATCGACGGGAGGTTGTCGTTCGTACTATCAAAAAAACGCGACAAAAGAAAAAACAATTCTTAATATACACTGTTATCAATGGAGTTGTAATGTGCACTGCGAGGCCGTACTCTGTACTAGTAATTCGTAAGAAAAATTAAATAAAACGAAAAAACAAAGATGATATTATCTCGATTTCCATCATTGCAAAGTACGCCACGAGCGTCTTACAAAACTTGGAATGTGTAATCAGCCTTAGGCCTCTTTTGACTTACAAGGTACTATTCCGTAAAGTACAAAAATATTTTAATTATTAATATCGTAACAATACTTCGGGCTCTCGTTTCGCGGTCGGACGTCCACTAGAAATTGATCATCGGTTCCGTGATTTTGTGCTGGCCGACGAGCATCTGAAAGTGTAGATAAGAAAATTTAATGGTACGTCACATTCCGCGAATGAATCGCGTATGAAAAATGCACGATGGAGAAAAAAAATGACATTAAAGATATCTGTACGAAACTATAGTAATTTACGATACTAGTGCGAAAAAACTTTTTCTGTCGTGTGTGAGTTTGCAGCACGAACCGAGTGTTGCAATCACACGATTTAAGAAAACGTTTTTCGCTCGAGTAATCGTATAAAACATAACTTTAATCGCGAAAGTTTACTCAGAGATTAAAATTCTACAAGTGAAGTGAATTTTTTTTCCCAAAGCAGTGCATCGACAGAGTCTTGCCAAAGATGAATTTTGAAGTCATGCAGATATCTTCGTGGTCATGAAAAAAAATATACACCGACCCTCCAGTGATCGACGCTCATTCCTATGACGTTCTGTACGTTGACCTGTTTTCTGGATCTCTTGGCCTGAGCCCTCATTTCTTTGGTAGTCGGTTCGATAACGAGATTCCCGTCGTCGTCGACCACCTTCTTCATTATTCCGTCGCGCACGAGAAAAGACACGTGCAGCATGTTCTCGACAGTTTTGCCGAATCTTTGAGGATGCAGTATCAGACGGAAGAAGTCGATAGGGCTGCCCGTCTCCCTGCAGCGCTCGGATATCAGAATCCTTATCTTCTGCACGGTCTGCTCGACGCTGTGTTCTTCGGTGTCGGCATTTACGATAGCTGCGGGCCTCCTCATCGGTGCCTGCGCTTCCTTTTTCGCGGGCTGACGCCTTACCGGTGCCGCCTTTTTCTCCAACGGATCGAGGCAGCCTTGAAAAATAATGGTACTAAAGTCACTTTTGGTTAAAAAAATCTACCCTTTCGACTGGATGTGACGTCATAGCGGAAATAAGTCACTTCCGATTTAAACATTTCATTTTTCCACCGGAAGTGACGTTATACCGGAATACATTAGTTCAAATGAGATCATTCATCCGGACGTGAAATAATTCTGTATATTATAATTATATAATATAATTGCAATAATAATGCCGGTAAATCTTCGGAAATCTAATATTCCGGTTTCTAACTTCCATAGTCCATGGCGAGAGCGCAAAGCGCCTGAGTCACATCAACCTGCTAGTAGTCGCCTAATATAATATAATGTAATTTTCTTTAAATATGTTTCACAACGATTTTAATATATTAATATTATATTGTATTATGTTATAGATCAGATTATACCATAAAAAATATCATTTTTTAAAAATATCTTAGCTGACCGGAATTTGCGAAAAGTCACGGAAAAATGATTTCATTGGAACAACCTTGCTAACTTGAACGCGAGGAAAATTTTGGATGTTTTCCTTCGCTACCAATCCGACTGAATAGCTGTTGCACTCAAAACCTTTCGGTTTGGATTGTTACCTGATAGCATGGAGTAGTTGGGCGTTTTCTTGAAGAGCTTAGCCACCTCTTCCTCCAACATCGACCAGTCGATGTCTTCGTTCGTAGTATCGGGCAGCATGTGCACGTAGGACATCTTTAATTTCGAAAGTTGAAAAAAAAAAATTCTTACAAATTTGCGAATGTCAAATTGGCATAACTCACCAACTTTTCTGCAAAGTCTTTGAAATTGTACGGACTGAGCTCTTTGGTGAGCGAAGTGCTGACTGTTTTCAGAACCCTGGAGGAAACCGTCATAACTTGCGAATCCATGACGATCTCGTCCTGGCACGTCGCTGTGCGATCGAATAAATTCATTATAATTATAATAATTAATACAGTCCCTTAATTATCTTTGCGTGTCGGACGAGTTTTCTTCGCACCTTTGTCCTCTATCGAAGCCTCGAGATTTATTGCGTCCGCCTGCTTGATCACCTCCTCGAGGTTCTTCATCGTCATTTCGTTGCTGTTCTCTGAAACCGAATGTTCGTAAAAACGCTCCGTTTTTCCGAAAGAGGAGGAGAAAGAGCGAGACTTACGGAGATTTTGAGCCCTCGAGAGAACCGCCCGAAGGCTCTCCTTGCGTTCCATCGGCGACCGCGAGGACGTCGACGAGTTGGAACTGTGCTGAGAGCGAAGCGGTGAACTACCTGCGTTCGACATTCTGTCGATGGTTTTTCGCGCTCGGACAAACGAACGCTTGTTGTGTCGTGTTGTGTCTGCGATCGAACGATTGTGAGAATCTGTAAATTTTGTGAAACTGAAAATTTTTCACGTCGCAAGGTGAAGGAAAGAAAACGAGCATAAGTACGAACTGCCAATGTTTTTCTACAAGGTTTGTCTCTGCAAATAATCGTCAAATTGTCTCTTCTGCGGGCGTCGCGGAGACAAAAAACGTCCACGATTGACTGCGCTTAAACGCGAAATTGCAACTTGCGAGAAAGAATATTTTGAAAAATAAACAACGCGTGACCGAAGGTCAAGTCGTGCCGAAAACAATGAAGGGGCGACCTGCAAAAACAAATGACGCAGTGCCAAATAGATGGCGATAAGATGCACTTTCGTGAATATTGATAACCGACCGACGGTGGTGGATGCGGTTGGTGTGCGGCTTCGGTGGTCACCAGAGGTGCTTTCGATTTGGCGTTTTTTCGTTATTACAACGTGAGTGCGCATGCGCACAGTCGCTTTGTGATACGGATGCGTACCAAAAAGCGACTGTGCGTATGCGCACTCACGTTGTAATAACGAAAAAACGCCAAATCGAAAGCACCTCAGAGTCAAGCTGAATCGTTCGTGGTCAGTACTTGGATGGGTGACCGCCTTAGCCGTGCACTGAGGTAAACGTCCCAGTAACCGCGCAAGGCATGCGTGTAAGAGAGACGCAAATACGATTTTTCATGCATGTACGGGAACTGGGACTTCGCCCTTAGGTGTGCGGCCACTGGTACTTTTACCTTAACAAGTGTTTTTCTACACTTTTCTACTAATATACAAATAGTCTGGTCCAGTTGACAAAACTGTCGTTTAAATTAGCCCGCCATAGGTGGCGCGGCCGATCGCATGCGGCTTTTCCCGCCAAAACGCGGTCGTGCCGGCAATGACCGTCTCGTCTGCTCGTACTCTCAACGGATCGTAAACAATCGTGATGACACCATAAAAAACATAGTTTTCCCCACGAATTCGACGATGAAAGGTAAATTCCGGCAAAATATCGATAATTTTTTTCTCGTTTAAATTGTGTTTAAATTGCATTATTGTAAACAGATGGAATTCGATCAAACATTCAGTTGCAATGGTAAAGTAAATTGCAACGATTGGCTATTGAGCAAAACGAGTTTTGTCGGCAGAGGTGAATTGGAAGATCTCTTTTTTCGTACAACAAAATATTCACTTTCCGGAGCGAGAATTTCCCTGTTCGATCATGTTCTGCCCGCTTCTGTCGGCGTTCTCAATCTTTCGCACCTTACCAGCTGCATGGAGTAAGTTTTTCGAGATTCATCGATCGTCGAACCACTATCGGGTTTGCGTCGTCGAGTTTCCTGCAGAATTATCGGCGACGTCCAATTATCGTAATTCTGTAAATATCCAATCACGAATAATTTTTTTATGTTTTTGGTTATATTTTTTTCTACAGGATGCAGCTTAAAATACTCATTCGTCACGAGTCGTACGACAGCAAGACTTTCTCATCAAGGAACGATGATAAGGAGGACTTCTTTAAGATAAGAAAATCCATCTGCGACTTTGTCTGTTACATTAGAGCTTATTTGTTCAGGTGAAAAATTTATAAATATCTGTTTTTTAAAATATTTTTTCCAACATTATGATGTGATCGTCCGTTGGTAAAACAGTTTTCCGTCACTGAAAATCAACTTTCGTTACGATTTACCAATATTGCTCTTGAAAACTGTCTTAAGGACATGTGAAACGACTCAGTCGGTAATCAAAATCTGCAATGAATGCGATTCAGAGACCGTAAACTTTTTCTATAAAACATTAGCGTATGTACAATTTACGGGGAAGTGAAATATCGCGGTCGGTAATGAAAACTGTAATGAACTTCTCTCAAGGTGCTCATTTTTTTGAGAAAAAAGCAAATTTGACCCTGCTGCGGTAACACGGTAATTTCGCATCCGGCCTGAATTCATTTTTATCTCAAAAAAATTAGCACCATTGAATAAAGTTAATTTGAAAATTGCAACTATCTGTCTAGCAAGCACAATTTTTTTGTTTTAAGAAAAGTTGTTTTACCGTGGGAGAACTGTAACAACAATTTAAATGATCGTGAGTAATCAGAAACGTTTTTTTATTACAGTTTGCAACAACAATGTCAAGAGGCAAAAGAGTCGTTTGGCGAATTGGACGCCGACCTAGACGAGGCCCTCGTAGCTTTGCGAAGATTCTTCGCGCGCTTGCGCGTTATTCCAGACTCGACTTTTCACTATGCAGCTTCCAATCTTGGAAACAAGGTCGCTATGATTCAATTTATATCGTATAACGAAAAGCCAAAGCCTTTTTACCGACTTTTTTATGCACGGCCGACGCGCCCGTGGAAATGTAACGGCCGAATCGTTACATTTCCGTTATTTAGTAATAGTACATTACGACACTATTACGAAAATTAATTTTTCCTTTAGTGCACTCAACCAGAGTTCCACATGTACCACATGCATCTGGAGCTGCGATGGTTCTTCGTCACGATCGTCGACGCGAGAACAAGCCATTCCCAATCGTCCGATAATCGTTTCGATTATCTGAACGACACACTGCAACTCGTAATCGACGATCTCGTTTACATATCCATGAAGATTTTCGACAGAGTAATTAAATTTATTATCTTTTTTCTATGTATTGAACGGTGGAAACATTTTATGGAACATTAATTGATTAAGTTTTAATATAACTGTTTTCTTGTAGTAATTTTTATTTTTATTTATAGATCCCTCTAACGGACTTGAGGCTCAGAACTCCGTACAGCTGCACATGCTCACGCGAGCTGTGGCTAATGATTCAAATTTTTCTCGAGGACGCCGTCCGAAAAACACAGTGCAAGGTCTTTATACTCGTTCACTTATTTTTTTTCTTCATTCTACCAAATTCAGAATACAAATGAAATAGTTATCAATCCTTCATTTGTTTACAGACTTTTTGGGAATACGTTAATTCATCGTTGGACAGAATTTTGGGCACGAACGACGATCCGGTCGATAGAAAAATCTATTGGCATTGTGCGGAGGAGGAGTTTCCACGTTCGAAAAATCGTCAATTATTTTCCGCTTGGCTGATCTATAATCTGGCGCTTTTGCATGGTTATGATTGCTATGGGGTCTACGTCGGGAACACGTCGACGAGGGTACAATAATTGATTTGCAATTTTGCGTTTCTCGATTTGTTTGCGAAAAAAATCATTATATAATTTTTTTTTTTCAAGATCGCGCCAAATTACGAGGAGTTCGACAAAATTCTGAAAAGTTATGCGAGGAAAGGCGTAAAGGACGATGATCGTGATGAGTTGGACGACGAGCTTAGAATTATGATACCGATGCTTCGCGTTCTCGTCAACGAGTGGTGGCCTCCACGCGTACAAGTCATATACTTTCTGTGGGATTGCTTTCATCGACGACTCGAACAACCTTTTCTGCTACAGACTGCCGGCCCTTGGACTGTCTCCATCGAGAAGTAAAACAAATAATAGAAAGAGAAAATAACAAGTTTTAGCCATTTTTTTGCTTCTTCATAGAAGAGGAAGCTTTGCGCACAGCTTCCTATATGAGGAAACCAAAATCTATCAACGACTTTCTCATAGAGAAAGCCATGCGCAAAATTGTGATCAATAAGGAAGCCATGACCAAATTACCTTGCACTTTTTTTCGAATACTGCAGGATATTTACATTCCCGTTCATTTTTATTAAGTTTAATTTGTTAACTTTCATGTTCATAGAAAAACTCCTGCGGAAATTTTAAAACAAATTCGCGAGAGAATTGATGGAAACCTTGATCAGTCCAAGGAGTCGAGCTACGGAATGTTCTTACGATTTCTCGGTGAGTCAATAATTTTATTCGAAATATCGGGATTTTGGAAGGTTTCTTACTGTGACAATGTTAGGACTTCGGAAACATCCATACCAGAGCTGGCCAGTACGCTTAGCGCCATGCACCTAATTGCGAAAAATACTTGATACTTCAAGTACTTGCGATAATTTGCACTTTTATATCCATACCGTTTATAAAAAAATATTACAGTGACAATCAAAAAAAAAATTATCCCATACCCAGGCACCTTTCTGAAGAAGATGTACTACAAAAACGATCCGCGATACTGGAATCAAGTGAAGGGACGCATATACTCGAAATTTTCAAAGAACAAAGTTCAAGAGTTCAACGAAGCTGGTTTATACAATTTCATATCACTTTTTCTAACGCTTGCGGTTACAGCCGATACGACTAATCTTGTGAGTTTGTTTCCTTGCGTTACATAGCTTAGAAAAAAATTCGGGAAAATGGAAAATAAAGATGCACGATTGAAATGTTTCAAGTGCACAGTGATGCTCGATCTTCTTCCACCCGTTGAAAAATTGACCAACGAAAATGGAAAACGTTACAGTATCATCTGGAAAGGAAAACTCGCTGTTCTTCTCCTCTACAACGAAAATTCCATGAATCTCGAGCGTATCTCGAGCAACTTTACGAACGTGGTAAATGCGATTTAAATTTATGTTCTTAATTCTAATATAATGGAGCAAAAGATTAATTTTTATTTTTCTCCGTCGTAATTCAGTTAAATGTCATCAGTTGCTGTAAGGATGAAAACGCGCGATCGATGATGTCGAGTTTCGTCGAGACCTTCGGTCGAATTATATCCTCGAGCAAGGAGCTCGAGAACGGTGAGTATTTTTTCATCGGTGGATGGATCGAGAGATATCTTCAAGAGTGTCCGAAAAATCGTATCGAGACTCTGATAAAAATATTGCTCGAAATCTTCGAGAAGTGTTCTCGTTTGGAAGGTTCACGAAACAATTCGGGTAGGTTTGAATTTTTTTTCTTTTTAATTCGCAATTTTTTTTCCTATTGGTATCCAAATTGTTGCGTTCAAATTGTTAGGCGTTTCGAAGCTCATCAATGCCCTCTGGTCATTCGTCGCCGGCCGAGTTCGCCAGCTCGTATTCGAGCCTCCGATAACCGGTGATCATTATGTTAATATCGCGAAACTGGCCGTGGCGTTTACTATCGAGGCGGTGAAAAATCCCGCAACGGCGAAGCGTCACAAACACTCAGCTGCTTCGCTCTTCCAGCATTTCACATCGTCAGTTACCGTCAAAGACGTCAGGTGAATGGAAAATAAATTAACCATTAACGAAAACCCAGAAAATTCAAATTCGCCGTTGATGCAAATTTTGTTGCAGAGTAACTAAGTCCTACACGGCCGCAATTTTACGAAGCGATAGCATAATCGAAAACTTGAAAATCGAAGTAAAAAATTTCGATCTGACGATCATTCAAGTGAGCATTTCGAATTACGATATTTTTTAGCTCCTCAGTCGTTAGTTGTCTCTTCCGACCGTTCGATTATTTTTTCTAGGCATGGATCAAATGCTGCGTTCTCGGGCAAGACAAGAGCGAGGATGAAGAAATGAAATTCTTAAAAAATCGGATTTCGTGTATTCCGGAAATTCATAAATTATTCGCCAGTCAAGCGGAAATTTTCCAATTCGAGACGATGGAAGAATCAATTTTCGTGTTCATCACAGCCCTCGCGAGGCTTCGAAGTTCGTTGGAGGTATTTAATTGCTTGTTGAGTCATTTTTATAATAATAATAATAAACTTAATATAATCGACAGCGGTGGTGTGCGATTGGTGCAAAAAAGTTAATAAAATTAATAATAATGATTATTATTATTATTTTATCTTGTAGACGGAACAGGAGCGTAATTTATTGGACTCGCGAGTCCGCTTGTACTTCAACAAAATCGACAAGTGGGCGCTCGTTTCGATAACCGAGGAAACCAAAGAAACCGATCAGGCTTTCTGGATCTACCGATGCGTCGGAACCCTTATTTTGTGCTGCTCTCCGATGTTATACGTGAAAGTATGCACGACCATTTAGTTAATTAGATTACATTTACATAATTACAAGATTTTTTTGTTTAATTTCAGAATCAACCGAACAACGCTTTACGAATGCTCGTCAACAGATTTGTCCTACCGATCGAGCAATCTCCACAGACGTTCCTTAAACACTTGGGAAAACGTATATTTTCCATGATTTTGCTGGGCATCGAGATTCTCAGTGCACGAAGCGATATCTCCCTTCAAGCTCTGATCCGCGACCTCTTCGAGGCTTACTTGCCTCTTCTCGTCACCGAAAATATGGGCAATTTCAAAATAGCCGAGTCCCTTCTTCGATGCTTCGTCGACGCCAAGATCGACTTCTTGCGTCTAATCTTCGAGAAATTAGCTGCCAGTTTCATCATCGCCCACGGCGATAATTCGACACACAAACATTGTTACTTGGTGGGTTGAATAAAAATCCTGTCGTAATTATTTGTTCGATCTGTTTTTGCTTCCTCATAGAGGAATTTATGTTTTCGACATTTGACGCGGGAATTAACAAACACTGTAGAATTTTTGGTATTAAATTTGGGCGAAAGTGGATCTAACCGTTTAGATTTTATAAGATTACGATTTTTTTTAACTTTCGATGAACAACAAAAAGTATCTGTATACTTTTGTCACAGGTTATGCAGCTGCTGAGAAATTTGATGAAATCCGGCAAAACTTATGGCAAACACGTAACCGAGTTCATCACTGCAATTTGCGTGCCAAACGTTGTCTCGTGTTACTTCAAAGTTCACAACCTTCATCCACACAGACAGCAGACACTGGATTTAATTGGCGACGTCACGACGAATCCTTATCACCGCGAAGATGCCTTGCTTCGGTAATGCGCGACGAAATTTTTCAAAATTGCATAGAAAAGTCGTTTGGAACGATAACTTTTTATTAAATCACTCAACTTTTTTTTTCTTTTTCAATTTCAGAGACAAGTTCAAGAACGCTGTTGTCGCTGTCGTCATGAATTTCGTTACTTTCAATGCGCAAGGGACGTTCGACTTTTTGCGCTCGATGATAAAGATCAATCGAGAGATCGTCGACGGGACCCTCCCGCAGATTGAGAGGACTGTTGTCGATCTGGAAAATTTTCGAAGACCCAACGCGGCCTCACTCAGGTAAACGTCGCGGAAAGTTTACTCGAATCTTCACCTCTAAATTCTATTTAAAAAATAATAATAACAATAATTTATTTATCGACTTGCAGGTATTCGTTGAGTCAATTCCGGAATACTTTAAACATGCCCTGAGCGGCTCGACGAAGCGAGAGTAGAAAAAAGTGGATATCGCTATCGAAGTCGCCCGACCTTTTTTTTCTCGTAAACTAGCAAACGGGTAGTGAGAAAGAAAATTGTCCGTTATTCGCAGAACTACCGGCAAATTCGTCGATTATGTTAACCGACGGATGCGCCGCTGAGCACCGCAACTTAACTCGACAAACTTCAACTTCGCCCGGTACTTTCTGCTCCCCTGTGCGAAGCGGTTGAACGTATCACCGATGAATAAATAATGAAACGAAACGAGCTGCGAACGCGTTCGGGAACGACGTGAAAGAATCGAATTCATCCGGTAGTAAAATACTACCGTGGATAAAAAAAACTGCTCGTATGACGAATATCTCGAGAGAACTGGCGGGGACAAAAAATTCGACGTTCAGCGCACGAACTGCACGAACGCGATTATTCGAAATAGCAGCCTAACAGAGTGCGTTACGTTACTTCAAACTTTCAACCCTTTTTCTCGTAAATTGCAGCGAAAGAAGCGAACAAAGTTGGCGGAATTGTTCACCGAAGTTCGCCGGGAATTCGTCAATTATGCTGAACGATGACTTCCGAGGGTATAGAAGAGAAGAAAAGAAGAAACGGAAGATACTCATTGGTCACGAGTAGCTAATCGGAGGAAACTACTCGCGAACTCTAATAGCTACGATCGGATACTTTTTTCAACATCTCCGACCATGCGATAACAGAATATCGAATGCGAAATCGATCGATTCCCAGTTCGAGAAAGTGCTCAGTCGTCCGTCGACCATGAACGAGTCGAGAAGAAAACGCCTTCGCTGGAACGAGGAGACCGTCTACGCTCTTGGACTCTACAAATTCATAGGACGAAGTCTAGGCATCTGGCCACTGAGATGCAACGATATCGAATCGAGGATACGGTTGCTCGTCATTGCCGCCCTGCAAGTAGGCGATCAGCGCGTTTCTTCTTTCTCCCCGGAACTGTAACGCAGAACCAAGAGACGCGGTAGCGTCTCGACGCCAAGTACTTAAAAAGAAGCGATTTTATTTTGAAGCGATAAGCCACCGTGTCGTTGTACTCTAATGTGTCGGAAGTGAAATCTTTTGATCGGTGATACTTGAAAACGAAGTATCGGGTCGGAATTTCGACGACACTTTTGTGATATAATTCGGGCAGAAGCTTTCCAACGCGTCCAATTACGAACATAACGGTTCGGCGGATGCTGTCGTTTATACGCGGTTTCGACTATGAAAATGTAAAATTAGATTAAAAAAAAAAAATATAGTATATATTTTTAAAATTTCTAACTCTTACCGAAAAGAATAAAGCGCCTCGATGTTAAGTAATCGACAAAATGTAACGATATTTTTTTAAAGCGAAACCCCCTACCGTGTATTTATACTCCAAAATACCGGAAGTGAAATCTTTTGATCGATGATACTTGAACCGATCGTAATTGTTCGGCGGATGCTGTCGTTTTTACGCGATTTCGGCAATGAAATTATAAAATTATCATTATTTTTAAAAATCGCTATCTTCTGCCGAAAGAAATAAAAATCTTTGTACAGTGTTACGACGATAAATTAATGAAACGATTAAACGAGGAACAACATTGTTGCAGATAATCATGAGCTACAATTTGATCCAGGAGATAATGAGCGGCTGCATCTCGATCTTCGACGCCGTAGACTTCATCGGTCTTCTAGGGACGAACACGGTCTGCATGCTGAAGATATGGGTGATTCGTCTGAACGAGAAAAAGATGCGTCGCATACTGGAATCGGCGGTGAACGACTGGTCGATGGTTCGCGACGAGTCTCTGGACGTAATGCGCAAGTTCGCCTACCGTGGAAAATTCGTCTCCATATTTCAATTGAGCGTCGCGCATCTGGCCGCTGGATTCATCATCGTCGGTGCGCTGCCCACTCTCGGAAGAACGACGGAACGTGCTACGGACGTTGAAAATTTTACCGTCGTGGAGTGGAGAAATCTTCCCATGGCAACCGGATGCTCCGTCGTTAACGCGCCGATATTTTTTTACCTCGGTCTCTACGTTCTGCAATTCGTTCAACTACTGTGCGTGTGCGCATGCAACTTCGGTACCGATTCGCTGTTCTTCGGTATCGCCATGCATCTCTGCGCCCAGTACGAACTTCTCCGAAACGACATCGCGGAACTGGATCGACACGACGGCGAGAAAAAATCCAAACGCCGATTCGTCACTCTGATTCAGAGACACAATCATCTCGTTCGTCTCGTGAACTTCGTCGAGGATGTTTTTCATCCCATTATACTCGGGCAGCTCGTCGCTTCGAGTTTGCACATCACTCTTCTGGGTATGCGGAGAATACCGTCAGCGTTCAAAATATTTCATTTTCTTTGGGGAAAATTTATTAACGATGTTTTGGTGATATATGAGGAGAGTGGGGCACAGTGAACTACGCGAGATATCCTTGGTGGTTTGAGCTGCACAAATTATCACATTTTTTTATCGGGCAATGAGATAAATTAGATTCAATTAGGTCTAATAGACATTTGATGACAAGTCGTGGAGAAAGTAGTTAAAATTGTGTTCGGGTTTGGGTGGATAATAGTGAGCAATTCGGTAATTTTACCAGTATTTGCATAAAAACATTAAACATTAAATTTCATAAGATTTTTCTTAAGTGTAGTCACAAAAAAAACTGACACACTGTGCCTTACTCTCTCCTAATTTAAAAAAAATCGTATATGTAATAAGGAACTTCTCCCAATTAAGGATACCGTTATAGACTTCACGTGGCAACTTCGTGATGGCATTCGTTTACTTAATTTTTACTCCATTGTATTTTGATATAATTTTTTTGTTTTGTTTTGTTTCTATTCTTTTCGTTAGGCAATTTTTTAACATCTTTTTTCAGGTATTCAAATGCTTTTCGCCCTACGAGACCACTACTATACGACCCTCCTCTACTCGCCGACCGGCATAATTCTTCTTCTGCTTCAGCTGTGCATGTACAGCTTCGTGGGCGATTGTCTCTCGGCGCAGGCGAAAGAAATGCGAAACGCCGCTTACAACTGTTCGTGGTACAATTTTTCACCGAGCTTCGCGAAAGACGTTATGTTCGTGATAATGCGAAGTAACGACTCGTTTCATCTTACAGCCGGTAAAGTTCTTCGCATGAACATCGAAGGTTTTACGCGTATTGTAAAAACCATGGCGTCGTTCTTTTCGGTAATAAAAATAACGATTATGGGATAAGAATTATTGATTTTATGCGTATATTGAGTTTATATATATTTACATATATTTCAGAAATATTTTGTAAGATTTGAAATATTGAAAATATTTCAGAAATTTTATCGTTACAATATTACCAAATATTATTTTCATATATTTCAGAAATACTTCGGAATATTTGAAACATTGAAAATATTGCTGAAATGTTTTAAAAATATTTCGTACTATGTATATGGATAAATCAATTAAGTTGGTCCGTATCATTAAAATAACCCACAACCAGTCAAAGCTATTGTATCGACTTTACATTATATCGATTATTGTTTTATCTATATCGTTCGGGGGGAAATACCGAAATCCGGGATTTTTACCTGTGACCTTGGAAGGGGTTAATAATCGGTATGTAAAGTACCGATGTTAGGTGGGGGTGTCCCCTCTCCTTCGCCCGCAAAGTCACGTGACCCGATAATAAAAGGATCTGCGAATCTCGCACATGTTCATTGAGGACTCGCTGCCTCGCGCCAACAACTTCTCAGTTAACATTTTGAGATCTATAAAATTGATCGTTTCGACGTTTATCGAAGCAACGTAGTTAGTCTCCGTTGTTAAGTGCCTCAAATTATCGGAGCAGCTCGAAACATCAGGTAAACTTTTTTCACTGACAAAGTTGAGTTTTATTCGTTATTTACGATCAACGGTAACTTTACCGTTTATAAATAGTCCCACTTTTGCGTGACAACTTCCGATTTGCCGACTGCAATTTTCAGTTGCAGGTGCGCGTTTTACCGGTCGTTTGCGGACACTGCGATCCGATTGGAACGGCCATGTTACGATTTTGACGCATCCAAATGCCAAACAGCGATGTCCCCGAACGATCTCGACAGTTTGGCTTCCGCGGTTCGCGAAGGAGACTTAGTAGGTACAGAAAAATCAATTAAACGTTTGAACCGAAGTTATCCGCCGCCGTGGTCGGAAGGTTACGATCTACTGAGCTACGCCATAACGAACAAGCATCGAGAAATCGCTATAAAACTTCTGCAAATCGGTTGCAAAGTGAACAGCAACGATGTCACGCGCAGACACAACGCCGACACGCCGCTTCACACGGCCATCAAATATTACGACATAGAACTCGTGAAATGGCTTTTGGCGAGAAACGCCAATGTCAACGTACGGAATCAAGATGGCGCCACTTGCCTGGACCTAGCGGCGAAAGAGAATTTCGCAAGCATTCACGATATTCTTTCGAACCACGAGAGGTACGTGAATTCGATAAATTTTTCCGGCAAGATCTATCATCAGCACTACACACCGATACACTACGCCGTTGAGGAGGCTAACGAAGAAAAAATTAAGTTCCTGATGGAGAACGATCGTTGCGTCGACAGCAGAGACCTGTACGGTAAAACACCGTTGCACATCGCCGCCGAAGCGGGGTATCTGCCCATAGTCGAGTATCTATTGAAAAACGAGGCCTCCATAGATTCCGTGTGCACAACGAGGTTCAATCGAAGATACACGCCTTTGCATTTCGCCGCCTCCGAAGGTAATGCCGAGATGGTGAAATATCTGCTGAGCGAAGGCGCGGACGTTGACGGCAAGACCACGCAAATAACGCCACTTTACATAGTCACTGAGAGAGGTAACGAAGAGGTTGTGAAACTGCTGTTGGAACACGGAGCCGACGTCAATGCTCGTGAGAAAAATGGCAAGACGATACTTTACGTTGCTTATGAAAATGGAAATGTGCCTGTGGTCGAACTGATCATAAAATCCTGCCCGGACGACTTGCGCGCCAACGACGACGCGAATAATTACCAAAGACGTTGCGGAGGATTGCATGTGGCGGCTAAAAATTGGAATCTGAAGATCGCCGCTAGATTCATTACCGACGGAGCGGACGTCAATGCCAGAGACGAAAACGGAAGAACTCCGTTGTCTTACGCGATCGAAAGCGCGCTGTCGAGGAAAAGCGACCTGTCTTTGATCGAACTACTCTTGTCGAACGGGGCTCGTGTAAGAGACTGTCCCGAATTTCTTCACACTGCTGTCGCAAAATCGAGCGAGGAACTGCTCGATATTTATTTCAAGAGCAACGTCGATATCAATATCGACACTCTCGACCGGTATGGCAGAACAGCGTTGCACGTCGCCAGCAAACATCGCAATTCTGAACTCTTGGAAATATTGCGGAACAACGGAGCTGAGATCGATCGCAAGGACTCCAATGGCAAAACGGCCCTACATTTTGCTTGCGAAAAATTTTTCACTGTCGATTCGGCGGTTATCGAAGCATTGCTGAGGCACGGTGCGGACGTTCGGGCCACGGACGAAAATGGCACAACGGCCCTGCATTTCGCGTGTGAAAATGGTACCTGCGAGTCTGTTGAAATTTTGATAAGACACGGTGCCGATGTTAACGCCAGGGAAGAAAATGGCAGAACGCCACTGCATTTTGCGTGTCGAAATGGCCATCCGAATTTTTGCGCCATTTTGTTGAGGTCGGGTGCCGATGCTCGTGCCAGAGATGAAAATGGCAACACACCGCTGCACTACGCGTGCGAACAGAGTAATCCGGAAGTTGTCAAAATTTTGGTCAACCACAATGTCGATATTAATTCGAGGGACAAAAATGGCGTAACGGCTCTTCACCTGGCAGCCGAAAAGTGTCGAGACAAAGTCGTGGAGGTCTTGCTGAACAACGGCGCCGACATTAACTCGAAAGACGAGAGTGGAGCAACGGCGCTTCTACGAATTCCCGACCATAATTCTTGTCTCCATGTGGCTGTTCGGGCGACTGCGCAGTTTTTCTACGACCACATAATGAAGATGACGATTGCCAATATGCACGTGACTGAGCACAATTTTCGATTAAACTTTGACACCCACAAGGCAAGTGGTTACAAAATGGAAATAAAAAAAATGAAGAGGGACAAAATTCTCGATCACAATATAACGTTTTATGACATTTTGCGAAGGGGAAGAAATCGAGTGGCGATGTACGCGAGAAACGAGAGTGTCGTCGAGGCTTTCGAATTGGGTGATTACAAGAGAAAATTTCCACTCTATTCGAACATGCTTAGAGATAAATTCGAACAGGGAATTAAGCGGGAGGTTTTTTTAAATTTTGGCGTGATATCATTTCATTCTTTCGTGTACGAATTACCAGAGGTTTTGATTCTCGACATCTTTGAATTTCTCGACAACGCGGCATTGGAAAAATTCGTCAGAGCTTGTTCCGAGAATTTTGGCGTTGATATTTGGGCGCGAAAACTTACAATCGCGATAGAAAGAAGTAAATGTTCGTAGCTTTGCAAAATGTCACAAAATAAGACATTTTGAAAATTCATAGAGGTGTGCAATCAATCGATTTTATGATAATTAATAACAAAATTCTGATGTTTTATAGTGTTGACGTAAATGATGTACAAAATTCATACACAATGTATATATAAATGTGTATAGTATAAGGATTTTACATGTATCGATGGTAATTAATATAAACTCGAGACAGACAGATGTTCGCACTATACTATATTTATGTCAATAAAATTTTTATATCATAACTAATTGTGTTTGTCGATCTTCAGCTTCAAATACGTTATTCCAGCTGGTCCGGAGTTATGAAGAGACGTTTATAATTCATTCAGAAATAGGACACACGCTGATAACGGGGCGTTATTCCTGTTGAGTGTCAAAGTATTATTCCCTATGCTCGAAAACACTCGCATTGGACATTCGAAAATTTTTTGTTTTTCACTATTTCCGCGATAAAATGGAATTTGTTTTTATGAAGTCACGGCCGGTTTGAAAATCCCAATTTTTCACCGGAAGTGCCGTCATTAAGGAAAACTTTACTTCTGTTTTTTAAATCTCAGTTTTTCACCGGAAGTGACGTCATAGAGGAAAATATTACGGTTTAAAAATCTCAGTTTTTCACCGGAAGTGACGTCATACCGGAAGTGATGTCACAGTGGTACTATTTTTCTTCCCTCTGAAATTTAAAGCAGTCTTGCAATGCCATCTACAGTTATAAGATTCATGTATTTGGTGTTTCTCCAACGTAGTTACTTTTTAGCGGAAATGAGTTTTGCCTGAAACAACTTTGTCGTAAATGATACCCTTACCGATTTGACGTACAAGGCGCAGGCGCAATAACGTTCTCTAGCATTTATGATGAAGTTTTAGGATAATAATAAAAGGAGGAGCTCTGAAAAAACGGGCATCTGTACGGTGCGTAAAGGCGTCTCTAAAAATTGTATTTTCATTTTTATCGCCGAATCGAAACCAGTTCGAATAATCTTTAGCAATAAGATTCATTGTTTATGAAACAAACATCAGCCTTGTTCGAATCGAAGTTGTTTGTTGGTTATACGTTGTCTTTCATAATGACCGAGTGCTTCGTGAGTGTTTCTTCGGAACAGAAATTGGCGACAAAGAATTCATTAGCTCTATCGTAATTTATCGTCGGGAAATGCATAGTGTCAAGCTCCCAGTCACACACAGCAGATGACGTAATGGAGCTTAAGGTGTGGGTGGAGGGTATACAACGGATCGTTTGCGGTGTCACGGAATCAACGACCTGTCAGGTACGTTCTTTTTTTTATAATTTTTTTTTCATTTTCTTTCTAGACGATCGTGTGCAAAAAAGATTAATTTCATTCTCTTTTTTTTCTTCACGACTAAAAATTTATCTTTTCCTTCATCAAAAATTTGATCTACAAAATGTTGATATCTTGCAAACGCTAACATACCCAACTTGTACTTTTCAATTCGAGCTTGTGTTCAAATGTTTGTTGTACGCTCGTACTTAAACAAATTGCGGTTGCCTCGGTTGTTTTTTGCAAGGTACTGCAAAGAAACCTCTCGATTTTTGCTCTCGGAAAATAGAAAAATTTAAGTTCATGGAACTGAAATATGTTCCATGAACTTAAGTTCATGGATATGAAATTATAAAAATTGAATTTCTATGAAATTAACGTGATAAGAAAGTAATGTTTATGAAATTTGAAAAAATTGAATTTTTGTTAAATTGAAATAATTAAAAGGCAATTATTATGAAATTGCACTGATTAAATTTCGATGTTTATTATATTGAAGTGACAAAAATTTAATTTGTATGAAATTGAAATGACAGAAATTTAATTTCTATGAAATTGGAATGATAAAGATTCGATTTCTATGAAACTGAAATTATAAAAACTGTATCGTTTTCAGGACGTTGTTTACGCCCTTGCGCATGCAACAGCTCAGACCGGTCGCTTCACTTTGGTAGAACGCTGGCGCACCAACGAGCGACTTCTGGCACCCCATGAGAGTCCTGTTAAAGTGAGAAACAATATTAAACAACCTATTCTAATACAACAATATAACACTTATTCCTACCGCTAAACATTTGATACAAATCTTGTGTGAGGACTTTTCATAATTCAATGTTTTTAGAACAAGAGCGAGTAATTATAATAATAGTGTGTAGTTTGAAACAAAAAATAATAATAGTAGAGGGGATTTATTCACAACAGAGAAAATTTTATCAGAATAAATAAACATCCTTATGACATATTTTTTAAACATTTTTATTTTTTCACTGTTAACAAAATACAAAAGGAAATCCTCAGGACAGCTGCATATGACATCTTATTAACACACATTGCCAAAGCGCCATCTATCGTTCGTCAGTCCGTAAAATAATAATAATAATAATTGTTCATTCCCTAGATCTTGATGAAATGGGGAGAATACGCCTCCGAGGTGCAGTTGATCCTTCGTCGCTCGACGCCGGAGGGCAACAAGACTCAGGCGGCGTTGGGAGTTCACGTGACTCAGGGTACGCGTTCGAGCGGCCTGCCGGGATCCTCGACGGAGCATCCGACGGCGGGTAACGTCCACGAAGATTTCAAGTCGACAATTGGAACGACGGATTTCGAGAACAGCCCTGGAGTTCTCGAACGAAATCGCGATGTACGGAAGTCTCTGACGTTCAGCGGACTTCACGGAAACGCCGGCGAGAGCAACGCTGAGGTAACGCCTTGCGTCTGAATATCCACGAGGAATAATTAAAGATCGAAATATTTCTAATAAAAAATAAATACAAATTATAATCGTTTTCAGGTACAAATAGAAAATGTTGCCATAGTTCAGCCCACACCGCAATCGAAAACTAAGGAATTCGGTGCTCGAAAAGCTGCTCATAACAAAAATGCTCAATCGCCGACAGGAACCCCGGCGAGCGAAGGTATTTCATTCTATCAGCTCCATTCTTTCGATGAGAGTTCAGAGAATCGGATTTTTCACAAATATCAACTATTTTTTTTTATGATAAATGAAATTGTTGACACTATCAGGTAGCATATACATGCCGCACAAAAAGGTCCGTGAGTTGCCGCCTTACAGGGATCCCCCCGGCCCAACATCGCCGTTGAGAACGTTACCGCCTTACCGCGATCCACCACCACCGAATTCGAGTAGTCCTGGCAGATCGCAATATCAAGGAGATCTCAACAGCGGCGGTACGCCTCACTACAAAGAAAACCAATCGTCACCAAGGAACTCAACGAGGCTGAAGAGAAATCTCGTTCAGGTAATGTAAATCGAATTTCCGAACCGATACTTTCGTTTCTGACTATCGTATACTTAATTGCTGCTGCGACTTGTTTTATTTTTATTTTCAGTCGTTTTTATTTTTAGTAGTTACGTGTTCTATTTTTTTCTTGTTGTTATCCTTTCTTTTCCTATTATCTGATTAATTGTTACACCGTAAAAAAATTAGGTTTGAAAATTAATGAACGGTATTAGAAGCTTTTTTACATGAACTGTTTCTGACATTTTTTATTTTTTATGTTTTGTTTCATTACCGTTGATAATTCGGGTCTCAAAACACGATGTTAACGTTAATTTAAAGTCAGTTGACACTACGTTAACACTGTGTGCTGTGCTTGCAGGAGTTTCAGGAATCCAAAGTTTCGCCACAATTGGGTTGTTCCGGTTCCGGGCAATCGCCGAACATGGTAACGGTCGCTTATACTCAGCGGTACGTTGAACTCATACGACTAGTCAACAGGCAACGAGACACTATAAACGCCCAGCAAGCTGATCTCACCAAGGTAATATGTCCTGCTTGCCTCCTTCCTGAACCGCAACAGAAGCAACAGACGCGTGAATAATAATAATATTTTTTGCAGTTTGACGCCGAAATTGTTTACTGGGAAACGAAGAATCGCGAGCAGACCCATCAGATGGATTTTATCTCTCAGGAGGTGAATCGCATCGAATCAACCGGTCGGGTTATCGAGGAACAAGTGAGCATCGATTCGATATGATTAATTTTTATGTCGATCGAGATCCAAAAAAAAATTAATTTCATTATAAAATAAAATTGACAATTGGGTCCGGCGTATTTCCAGGCAATGTTTCGATGAATAAAAAAAAAAAATCATTGTTCTCAGCTGAAAGACCTGGCGCACGCGGAAGAGGAGAGCGAGATAGTTCGACAGCAAGAGAAAACATTGAAATCAGAAATAACTCTGCTCAGATCTAAACTAGCCAATTGCGAGACCGAATTGTTGCAGTGCAAGAATAAAATCAGGTAATTGAACACTCTTCGGATGTAACCAGAAGTTTTGTGTCGACGGTAAAATTGTTTATATCCGACGGTAAAAAAATATTTTTGTGGAAAGTTTCGAATCGTTAATTTGCTGTGTGCAGATTGGTGATGGAAGAATTGGCACTGGAACAGCACAGCATGAGCCGCGAGTTGGACGAACGTCAAGTGCTGGAGCGAAAGATGATCGGCGAAGTGGAGCATCTTCAAGAAGAAGTTGAACATGCCAAACAGTCGACGGAACTGGCGTGTCAGTGCGCCGAGTCGTTGAAGTTCGAAGTCAGCAGCCTCGAGGCGGCTATAGTCGAGAAAAAGATGCAGGTCGAGCGTCTAGTTACGGACATGAAAGAGGCCAATCTTCAGAGTCTAACGGTCGCTTGTCAGGACGAGCAAGTCAAACATTTGTTGGAAGGTAAATTATAACTCTAAAAATATTACTCCGTGCGAACATTCTGTACGATACTCGTGCAAAAAACTATTTCTTAACTCGTGCGATTGCAAAACTCATCTTTCGCTCGCGCTGCAAACTCATTTTATCGCACTAGTATCGTAAGGTACTATTTTTTCCGACATCGCTGAAATAACCACATTCCTTGCGTGCAATACTGATTGTGTTATTTTCAAACGTTCCATTGTATTCACAGGTGCACAGAAGCCGGGTAGCACGCGCAAAATCATTGGCTCACCGAGACAATTGGAAACGGCTGTTCCGACCTCGAAAAATCCGCACGGTGTCTGGGTGTAACAGAAGCCAAGGATGAAACAGCGTCGGAGGCTCGGCTTCGCGGTGACTAAAAATTCATCTGTATCGTATCTTTTTTTTTAGCACCAACACCATTAAAGAATTTTTGTCTAATTATCGGCCCGATGTTTAGGTAAGTGATTTTTCGATGATCGATCGGATCGATCGAATTGGATCAACGTACGCGATCAAAATTAATTTAAGATTTTTATTTGTGACCTCCGCACCGAGGACACAAACGGAACAATACAAAAGTGATGCAACTTTTTCGCTTCTCTAGTGGAGCACCCGTTTAGATCGATTGAATCTTGTTGCGCAAACCTTATATATATATATATATTTTACCGTGAAAGAATTATCGGAAACGAGCCCACAGTTTGACATAGAATAGCTCGACCTGTTTTTAAGGCTTAGATCTCAGATTCTAAATAGTTATAATACACGTTCAATTGTCTGTAGGATACGATGTCTTTACTCGTCAATCGTAATCGTAGGATAACAATATAACGTAAAAACCTCACATATCGGACCAGAAAGAGATAAATTATATAAATTTGTTGCAAACCTCGAATGAGAGCGACTTCAATCGAATCAAAATGCCATATACATGCGTGATCATAGTGTATTATATCGGAATGGCAAGATTTGCCGATGTACAAGAAAAGAAAAGTGTTATATTCACCATCGTCATCCTGACGATAAATGTTAAGATTTATATTAAACACGTGTGTATTTAATATATAAATTTTGAGTCGGAGAAAAAAAATGTTTTATCAAAAATGATGTACGCAATAAACTTTGCGAATCAAGCTATCGACAGAGAATATCGAATAATCAAACGATGACTATGAAAGCGGACAGCTAAGCTGTCTTAGGATAGAAACCCACCTTTAATTTCAAACGAGTGCCCGTGTAATTTATCGGAGAAGCATTTGTCGCTATGTTGTACATTATTACGCAGTTTAATGTAACTACGTTATTTTATAATGTACCGCTGTATAAATTAATATATTATTTTTAGTTTACCGTAGTCACTGCCATTATCGATAACGTCAATAACGTTGATTGTTTAGTTGAGTCATATCATCGCCTAACGCAATGTGTTTTATTGTATCGAATAAATCTTTAAATATTTATTCAAAATGTTAATTTCTTCTTTGCAATATCTTCGTGCCGATTCCAGCGGTTTTTTTACGTGGTTTGATGTGTTCAATTTTCGTTCGATGTGCGCATGGTTCGAGACATTGCGTAAAGAAACTTCACATATAAAAAAAAGGATAAACTATTTTTAAAAAATGGCTGATATGCTCAATTTCTTTCAATTTTCGACGCTGAAAAGATTGAAACTTAAGTTTGGTCGAGAATAAATTCTTCGCATGTCATGTATTATCAAATAAATATATTTGGCGAACGTTCCTCTGCATTTGATTCAGAAACGGTACTATTGTATGAGGATGTGATATCGGTTATCATTTTTTTTTTGGTAACAGTTTTAACATTCATTTCGTGTCCAGTTTGGAGTGCTTGGATTTTTTGAACGATTCGATGTGCGCACCATTGGTTCGAAGAATGTCATAAAGAAAATTCGTATATAAAAAAACAGAATAAACTACCAACGGATAGGATAAACTATCAACAAGGATAACATCGATAACGTTGATTACTTGAGTCATATCGTCGCCTAACGGGATGTGTTTTGTTGTATCGAATCATTCTTCGCCATATCTTCGTGGCGATTCCGGCAATTTTTTTTTTTCTTCATGATTGTCTCCGTTTCCACCGAAGGCTGGCCGATGTGCTAAATCCTTTCGAGTTATTTCGACGCTGAAGGGATTAAAACTTAACTTTGGCCGGCAATAAATTCTTCACAGATCGTGTAATATCAAATAAATATATTTGGATAACGTTCCTCTGCATTTGATTCAGAACCGGTACTATTGTACGAGGATGGCATATCGGTTATCACTTTTTTTTTTTGGTAACAGTTTTAACATTGTTTTCGTGTCCAGTATGGAATGCTTGGATTTCTTGAACGATTCGATGTTGCGCACCATTGGTTCGAGAAATTGCATAAAGAAACTTCGTATATAAAAAAAAGGATAAACTATCAACGGTCTAAAGGTAACTACAAGTTTCTCTCGTCTTAAATAATCATTTGGTGGCTTTCCATCGGAGGATTTCACGAGTGCGATTGGTTCAACAAGTACACATGGCGTATCGCGGCAATGTTCGTCCGTTCAGTCCGCCAATCGAGACACATTACATGAATCTTCGCTGAATCCGTGCAGGAGCCCGTTACACGGCATCGGCCGGACTCACGGCGCAAATCAATTGAACAAAGTCGAGAATACAACAGGTATATGTAATTTTTTTTTTGCTTTTTTTTTGCTTTCTCATTCGACGCGCCTGTGCGTCTGTTCCGTACGACTTTCCTTAAGTACTGGTGACGCCCTTGCGCGCGACTAGAAGATTCAAGACAGGATGCTTCCTTATGTAACCCACAGCCTGCTTGTGAGTCACCATCGTAAAATCGTAACCGTTACATTGCAATATCTTGTCGTGCATCCTCAATCCACTTTTCGCCGCTGGCGATCCTTCGTGAACTTCGGTCACGTAAATCCCCTGGAAAAAAATGGGTTTATTAAACCCAGTTGTTGTTAGTCCACGTTCAAGAAAAAATTATCAGCATTACATCTAAAAAAAATGTTTTATTGTAATCATAAAAATGCAATTTTTCATTTAAAAATCTGTAAATCCTTTGATTTACAAGACAAATCCATGTAAAAATCTAATAAACTTTGCAAAAACAATGTTTAAAAAATCGAAATTAAGAAAAACTTTACTTTAATGTATTTTGGAGCAAGATCTTGTTAAAAATGTTTGTTTCGAGACGCATTTAGCGTAGCCATGGTAGCAATTTTGAATGTAAGTATTTAACCCTTCGTGGTTACCCTGGGTAGAATCCACCCAACTACCACCTTTCGCCATGAATACCTAATAGGTTTCAATTTTAAGCAAAAACATGAAACATTAAATATTAAATAAAAAACTCACTGAGTTATGATTTTTTTTAGTGAAACAACTGCTTTTTCCGTTTTTTTCTTTATGAATTTTGAACATATATCCAAAAAAATTCATAAAGATAAAATGAAAAAAAAGTTTGTGGAACAGGAAATGGCAACATTGCCATTTGATTTCTCAACATTTTTGTACATCAACTGGAAAGTTTGAAGGATGTTCTATAATTTTTTGAGATTTTGCTGACCCATAGTTTGGTCGCAATACTGGTTAAAAAATTGACCGGGTAGAATCGGCCCAGTGTGACCATCGAGATCGGTGAAAAATGTGTGACCACAAAGGGTTAAATAAGGTCGTACATTATCTGTGTATCCTTGAGGACTTTTCCTAAAATCTTGGTCTATTCCGCCTCCTATTTTGAAGCCGCATTTCATAACTTCCTCCCCGTTGGTGTTCAACTCTGTTTCTTTGTGTAGCGTTATGGGTATCTGAAATCAAAGTAAATTGTCCGTCATAAATAGTTTCCAAGGGAAAATCGCCGTTAACGATAAATCAGCAACGAAAAGAAAATTACACTCAGGCACTCCATGGCTGTGCCCGCCTGGTGCTGAAATGCCATTTTCGCGCACATCTTGAAGGTTTTGGTTGGACAATTTTTTTTGGGTGAAAAAAAAATTAAATCACTCCACCCGTCTCACGCTCTCGTCAATTGATTTGTCGACGTTTATAACACTAACAACATTGGTCTGACACGAGCGTCGTCAACCCGCAATAGTTTCCGTCAACCAAAGGACAATATGCACTTTTGGGGTTATAATCGAGTTTTGTGACTTTATAAGTCGTAATTTTCCCGACCGAGGAATAATGCGTTTCGAGGTTTCGGCGAATTAGCGGCGATATACAGTTCTATCTCCGGTTATCGCTGAGAACACATACACACAAGTTTGTGCGTAATCTGTCGCTATGTCAATCTGAGTCACGCGTCAATGAACAATTTGTTGAAAAAGTCGGGATACGAGGAACCGCGTGTGTGACAACAAACCAACTACGGGCGCGTTTCAATATCAGCCGCAACCTGCTGGAAGCTTGGAGACTAATAAATCGTTGCAATGGTTTTTTTTGTTTCAATTAAAAAATGTCGAAAAATGAGATTAACGTCACTTCCGGTCGAAAAATAAGATTTTCAAACCTGAAGTGACGTATTTCCGGTACGGGTTGAAAATTAAATTCCCGAACCGGAAGTGACACGTATTTCCGGTACGACATCACTTCTGGTGAAAATTTGTGATTTTCGAAACGGCATTGTGCTAGAAACTTTGCGTTGGGCAAGGTTGGTCATAATACAGGTTCCGCTTCAGCTACCTGTATGTTACCCTTGGCGTAAGCCTGAAGCCAGAGCTGCTTTCGATTTGGCGTTTTTTCGTTATTACAACGTGACTGCGCATGCGCATAGTCGTTTTCTGGTACGAATTTTCACCAAAAAATGACCATGCGCATGCGCTCAGCCGGTTTTTGGGGGAAATTTGTAGCAGTAAACGATTGTGCGCATGCGCACCATCATTATAACGGCAAATCGAAAGCACTTCAGGAGGAACAACAAGAAGTTCTGGTACTTTGCCTAGAGGCATAAAACCACGGGAAGAAGAACAACAACAACAAGAAGATCACGAACGACACTGACGTTTCTATCAACAGCATGTGAATACAAACTCCAGAGTTAAAATAAAAAATTAAAACAGTTCACGATATAAATGGTTATGGACGTTATCAATCACGGTTTCATCGCAGTTCACGTAGGTAAGTGTATTGTCTTTTTTTTTTAGTGCATTTGTGCACCGGTACATAACCTCTAATTGACATCGTTGCCGGTAAACTCTGGGACTCGCCGCTCGTCATTTAAACTTTCTCAATCGGAGTGTCTCGAAGTTATTTGAGTCTAAAAAACACTTGTCCGTTGGCGAAAAATCTTCAATAAATGTAAAATCGTTATTGAAAAAAAAAAAAATTATTCCCTCACAGAATGAAGATAATTGAATGGAAGTATTTATAAGGCTTTGAATTTTCATTGCAATGAAGATTCAATGAGGATTTCATTTCAATATTTTCTAAGTTACCTTACAAAATATTTTACAATTGTAATTAACAAAATATTAATATTTTCTTAATATAGTTCATATATTTTTTCGTAATATATCATATTAAGAAAATATTTTACAGTTATAATTAATTAATTTTGACATTTGTAATTTTTGTAATTGAAATTGGAGCAATGATTTTTAATCTACTCGGGTAGATTGGGGGAACTGAGAAAAAAAATATTTCCAAGTCTGACAAATTATTAAATTTTGTTTACAGGAGCTGGTAAACACTCCGAGTCACTCAAACCAATGTACAGGAAGTTGTGTCGGGAAGCCTGCAAAGAGGTGAGCCGACGGTTATAAGTGGTTATTCTATCCAGTAATACTCTGTGGAACCATAATAAGGTGTGCCATTTCCCTACTCTAGCGACAGAACTCATTTAGCAATAGATAAGATGTGTTTGCATTGTATTTGCCCTTTGGCTTTTTACATTCGTGTTTTATATTCCTGACTGTACTTTACACTTATTTTTATGTGTACTTTATACTTATTATTAAGCGTACTTTATATTCTCATGCGCAACATACAAAATTTCCATGTTATTTTGTTCCATACAAACAAAATGTTCTATCACTGCCTCAAACTCTCTACTCCTTCCAGCCATTATTCTTTTTATGCCTTATATCTTCACAGAAAGTTGCTCTGCAATGTTTTCTAAATGGTGAACTCTGAAATTAATATTTCGTTCCCGTCTAGAATTTTTGTACAAAAATTCTAGGCTGAAGTAAAGTAAATCATCTTAAAGATATTTGCATAAGACTAAATTTCATCAAGTTATAATGGCTGCGCTTTGCATTGCACAAACATTGCTTGGGGAAGTTAATTTAGAGAATAAAATTCTACAAGCGAACAATTATTTTTCTTCCCATAGCCATAGATGAATTTCGATGTCATGCAGATATCTTCAGGGTCATTAAAATAAGTAAAAGATTGCTGATCCGTGGTAAATCATCCACTTGATGAAGGTTTTAACGCCGGTCGACAACATTTTAATATAACTGATCATAATCGCTTTTTTTTTTAATCAGGGGATCGATCAGTTGAAATGTATGGGTGGCAGTCCGATGGACGCTGTCGTCGAGGCCACGACCGTTTTGGAAAATTCACCGCTGACTAATGCCGGATTCGGCTCCAATTTGACGTTGAACGGCGACGTCGAGTGTGATGCCAGTGTCATGGACGGATCCAACTGCCTTTTCGGAGCACTCGGAGCCGTCAGCGGTATTAAGAATCCTGTATTGTTGGCGAAATGCTTGTGCCAACAGCAACAACGCAACAGCACTCATGGAAGAATTCCACCGAGGTCAGCATATTTAACTATTTGTGCTCAGATAAATGCTTTAGCGTTTTTTTTAATCCCGCTAAGTCTACTCCTTCGGTGTTTTTAAGAAGGTCGGAGCGCTTCACATCTAATGAGTGCTACATTTTCACTCGTTTGTACAAACTTTTTCGCGTCTATTGATTATAATGATTGTATTCTTGCATTACATTCGAGCGAGTAAATTAATATCTGCAAATGTTGGTTTTACAGTTTTCTGGTCGGACCTGGAGCTCACGTTTGGGCTAACGAAATGGGAATCGAAACGGTGCCGTCAGAGCAGTTAATATCACGTAATCCACGATGTCCGGGCAGAAGAAAATTTATTCCGTTCACAAAATATTCAATTGGTACAAATGTAATTTTTAGGTAAAGCGCGCAAGGTTTACTCTCACTACAAACGGAAGCTGGAGATCGAAGAGCAGGAAATTGAACAGGTATAAAAATTTCTTTGTATAGATTTTAGTAACTCCGAAACCGTCAAACCTTACCTAATGTCGATGAGTCGGATCAGCTATTGGACTATCGTTTTTTCTTGCTTTTTTCAGCTAGTAAAGAAAAGAATGGATACAGTTGGCGCCGTGTGCGTCGACGCTCTCGGGAACATTGCCGCAGCCTGTTCCAGTGGAGGCATCATTTTGAAATATCCCGGAAGGGTTGGACAAGTACGATCGTAACAAAATTGTGCCTCGTAACGACGATTTTATGACCCCGAAGAGGTCTGCATGAAACGAAATATCGTCAAGTTTTAACCTACGTGTTTTGCATCGCGCAAACTTCGCACGGGGAAGTGCACTTAGAGAATTAAATTCTACTAGTGAACAATTTATTTTTTCTTCCCGAAGACGTGCATCGATAGAGACTGGCCAAAGATGAAATTTGATCTCATGCACATATCTTCGGGGTCATACGATTTTCGGGAATTGCTATATAGTTTTAGTACAATAAAAATATACAATTTGCCGAAATGGTTTCTCGTCGTGTCAGGCTGGTGTCTGGGGATGCGGAACTTGGGCCCGAAATGGAAGCTACTCCGTCGGAGCGAGTACGTCGGGCTGTGGCGAACACCTTATACGCACCACGTTGGCTCGATCATTGGCAGAATCGATCGTGGACTCTGGTTGTCCAACTACAACCTTGTATGAAAGAATGAAAACAGATTTTCTCGGTAAGCAATATCTGTATCGATTTATCGTTCAAATTTGCCCTGTATATGTGTTTATTATACAATAACTAGCGGCTATGTTGACTCGCGCGCACGCATGGATTGCGTGGTTCATACAATGTAGAAATCCATTCCATATGGAACGGAATTTTGGAATTTCGAACTCCTCTCCCTATGCTATGAAAACTGAATTTTCGGAAATATAGCATATGGAATGGAATTTCGAAATCCATTCTATTTGCTATGAAACTCGGGGAGGAGGGGGGGGGGGGACAAACATCTAAACCAACAAACTAATCCACAATTTTCTAAAAAATATATGATATGACATAATCGTTTCCGGATTTTGTGATGTTAAAAAAGCGGTAAAAAAAACTTATATTATGTTTCTATTTGAATACATTTGAACAGATTCGGAATTCTTGCGGGGAGTAAAACACAAACTCGGTGGAGCGATCGCCATCCGTTATTCCGCGCAAGACGCATGCGGCGATCTACTCTGGACGCATACGACCAACTCTATGATCGTGGGCTATATGAGCACGAAGAACAAGATTGCCAAGGTAACGAGCGTAATCCGACTTACAGTCTTCCGTACTCTTTTCCTTTCGGGCTTCGTGTATTTATTATTCGTTTATTATTAACCGTTCAATATCGTAAGAGACCTTTTGTTTTGTGTTTCAAGAGTCAAATGTCGTCCCTTGCAGCGTGCGGAGTCGGCAAAAAAGCTACCGTAGGAGGAATTTGCTTCAAACTGCTGTAACGACAAAACTTCCGACGATGATACTTTATAAGAAAACTGCCTCAGATACTGACGATATTTTCGTCAATATGTCTTGTGCCATTTTGTACATGCGTATCTTAAGAATAAATAATTATTTAATTGATTTATTATATAAATTTTGCTTCCTCACGGAGGAAGCTATCTTTTTTTTAAAAAGAAAAATCGAGTTTTTAAAGTCAGAGTACTTGAAATAGTCTAAAACGTCGAGAAATTCGATTTTTAGCTGGCGTTCAGATGTACGTGTGTGTGTGTGTGTTTGTGACCGATATGCATATTTGAAAACGCCTTGGAAATAACTTGGAAACGGTTTGAGACAACAAGTTGAAATATCATACACTAGTAGAGTGATCACGTCGCTTCGTTCAGTGCAGTTTTCATGGAGATTGACGCCCCATTAGCGATTTTACGCGGTTTTGATTATTTTTTTCAAATTCTCTGTCGCTGCTTTAACTTGCGTAAATATTGACCTTTGACTCTGCAATCGCTGTTCACAATAAATTCAAAAAAAAAAATTAATTTATATATACAGTTTAACTTTGCATAATGTTGCATATAATTTGTTGTATACAATTTTTTTTTATTCAATGAAACGTGACAACTATGGATCGCCTACAGTCTATAATCGTATCGTTTTATAAAAGTTTCAAGTAAGACATATCGTACGTAAATTTCCTTATTCGAAGCTCATACATGTGTTGATAATATGCTGACGTTGAAAGTTTGATACAGTTTTAAGTTCGTCTCGAACGGAGTGATATTTTTTTTTTCAAGTGTAAATACTATGTGCGATTCATTGGGCTGGTGGAAGTTTAGTCGTAGACGTATTGCTGGCCTTGGGCAGTGTATCCGTGGCTTGTTGTAGGTTTCCCGACCCCTTGCGCGATCCATGTTTTTTTGGATACAAGTTCAGCGGCGGTAAATTCGGATGCTCGATTCTCGTTGGAGAACTTACGCGGGGACGCAAAGTGGATTTTGGCGTCCCGTACAATCCTGCAATCAACGAACGACAATAATTGTTTGGAGCACCGGCGATTATGGTATTAAAATTTTCAGGGCTATAAAAAAAAATTCCAGGGCACTTCCACGACTTTTCAAGGACAAGCAAAATCGAAAGACTTTTAAGGAGACACAAAATTAAAGACTTTTAAAGGAGAAATAAAATTAAAGACTTTTCGAGGACAAGCTAAACTGTATGAATTTTCAAGGACAAGCAAAATTGAAGGACTTCACGGATAAGTAAAAATGAAGGACTTCGAGGACAAGCAAAATTGAAGGAATTTCCAAGGGCAAGCAAAATTTAAGGATTTTTCAAGGACAAGTAAAACAGAAGGACATTTCAAGGACAAGCAAAACAGAAGGACTTTCCAAGGGCAAGCAAAATTTAAGGATTTTTCAAGGACAAGTAAAACAGAAGGACTTTTCGAGGACAAGCAACATTGAAGGAATTTTCAAGGTCACCGAGAAACGTTGGACGCCACATTATTGGTAGCAGCTCGAACAAGTCCGCACGGCTAACCGTCCAACAGCGTAAAAAAACAATAAAACAAACCTGTCTCAGCTGGATCCAAGTTGTCATCCTGCTGATAATACTCAGCGTTGAAGGACAGCGGTTCTTCGTAATCTACGAACGCTGTATTATCAAATGCTTTGTCGTCTCTGGGACGTTGATGAGCTGGTTGTGAAATCGACGGCTGGACGTAGGTCTAAACAACAACGATTATTAATAATAATTGACTTTGAACGAAATATCAGATTAATTTTTGATTGTTTTCAATACAAACAGCTACGCCACGCTACGATCTCAATTATTCAAAAGCTTCGATAGTTAATCGCAACGAAAATCTGTGCAACTTGTGCGTCAGTCGACAACGATAATTTATAAACTTTTTTCTTAAAGGAAATCTATTTCGCGCTCTTCGGCAGTGGTTTTCCTGCCGCTTATCATGATTTCGGCGAGACGGTCACAATACTTTTTTTTCGATTAAATTGCCCGCAGCTTTACATGTTCAATTGGACCCGATGAGTAGGCGCGCTTGTGGGTCGATCCGTTGCCAATTGTTTCGTAAGTGTGCTCTTCGAGATAGTGTCGGGTTGTTCCACGCGGTGTCAGAGTCGCCCACATGACACGGCTGTCTTGAATATTGTCGGTCGCGCATGGATAGAGCACCGCCTCGTTCTGCATTCTGACGGTTTTCGATTCCGTGCACGAGGTCGGCGCGGGCATCGACATGGCACCGCTCTTCATTCCACCGTTGCTGAAATTAATTGTTCGATCATTGATCACTACTTGTGACGCTAACGAACGGATAAAACAAAAAGTTTAAAGGCGTCGATTTTTTACTTACAATTTGCATCTCAGTACGAGGGCAGCGAGGATCAAACCGATGAAAATTACACCGATGCACGATGATATAAGAACGAGCAGCCAAGTATCATCGAAAACCGTTCCTGAAATTAAAAAATTTCCGAAAATTAATATAGCAATAATAATAATAATAGTGGTGGGAGAGGGGAGAATTTGGAATATTACCGCTGAAGGAAATATACAAGAACTGGAGAAAATAATAAAGAGAGGTATCCAAATTAAGACCGGCCAGGGATTGCAACTAGACGGGGCTAATGTTGAAAAATTGGAAGCAGAAAGTAATGAAACCTGAGCGAGAATAAGATGCGGAAATGTGGCGAAAAGCTGGGGTAGAGGTTTTAATTTACGTGTATAGTGCATGCAAAAAAAGAAGAAAACTTTAGCCACATTCTCAATTATAATCTAGCAAAAAAACGTATACAAAAAGTGGTAATAATAATAATAATAATAATAATAATAATAATAATAATAATAATAATAATAATAATAATAATAATAATAATAATAATAATAATAATAATAATAATAATAATAATAAATAATGGGTTGCTCTACCTTGTTGAGGTATCTCGACGTAGTGGACACCCTCGGTCCGCCAGTTACAAGAGTGCTTGCAGAGACTGTTGTTGAGATGTGCCGGATTGATCAACACCCCGGCATTAGAGTAAACATTAGATCCGTACTGTAGATACGATGGAATCGGCGGTGGGGGAATGTGCAAGATTAAATTAGGCGGTGGCTCTAGTCCGCAGACAGCACAGCTGCTATTCGTGACAGAAGCCACTAGATCCATATTTGGCATCTGCAACTTCAAATCAATCAAGTAGAAACAACATTACGTTACGCCTAAGCGAGTTAAGAAGGTAATATCGCACGATTTATCGCTTGATTAATGATTTATTTGGTCGAGAAAAAAAAACACTCGTTAATTATCGATCCGTTAATAATATATAATAATAATAGTAATTCGTCCATATAATAATAACAATAACTCGTCCGTATAACAATAACAATAACTCGCCTATGTAATAATAATAATAATTCGCCCATTTAATAATAATAATAATTCACCCATTTAATAATAATAATAATTCGCCCATTTAATAATAATAATAATTCGTCCATTTAATAATAATAATAATTCGTCCATTTAATAATAATAAAAATAAAAACACTGTTAGGAATGGCGTTGATATTTTACTATGCTGGCTGACGCCCTCTGTACATAGTACTACACGGAGGGTAGTATACTATACAGTACACTCGAGCACCCCGGTCATTGTCTGTGTCTGAACTGTCTGAAACTCCGCATACTCCGAATAAACTGTAGCTAAAAGCGTGATCCATGTCAACACAGTCTGAGTTCAGGAAGGTTAAATATACGTTAAAAAATTACTTTAGTTTATTTTTGCAATTCTGGACACGACTTTCCCTCGTCAAACTATATGTAAATCTGCGTTCCCGTTTAACCACGGCAAATACACGAAACTCTCCGAGTACAGAGTACTTGGACTATTCGATACTTCAACCCGCTGGACACAGCACGCTCGACGCAGCGATGAATTTAATAACGCATATTGAAATTTTATTAAACTGTTCTTAATTGTAAGAGCTCCAATACTCATTAATAATTTACCGAAGTTTATTTTCGCAATTCCGTGCGGGAATTTTCCTCGTATTAAAGATCTCGAAACTACACCGTGAAAAGGTCAACCTATGTAAACCTTTGTTCCCGTTTAAGCACGGCGAGTACTAGAAACACTCTGAGTACCGGGTAAGGTAAAAAAGTACCAGTGGCCGCACACCTACCCATATAGCACGAAGTATTTTGAAAACATTTCAGAAATATTTTCAATCGAATATTCCGAAATATTTCTAAAATATTTCGAAATATACATAATCTTTCACACAACTTAAATATTTCTGAAACGGTGAAAAAATATTTTGCAAGCGAATATCAGCTGAAGTATACTGAACTATGTTCAGAATGAACGAAAAATTAAAAAATTGAATCAACACAGTTCGACTATTTAATGTGTCACACAACACTGCACGTCATTGACTCTTGAAGGGGCTCACAGGGATCCCATATATGCCGTGCTCGAGGCAGTACATATGTTTATAATAGTGAACAATATCTACAGCACTAAAATATTGATAATTTCTTGAATGTTTCAGAAGCATATCTAATAAATATTTTACCAACATTGGTACCAACATTTTACCAAAATATTGGTAAAATGTTTTTAAAACATTTTAGTGCTCTGGTTCAAAATGTTTTAACGCAATGTTTCAAAATGTTTTAAAAACATTCGAGCGCAATGTTTCAAAATGTTAAAAAAATGTTTTGTGATATTGGTACAATATTTTCAATATTTCAAAAAGATATTTTTGAAACATTTCAGAAATATTTCCGTGCTATGCGTGTAAGGGAGCAGTGCCAGTCCCCGGACATGCATTAAAAATGGTATATCCGTTTCTCTTGCACGCACGCTTTGTCCGGCCAATGGAACGTGTTAGGTCACTGGGACGTTTACCTTATTCGGTACTTCAACCCGCCAGACGCCGCACGCTCGACTAAACGATGGATTTAATAAAGCATATTGAAATTATATTAAAAACGATCAACTTGCAAATTGCCAACAAAGTTTTGACGTTTAATTACATCACTTATCTCAGCAATTTGCAAAAGCTTTCTTCACCTCACAAATAATAATATATTTATACTATTATAATTAGAGTGTTTTATTTATTTTTATTTATATCAAACTCTTCATACTCACGTGCAAGGACATAATCGTATGTGCGACGAAAACTCTCTGTTTTCAACTGTAAAATCGATGACAACAAAAATTTTTGAGCTTCTCCCGTTAAGGAATTTTTGTTTTTCCCTTTACACTAAATTTCTCAAAGACGACTTTTCAACAATAAAGTTTGGAGTGGATTTCCGTGTTCCGTCGATCCGGCTCCAGTGTTTTTCGACCGTGCGCACAGAGCGACATTCTACAATTTTTATTATCGTCTGCTTTGTCGAAAGAAAAAAAAATTGTTTCCTCAGTCAAGGGAGAACGATTTGTTGTGCGAAAAAAAAAATTCGTCCCTTATTGACGCACGTACTGGAACGCGGATGACTTCGATAACCGGAAGCAAATAAAAATCCACCGTGAGTCCAGTTACTTTACTTAAATTTCTTTTACACTGACAGCTCACTCTCGCGTCGAGCTATCTCGCCCGAACTCGCCGATTACCGCGAGGGCGCAAGCGCGTAAATATTGAACGAAGCTTTCGCGTTGGATGCGCGGTGCACTTTTTCCCGACGCGAACTCGACGGGGGTTCGCACGGGAAACATTCTGACACTTGTTCTCGATCGAACCGCACGATTGAGGACAATAGTTGCAATTCTATGCCCTCTTCCAGCGACGGGTGTTTCGTTCTGAAAGGGAGACTGAAAATGATTGATGACGATTTTTGGGGTTGCCGCAAAATCTTCGCCTATTTTAGGCATTTTTTTTGTTTTTTTTTGGCTCTTTTATCTTTTTTTTTTGTAATAAAAATGCAGGTGTTTTTTAAATTCATTTTTGTCTGGAGTCAAACAAATTACACCTCAAAGTTAATCCTACGAATAATCGACTAATAATCGGCAGAATTAAAAAATATTTCCAAAATTATTTCAATATATATTTCAATATATTTCGTGCTATATGGGTGAAATACCGCCGTCGGTAACAAAAACTGTACTGAATGCCGTTTTGAGACGGCAGTCCGCTCAGGAAAAACAAAATTGTCTTTTTCGGAAGAATCGCAGACGCAGGGAAAGACAATTTTCTTTTTTCTCGGTGTTTTGAGGTCTCTGAACGGCATTCAGTAGTTTTTTTTTACCATGCAGGGGGGCGAGGCGTTATAGCACATCACCGTAAGGTGAAGTGAAAGTCACGTGACGGGGCCATGAGTGTGAGAGACATAGTTGCAATTTTCAAATTAACTTTATTCAATGGTGCTAATTTTTTTTGCGAAAAAGATTAATTTGGGCCGGATGCGAAATTACCGTGTGCATCCGGCTCGAATTTACTTTTTCCTCAAAAAAATTAGCACCCTTTAGAAAAGTTCATTACAGTTTTCATTACCGACCGCGATATTTCACTTCCCCTTAAGGTACACTAGTCAAATGAGTACTAAATTTGCACAATCGTTTATCCAATATGTTGTGAATTTATTAACTCTTCGTGGTCACCCTGGGTAGACCGTAACATTTGCTTGATTGTGAGGTATTACTGCTCATTCTCTGCTTTGAAATATGCTCTACCTATTTATCGTCCAGATATTCGCCAGTATTGCCCGTAAAAAATACATTTCATAAACAAACAGCTGTAATTTAAATAACCATAAATAACCATCAATAGATACATAAAAGTTTGTCTAAACTGCTTTAAAAATGTAGCACTCATTTGACTAGTGTGAAGCGCTCCAACCTCCTTAAAGGTTCGTTCACATGTACAAGCAACTTTCGGGAGTTCAGCTAGGATGATCGGGAAACCGAATTATCGCTCGTTGAATGTTATCGATGAATTCTTTTTTATTAACATTTTTACATGATTTCCTAGACGTACGTTATGTACTTGCAACGTCTTGTGACGATATTGCTTTCACGCGAAGTGAATCCCCTCTTCGTTGAACGCGTGCAGCAAACTGAAACGACATTCGAAATATTAACGAGAATTATTCCTTGTTTCAATGAAATAATCGTTGTAATGCATTACGGGAGACAGACACAAGTGTTTATCGAAAAATGTACGAACCTTATGAAATCGTCCATGTCCATTGTTCGAGCTCGCTTATTTTCGGCGTCGACTTTGGACAAAATTTTTGTTGCCATTTCCTTCATATCGAAGTCTTCGGGTAGAGGCTGAAAAACAAAGTGTTGTACCGCAGTCGGTAACAAATCGTCTTATCTATTTTTAATGGTGGATCCCTGTTTTAACCTCAGAGAACTTTCGCGCTTAAAATTTCGTGAAATTTTAAGCGACTGAAATTCGAAAGAAATACTCACGATATTTTTCAAACTACAGTGGAGTTTGTAATTTTTCTCCAACATCGAGAGAACGTTCGTCTGCTTGAAGGCCGCGGAAAGAGTTTTGTTTTTTCGTACGAAGGCGATCCTCGTCAAGCCGTCCCATTCGTGATAGTTTATGGGCAGCGGCGGATTGCGCGGTTCTATCCTCACGACGCTCGACTCTACTTTTGGCGGCGGACGGAAATTGTTTTTGCCCACTTTCATCAGCATATCGACCCTGGCGAGCAGTTGCGTGTTCACGCTCAACCGGCAGTAGGTCTTGTCGCCGGCCTTCGCTACCAGCCTCTCCGCGAATTCTCTCTGAAACATGAGTACCGCGCATCTGTGCGAAAAGAAAATACATGTTAAGGGCATGTGAAAGATGTACCATGTGACATATGAGTGCGAGAGAGATAAATGCATTTCTCGAATCAATGCCATTTAAAACCGGTTGACGTTTCGGATAAAACGGAAGCATCATCGGACGCGGTATTAAATTTTACATCCGTTAATGCTTTGCTTTTTCTCGAAAAGTTTACGGCCTCTGAATCGCATTCATTACAGATTTTGGTTACCGACTGAGTCGTTCCTTATGACCTTAAGACCATATGAAACACCCCCCTCCCCGTCCATCGCGGGCTCAGTCGGTATCAAAAACTGTAATCAACTTTTCTCACTGGATCTCGCATATACGGTCAAAAGAAAAGTCTCATGGGAAGCCGAAATGATATCCGCTTCCGAAGAGACTTTTCTTTTGACCGTATATGCCAGAATCCATGAGAAAAGTTGATTACAGTTTTTATTACCGACCGCGGTATTGCACATGCTCTTAAACTCAACCGAAGATTAAGCAAGTACGATACGAAACGATTTTTGGTCGACTGACACTTAAAAACAAATACCGTCACGGCACATCTCTATCGTCAACAAATTATGACGATATCTCCATTAACACCAGTCAACATAACTTAAAAAAAAAATTCGAACATATTTCGGATTTTACTGAATAAAAAAAGGATTTTGAGGCCCATTGCGTGACTGTTGGACGCCTAGGTGTTAGTCGGTAAAGTCGCGCCCGACCAGGGCTCGGTCGGTAACAGAAACTGTAATTAATTTTTTTCGCAGGTACCGACAACTTCCGGTTAAAATCAAATTGTTAGCGGATATGAATCCCAAGTTTTGACATACCTGAATATGGGCCTGTGCAGCAGCAGTTTGAAGACCAAGGGCGACGAGATTTGATACGGAACATTAGCGACGCAAAGATCGAAAAACGGCAGGTCCGTTTTCAGTACGTCGCCGACCATTATCAGCAGCTTCGGTTGCAACGCGCTGCCCTGCACGCGTTTTTGAAGTTCCGCCACCATTCTCGTGTCCACCTCGCAGGCAATTACTTTTTTACACTTCTCCAACATTTTAACGGTCATATTTCCCGTACCGGGACCTATTTCGAGAACCACATCCGTCGGCCTCAACGCCGCTTTCTCCACCATGTTTTGAATTATCAGCGGATTTTTCAAGATGTGCTGACCGAAGTCCTTGTTGAACAGAATACCTATCGAGTACAATGCCTGAATCAACGAGTCGATCGATTTGTAGGTTAAGCACGTAAACAAATATTTACTGCTCGAGCAACCTCAGTAGTGTCAAAAGAATTCACTGAAGTGCAGAGCAAACGTTCTAACAATGATCGGTTCATCCAGAAACGTAGGTTTTGCAACGATAAAAATAACACACCAAAATGCTTTTGTTATTGTCGAGATAAAGTGACTGAGACAATTACCTTGTTTCGCGATTTCCGTGTGAACGCGGGACTTCTTTTCCGAACGTACTTTCGGCATTCTGTCAAAAGTCAATTGCACTTTGATCCTTAATTATTTATTTTCACACGTTCCTGCCTATTTTATTCGTGCTGCTAGCACTGTGACAGATTCACCCACGTGTTGGACAGCGTGCATCAATGCACACAGTGAACGTGAGAACAAGTGAGAATTTCGCTACCGGAGCGCCACCGTCGGTGCCTTTTTGCACTCAGCTGCGAGTTGTATTCTTTGCTCACGTTTGTCGAACCTTTTGTTTACTATCGTTTCGATCCCTGCGCTATATACACTCGATACAGTAGTTTCCGTCAGTGTCTCGTCGAGACTCGGCGCGAGAGGTACGTTGGTGCGTCTTAGCCGTACCTTTTACCCGAATTGATTAAGGATATCCTTACCAGAAACGCGAAGAGGTGTTCCGCTGAACGCGGTAGTTACTGTGCGACTGAAAAAGGTGATAAAAGCAAGTTTGCTAGAAAATCGGTTTTTTTAACGGCAGATGAAAACAAGACCGTGAATCTTTTTCAAATTTGTACACTATTTGTAGTGAAGTATGCTGTTCAGTCGGATAGTTTTTTTTATGTCAATTGAACAGAAATTGGTGGAGGTAAACGCTACATTGTATCCTTTTTGAGGCTACATTTGATCCCTCCTATTTGTACTAGGTGAGACACCTAATTTTGAAATCACGTTGCAAAAAACTAGACCATAAAAAAAAACTTTAAAAATGCCAACAAATAAAGCGTGTTTTTTTTTGGAGACCACATAAGTTTGATCAAGATCGAACAGAAACAACTTTTGGTAAGGATATCCTTAAAAACGAATAGAGCTGGAAAATTGGGTAAGATTTCACATTATTTTCTCTACTGTTGCTGGCTCAATGTCGATGAAAAAAGCTGTGAACAACAATCCATCAACATTGAGCCAGCAATGATGTCGCTGACCAATACCGATGCCAAAAGACTGGATACTAAGCTAACGACACTGGAGAACATAAGTATAATTTAATTTCATGTACATCGATGGCGCACCAAGAAAAGATACAGCAAAACAGCAAGGAAACAGCAAAAGGTACACATGCATAAAATTGTTATGGTACTTTACACATGGTACCATCATCAGGTTATGTGACTCATAGTTTGTCGATTCACTTGCTTTCAATTTTTTCTTAGCCATGCTATCAATTGACTGATAATGGTACTATCAATCAAAAGCATAACAGTGAAAGATTGAAAAAACTATTAAATGAGCTTCGCAATTCATAGTTTCTTCAATTTTTTGCTATTCTTTTTTGTACTTGCTGTACCATTATCAGTCAATCGATAGTATGGCGAAGAAAAAATTTAAAGCAAGAGAGTCGACAAACTGAGTTGCAGAGCTTGATGTACCATGCATAGAGTACAGTACTAAATTTATGTGTGCGTACCTGTTGCTGCTATCTTTTCTTCACTGTGTAATTGGTACAAATAAAATCCAATCATAATTATGTTCACCAGCGTTGCTGGCTCGATGTCGATGACATAAACTTAAATAGCAAGTCAACGACACTTAGGAAAGAAATTACAAGTGAATTTTATGTGCAACAACGGTACAGCAAAGAACGAATGGCAATGAGTGGCCTTGTATTTCCTGATGCATTGGCAATATACAAGAGTTCGCATTCTTCATAACTTTTCTCAACTGTGAGTCGAAAAAAAAGCATTAATTGAAATATTGGTGAATGTTTGAGTTCAGCAGTTTTTGTTACTTTTAATTTTATTGTATTTTATTGTATTTTATTGTATCGGTAAACCAACGATTGAAGAGTCGATATTCGCCCGTTTATTGGTTTTACCGTTCCATCGGTAAAACCTTCATGGGAAACCCTCTATGTATGATGCAGTCTTATGAAGGATCCAGTGCATAGAAGAATATCGCTTTTCGACTAAAATGTGCAGCATTTTTCCAGAAGTGTTCTCACCATTGCTGCCGACGGATTCATACGTTAAATTTACTCTTACAACCTTTCATTAACATTAATGTTTTTATTTGTTGTGATGTTTGACTACCGTGAATTGTGAAAGAATTAATGGATCGTAATGATATAGAATGATATAGAACGTTCTACACCGAACACAGAATGGTCAAGTACGATAGGACTGCCTTCAAAAACTGGAACACAAAAATCATCCATAGATTTTGTCGGAAGGCAATTAAGGGCTACCAGAGTACGCGTAACACGCAGAGCGAATCTGTACGCGACCCCAATGAAGAATAAGCGATAGCGCTTACCACTGCAAAACTTTCCACTGATATATTAACCATTTTTCCAGCTGTCAGTTGGCACGATATGTTGCAACGCATCGTCATCATCAGTAGGAGCTTCTGAACTTTCAACGGCATGCTGTACCACTGGCTGTTGTGTCTGCAAGAAGGAAAACCATTTTCGGACGATTCCACTCGACCGATCTCTCGACCGTTCACTCACACGTAATAGCGAATACTGACACTGTGATCCAGTAAAACTTGTGCCAAGTAACTCTCCATGTAGACGTACAACGTAAAGGACAAACCACAAGCTAGAAATTCAATGGTTTCTTGGGGTTTGTTAATTCTCGTAACAACCTGTGTAAGTACGACATTGTTGTCATTCGCCACTTCGATAAATCGTTCGTTCCAACAAACAACTTTTACCTGAAATCCCGAGGTGCAAACAATCGCCAGTCTGAACAGCATCGTTACGAGGAACGTCCACGAGAAAATCGTCTCGATGAGGTTCGCGTACCTGTTCGATTGGTGAATTGTCAGTAATATAAAATAAATAAATCCTCTAAACGTTCTCACTCGATAGCATCGTTGTGTCTGACGATGCACGTAAATATCAGATACTCGAAGGTAGTGTTCCTCTGCTTCTGGATATACGCGGTATCTCCGATTTCTCCGATCTTTTCATTTTTACCGAAACTCTGCAACTTGTGCCTGAAATTTTTCGTTAAAAAAATTGTTGCGACTGTTAATCGAAATTAATCGGATCTCGAACTCACCCCAACGCGGCAAATATTCCGCAACAGTGTTGCACGTAACCGATGAACATAGAGTCTAACGATATGGAGACGGTCACGAGTACAAAACCGGTTGCGTAGGTGTAGGCGATAACGTAGGAATAATATTTCTCAACGTCCAGATGATAAATGTAGACTGGAACTGGAAAGCGTCCTGGCTCGGAACCGTTGTGCAGCACGACATCGATGATCGTTGGCAGAAGCGGAACAGTCAAGTAGGTATAGCAGCCCGAATAAATCACAACTGTTGGAAACGTTGATTCATCATATTTACATAATTTTTCAAATTTTCAATCATCTCTCAGTGTACTTGACACTGGACATTTTTTCATTTCTTAGGCAATTGTTTGCCTAAGATAGCATTTTTTTTTATGATATATAATTTTCATATATATAAATTACTATCGAAATTCGGACTTTTTGCGGTTCACGATCATCATAACTCAGCATCGGCCAAATAGCTATGATCGGAACTGGGCGCGTTGGAAAGCTTGGGTCCGCATTATTCTGTATAAATGTCTTTAAAATTTCGATCTGATGCTTCGTTTCCGAAATATTCGAGGAGAAAGATTGACTTCTGGCATATTGATGTATGTACTAAACGGTAGCGACTCGCTTACAAAACTTCGTTTTTGTAAGTACTTGGCGTCGAGACGCTACCACAGCTCTTCATATTTAATAACAATTTTTTTACCGACGTTGTTCCTATACCTAAGTAACAATGGTGCAATTCAGTGTATAGCTAAGCGGTCACCCATCCAAATACTGACCGTGGGCGGTGTAGCTTCACTGGTGTTGCAAACTAGTGCATAATAACAAAGCGGTCACCCATCCAAATACTGGCGGCGAGCGGTTTAGCTTGACTTCGGTGACAATTTATTACCGACAATATTGTTCTTTTACGTAAATGACAATATTGACCAAGTTGTGATAAATTTTCTGTTTAAATACATATCTTGTAGATTATGTTCACATCTCAAATTTTTCTAGCGGTCAAACTGTGTGATCCAAAATTCAAGCTGTCTTAATATTTAACGGTTCCCAAACAATGCTATCAAGTAGTGTCATACACATGTAAGATAATACTTTAACATGTTATTATTTTTTCAAAAATTAGATAGTGAGAGTTCAAAATTTTCGTAACAGAACTCTCATTTGACTTTGAGTTGAGCTAACGCCCAACTACTACCCTAATTTTTACGCCAGTTTGCAGTCCGAGAATTTTTTTGTTACGTGACAACTATTCTGTCAAAAACTTAAGTGTAAGAATAAAAAGTTACGTCGGGTTTTAAGTGCACTTTAACCAATCCATGTGTTGGCTGCGCTATCCAGATAACGTTAAAGGGTTAAGAACCAAATTCATAAGACGTCCCTTTAAAGCTGAACTGACCTGTGTAGATGGTCACATACTTTCTTCCTTGTTCAGCGTAATCGTGAAGAATGCAAACTTCTCGTTCTTCAGCCCACACAATCCAATCGGTGCGGATGCGATTTAGCAGCTTCAACATCTGTATGCATGAGATAATGTTAATGGTGTACTTTGGGTATAATATAAATAACTCACTATAGCCGAGTTGCACAGTAAGGTAAGAATCTTTGTCAAGCTAAACAGCCCGAAGGATGCCATCGAAATGCACTGAAGTAACATATCCCAATCTTGGTAGTATTTAATAATAGTCATTGACATAGCTATGGCGGGGACGCTACTGAAGAGAATTATACCAGCGAAGAAGCTGTATCTGGCACGGGCAGTCATATACGGCCATTGTCCCACCATTGACACTAGAATTTTAGTTATTCTATAATACCGGTGTTGAAAAAAGTCCATCGTTCTGCGATCCACCAACAGCGAATGCTTCAGAGCTAGCGTTGCTGAATATCACCGCGCAACTTTCCCCTTCACGCGTAACATTTTCCTTTCTCACCGTGGATTCTCCGTGCAATTATTATGTCGTGGGCTCGCGGACATTTAAATTGCGCGTCTATGTCGACGGTGATGGACAGCCGTTCCAAGAAACCTACCCTCTAGGCTCCGTATACCTCGCCACGTACTCCACTGATCTTGCGCAGTACAACCCTCGCGATACACTGTAAAACCTGGGGAACCCCCAGTTTGCATAGATACTTCCCGGTGAAATGTTCTTCTATTGCAGTCAATTGAAACACAAACTGTTTGCAGCTCTTCTTCGACTCAGAATGGAGGGCTGGCGTTTATTTAACTTGAAGACGTATTGAGTATCGCCCACTGTATATGGCGCAGTCTTATGAGAGGTCCAGTGCATAGAAGAATATCGCTCTTCGTTTAAGTTGTGCAGCATTTGGCTAGCAGTGTTCTCACCATCGTTAGGTAAGGATTCTTGTTCCGCTCCGACTGAGAACTGAGGGGTGGTATTTATCTGACTTTTGGGCACGTATCGAGCACAGCCTCTCTGTGTTCTCACAGACCCTCAGTCTTATGTGGGAGCCAAAGCATAGAAGGGTATCGATCTTGTACGAAAATGCGGAACATTTTTTAACGAGTCTTCTCACTATCGTTGCATAAGAAAATGGGGAAGAAACGAGACGCGGATAAATAAATTTAAACAAAAGCAAACAAAAGGAATTATACCGTTTTTTAGTAATTTTTCAAAAAAATCAAATCCGCTCAAATCTGAGGGCTTGGATATATGTCTGCCCAATTCAATACGAAAGGTCTTTGATCAAAATATTATATTCGTGTGCAGTTTTAGGGAGATAGTTCCAAATGTACGCAAGTTAGAGATACCACAGACATTTTTCAAAAAATTAAAGATCCCGCAAAATCTCCAATTCGGCGTCAAGATTCATCAAAATTGCACTCAATGAAGAGACATGTACACTCTACTGGTGCATCAAATTTCAACTGACTATCTGAATCCGTTTTCGAGTTACAGTCGCTTTGAAGGATGCAAGTCTGTCACACACGTACATCCGGACACCTCGTATAAATCACATTTCTCGATGCTTCAGACTATTTTAAGTACTCTGTCACTAAAATCTCAATTTTTTTTTATTTATTATGAAACCACAGTTTCTTCTATGGGGAAGGAAAATATCTATGCATTGTCATATGGTGGTGGCTACTCAGCCATTAAAATACAAAATCAACTTTTATGCCATCCATATCAGAAGAATACAAAATTGATCGATAGTGCAGTGGCTGACCTCTTTTCTGGTAAGGCGAAGGTCGTCGGTTCGACCCCAACATCTGTCCAAAGTTTTTCTCAACATAATTAGATCGAGGTTTCGCTTATAAGCAATAGTAACAACGCAGAAACACTCTAATACGAGAATAAAATTTGGATAATTTTTTTCATATTATTGAAACTTTCCTTTCCTTTCCTTTGCTTTGAAATAAATCCTGGTTCGCGATTCTTTGTTAAGAGACCGCCATCTCCCGATCGACTGTAATAAATCATTATTTAAATAATTATAATATTTCATTGCGGTTCTAATAAAATTAGAATAGTTTCCGTGAAAGTCATAAAAAACCTCGTAATCGGAAGTGGTTCGTTCAGGCCTCGGGGCTTTCGTCTCTCCGTAGTAACCCTCGAATTGCTCGAGGAAACAATCGGCTCTCCGATGATAGCTTCTAGCATGTGTTTGGAAAGCTCCGTTTCGTTACCGTCTTTACCCATTACGATACTGGCATTAAAAAAAAAATCTTTAAAGCCGCACCTTGTTCAGAAAATAATACTTTATCAGTAAATAATCTTCGAAGAATTTTTTTTAGATCTAACCGTCTTCGGCGAACCCAAAGGACGTTTCATGACCGACTATGACGCCAGTGATTCCGTAATTGACGTGGCTGATGAGCGTGTAGCAAAAAAAAGTTGAAAATTCATATTTTTACATCGCGTCCTCATGAAAGTTGATTGTAATAATACCTATTGTAATTCACAATAAAAATGAATAGACGGCTAAACTACGACTAATTTTTAGCCGGCCAAACGATCTTAGCCGGCTAAGCCGCGGCTAATTTTTAGCCGCCCAAACCATCATAACAGTCTAAGACGACTTAGTCGGCCAAAATCTAAGCCCTAAAATCTCGAAAAGAAAACTTTTACGAAAACATAACTTCCTCTATGAGGAAGCAAAATTGATCAAATAAAAACAACAATGCAACATACCTGAGAAAAAAATCACAGAACAGGCTCAGCGCTTTCTTCATACCGTCTTCTAGGATGTAGTTCTCCGAAAATATAATTATATAATCCTTTATCATGAAAAACTATAACGTACACGGGTAACATTGCGGATGAAATGGGTATCGACTAATAACCCTATCATGGTACTACCTATACCCCAGAGTTGGGCAAAAACACTAAGTACTTGAAGTACGTATTGAAGTATCAAGTACTGAGTCAGCGCACAGTATTTAAAACTTCGGCAATTTAATTCTGCGAGTACTCAATACGTCAATACTCCACAACTACCCGGCGCTCGGTACTTCAAGTACTTACTACTTCAATACGTACTTTACGTACTTAGAGTATCTGCTCAACTCTGCTGTACCCTCACTTCGAAAGACGCTTCCCCCATGGTCGTGGTTCGTGACTGCTTCACGTTTCCGTCACTCGAGTGCGGCTGCGCCGTCCCCAGAAGTGAACCGCTTCACATCAACGTCAACGCACCCTCTCACCCCACGCAAGCGTTGAATATAACATGTATTTCAATTCATTGTGGTGGAAGACCATTTTTCTAGAAAATATCTTTAAACTTCTTCACGCGACTCGCGAAGCGAAGCTCCGCGCCGCGCTATACACTCCCGTATCGCCGTCACTCAACGTTGACGTGGTGAAGGGCAATTTAACTGTCCGTCGAGCTGTGATATCTTGATGTAATTCCATGAAAATCCGTCCCGAGAGAAAAACAAAGAAATGCGCGGAAAAATTGCGCGTGTCGTGTTCGTCAGGGAACAGCAGCAGTAGTCCTGAAGCCGTCGTCGAAGGTACATCGTATAACGATGGACTTGTTTGAACACCGTTACTACAGATTAAGTAAAACTTTGATGATGCTCATCGGACAATGGCCGTATCAAAGCACACGTGTCAAACGCGGCATTCTCGCCGTTTTACTTATTCTCACCAGCACCGAAATCGTACCTCAGATACTAGCCGTTATAAAGTATCGTGACAACACGGCGAAGCTCCTAGAATGCCTTATTCTATACGTATCCGGTACAATTTCCGGTTTGAAGTTTATCAGTTTTATACTGCACTCGGAGAAGGTCAGTTATAATTTCGTAAATTACAACATCATAATTACGGCGAGAGAGACTGACGAGGATCCGTACAGAGATTGACGTTGATAAATCGTATTCGTACGGATTGGCAAGTATGGGCACGAGATCAGGAAGTTAATATTCTTCACGAATACACCGCACAGGGAGAAAAGTTAACTATTCTGTATACAGGTTTATCAAGTGTGGTAAGGGATAGTTCGAATTTTACAAATGCTTTAATACAATTATCGATTTTACGTATAGCCATGGTGTATTCGTCATTGTTTGTGATTATGTTCGCACCACTAATGCCAACGATCGTTGACATTTTTATGAGGAACGGCACCGCAACCAGAGAATTTCCATATCCTATCGTCTATTATAATTTCAACGAGCAGAAATATTTTTTTTACTTGGTTATGTATTCGATCGTATGCGCATGGTTGGTAGTGACGGTCGTGATATGCAATGACGTTGTACTAATCACTTACGTGCAACACGTCTGCGGTATTTTTGCCGCGCTAGGGTAAGTCAGTGACCAATCAATTGCTGCAATACGCATTCCAAAATTTCACCTGAAACCTTCAGGCACAAATTACAACGAATTGAGAATAATGACAAATCAGTAGAGACAGAAGAAAAATCATACGAGCTGAGAAAAAAATACATGTTAGACCTAGCTTCCTGCGTCGACATACACAATGGTGCTATCGAGTGAGATTTTTTAGATAATTGATCTAGTAAAAGTAACGAATGTAATTAATAAAACTACTTTTGTTAGGTACGCCGATCTCATCGAGGCAAGTTACACACGGATTTTGTTTGTGACCATTAGTTTTGGTATGATTCTGATTAATGCAGTAGGACTTCAGGTAAAAAGTTACGATCAAACGGGAACAAAATGATTACACATACTATATTTTTTTGTTGGCTATGACGAATACCTTTCCGAATTGACGAATAACCTCTAAATTCAGGTTTTAATGGGAACAAGCGATCTCACAACATTCGCAAGATTCCTATGTTTCGTATTGAGTATAATGTTCTACTTCTACATGGAATGCTACATTTCTCAAACACTAATGGATCACAGCAGCAGTATACGCTTTTATATGTAAGCTGCTGTCCTCCCCTATATCTCTCTATAATATAAAAAGATTTCGCCACCGCCGCCGTAGTCGCCGCCGTCGCCGTCGTGTCAAGAATCCAGGGGGCGGGGGGGTCAATAATGGGGTCACGGGGTCATTCATGGGGTCAGGGGGTCAATAATAGGGTCAAAGGGGTCAATAATGGGGTCAGGGGGACAATAACAGGGCCGTGACGTTGGACAATAATAGAATCGTCATAGCGCGGCTTAGAATTGTAAGGGCATACGTCTTTTAACGGACTTAGAACAACAAGGGCGAGTCCATAAAGGGGTGCGAGTCACCAGCTCTACTAGCTTCCCTAGCAAGTTGACGGACGGCTGCTTGAGAGAAAAAACTATAAAACGCACCGAAAAACGGACACGTCCGTTGGGGAACGAAACGGACCGCAAAAACGGTAAAACGGACCGTACGTTTGGATTGGTCCTTTTCCGGTTGCGGAAACTGAGGAAGGACCGAACGTTTTTTATTAAAATTTTTGGCAAAGTTTTTAAATTTTTTTGTTGTTTTGCTTTTAATTCTGTTTTTAATGAAAGGACAGAATGAAAATACGATCTTGGTCCTTTTTCGGTTCCGGGAACCGAAATTGGTTTCCGCAACAGAAAAAAGACCAAATGCCAACAAAAAATGTACAGTCCGTTTTATCGTTTTTTACGGTCCGTTTTGTTCCCCAACGGACGTGTCCGTTTTTCGGTCCGTTTGCGGTCCATCAACTATATAAGGGTTATAAACGAAATGAGGTTCGAAAGTTTGACCTACCCACGAAGCCACTTTATTCATGATCAGATTGGTCAGTGATGGTTCATTGCAGTTGCCTTATACTCTGCAAAAAAATACTGCAAGGAGTTGAAAAAGAAAAAACCTTATATATTGCCTGAAATCCACCAGAGCGATAAAATTCATAAAATTCATAAAAAAAAATATTCGCTTCATTAAGCACCTATTTACCGTGGTATCTAATCAGTTACTTACCATCTGACACTGCAAACTTTCGTTAGTAGAATGTGCCAAGCCAACCTAACTTAACCGGGCATGCGCGCAACGCTCGCGGTTACGTTCTTTCTACTAAAGAGCAAAAGACGGGGAGGCACGGTCTTATAAAAAGTCTTCTTCCATACAGATACCAGAGCCAATGGTACAAACTGTCGCCTACAGCTCAGAAAAGCTTACAATTTATGTCGATGCGTTGTATCAGACCCTGCCAATTGACTGCTGGAAAAATGCTCGTCCTGTCCGTAAGAACATTCTGGCTGGTTAGAAGGATCATTATTTTATCGACACTGCAAAAGAATTTGGTCGCCTCTAATAAATTTAAACATCGGAATAAAATTAATGAGTTATTTTTTATATTCCAGACTCTAAAGACAACCATCTCATTCTTTGGGTTTTTCCGTTCGACACAGGGATTATAAACGTAGTACGTCGAGACGAAAGACATCAGGTCGTCATAGGAACAAAATGGCCCAAGTTCAATAATTAATGGAATTATAACGATAACTATTTGAGTTTCGATTTCCTCCGAACAGTCTTGACTATACAGACCTCATACCATGGAGTACAAGTTTCGGCAGTAAAAGAGTAATTTCTTTTTCATCAATCTCAAGCGAGGGAAACATTTTTTGCAGATTGAGCTCGGAATTCTGTCAGAATGATAACTATACTACATATACTGTTGATACGAAGCTCTTTTTTGCTCAGTGTGTATTTTTGCGAACTCTATTCCCGCCGGATCGGCAGTGGTTCCTCTTTGGCGGCTTTGATTTTCCTGCTTCCATGATAGCGCTGTGAAGCTTTCGAGTCATCCGTTTCCTGTGCTCTGAAAAATAATCGAAAAAAGATCATCATTTTGCTCTATTTGCGTTGAAATGAAATCCTGACATCGAATAATCGAACAAAATACTTATGCGGACTTCCGATGCTTCGGAAAAAAAGAACCCACAAATTCCATTTTTTGGAAAATCTCGTTTACAAGAGAGCCTGTGCCTCTTTACGTCGAAAAAAATTTAATAGAAACTTGTAACCGACACTGAAATTAAAAAGGGAAAATGCGAATTTTTCCGGTGGACGTCCCGTTATTTTAATTAAATGTTATCTCCCTGATGAATTAACATCATAGTGTGGAGAGGTGGAAAAGACAACGCGGCGGTGGGAGAAAACGACGAGAGAGCGCCTGGTGCTTCTACCTCTGACTCACTGCGTGGAATACATCATTTTCGGCATTCGTTATCCTAGTGACGTTAATTTGTTCCTTAAGAATCATATTTCATAAGCGGTTAGAGTAGGGCAAATCAGATAATTGTAAAAAAATTTGAGAAACATGTCTTGAAAACAAAGAACTCATCGCATCTCGAAGGACAGAATGTCTCTCGAGCAATTTGGGACCGATAATAGGATAGCACAATTTTTATGTAACTTATTTTATCCCCGAAGAGCATTTTGACTGGTCTTCCCTACCCGAGAATTCCTTATAAAAAAGGTTTCAGTTGAAAATTTCATATCGCTTCCTCATAATAGTTGAAAATTTAACTTTTCATATCGCTTTCTTACATGTTCCTTGTAGGAAGTTCTCGCCTACCAGCGGATGTATCAAGTATATATCGCTGACCGGTGTCAAGAACCAAAAAATGATAAAACAATTTGGTTCGTAATCGTTTCTGTCGCTGCACTCTGGTTTCGATTTGGGAGCGGTACCCGGCTTGTCCCAGATATCGCACTTCTAGCATGAGTTTGGAAAGCTCCGTTTCGTTACCGTCTTTACCCATTATAATACTAGCATTAAAAAAATCTTTAAAGCCGCACCTTGGTCAGAAAATAATAATTTATCAGTAAATAATGTTCGAAGAATTTTTTTAGATCTAACCGTCATCGTCGAAGACAAAGAACATTTCATGACGTCGACCATAGCCGTATGACGCCTGCGATTCAGTAATTGACGTTGCTGATGAGCGAGTAGCAAAAAAAGTTGGAAATTGAAATTTTCACATCGCTTCCTCATAAAAGTTGAAAATTGAAATTTTCATATTGCCTCCTGATAAAAGTTGAACATTTCAATTTTCATATCGTTTTCACATAATGTCCCTTTGTTCGCAAAGCTTTCGCTATGAGGAAGCCAAAAATGCATTCTCATAGAAGGAGCTTTGCAAATAAAGAAATTCCCATAAGATTTTGAAGACCTTAAAAGTAGTTGAATCTAAGTAAATAATAGTACAAAAATGCCTCATTACTTTCATCAGTTTCCTTGTATTTCACAATAAAAATGAATAGCCGGCTAAACTGCGGCTAATTGTTAGCCGGCCAAACGATCTTAGCCGGCTAAGCCGCGGCTAATTTTTAGCCGCCCAAACCATCATAACAGTCTAAGACGGCTTAGTCAGCCAAAATCTAAGCCCTAAAATCTCGAAAAGGAAACTTTTACGAAAACATAGCTTCCTCTACGAGGAAGCAAAATTGATCAAATAAAAACAACAATACACAATACCTGGGAAAAACATCACAGAACAGGCTCAGCGCTTTCATCATACCGTCTTCTAGGATGTAGTTCTCCGAAAATATAATTATATAATCCTTTATCATGAAAAACTATAACGTACACGTGTAACATTGCGGATGAAATGGGTATCGACTAATAACCCTATCACTACTACCTATACCCCAGAGCTGGGCAAAAACACTAAGTACTTGAAGTACGTATTGAAGTATCAAGTACTGAGTCAGCGCACGGTATTTAAAACATTGGCAATTTAATTCTGCGAGTACTCAATACGTCAATACTCCACAACTACCCGGCGCTCGGTACTTCAAGTACTTACTACTTCAATACGTACTTCACGTACTTAGAGTATTTGCTCAACTCTGCTATACCCTCACTTCGAAAGACGCTTCTTCCTTGGTCGTGGTTCGTGACTGCTTCACGTTTCCGTCACTCGAGTGCGGCTGCGCCGTCCCCAGAAGTGAACTGCTTCACATCAACGTCAAGGCACCCTCACCCCAGGCAAGCGTTGAATATAACATGTATTTCAATTCACTGTGGTGGAAGACCATTTTTCTAGAAAATATCTTTAAACTTCTTCACGCGACTCGCGAAGCGAAGGTCCGCGCCGCGCTATACACTCCCGTATCGCCGTCACTCAACGTTGACGCGGTGAAGGGCAATTTAACTGTCCGTCGAGCTGTGTGATACCTTGATGTAATTCCATGAAAATCCATCCCGAGCGAAAAACAAAGAATTGCGCGGAAAAATTGCGCGTGTCGTGTTCGTCAGGGAACAGCAGCAGTAGTCCTGAAGCCGTCGTCGAAGGTACATCGTATAACGATGGACTTGTTTGAACACCGTTACTACAGATTAAGTAAAACTTTGATGATGCTCATCGGACAATGGCCGTATCAAAGCACACGTGTCAAACGCGGCATTCTCGCCGTTTTACTTATTCTCACCAGCACCGAAATCGTACCTCAGATACTAGCCTTTATAAAGTATTGTGACAACACGGCGAAGCTCCTGGAATGCCTTATTCTATACGTATCCGGTACAATTTCCGGTATGAAGTTTATCAGTTTTATGCTGCACTCGCAGAAGGTCAGTTATAATTTCGTAAATTACAACATCATAATTACGGCGAGAGAGACTGACGATGATCCGTACAGAGATTGACGTTGATAAATCGTATTCGCACGGATTGGCAAGTATGGGCACGAGATCAGGAAGTTAACATTCTTCACGGATACACCGCACAGGGAGAAAAGTTAACTATTCTGTATACAGGTTTATCAAGTGTGGTAAGGAATAGTTCGAATTTTACAAATGCTTTAATACAATTATCGATTTTACGTTTAGCCGCGGGTTATTCGTCATTCTTTGTGATTATGTTCGCACCGCTAATGCCAACGATCGTTGACATTTTTACGAGGAACGGCACCGCAACCAGAGAATTTCCATATCCAATCGTCTATTATAGTTTCGACGAGCAGAAATATTTTTTATACTTGGTTATGTATTCGATCGTGTGCGCATGGTTGGTGATGACGATCGTGATATGCAATGACGTTGTACTAATCACTTACGTGCAACACGTCTGTGGTATTTTTGCGGCGCTGGGGTAAGTCAGTGACCGATCAATTGCTGCAATACATATTCCAAAATTTCAACTGAAACCTTCAGGCACAAATTACAACGAATTGGGAATAATGACAAATCAGTAGAGACAGAAGAAAAATCATACGAGCTGAGAAAAAAATACATGGTAGACCTAGCCTCCTGCGTCGACATACACAATGGTGCTATCGAGTGAGATTTTTTAGATAATTGATCTAGTAAAAGTAACGAATATAATTAATAAAACTACTTTTGTTAGGTACGCCGATCTCATCGAGGCAAGTTACACACGGATTTTGTTTGGGACCATTAGTTTTGGCATGATTCTGATTAATGTAGTAGGACTTCAGGTAAAAAGTTACGATCAAAAGGGAACAAAATAATTACGAATACTATATTTTTTTTGTTGGCTATGACGAATACCTTTCCGAATTGACGAATAACCTCTAAATTCAGGTTTTAATAGGAACAAGCGATTTCACGACATTCGCAAGATTCCTATGTTTCGTATTGGGTATAATGTTATACTTCTACATAGAATGCTACATTTCTCAAATACTAATGGATCACAGCAGCAGTATACGCTTTTATATGTAAGCTGCTGTCCTCCCCTATATCTTTCTATAATATAAAAATATTTCGCCACCGATGCCGTCGTCGCCGTCGTGTCAAGAATCCCGGGGGGTCGGGGGGTCAATAGAGGGGTCAGGGGGTTAATAACGGGGTCAGGGGGTTAATAATAGGGCCAGAGGGGTCAGAGGGGGTCAATGATAGGGTCAGGGGGACAATAACAGGAACGCGTGACGTTGATTAATAATATGATCGTAATAGAGCGGCTAAGAATTGTAAGGGCTTTTAAAGGACTCTTTTAAAGGACTTAGAAGAACAAGGGCAAGTTCATAAAGGGGTGCGAGCTACCAGCTCCACAAGTATATAAAAGAAATGAGGTTCGAAAGTTTGACCTACCCAGGAAGTCACTTTATTCGTGCTCAGATTGGTCAGTGATGGTTCATTGCAGTTCCCTTATACTCTGCAAAAAAAAATACTGCAACGAGTTGAAAAAGAAAAAACCTTATATATTGCGTGAAATCCACCAAAGCGATAAAATTCATAAAATTCATTAAAAAAGAATATTCGCTTCATTAAGCAGCTATTTACCGTGGTATCTAATCAGTTGCTTACCATCTGACACTACAAACTTTCGTTAGTACCATGTGCCAACCCATAACTTAACCGGGCATGCGCACAACGCCAGCGGTTACGTTCTTTCTACTAAAGAGCAAAGGACGGGGAGGCACAGTCTTATAAAAGTCTTCTTCCATGCAGATACCAGAGCCAATGGTACAAACTGTCGCCTACAGCTCAGAAAAGCTTACAATTTATGTCGATGCGTTGTATCAGACCCTGCCAATTGACTGCTGGAAAAATGCTCGTCCTGTCCGTAAGAACATTCTGGCTGGTTAGAAGGATCATTATTTTATCGACACTGCAAAAGAATTTGGTCGCCTCTAATAAATTTAAACATCGGAATAAAATTAATGAGTTATTTTTTATATTCCAGACACTAAAGACAACCATCTCATTCTTTGGGTTTTTCCGTTCGACACAGGGATTATAAACGTAGTACGTCGAGATGTAAGACATCAGGTCGTCATGGGAACAAAATGGGACAAGTTCAATAATTAATGGAATTATAACGATAACTATTGAGTTTCGATTTCCTGCGAGCATTCTTGACTATATAGATCTCATACCATAGAGTACAAGTTTCGCCAGTAAAAGATTAATTTCTTTTTCATCAATCTCAAGCGAGGGAAATATTTTTTGCAGATTGAGCTCGGAATTCTGTCAGAAAATGTTCGCCCCGATGGGAACAACAGGAAGAAATCTTACGTCTGAGAGTTTCCAACCAAGGTTTTGTACTCATAAGAAATATTTTTTTCTCGTCCATAGCAACTTCGATGGGTGAGAATTAAATGTATCCTGCGCCTCCAAGAGCTTGGGTGTATAATACTCATATGCTCATATGATACTACCTAGCTCATATGATATATAGCTATACTACATATACTGTTGATACGGAGCTCTTTTTTGCTCAGTGTGTATTTTTGCGAACTCGATTCCCGCTGGATCGGCGGTGGTTCCTCTTTGGCGACTTCTGGCGGCTTTGATTTTCTTGCTTCCATGATAGCGCTGTGAAGCTTTCGAGTCATCCGTTTCCTGTGCTCTGAAAAAAGAATCGACAAAAAAAAATCATCGTTTTGCTTCATTTGCGTTGAAATGAAATCCTGACATCGAATAATCGAACAAAATACCTATGCGGACTTCCGATGCTTATGAAAAAAAGAATCCACAAATTCCATTTTTTGAAAAATCTCGTTTACAAGAGAGCCTTTGCCTCTTTACATCGAAAAAAAATGTAATAGAAGCTCGTAACCGACACTAAAATTAAAAAGGAAAAATGTGAGTTTTTCCGGTGGACGTCTCGTTATTTTTATTAAATGTCATCTCCCTGATGAATTGACATCAAAATGCGGATAGGTGGAAAAGGCAACGCGGCGGTGGGAGGAAACAGCGAGAGAGCCCCTGGTGGAGAGGGCCCCTGGAGAGCCTCTGACTCACCGCGTGGAATACGTCATACCCGGCATTCGTTAACCGAGTGACGTTACTTTGTTCCTTGAGAATCATATTTCATAAGCGGGTTGAGTGGGGCAAAACAGATAATTGTAAAAAAAATTGAGAAACATGTCTTAAAAACAAAGAACTCATCGCATCTCGAAGGACGGAATGTCTCTCGAGCAATTTCTGCAATTGTGGGACCAATAATAGCACCATTTTTTTGTAACTTATTTTATCCCCGAAGTCCATTTTGACTGGTCTTCCCTAGCCTAGTAGAAAAATCTTATTTCGAATTCCTTATAAAAAAGAGACCGGAGACAACGGAAAGTTAATTGTTTTCGAAAGAAGATAATTATTATATAAGTTTGCAAGTATTAAAAATCCGGCACACTGAAAGGCCTCCGTAAAGAGTGTAAATGTAAATAAATTGACATTATGTGATGATAAATGTGTTAATTTAAAATGATGATTATTGAATTTTTATATAAATTATTATTGGGAAACTGATTTCGAACAATCAATTCGAGTAACTTTAAAGTGCAATTTATTTGATTAACTTGACCAAGAATGTACAGTAAATGGGTGTGGAGTTCGTTGTCATTGTCGATATTTTCCGTTCATCGAAATTGAAAGCTACATAGCGGATGACTTCAATGTCTCCATTGCCCACCCCAGCGATAATCGTTTCTGTCGTCGCACTCTGGTTTCGATTTCGGAGCGGCGCCCGGTTTGCCCCAGATATCGCACTTGTTAATCGGATTCATCGAGCTACCCTCCGGGCAATTGAAAGCTCTGGCAAAGTCTTTGGTGTTGGAAACGGCACCGATCACTCTGTATCTCGGTGGACTGTGCTCATCCCTCTTATCCTCTCGCTTCTCCTTGTATTGCGGCGTTCCTATCTCGCACCACATCTGAAACGTTAAGATGAAATTTAGTTGCGAATTTGTTTGAATCATTATACGACACAAAATTCCACTGTCTTTATGAATAATTTAAGTTTTTAAATTAGGAGACAGGTTTTTAACCCCAATAAGGTTGCTCTAATTTGGTCGCAGCTAGAGAACCCACGTAGCACATAAATATTCCTGAAATGTTTCAAAAATATTTTTTTGAAATAGGGTAAGTCGGCGAGATATGCCCATAGAATACTTTAAAATATGATTTGCAGATATTTCAGAAATATTTCTGAAATACTACGAAATATTGAAAATATTTCGGAAAATTTAAAATATTAAAAATATTTCTGAAATGTCTTCAAGATATTTCGTGCTATAAGGGAACTATGCATGGTAAAAAAGCCACGGGGGAAGTATGGTGAATGTTGCTGCGTGAATGTGATTTTACACTCTATGTGGACATCCTGTATGTAAAACTTACGGCGGAAAATGACAAAAAGAAAAGTTGATCATCGGTGAATTCTTCGAGACCCGGAAGCCGCGAATCACCGTCTGGCTTCTTCAGTTTCCGATAAGCTTGAAAGACCGCTTGCATACCAGTCGTATCGGCCATATTTTCTCCTCTGGTGCGCAATGCTTTGCTAGGGGACAACCAAGACCTCATGAACTGTAATAAATAATTGTTTAAATAATTACTATATTTTACTGCGTCTCGAATTAAAATAGTATCTGTGAATGTTTATCAGAAACCTCGTATACGGAAGCGTTTAGGCCTTCAGGCATCGGAAGTGTCGTCTCTCCGTAGTATCCCTCGAATTGGTCGAGGAAACAATCGGCTCTCTGATAATAGGCTTTGAGCATGTTTTTGGAAAGCTCCGTGTTCTTACCATTTTTACCCATTTCAATACCTATATTAAAAAAATAACAATACTAACCATTAAAGCCAAAGCTTGGTCAGAAAATAATAATATAAAAAAAAAAATATATTGTTGGAAGAATTTGTGAAATCTGACCATTGATGTCGAACCCATGGGATATTTCGTGTCCGACTAAGAAACCCGTGATTCCGTAATTGACGTTGCTGATAAGCGTATAATTAATAAATTAATAAACAAAAAATGAATTAATAATTATTTAAATTTAAATTTATGAGTAAAGAAAAAAACAAATCATATCAAGAATTTTTCATTTATGGTATCGAAGATGCATGATATTTTGCTTACTCCGGCAATCCTGGTGTAAAGAGTGGAGACTGAAAATCAACCGCGGGGATATCTGGTAAAGGTGAAAGGAATCGTATTAATAAATAAAAACAGTTTTGCTGTTTTTATAAAATCATCCAAACAAAGCTTCCTCTATCATGAAGCGAAATACACCAAATGATGGCAATTGGATTGGGTAGCGATATAAATTATCAAAAACTTACGGATAGAATTCTTGTAGCGATTGTACAGAGCATTCACAGTTATGGGATCGATTGGCCACCTGAAAATCGATTGTGTGTATTAAAACATAAAATAAATAACATACTAATTGCATGATTTAATTGAGGTAAAAAAATAATAATTACGTGTCATCGTTGACAGAGTGAATAGCGTATCTCCTTAAATTCTTCTTTCTATCGTATTTCAGATAGCTCAGAGAGTTGTCGAAATAATCGGCACCGATCGATAGCTGTCGAATAAAATTATTCACACAACGCACATAAATTTTCGACTCACATAATCGCAACATTTTTCTAAAACTTTCTATAGAGAACAGAATTGAACACACCCCTTTGTAAAGATTGATCACCGCCGTTCTGTTTGAATACCAGTCTGGAAAACCGACAAAGATTTGCATGCTGTTCAATTTGTCTTTGGACAGTTTCTTGGATTCCTCGTCGAGCCAGTTCGATTTATCTATTTTATCCTCCAATTCGATTCGGATGTTCTTTATCATTTCAAGTGCCTGGAAACGGTACGTCGGATATAAACGTGGTCTTTTATGTGACGAAGTTGTTTCTTTTCTTTTCGTACTCACAGGCGTCTCGGTCGACTTTGTAAAAAACTTTGCCACAAATGCATAGGCAGCAGCGTGATTCATATGCACGTCGTTGACACATTCGGTCCAGCTTCGACGATAAATTTTCACAAATGTTAGTAATCATAATATTTAATAATCCTTTCGGGCATTTTCTGGCAACTGTACACTGAAAAAAAAATATCATTGATTGAAGAAGTGACACTTGCGGGCTGCCATGGACATTTCAAGTCTATTTTGCTTGACATAAGGAAATGAAACTATTAGGCATGATAATGAAACTATTACATATCTTCTCATAAATTTCATAGACATTGGTTCACTTTGATATATAATTGTTAGAATGAAAATAATAATTACACTGACTATATATGTCAATGGCAGCCCGCAACTGCCACTGTTCTTGAATCAATGATATTTTTTTTTTTCAATGTAGGTCGATGTTTTGATTCTAGCAAAGCTTAATGTAAAATATTGTTTCGTACCGTGGAGCTCTTTCCTTCACCCCATATTCTTCTTTAACGAGTTCGAATAAAACGTCCCTCACAGATTCAGTCGTGTAGGCCATCATGTTGCCGACAAATTTCCAGTGTATGTAATTGACTGTTGGCGTGAAAAACACAGAGGAATTAATTAATTTGTCGAGTCGGTGAAGCAGGTGGTGTCGTTTATAAAGTTACCGATTGTTCGCGGTGAGGTTTTTCTCAAGAGTTCATCGATGCCTCTAAAGTAACCAGTATTGCGCACGGCGAGTTTCGCAGATGGAAGAATCTCGATGTTGACCATATCGAACAATTCCTGAATCAGCAAATTCCAATCGAGCTGCGGATAAAAAAAAGTAACATCATATTTTATAAAGCCTATCTGCTTTTTTGGCGAGTTGAACTATGCAGCACTCCGGTTATCATTAGTGTTAGTGAAGAGTGAGTCAAAACGGACCGGTGGCCCACGTTCGAGATGAGAAATTATTTTTGTGTCTCGGGAATAAAAATTGGTCAAGATTGTCCGTTTTGCGCTGGTTTTTACTACTCACCAACGGTGCGGCACCCGAAGGTACTCCTGTTGCATTAGTCTGGTGCCACTTGATGAATTCCTCGAAGGTCATTGTTTTATAGTCCGGGTTTTTCTCGTTCAGCTGACAGAAAGATGTGACGGTAATTAGAAACTACGGCAAAGTATATCGACGTTACCCACACAGCACAGAAACAATTCTGAAATGTTTCGAAAATACTACAAAATATTTCTGAAATATTTTTTGGTCCGCTCATAAATCTTACATTGAAATGTTCGATAAAAAGTCAGAAATATTTCGGAATATTTGAAAGGTTGAAAATATTTCTGAAATGTTTTCAAAATAATTCATGCTATACGGGTATAGGAAAGTTTCGTATCAGCATGTAACGGGTACCTTGTAAATTTCCTTTTCAAACTCAACTATTTCTTCGGCTTCTTTGCGAATCTTGTTCTTGGATACATCAGCCCCGGTGTGTTCCACAAACAAATGGGCGGCTCTCTCCACCAATTTGACGTACGTTTCGTAATCGTTGCCGCTGTAATTTCTATACTTCAGCGGCAGTTCTTCGCTGAGTGGAATCGCCCCTGCCTTAAACTTCGATGGCAAAAATCAAAAACCAAAAAAAAGACGAATTATTCTTCAAGACATTTTCGTTGACAATAGGTATAAATAATCCTAACTTGCAGCATGACAATTTTTTTCGGCTCGGTGCCCATCGGTGGTAACGTTGACACGTCGTAAAAGACGTAGGAACCCGTAATACGAAGGTACTCGCGTTCGACTTTTTGCCAAGTGTACTCTTTGGCGTCCCATTCCTCCTTGTCCATTGATATCGGCCAGCCACCGGCTTGCATGAGGATCGATTCGATAGGTCTGATGCCTCTTTGATCGAGAGTTTCTATGGTCAATAAAAAAAATACGATTAACAAAAAAAGTGTTGTGTTATATAGTTATCGACAGATGCTCTAGTCACCTAAATCCATACAGGAGCGGTACCATTTCTTGGCTTGTCTCACAGGTAGAATATCACTGGGATCTGGTTTTGTCTCGAGGGCTTCTGTAACATCCAATATCTTCAGCATAACACCACAAAAAGTATTCACGCTCGGAAAAAATCGTTGGGAGAACAAGAATTTTGTTACCATAACTCATTCGCCTGCTTAACATAGGGACAACAAAATATTTTGCTGTGGCAGCAAATATTTTTGCTGCCACAACAATAAGTTATTAACGATCTAAATTTTGTTAGCAAAACAGAACTGTTTTTCGCCGTGCGAAAAAACACGGTCCTGATTTCAGGGAGGGATAAAGTGGCCAAAAAATTACACGAAAATGACCAAAAGCTTGATCATCTACCTGCCTTTTATACGATACTGCATCGCGTTTTGGAAGATCATAACCCGACTCCATGACGGCATACTCGGTGGAATAGCATTGTCCGCTGTCCATCCGCCGCACGAGAATTCGTAAAAATCTTCGCACGGATCCGTTGACTTGTTCATACTGCTGAGAAACTCCTTGGCTGTGAAATATCATAACTATTGTAATATAACTATTATATACTATTATAATATAAATATTATATACTATTATAATATAAATATTATATACTATTATAATATAAATATTATATACTATTATAATATAACTATTATATACTATTATAATATAACTATTATATACTATTATAAGTATGATCAATGATAAACGATTCTTCAAATTTACACAGACTGACGTTTCACGTACCAATTGTCTTGCACTCTGCGGTCTCGCAAAGTTTGAACTTCTTCGTTTCCACATCGTTTTCCGAATGTTCAAACTCTCGGATGTTCCAGAATGAGGGCAATCGGGGGTCATCGGGAAAGACCCCTTGGCCCCACGACGCGTACTTCGAATGGACCAGCGCGATGGCTAGGACGAGAACCAAGAAAAATCTGTAAATTAATGAATTTAATTATTTCTTAATTAACTTCAGATAATTAATAATTGTACTTTACAAAATCGAAGAAACAAAAACATACAGTATGTTCTTGAGCGTCGTCATGTTTGCCGTTTACGTAGTCCCGTTTAAGATGCAGTTGGAGCGCGAGAAGTTGTTCGACGTCCTGGGCAACCGCTCAATCGCGGTCTGATAGCTTCCACCGATGGATGCTTCGTTATAAAGATAAACCGAGGGATAGTCCTTGAATGGACTTCCGAGGACAATGAAAATATCAGTTACCGGTGTGAAAATTTATCTCGAACTTGTCCCGTCGACAATGTCCTCGTTATTGGCAGGACGAGATTGCAAGTACTCGCCTTCGTGAGGATGCATCGAGCATATCGTTGTCCGGTGTGAAAAAAAAAGAAAAATTATAACACAATTTCATCTCTAATCGGCAGGCCTCACCACGAGCTGGAAATTATTATCACAGATAGGTCATCATGGTAGCTTATTTATTAAATTCTTTAGTAAAGTGTATCCTCATTTATGAAATGTAATAGATTTACTATTTCTATGTACTGTAATGTGACAAAATTCGCCACGTTACTTATGGAAAAAGAACGCATTTTTTTGTCCTTAAAATAAATAGCTACCCTGCCATACTGAGCGACCCTAAAAGCGATGGTTGTTTTGCTCCAAAAATTAACCGCTCTGGCGACACATTTTTTTGCCATGTTTCGGCAATGAAGTCATTTGTTTGATTGGCGACCGATTAAACGACCGTATTAGCAACCGTCTAGAAAAGCTCATCCCGATCGTCAAAAAGCTCATATCTGGACGGTTGCTTTTACGGTCGTTTGTTCGGTCGACAATCAACGAAGCGACTTCACTGCCGAAATGAGGCAAAAGAATGTCGCCAGAGCGGTCGCCTCGGCGGTCGTTAGTGTAGTTAATTATTGGCACCAAACCACCGTCGCTTTTAGGGTCGCTGCTCGCGGTCGCCTGGTTTGCTAAGGTAACGGTCGTCCGTGATTCGTCGAGGCTCGGGGTGGCTCTGCCGGACCAATTCTGGACTTTTAATTATTATAAGTAACGACTGTAAGAATCTGTTCATGTGCACCCATTGGCGAGTCGACAACGGAGAGCATCGTGAAAGACGTCGCTGTCCACGTACGTCTGTACCGAGGAACTCGTCTCGTTCGCGCCGAATGCCATCCGATCGGGACGAGGAATCACAGATCGTCAACGGGTGATGAGCAGCGAGAGCGGATACCGAGCAATCGGCAGCCAACGTCACGTAGAGCGCTCGGGAGTACAAAATTGTGGAAATCGACGAAATACACTATAAACAGCGTCCCCCTTCCCCAATTTGGATTTTGGATTTTTTAAACTTGAAAGTCATGTTCGAAATAAGTGCTCCAAATTTAAAACGGATACTTTAAAGAAATGACAATGACCATTTCATTGATGATCAATCGTTGATTTCAAGGGAAATAAAATGATGACTTTTAATAGTAGTACTATAAAAGAATATATAAGTACATAAACATGCCGTGTAATTATTATCTGAATGAAACAGTAATGTATAACTATTATTATCCCGAGTAGCTTATACAAAATTTGAATAAGAGAAATTCACAAGTGAATCAACAGCGTAGTCGGTAACGTGTTAGTAGGCATAGGTAGGTAGGAATGAGTATTAGTTAGGTAGTTCAAATCCCATCTCAGGCAATTCGCCACCATAGATATTCGTGATCGTAGCATTTTATGCCATTAATAGTCTTTGTTTACTTACAATTATCATAATGTACCGCGTAATTAGAATGTTGAGCAATTATTAGTTTCGTTTTATTATATCAAAACTTTTGTATCTACTTCAAACGTTTGAATCCTTTTTACCCACTTAGGAGTAAAGTTCGGTACTACTAAACGACGTTACAGTGTTGGAATGTAAGGTAAACGTACCAATGACTGGACACGTCCTAGTTACCGGACAACTGGCCCGCAAACTTAAGTTTAAACTAACGAATTATACGAACTACTATACTACTACTACAAGCAAGTAAGTATTTGCAGTAAATTCGTGTACAGATGGGTTTGTTGTCGTTTGTCGATATTTACCGTTCATCGAAAAAAAAGTAATCATGTGTCGCTGGAGCCGCGGAGCAGTATATAGCGGATGACTTCAATGTCTCCATTGCCCACCCCAGCGATAATCGTTTCTGTCGTCGCACTCTGGTTTCGATTTGGGAGCGGCGCCCGGCATCTCCCAGATATCGCACTTGTTAATCGGATTCATTGAGCTACCCTCTGGGCAATTGAAAGCTCTGGCAAAGTCTTTCGTGTTGGAAACGGCACCGATCACTCTGTATCTCGGTGGACTGTGCGCATCTGCCGCTTTCTCTTGCTTCTTCTCGTATTGCGGCGTTCCTATCTCGCACCTCATCTGCAACGTTAAAATGAAATTTAGTTGCGAATTAGTTTTAATCATTATACGATACAACATTCCAGTGTCTTTGTGAACGATTTAAGTTTTTTAAATAGGAGACACATTTTTGACCCCAATAAGGTTGCTCTAATTTGGTTGTAGCTAGAAAACCAACTTAGCACGGAAATATTCCTGAAATGTTTTGCAAATATTTTTCTCAAATAGGGTAAGTCGGCGAGATGTGCCCATGGAATACTTTAAAATATGATTTCCAGATATTTCAGAAATGTTTCGCAAAATTTAAAATATTGAAAATATTTCGTAAAATTTAAAATATTGAAAATATTCCGTAAAATTTAAAGTATTGAAAATATTGCATAAAATTTAAAATATTGCATAAAATTTAAAATATTGCATAAAATTTAAAATATTGAAAATATTTCTGAAATGTCTTCAAAATATTTCGTGCTATATGGGAACTATACACGTTGAAAAAAATCCACGGGGGAAGTATGGTGAATGTTGCTGCGTGAATGTGATTCTACACTCTATGTGGACATCCTGTATGTAAAACTTACGGCGGCAAATGACAAAAAGAAAAGTTGGTCGTCGGTGAATTCTTCGAGACCCGGAAGCCTCGCGTCACCGTCTGGGTTCTTCAGTTTCCGGTAAGCTTGAAAGACCGCTTGCATACCAGTCGTATCGGCCATATTTTCTCCTCTAGTGCGCGATCCTCTACTATGAGACAACCAAGACCCCAGTGTCTGTAATAAGTAATCGTTTAAATAAGTGTATTTTTTTACTGCGTTTCGAATACAATTAAAACAGTTTCCGTTAAATTCATAACAAACCCCGTATTCGGAAGTGGTTCCTTCAGACTCCGGAGCTCTCGTCTCTCCGTAGTATCCCTCGAATTGGTCGAGGAAACAATCGGCTCTCTGATAGTAGCCTGCCAATATGACTTTGGAAAGATCCGTTTTATTGCCATCTTTACCGAATCTTATACCTGTGTTCGAATAAAAATAATCATTAAAGTTGACTCTACATCGACTACGTTTGACTATGTTCGAACAAAAATAATCATCAAAGTTGACTCTAAATCATTAAAGTTGACTCTAAATCATTAAAGTTGACTCTAAATCATTAAAGTTGACTCTAAATCATTAAAGTTGACTCTAAATCATTAAAGTTGACTCTAAATCATTAAAGTTGACTCTAAATCATTAAAGTTGACTCTAAATCATTAAAGTTGACTCTAAATCATTAAAGTTGACTCTAAATCATTAAAGTTGACTCTAAATCATTAAAGTTGACTCTAAATCATTAAAGTTGACTCTAAATCATTAAAGTTGACTCTAAATCATTAAAGTTGACTCTAAATCATTAAAGTTGACTCTACAATCATTGTCGAAGAATTTTTGAAGTCTCACCGTTAACGTCGAACCCGTGGGCTATTTCATGCCCGACTATGAGACCCGCAGTTCCGTAATTGACGTTGCTGATGAGCGCGTAATAAAAAAGTGCTAATTATATAAACAATTGTTTTATTTGACGTATTGGTGATGCATAATATTTTACTTACTCGGGTAATCCCGGCGTAAAGAGAGGAGACTGAAAATTAGCTGCGGGGACATCTGATAAAGGTAAAATCAATCGTATTAATAGATTTAAAGACAATCAATCAGATTATGACAATTGGATTATACGGCAATGTAAATTGTCAAAAACTTACTGACAGTATTGTCTTGAGAACTGTACAAAGCGTTCACAGTTATGGGGTCTATGAACCACCTGAAAATCGATTGTGTGTGATTAAAATTTATAACATAAATAACATACCAATCGCATGATTTAATTGACTAAAAAAATATTACTGTTCATTGTAGTCAGGGTCGAATGCGTAACTCCTTAACCGGCTCTTTCTCTTGAATTTCATGTAGCTCAGAGAGTTGTCGAAATAATCTGATCCGATCGATAACTGTCGAATAAAATTATTCGCATAAATCAGAATTTTTCGACCCGCATAATTGCGACATTTCTTGGTTTAACTTTGGATATCGAACGCAGTTTAACACACCCCTTTGTAGAAACGGATCATCGCCGTTCTGTTTTTATACACGCCTGGAAAACCGACGAAGATTTTCATGCTGTTCAATTTGTCTTTGGCGATTTTCCTGGATTCCTCGTTGAGCCAGTTCGATTTATCTATTTTATCCTCCAATTCGATTCGGATATTCTTTACCATTTCAAGAGCCTGGAAACGGTACGTCGGATATAAACGTGGTCTTTTATGTGACGAGGTTTTTTTTCGTACTCACAGCAGTCTCCGTCGACTTCGGAAAAAACTTCGTCACAAATGCGTAGGATGCAGCGTGGGTCATTTTCATTTCGTTGACACATTCGGTCCAGCTTCGATAATAAATTTTTGAAATGTTGAAAAATCAAAATATTGAATAATTAAAATATTGAATAATGCTTTCGTAAATTTTCTCGCACTGTAGCTCGATGTTTTGATACCAGCAAAGTTTAATGTGAAATATCATTGCATACCGTGGAGGCCTTTCCTTCACTCCATATCCTTCTCTTACGAGTTCGAATAAAATGTCCCTCACAAATTCAGTCGTGTAGCCCATCATGTTACCGACAAATTTCCAGTGTACGTAATTCACTGTTGGCGTGAAAAACACAGATGAATTCTCAAAATATACAAATACATAAAACACAAATTCACAAAATTTGCAGCAACCTCTAAACGATGTGTATGGATTTTTGAAAATCTGTACACATTGTTCAGAACAGGGTCGCCATTTAGTGGATTTTTATCGTCGAATTTTTAGAGGTTTATGAGGTTGCTAAACTAGTACTGATCAATAATCTTTTTGGTTTTTTTTGTTGCACATTTATAAAACGTAAAACAGTCACAGGGCCTTTTTTCTCAGTGATCGAAAATTGAACCGCGTAGCACCCTCAATTTATTTTATTGTACTCCAAAAAATGTACAGAGTGCCTGCAAGTACCTATAAATAAGTGAAAAAAATTATGTTGAAACATGTACCTATGCAGTTTTCGTCAAAATTAAAAAAAAAAATCCTCGTTTCGACTGAAATACTATCTTAATAACTCGAGTCTGTAAAGCAATTGGTGTCGTTTATAAAACTCACCGATCGTTCGTGGTGAGGTTTTTCTCAAAAGTTCATCGATGCCTCTAAAATAAGCACTATCGCTTAAGTGGACTTTTGCAGATGGAAGAATCTTAATGTTGACCATACCAAACGCCTCCTGAATCAGCGAATTCCAATCGAGCTACGGAAGAAACAAAGTGGCTTCATATGTTGTAAAGTCTATCCCGATTAACACCAGGGGAGAATGGGGCAAAATGGACCCGTCTGCTCCCTTTGAGATGAGACATTTTTTTGATGTCCTGCGAAGAAAAATGTGTAAAGATGGTCCGTTTTGCCCCGGTCTTTGCTACTCACTAACGGTGCGGCACCCGAAGATACTTCCGTTGCATTCGTCTTGTACCACTCGTCGAATTCCTCGAAAGTCATTGATTTGGTGTCCGACTTTTTCTCTTTCAGCTGACAGAAACATGCGACGATAAATTAGAAACAACTTTAAAATACATCGGCCTTATTGTAAAATCTCATATCAACATAAAACGGAACCTCGTAAATTTCCTTTTCAAACTCGACTATTTCTTCGGCTTCTTTGCGAATCTTGTCCTTGGACACATCAGCCCCGGTGTGTTCCACAAACAAGTTAGCGGCTCTCTCCACCAATTTCACGTACGTCTCGTAATCGTTGCCGCTGTAATTTCTGTACTTCAGAGGCAGTTGTTCGCGGAGAGGAATCTCTGCTCCCTGAATCTAAAAATGAAAAAAATAAATAAAAATAAACAGAAAAAAAAACAAATAATTTTTCACGAAATTTTCATTCGCAGTACGAACAAATAATCCTTACTACTACAGTGCCGAATTTCTTCCAATCACTGCCCCATGATAGAAACGCTGATATGTCGTAAAAAACGTAAGCACCCGTGATACGAAGGTACTCGCGCTCGACCTTTTGCCAAGTGCACTCTTCGGCGTCCCACTCCTCCTCGTCCATCGATATCGGCCAGCCACCGACCTGCATGAGGATCGATTCGATCGGTCTGACGCCTCTTTGATCGAGAGTTTCTATGGACGAGAAAAAAATAACGTTAAAAAATTTGTGTTTCATTGTATGATTATCGACGGTGCTGTAGTCACCTAAATCCATACAGGAGCGGTACCATTTCTTGGCTTGTCTCACAGGAAGAATGTCACTGGGATCTGGTTCGCTCCCGAGGGCTTCTGTAACATCCAATATCGTCATCATACACTGATAAAAAAGTACAGTTGAAAGTACATGCACTGATAAAAAAAGTACAGTCGGAAGTACAGACACTCATAAAAAAGTACAGTTGAAAGTACATGCACTGATAAAAAAAAGTCCAACTAAGATTCGGGCAGGGACGTTCAAATAAATATTTTTTGCCCGCCTACGCTAAAAAGTCCACATTCCATACCTGCAACGGGGGCGGAAAGTTGTCGATTCTTGACCAGCGGGCCAAAAAGAAACGTAGCGGGCCAAAAAGAAACGCAGCGGGCCGAAAAGTATCGCAGCGGGCGGAAAAGTAGCTACAGCGGGCCGAAAACTTTCCATCCCCATTGCAGGCATAGAAATGTGGACATTTTTTAGCATAGTCGGGCAAAAAATATCGTATGCCACTCGGGAGGAAGTGCTTTTTCACCTCGTGCGAATTTTTGCCCTCGCTTCGTTCGGGCATCAAACTTCACACTCGGTGAAAAGACGCACTTTCCTCCCTTGTGGCATAATATACTATTGTTGGTCGAACAAAATATTTTAATGACTCAAAAATATTCTGATGAAATCACCCAAGAAATTGTTGAACCAACAAATTTTTTAGCTTTACCAACAAAATATTTTAGTTGAACGTCCCTGCCCGAATCTTATGTGATGAATTTACCCGAAAATGACCAAAATCTTGTTCATCTACATGCCTTTTATACGATGCTGGACCATGTTTTGGAAGATCATAAATCGACTCCATGACGGCATACCCGGTGGAATTGCATTGTCCGCTGTCCATCCGCCGCACGAAAATTCGTAAAAGTCTTCGCACGGATCCATCGACTTGTTCATACTGGTGAGAAACTCCTGGGCTGTGAAATATCATATTGTCAGCACAATGATAAACGATCCTTAAAATTTACACAGACCGATGTGTCACGTACCAACTTTCTTGCACTCTGCGGTCTCGCAAATCTTGAACTTTTTCGTTTCCACATCGTTCTCCGAATTTTCAAACTCTCGTCTGTTGTGGGTCTGCCCCCACAATGAGGGCCATCGGGGGTCGTCGGGAAAAACACCTTGGCCCCACGACGCGTGCTTCGAGTGGACCAGGGCCATGGCCGGGACGAGAGCCAAGAAAAATCTGTAAAATTAATAAATTTCAAAAATCTGTACAATTAATAAATTTTAAAAAATTGATAAAAAAAAATTAATAAATTTAATTATTTTTTAAATTATCTTCAGACAATTGATAATTGAGTACGGTAAAAAATTGAAGAAACACATACAGTATGTTCTTGACTGTCGTCATGTTTGCCGTTTCCGTAGTTACGTTAAAGATGCAGTTAGGGCGAGTAGTCGTTCCGCGTGCTGGCGACCACTCAATCGTGATCTGATAGCTTCAACGGATGGATGCTTCGTTATAAAGACAAACCGAGAGGGTGGTCCTTGAACGGACTTCCGAGGACGATGAAAATATCAGTTACCGGTGTGAAAATTTATCTCGAAAGAGTTACCCGGATACGCACAACGTGCGTCCCGCCAACAACGTCCTCGTTATTGGCAGGACGAGATTGCAAGTACCCGCCTACGAGAGGATGCATCGAATATATCGTTGTCCGGTGTAAAAAAAAAAAAAGAAAAATTATAACACAATTTCGTCTCTAATCGGCAGGCCTCACCACGAGCTGTAAATTATTATCACAGATAGGTCGTCATGGTAGCTTATTTATTAAATTCTTTAGTAAAGTGTATCCTGATTTATGAAATGTAACATATTGACTATTTCTATGTACTGTAATGTGGCAAAATTCGACACGTTACTTATGGAAAAAGAACGCATTTTGTTGTCCTTAAAATAAATAGCTACCCTGGCATACTGAGCGACACTAAAAGCGACGGTTGTTTTGTTCCAAAAATTAACCACACTAATGACCGCCAGAGCGGTGGCTTCGACGTTTTTTTGCCGTTCGACACATTTTTTTTGCCGTTTTTCGACAATGAAGTCGTTTGTTTAATTGGCGACCGAATAAACGACCGTATTAGCAACCGTCTAGAAAAGCTCATCTCGATCATCAAAAAGCTCAAATCTGGACGGTTGCTTTTACGGTCGTTTGTTCCGTCGACAATCAAAGAAGCGACTTCACTGCCGAAATGAGGCAAAAGAATGTCGCCAGAACGGTCACTTCGGTGGTCGTTAGTGTAGTTAATTATTACCTGTAGTTAATTATAACGTGTGGTTAATTATAACCACCGTCGCTTTTAGGGTCACTGTTCGCGGTCGCCTGGTTTGCGAAGGTAACGGTCGTCCGCGATTCGTCGAGGCTCGGGGGTGGCTCTACCGGACCGATTCTAGACTTTTAATTATTATAAGTAACGACTGTAAGAATCTGTTCATCTGCACCCATTGGCGAGTCGACAACGGAGAGCATCGTGGAAGACGTCGCGCGTCCGCGTAGGTCTGTACCGAGGAACTCGTCTCGTTCGCGCCGAATGCCATCCGATCGGGACGAGGAATCACAGATCGTCAACGGGCAATGAGCGCTCGTACAGCGCTCGGGAGTACAAAATTGTAGAAATCGACGAATTACACTACAAACAGCGTCCCCTTCCCCAATTTGGATTTTTTGAACTTGAAACTCATTTTCGAAACAAGTGCTCCAAATAGAAAACGGATACTTTAAAGAATTGACAATTATCATTTCATTGATGATCAATCGTTGATTTTAAGGGAAATAAAATGATTACTTTTAATAATACTATAAAAGAATATTATTATCTGAATTATTATCTGAATGAAACAGTAATGTATAATCATTAATATCCCGAGTAGCTTATACAAAATTTAAATAAGAGAAATTCACAAGTGAATCAACAGCGTAGTCGGTAAAGTGTTAGTAGGCATAGGTAGGTAGGAATGAGCATTAGTTAGGTAGTTCCCATCTCAGGCAATTCGCCAGCATAGATATTCGTGATCGTAGCCTTTTATTCCATTAATAGTCTTTTTTTACTTACAATTATCATAATGTACCACGTAATTACTATGTTGAGCAATTATTAGTTTCGATTTATTGTATCAAATCTTTTGTATCTACTTCAAACGTTTAAACTCTTTTTACCCACTTCGGAGTAAAGTTCGGTGTTACTAAACGAAGTTACAGTGTTGGAATGTAAGGTAAACGTACCAATGACTGGACACGTCCCAGTTACCGGACAACTGGCCCGCAAACTTAAGTTTAAACTAACGAATTATACGAACTACTATACTACTACTACAAGCAAGTAAGTATTTGCAGTAAATTCGTGTACAGATGAGTTTGTTGTCGTTTGTCGATATTTACCGTTCATCGAAAAAAAAAGTAATTATGTGTCGCTGGAGCCGCGGAGCAGTATATAGCGGATGACTTCAATGTCTCCATTGCCCACCCCAGCGATAATCGTTTCTGTCGTCGCACTCTGGTTTCGATTTAGGAGCGGCGCCCGGCTTCTCCCAGATGTCGCACTTGTTAATCGGATTCATCGAGCTACCCTCCGGGCAATTGAAAGCTCTGGCAAAGTCTTTCGTGTTGGAAACGGCGCCGATCACCCTATATCTCGGTGGACTGTGCGAATCCCCCCTTTGCTCTCGCTTCTTCTCGTACTGCGGCGTTCCTATCTCGCACCACATCTGCAACGTTAAAATAAAATTTAGTTGCGAATTAGTTTGAATCATTATACGATACAAAATTCCACTGTCTTTGCGAATGAATTAAGTTTTTTAATTAGGAGACCCATTTTTAACCCCAATAAGGTTGCTCTAATTTGGTCGTAACTAGAGAACCCACATAGCACGAAAATATTCCTGACATGTTTAGCAAATATTTTTTTGGAATGGAATACTTTAAAATATGATTTCCAGATATTTCCGAAATATTTCGTAAGATTTAAAATATTGAAAATATTTCATAAGATTTAAAATATTCAAAATATTTCACAAGATTTAAAATATTCAAAATATTTCTGAAATGTCTTCAAAATATTTCGTGCTATATGGGAACTATGCACGTTAAAAAAAAGGTGAATGTTGCTGCGTGAATGTGATCTTACACTCTATGTGGACATACTGTATGTAAAACTTACAGCGGCAAATGACAAAAAGAAAAGTTGGTCGTCGGTGAATTCTTCGAGACCCGGAAGCCTCGCGTCACCGCCTGGTTTCTTCAGTTTCCGATAAGCTTGAAAGACCGCTTGCATACCAGTCGTATCGGCTATATTTTCGCCTCTAGTGCGCCATCCTCTACTATGAGACAACCAAGACTCCAGTGTCTGTAATAAATAATCGTTTAAATAAGTGTATTGTTTTACTGCGGTTCGAATAAAATTAAAACAGTTTCCGTGAAATTCATAAGAAACCTCGTGTTCGGAAGTGGTTCCTTCAGACTCCGGGGCTCTCGTCTCTCCATAGTATCCCTCGAATTGGTCGAGGAAACAATCGGCTCTCTGATAATAGGCTTTCAATATGTCTTTGGAAAGATCCGTTTCATTGCCATCTTTACCGAATCTTATACCTATGTTCGAATTTAAAAAATCATTAAAGTTGACTCTAAATCATTAAAGTTGACTCTACAATCATTGTCGAAGAATTTTTGAAGTCTCACCGTTAACGTCGAACCCGTGGGCTATTTCATGGCCGACTACGAGACCCGCGATTCCGTAATTGACGTTGCTGATGAGCGCGTAGTAAAAAAAAGTGCCAATTATATAAACAATTTTTTTACTTGACGTATTGCGGTTGCATAATATTTTACTTACTCGCCTAATCCCGGTGTAAAGAGAGGAGACTGAAAATCAGCTGCGGGGACATCTGATAAAGGTAAAATCAATCGTATTAATAAATTTAAAGAAAATCAATCAGATTATGGCAATTGGATTATACGGCTATGTAAATTGTCAAAAACTTACTGACAGTATTGTCGTCAGGACCGTACAAAGCGTTCACAGTTATGGGGTCTATGAACCACCTGAAAATCGATTGGGTGTGATTAAAATTTATAACATAAATAACATACCAATTATAACATAAAAAACAACGCACGCTTTACTTGAAGTAAAAAAAAAATTATTACGGTTCATTGTAGTCAGGCTGGAATGCGTAACTCCTTAACTGGCGCTTTTTCTCGAATTTCACGTAGCTCAGAGAGTTGTCGAAATAATCTGCACCGATCGATAACTGTCGAATAAAATTATCCGCATAAGTCAGAAATTTTCGACTTATGTTTAACTTTGTATATCGAATGTATTTTTTGTTTAACTTTGTATATGGAACACAGTTTAACACACCCCTTTGTAGAAACTGATCATCGCCGTTCTGTTTTTATACAGGCCTGGAAAACCGACGAAGATTTTCATGCTGTTCAATTTGTCTTTGGAGATTTTCTTGGATTCCTCGTCGAGCCAGTTCGATTTATCTATTTTATCCTCCAATTCGATTCGGATGTTCTTTACCATTTCAAGAGCCTGGAAACGGTACGTTGGATACAAACGTGGTCTTTTATGTGACGAGGTTTTTTTTCGTACTCACAGCAGTGTCCGTCGACTTCGGATAAAACTTTGCCACAAATTCGTAGGATGCAGCGTGGGTCATTTTCATCTCGTTGACACATTCGGTCCAGCTTCGATGATACATTTTTGAAATATTGAATAATAAAAATATTGATTAATAAAAATATTGATTAATAAAAATATTGAATAATAAAAATATTGATTAATAAAAATATTGAATAATAAAAATATTGATTAATAAAAATATTGAATAATAAAAATATTGAATAATCAAAATATTGAATAGTCAAAATATTGAATAATGCTTTCGTAAATTTTCTCGCACTGTAGCTCGATGTTTTGATACCAGCAAAGCTTAATGTGAAATATCATTGCATACCGTGGAGGCCTTTCCTTCACTCCATATTCTTCTTTCACGAGTTCAAATAAGATGTCCCTCATAAATTCAGTCGTGTAGGCCATCATGTTACCAACAAATTTCCAGTGTACGTAATTCACTGTTGGCGTGAAAAACACAGTCGAATTCACAAAATATACAAATACATAAAACACCAATTCACAAAATTTGCAGCAACCTCTAAACGATGTGTATGGATTTTTGAAAATCTGTACACATTGTTCAGAAGAGGGTCACCATTTAGTGGATTTTTTTTCGAATATTTAGAGGTTTATGTGTTTGCTAAACTTGTACTGATCAATAATCTTTTTGGTTTTTTTTTGTTGCAGATTTATAAAACTTCAAACCGTCGCAGGGCATTTTTTCTCAGTGCTCGAAAATTGAACCGCGTAGCACCCTTAATTTATTTTATTGTACTCCAAAAAAATTTGCAGAGTGCCTGCAAGTACCAATAAATAAATGAAAAAAATTATGTTGAAACATGTACCTATGCAGTTTTCGTTAAAATTCGAAAAAAAATCCTCGTCTAGACTATAAGACTATCTTAATAACTCGAGTGTGTAAAGCAATTGGTGTCGTTTATAAAACTCACCAATCGTTCGTGGTGAAGTTTTTCTCAAAAGTTCATCGATGCCTCTAAAATAAGCACTATCGCGCAATTGGACTTTCGCAGATGGAAGAATCTTAATGTTGACCATACCAAACGCCTCCTGAATCAGCGAATTCCAATCGAGCTACGGAAGAAACAAAGTTCATATGTTGTAAAGCCTATCTACTGTTTTCAGCAGATCCCGATTAGCACCAGGGGAGAGGGGGGCAAAACGGACCCGTCTCTTCCCTTCGAGTTGAGACATTGTTTTGATGTCCTGCAAAGAAAATGTGTAAAGATGGTCCGTTTTGCCCCGGTCTTTGCTACTCACTAACGGTGCGGCACCCGAAGATACTTCCGATGCATTCGTTTTGTACCACTCGTCGAATTCCTCGAAAGTCATTGATTTGGTGTCCGACTCTTTCTCTTTCAGCTGACAGAAATATGCGACGATAAATTAGAAACAACTTCAAAATACATCGGCGTTATTGGAAAATCTCATATCAACATGAAACGGAACCTTGTAAATTTCCTTTTCAAACTCGACTATTTCTTCGGCTTCTTTGCGAATCTTGTCCTTGGACACATCAGCCCTGGTGTGTTCGACAAACAAATTAGCGGCTGTCTCCACCAATTTCACGTACGTTTCGTAATCGTTGCCGGTGTAATTTCTGTACTTCAGAGGCAGTTGTTCGCGGAGAGGAATTTCTGCTCCCTGAATCTAAAAATAAAAAAATAAAATAAATAAACAGAAAAAAACAAATTATTTTTCACGAAATTTTCATTCACAATACGAACAAATAATCCTTACCACTACAGTGCCGAATTTCTTCGACTCATCGCCCCACGATGGAAACGCTGATATGTCGTAGAAAACGTAGGCACCCGTCATACGAAGGTACTCGCGCTCGACCTTTTGCCAAGTGCACTCTTCGGCGTCCCACTCCTCCTCGTCCATCGATATCGGCCAGCCGCCGACCTGCATGAGGATCGATTCGATCGGTCTGACGCCTCTTTGATCGAGAGTTTCTATGGACGAGAAAAAAATAACGTTACAAAATTTGTGTTTCATTGGATAATTATCGACGGATCTGTAGTCACCCAAATCCATACAGGAGCGGTACCATTTCTTGGCTTGTCTCACAGGAAGAATATCACTGGGATCCGGTTCGGACCCGAGGGCTTCTGTAACATCCAATATCTTCAGCGTACATTGATAAAAAAGTACAGTTGAAAGTACATGCACTGATAAAAAAAGTACAGTTGAAAGTACATGCACTGATAAAAAAAGTACAGTTGAAAGTACATGCACTGATAAAAAAGTACTGTTGAACGTACATGCACTGATAAAAAGTACAGTTGAAAGTACATGCACTGATAAAAAGTACAGTTGAAAGTGCATGCACTGATAAAAAGTACAGTTGAAAGTACATGCACTGATAAAAAGTACAGTTGAAAGTACATGCACTGATAAAAAGTACAGTTGAAAGTACATGCACTGATAAAAAGTACAGTTGAAAGTACATGCACTGATAAAAAGTACAGTTGAAAGTACATGCACTGATAAAAAGTACAGTTGAAAGTACATGCACTGATAAAAAGTACAGTTGAAAGTACATGCACTGATAAAAAGTACAGTTGAAAGTACATGCACTGATAAAAAAGTACAACTAAGATTCGGGCAGGGACGTTCAAATAAATATTGTGTTGGCCGGACAAAATATTTTAATGACTCAAAAATATTATGGTGCAATCACCCAAGAAATTGTTGAACTAACAATTTTTTTAGCAGTACCAACAAAATATTTAGTAGAACGTCCCTGCCCGAATCTTAGGTGATTCACCCGTATTTTTTTTATCAGTGTAACAACCCCTCGAAAAGTCTTCACGAACGGTCCTGATTTCAGGGTGGGATAAACTGGCAAAAAATTTACCAAAATGACCAAAACCCTTGTTGATCTACATGCCTTTTATACGATGCTGGACCGTGTTTTGGAAGATCATAAATCGACTCCACGCCGGCATACTCGGTGGAATAACATTGTCCGCTGTCCATCCGCCGCACGAAAATTCGTAAAAGTCTTCGCACGGATCCATCGACTTGTTCATACTGGTGAGAAACTCCTCGGCTGTGAAATATCATATTGTCGGCACAATGATAAACGATACTTAAAATTTACACAGACTGACGTGTCACGTACCAACTTTCTTGCACTCTGCGGTCTCGCAAACCTCGAACTTCTTCGTTTCCACATCGTTTTCCGAATTTTCAAACTCTCGTCTGTTCCACAATGAGGGCCATCGGGGGTCGTCGGGAAAGACACCTTGGCCCCACGACGCGTGCTTTGAGTGGACCAGGGCCATGGCCGGGACGAGAGCCAAGAAAAATCTGTAAATTAATAAATTTAATTATTCTTTAATTAACTTCAGACAATCGACAATAGTATTGTCCAAAATTGAAGAAAAAAACATACAGTGTGTTCCTGACAGTCGTCATGTTTGCCGTTTCCGTAGTTACGTTGAAGATGCAGTTGCAGGGCGAATAGACGTTCCGCGTGCTGGCGACCACTCAATCGCGGTCTGATAGCTTCAACGGATGGATGCTTCGTTATAAAGACAAACCGAGAGGGTAGTCCTTGAACGCACTTCCGAGGACGATGAAAATATCAGTTACGCGATTGAAAATTTATCTCTGAAGAGTTATCCGGATACGCGTAACATCCTCGTTATTGGCAGGATGAGATTGCAAGTACTCGCCTACGAGACGATGCATCGAGTGTATCGCTGTCGGTGTGAAAAAAAAAAAAAAAAAAATGATAACACAATTTCATCTATAATAAGCAGGGCTGACCATGAGCTAGAAATTATTTTCACAGATATCTCCTTATGATAGATTCTTTATTAAAATATTTAATAAAACGTATAGTCATTTTATGGAATGTAACAGTGACTATTTCGATGTACCTTGGAAACGCTGAACCCTAAAAATATTTATCTAAAGTTGCTTTGCTCCCGTTTTTGAAATATTATATATTGAAAATATTATAAATCGTGTCTACATGTTTCGGACAAAGAAGTACATTTTCATCACTCGGTGCGGAAATGGCCACTTTTCCGACCGCTTCGCGTGCGTAAAACCGCCATTTTCGCACCTTGTGTTGAAAAATTTCGTACATCCCTCGTGCGAAACTCTTTTTCTAACTCGTGTGACTACAGCACTCGCCTTCGTGGTGCAAACTCACACTCGTTAGAAAAACGTTTTTCGCCCTCGTGGAGTAATGTACTGTTTCGGAAAGATTTTCGTAGAGGGAATGTGTTAAAAACTATTTAAGCAGGGTCGAGCGTTACAACGTCATCAAGAAAAGTATGCTGATTTTTTTTTACGCATTGATATGAACGGTCTAAGTGTAACTGCAAAGTTTGAATGCGTTCGTCTTCACGGTTTCCAGAAATATTTTTTTTCAATTTGAACCATTTAACATTGATTCTTATGGCAGATTGAAAATAAGCGATGGATTTTAATGTTTCTAGGGTAGTTTCATGCGGAAACGTTGCAAACAAATTATTAAAAACTGTAAAGCCGAGTCTCGCGCTCGACCCTCCTTAACTAACGCATGACGGTTTTTAAAAAATTAATTTATATTATAAGGTCATTGTGGCTCGGGCGCTTTGCGTTCCCACTATGGACTATCCTACAATTTAGAAACCAGAAATTAACCAGAAACACGTCACTTCCAGTCGAAAGTTAATTTTTTTCGAAGGAAAATATTTATTATAAAAGTCTGCAAGTCCACTACATTGAAAGGTCTACGGTACAATGTGTAAACGTATATAAATTGACATTACATGATAATAAATGTGTAACTTTAAATCTTAATTATCGAATAGTATTTGTATGTAGATTATTACTGGGAAACTGATTTCGAGGAATCGATTCGTATAATTTCGAAATGCTATTTATCTGATTACTTTGAGCAAGTATGTACAGTAAATTCTTGGGGAGGTGGCTTCGTTGTCATTGTCGATATTTGCCGTTCATCGACATAAAAAATTATCCTGTGAGGCTGGAGTCGCAGATAGCATAGCCGATGACTTCAATATTTCCATTGGCCGCCCCAGCGATAATCGTTTCTGTCGCTGCACTCTGGTTTCGATTTCGGAGCGGCGCCCGGTTTGCCCCAGATATCGCACTTGTTAATCGGATTCATCGAGCTACCCTCCAGGCAATTGAAAGCTCTGGCGAAGTCTTTCGTGTTGGAAACGGCACCGATCACCCTGTATCTCGGTGGACTGTGCGGATCCCCCCTTTTCTCTTGCTTCTCCCGGAATTGCGGCGTTGCTACTTCGCACAACATCTGCAACGTTAAAATTAAATTTTAATAACGAACAAGTTTCAATTATTATTCGACACAAAAATCCGCTGGCTTTATGAACAATTTCAAGTTTCAAATTTATGACAAAAATATTTAGCAACAATGAGGCCGCTCTTTTTTGCTAAATATTTGGTCATAGCGGGAGAACTATGCACGTTAAAAAAGAAGAAAAAATGCCGCGGGGTAAGTATGGTGAATTCTGCTGCGTGAATGTGACCGTACACTCTTTGTGAACATAGTGTATATATAACTTACTGAGGCGAATGACAAAAAGAAAAGTTGATCGTCGGTGAATTCCTCGAGACCCGGAAGCCTCGAATAACCGCCTGGTTTCTTCAGTTTCCGGTAAGCTTCGAAGACCGCTTGAATACCAGTCGTATCGGCGACATTTTCTCCTGCTGTGCGTATTCCTTTGCCACCGTACCGAGCCATCATCAGCTGTAATAAAACGTTTTATAAATAAGTAATGTTATACTGCTGAACAGTGAGAAAAAAAATTAGTTGGTTTAACCAAAAGATTATTTAATTCAATTCTGCTTCAATTTATTCAAAAATTGTCGATTGAAACAAACATATTTGTTGTACCAACAAAATACACCTTTGAACGTATGTCACCGCGCATTTGCTTAATCTAACCATCTTTTTTCTCAGTGAAGAAACACAAAAAATGTTGAAGAAATATAAAATATAAATATATAAAATAAAATAGCTTTCGTGAATTCGTACGAACATTGTAAACGACGGTGGTTCCTTCGAGCATCGGTGGTCTGGTTTCTCCGTAGTATCCTCCGAACTGGTCGAAGAAACAATCGGCTCTCTGATAATAGGCTTTGAGCATGTCTGTGGAAAGCTTCGTTGAGTCACCGTGTTTACCAATTCTTATACCTACGTTCAAATGTAAAATAATCATTAAAGTTGACTTTTGTTCAGAAAATAATAATTTTCGGTAAATAATTTTGAAATAATTTTTTTCAGATCTAACCGTTAACGTCGAACCCATGGGACATTTCGTGGCCGACTAAGATACCCGCGATTGCGTAATTGACGTTGCTGATGATTAAATGATTATTAAATGATGCCGTGTAATTTAATAAAAGCAAATTGTATAAACAATATTTCATTGTAGGTATTCGAGGTGGATAATATTTCGCTTACTCGGGTACTCCTGGTGTAAAGAGAGGAGACTGAAAATCAACCGCGGGCATATCTGAAAAAGGCAAAATGAATTGTATTAATAAAATTTTTTTAAATGATCAAATTATGGCAATGCGATTATACAGCAATTTCAATGGTTAAAAACTTACTGACAAAATTCTCGTGAGGTTCGTACAGAGCGTTCACAGTTATGGGATCGACATACCACCTGGAAATTGATTGTGTGTATTAAAATCTGAAATATCTGAAGTAAATAACACACTAAGTGCACGATTTAATTGAGGTGAGAAAATTCATTACGTTTCATCCTCGACAGGTGTGACGACGTATCTCTTTAACATCTTCTTTCTTTGGTATTTCATGTAACTCAGAGAGTTGTCGAAATAATCTGCACCGATCGATAACTGTCCAATAAAATTATTCACATAAATCAGAAATTTTCGACTCGCATACTTGCAACATTTTTAAAAACATTGCATATCGAAAAAAATTTAACACACCCCTTTGTAGAGATTGATCACCGCCGTTCTATTTTTATACCAGTCTGGAAAACCAACGAAGATTTTCATGCTGTTCAGTTTGTCTTTGGACAGTTTCTTGGATTCCTCGTCGAGCCAATTCGATTTATCTATTTTATCCTCCAATTCGACTCGGATGTTCTTTATCATTTCGAGAACCTGGAAAAGGCACGTCGGATACAAACGTGATCTTTTATGAGACGAAGTTTTTAATAAATACTCACAGCAGTCTCCGTCGACTTCGTAAAAAACTTGGCCACAAATGCGTAGGCAGCAGCGTGGTTCATTTTCATTTCGTCGACACATTCCCTCCAGCTTTAATTATACATTTTCACAATTGTTAATAATCAAAATATTTAATAATCCTTTCGGAGATTTTCTCGCACTTTCGCTCGCTGTTTTCATACCAGAAAAGTTTAATCTAAAATATAGTTGCATACCGTGGAGGTCTTTCCTTCACTCCATATTCTTCATTCACGAGTTTGAATAAAATATCCCTCATAAATTCAGTCGTGTAGGCCATCGTTTCGCTGACAAATGTCCAATGTATGTAATTGACTGTTGGCGTAAAATACGGACGAATTAATTAATGTCTCTCGTCGGTAAAATAAGTTGCATCGTGTATAAAACTTACCGATCGTTCGCGGCGAGGTTTTTCTCAAGAGTTCATCGATGCCTCTAATGTAAGCAATATCGTGCAATTCGACTCGCGCAGATGGAAGAATCTCGATGTTGACCATATCGAACAATTCCCGAATCATCGAATTCCAATCGAACTACGGGTAAAAAAAAAGTTACATAAAGATGCTCAGCTCTATAATATTATTCCTTCTCCCGACGTTCACCTCCTGTCCTTACTACTGTATCCGCTTGGTTTTTCTATGATAATTTAGGCTTTTATTTTCCAATGTATAGCTTCTATTGCTCCATGGGCATACTTATGCACGACTGTGCACACTTGTACATTCTATTATGTAAACAAGGGCTCTGACCCGCAAAATAAATAAATAAATAAATAAATAAATAAATAAATATATATATAAATAAATACATAAATAAATAAATAAATAAATAAATAAATAAATAAATAAATAAATAAATAAATAAATAAATACATAAATAAATAAATAAATAAATAAATAAATACATAAATAAATAAATAAATAAATAAATAAATAAATAATATTTTATGAAGCCTATCTGCTGTTTTCGTGAGTTGAACTATACAATACTGCGGTTACCAGTAGCGTCAAGGAAGAGCAGGGCAAAACGGACCAGTGCCCTTTGGTCAAGATGAGATATTGTTTTTATGTCCCACGAACAAAAATTGGCAAAAATAGTTCGCTTTACTTCGGTCTTTACTACTCACCAGTGGTGCGGCTCCCGAAGGCACTTCGGTTACATTAGTCTCGTACCACTCGACGAATTTCTCCAGGGTCATTGATTCACGGTTCCAGTTTTCCTCTTTCAGCTGACAGAAATATGTGTCGATAAATTAGAAATTACTGCAAAATATATCGACGTTGTTGGAAAGTCGCGTATCAGCATGTAACGGATACCTTGTAAATTTCCTTTTCAAACTCGACTATTTCTTCGGCTTCTTTGCGAATCTTGCTCTTGGACACATCAGCCCCGGTGTGTTGCACAAACAAATTAGCGGCGCCCTCCACTAATTGCACGTACGTTTTGTAATCGTTGCCACTGTAATTTCTGTACTTCAAAGGCAATTGTTCGCTGAGTGGAATTTCAGATGCGCCAATCTGAAATGACAAAATACGAACATTTTGTTTCTTTGTATTGTTCAATAAAAATTATTCTTCACGAATTTTTCATTGGCAATACGAATAAAGAATCCTCACCGATATAATGCCGAATTTTTTCCACTCCAGCCAATGTGGAGACGCTTTCACGTTGTAGAAAACGTTGGAAGCCGTCACAGAAAGGTACTCACGTGCGACTTTTTGCCAAGTGTACTCTTCGGCGTCCCATTCCTCCTCGTCCATTGATATCGGCCAACCACCGGCTTGCATGAGGATCGATTCGATCGGACCGACGCCTCTTCGCTCGAGCGTTTCTATGGACAAAAAAAAATTATTGTCAGAAAATAACCGATCAAATAATAAACCGATTCAAGAACATCCTAGATGCACACAATAATAATAATAATAATAATAATAATAATAATAATAATAATAATAATAATAATAATAATAATAATAATAATAATAATAATAATAATAACAATAATAATAATAATAATAATAATAATAATAATAATAAAATGTGTGTTTAATTGTATAATTATCAACGGATGCTGTAGTCACCTGAATCCATACAGGAGCGGTACCATTTCTTGGCTTGTCTCACAGGTAGAATGTCACTGGGCTCTGGTTCGGTCAGGAGGGCTTCTATAACATCCAAAATCTTCAGCATAACACCACAAATCCACGAAAAACCAGGGTCCCGATTTCAGGGTAGGATAAAATGGCTAAAAATGTATTGGGAAATATATTCATCCACTTGCCTTTTATGCGATGCTGGACCGTTTTGTGGAAGATCATAATACGACTCCACTGCGGCAGACTCGGTGGAATAACATTGTCCGCTGTCCACCCGCCGCACGTAAATTCGTAAAAGTCTTCGCACGGATCTATCGACTTGTTCATACTGCTGAGAAACTCATCGGCTGCCGAATATCAATATTGTCAGTACAATGATAAACGATCCTTCAAATTTACACAGACTATGGTGCGACGTACCAACTTGCTTGCACTCTGTGGTCTCGCAAATCTTGAACTTCGCTTCCACATCGTTTTCCGAATTTTCAAACTCTCGTCTGTTCCACAACGAAGGCCATCGGGGGTCGTCGGGAAAGACACCTGAACCCCACGACGCGTGCTTCGAGTGGACCAGCGCGATGGCCAGGACGAGAACCAAGAAAAATCTGTAAATTAATAAATTTAATTATTTTTTTATTACTTTCATACAATTGATAATAGTACTGTACAAATTTGAAGAAACACAAACATACAGTATGTTCTTGATGGTCCTCATGTTTGCCGTTTCCGTAGTTCCGTTAAAGATGCAGTTGCAGCACGATTAGTCGTTGGGCGTGCTGGGCGACCACTCAATTGTGCTCTGATAGTTTCAACCGATAGATGCTTCGTTATAAAAAGAAACCTGGGTGGGGGAGGTCGTTCTTGAGTGGACTTCCGAGGACAATGAAAATATCAGTTACACACTTGAAAATTTATCTCGAAAGAGTTATAGAGATACGCATAAAACGTCCTCATTATTGGCGGGACGAGATTGCAACTGCTCGGCTACGAGAGGATGCATCGAGTGTATCGCTGTCTGATGCGAAATGCGAAAAAATTAAAAGTTATAACACAATTCCGTCTATAATCAGCAGGGCTGACCACGAGCCGGAAATTATTCTCACTGATATCTCGTTATGGTAGCTTCTTTATAAATTTTTTTAGTAACATGGACCGTCCTTTATGGAATGTAACAGTTTAACTATTTCCATGTACAGGGTGCAAAGAGATTAAGGTAAAGGACCCAGTTTCTGACACGGACCCAGTTTGTGACAGGGGTACACCGAGAAAAACTTACATAGTAAATAGTTCCCAGAGGGGATCCTTTTTCTCAGTGTACCTGTAGTTATAGTCGGCTCCCCCCACCATTTGATATGCAGCCAATGGGTAGCGCGGATTCGTGGGCTCAAACTGCGACTCTTGGTCCTCCTTTAGGACCATCATCATAGGGTTTATCATAGGGATAAACATCCCTATGATTTTACACGCTTAAGGTAGTACTAGCGCAATGACTGTCGCCGCCTAAGTTTGAGAGAAAAAAAAAACAAAGATTACAAACACTTCTCGATGAGAAACAAATCTGAAAAAATTCTACCATATAAAAGGAGCTGAAAAGATTGTTTGTGCATAATAATAATTTCAGAATGTTCATAACAAATTACTGAAAAAAAAAAATTGTGCAACAAATTACCCGGCACCAAAATTTTTTTTTATTACGAAAATGATTTGTTAATTTTTCTGAATACATATGAATTTTTTCAGAATTTTATCTAATACTTGAAAATTACGATTTAAAAAAAAATTTAACATAAAGGAAACGAATAACATTTTGGGATCATTATTATGGATGAACAATCTTATCAGCATCTTCCATATGCTTGATTTTTTTCAGATTTTTATCCGATCGAGAAGTGTTTGTAATTCTCTTTTATTCCTCTCAAACTTAGGCGGCGTCAGTCATTGCGCTAGTACTACCTTAAAGTGAGAGCTGCGTAGAAGTGTCATAAACTGGGTCCTCTACCTTATGTGTCGTCGCTTCGTCAAATGAATCTGCACTTCATGCCCGACGAAGATCAATCAAAACATGGTCCCGCAAAATTAACCTTCACCCTGAAACTCAATGCCAAGTGCATTTACTTAAGAATGCACGGACTCGAAGACCGAAATAAGGTGGTGCTCCGTCGTGCATTAAAAAAATGCGATGGCGAGCATGCCGTGAAATCATGTGTCCTTCAGACGCGTCATTAAATCGCACTGCAGAAATTTGCAATTTCGTAATCTCGACTACGCAATCTCAGAGGAAGATAGACTGGACCTATGCGGTTCTTCACTGGTAGACTCGTTGCATCATCGCATGAGATTTCCTCTCAGCTCAAATGCGCAAATTCTGTTGATTAACGATTCCGAAACATTCTATCTACCTCATCGGTCAATAGAATGCGTCCAAGAGATTGGAGATCTATCTCCAGTTTCCGTAGCATGCATCGTTTGAAATTACGACGAGTCCGGCGATCCCTAGCAAGTTGACGGACGGCTGCTTTTAGGGAAAAAACTAAAAAACGGACCGAAAAACGGACACGTCCGTTGGGGAACGAAACGGACCACAAAAACGGTAAAACGGACCGTACGTTTGGATTGGTCCTTTTTCGGTTGCGGAAACCGAGGATGGACCGAACGTTTATTATTAAAATGTTTGGCTAAGTTTTTAAATTTTTTTGTTGTTTTGCTTTTAATTCTATTTTTAATGAAAGGACAGAATAAAAATACGATCTTGGTCCTTTTTCGGTTGTGGGAACCGAAAACGGACCAAAGCAAATTTTTCGAAAAAAAACGTTCGGTCCGTTTTCGGTTTCCGCAACAGACAAAAGACCAAATGCCATCAAAAAATGTACAGTCCGTTTTGTCGTTTTTTACGGTCCGTTTTGTTCCCCAACGGACGTGTCCGTTGGGGACGTACCAATTCATCAACATCCGCGTGGTCAGAGTCGGACAACCCGACATTTCTTGATTCCAGTTAATAGAAATTCTGGCGTGAGCGTTGAAAGAATTTTTGATAATGATTTCTAATCCTGCGACTGTCTGAACAATATTTAGAAAAAAACTCATTTTTCGATTTTTTTGCGACTTGACATCTTTTCAAGTTGAAGGGCGCATTACCGAACATTACACTTTGAGACTTTTGTTCCTCTTGATAAGAACTTTTTCTGGAATTATATTACACGAGAAGGTTCTTGTGGCTTGGGCTCTTCACGCCCTCGCTATAGACTATGAGATTTAGAAATAGCAAATTTATCAGGAATACGTCACTTCCGGTCGAAAGTTAATTATTTTTAAAAGGGGATAATTATTATCCGAGTTCGCAAGTATTACAAATCCGGTACAGTGAAAGGCCTCCGGTACAGAGTATAACTAAAATAAATTGACATTACGTCATAATAAATGAGTTAACTTTAAATGTTAATTATTAAATAGTACTTGTACATAGAATATTAATGGAAAACTGTTTTCAAGGGATCAATTCCTGTAACTTCGGAATGCAATTTATTTGGTTACCTTAAGAAGTATGTATAGTAAATTCGCGTGGAAATGGGCTCGTTATCATTGTGAACATTTGCCATTCATCGAAATAAAAAGTTATCATGTATCGCTGGAGCCGAAGAGCAGTAGCTACATAGCTGATTACTTCAATGTCTCCATTGCCCGCCCCAGCGATAATCGTTTCTGTCGCTGCACCCTGGTTTTGATTTGGGAGCGGCGCCCGGCTTCTCCCAGATATCGCACTTGTTAGTCGGATTCATCGAGCTACCCTCGGGGCAATTGAAAGCTCTAGCAAAGTCTTTCGTGTTGGAAACAGCACCCATCACCCTGTATCTCGATGGACTGTGCTCATCTCCCGATTCCGCTTGCTTCTTCTCGTATTCCGGCGTTCCTATCTCGCACCACATCTGCAGCGTTAAAATGAAATTCGATTTAGTAAAATAGAAAATTAGTTCGAATTGCTATTTGACACAAAATCAATCCTGCAAAGCCTTAGGCGTATTCACAAGTAAAAACTGACCAAACTTTCCGTTCCGGAGAAAATTAATTGGTGCATAGTTTGAGTTCAAAGCAGACAAAGTTCAGGCAGTAGGGTTGCTCCTATTAAGTCGTAACTCGGGAACTATGCACATTAAAAAAAATGCACAGGGGAAGATTGGCCAATTTTGAACCGTGATTATGACCCTACACGTTTTGCGCTTATCCTGTATATAAAACTTACGGCGGCGAATGACAAAAAGAAAAGTTGATCGTCGGTGAATTCCTCGAGACCCGGAAGCCTCGAATGACCGCCTGGTTTCTTCAGTTTCCGATAAGCTTCAAAGACCGCTTGCATACCAGTCGTATCAGCGATATTTTCGCCTCTGGTGCGTATTCCTTTGCTATCAAACCGAGCTTCCATTTCCTGCAGTAAAACATTTTATGAGTGAGCAATGTTTTGCTGCTGTTTGAAAAAAATATAAAGTAATTTTCGTGAATTCGTACTAACTTCGTAGGCGGCGGTGCTTCCTTCGTGCTTTGGAGGTCTCGTCTCTCCGTAGTATCCCTCGAATTGGTCGAGGAAACAATCGGCTCTCTGATAATAGGCTTTCAGTATGTCTTTGGAAAGATTCGTTTCGTTACCGTCTTTGCCGTATCTTATACCTACGTTACAATGAAAATAGTCATTAAAGTTGACTCCACTTCGGAAAATACTTGTTTTCGAAGAATTTTGGAAACCTCACCCGAATCGTCGAATCCATGAGACATTTCGTGGCCAACTATGAGGCCCGCGATTCCATAATTCACGTTGCTTATGAGCGTGTAATGAAAAACAAAATTAACCAATCGTACAAACAATTTTATACGTATTATTTTTGAAGATGCATAATATGTTGCTTACTCGGGTAATCCTGGTGTAAAGAGAGGAGACTGAAAATCAACCGCGGGAATATCTGATAAAGGTAAAATCAATCGTATTAATAAATAAAAAAAGTGCAAATTAATTTGCATATGGCTTCCTCATTTATTACAATTTTGCGCATAACTGCCTCTATGACAAAGTTCGTTAACCGATTGTGGCGTCCTCCTAGAGGAAGCGATGCGCAAAATTGTAATAATTACTATGTACCGTTTTTCGTAAAATAAACAAATTTCTTGTAGAAAATCGCCAAATGAAATTTGAGTAATGCGTCCTTTTGAAGCTGTTTGATGTATTTTTTCCCACTGATGACGAATCTCCAAAATATTGTACTTCTGTATTTTACAGACCACATTTGATGCATAAACTAAGGTTGGACGAAAGATAAAAAATTTTCGAAAAATTTCAAAATTTCATGAAATTTAAACGATTAGATCAATTTTCGCCAAACAGCGTCACTCCATTCCCATGTCAAATTTAAGCTCGATACCTTCTTCCTTTCTTGAATTATACAGTTTATAAAAAATTTTAAAAGAAACTCAAAATCCGATAAAATCTAATCGCCTGGATAGATTTCCGCCAAATTCAATACTATAGGTCTTAGATCATAGCATTATATTTGTATGCAGTTTTAGGATGATATATCAAAATTTATACAAGTTAGAGCTACAACGCGTTTTTCAAAAATTTCATAATCGCGTAAAATCTCGAACCGTGCCTCAATCTTCAAGAAAACAGCACTGAATGAAGAGACGTGGCCACTCTACTAGTGTACATAATTTCAACCCGACATCTCAAACCGTTTCCGCACTATAGCCGTTTTAGACTATTTTAAGTACTCTGACATTAAAATCACCATTTTTTTACGCGAACAACTATCAGGAATAAAAATAAATCATATTATAGCGATTGGATTATGCAGCAAATAAATTTTTTTTAAACTTACTGATAGAATTTTCTTGAGGACCGTACAGAGCATTCACAGTTATGGGGTCTATGCCCCACCTGAAAATCGATTGTGCGTCTATCAATATATATAAAAGACATAATGTACTAATTGTACCATTTAATTAAAGTAAAAAGAAATTAATTACGGATTATCGTCTTTTTTGACGCGGATAGCGTAACGCTTCAACCGGCTCTCCCTCTTATATTTGAGGTAGCTCAGAGAGTTGTCGAAATAATCGGCACCGATAGATAACTGCGGAATAAAATTATTTACACAAGACAGAAATTTTCAATCCATATCATTGCAACATTTTTTACACATTGTATGGAGAACATTTGACATACCCCTCTGTAGAGATTGATCACCGCCGTTCTGTTTTTATACCAGTCCGGAAAACCAATGAAAATTTTCATGCTGTTCAGTTTGTCTTTAGACATTTTCTTGGACTCATCGTCGAGCCAATTCGATTTATCTATTTTGTCCTCCAATTCGATTTGGATATTCTTTATCATTTTAAGAGCCTGAAAACGGTACGTCGAATACAAACGTGGTCTTTTATGTGACGAAGTTTTGCATTTAATACTCACAGCAGCCTCCGTTGACTTTGTAAAAAACTTTTCCACAAATGCATAGGCAGCAGCGTGGGTCATTTTCACCTCGTCTACACATTCGGACCAGCTACGAATGATAAATTTTCATATTTTTAATCATCGAATTATTTGGTAATCCTTTCGGGAATTTTCTCGCGTTCGATTTTTTGATACTAGCAAAGTTTAATGTAAAATATAGATGCATACCGTGGAGGCCTTTCCTTCGCCCCATACTCTTCTCTGACAAGATTGAATAATTCATCCCTCACGTGTTCAGTCGTATAGGCCATCATGTCACCGACAAACTTCCAGTGTATGTAATTCACTGTCAGCATGAAAAACGTAGGGTTATAGAAAATAAATAGCAACAATATGGCACAGTCAAGTCCCACCTATTCGCCATACATCAGATGACAGAAAATACCAATTGAGATGAAAGAAAATACCAATTCAATACTTCCATTTTTGCGAGGGTAAACCGCAACTGCTTTATGATACTAGGCATTGGCAATGATACTATATTGGAAACTCAGTTCCTCGCTCAATAGACGAATCAATTGAGCCTCGGATCGGTCAAATAAGTGGGCTTGCAGTTTAGTACTATACCGTTTATATAAAACGTACCGATCGTTCGCGGTGAGGTTTTTGACAAAAGTTCACCGATTCCTTGAAAATAAGCAATATTGTACACGGAGACTTTCGCAGATGGGAGAACCTCGATGTTGACCATATCGAACAATTCCTGGATCAGCGACTTCCAATCAATCTATACGCGTTTTAAAAAAATTGGTAAGTATTTGTGCAAGCTTTCCTGCTTTTTGCGATTTACGCTATATAGTACCCCAGTGTTGCCGTTAGCGTCCGAGAAGAGCCCCAGTGAACACGTTTTATTACGGCATGTAAGTTACAAGTAATTGAACAATTGATAACTGTAAATGAACAAGTAATAATTGTTATATTGCTGAGTCGGAAATGGCAACTTGCATGTAATTTACATGTAACATTCTGGTAATATTACTTGTTACTTTCAGTTACATTGCTGCAAAATTACCGTGTTTACTGGGGCGAGAAGAAACTTTTTTTTATGTTCCGTGCAAAAATCAGTAAAAGTAGTCCATTTTGCCCTGGTTTCTGATACCCACCAACGGCCCGGCACCCGAAGGTACTTCCGTTGCATTAGTCTCGTACCACGCGATGAATTCCTCGAAGGTCATTTCTTCGTAGTTGAAAGGTCGATCTTTCAGCTAACAGAAGTGTGTGACGGTTAAGTGAAAACAGCAGCTAAATATATCGACTTCTAAGAATAAAAGGGGTGTAAGCCACACCACTTTAACACGGGAGGTACGCCCTTTCGATTCTTAGTCGTCAATATCTCGTAAATCGTTGATGTTATTGGAAACTCTCATATCGGCGTGTAATCGGATGCATACCTCGTAAATTTCTTTTTCAAACTCGACTATCTCTTCGGCTTCTTTGCGAATCTTGTCTTTGGATACATCAGCTCCGGTGTGCCGCACAAACAAATTAGCGGCCCTCTCCACCAAATTCACGTACGTTTCGTAATCGTTGCCACTGTAATTTCTATACTTCAGTGGTAGTCGATCGGCGAGAGGTATCGACGGTTCTTCTATCTAAAATGAAAAATACAAAAAATTATGTGTATTTCTCACGAAATTTTTATGAACAAAATGATAATAAATAATATTCACTCCTATCTCGCCGAATTTCGATTCTTCGTCGTACGACGGACCCGCTGTCACGTCGTAAAAAACGTAGGAACCCGTGAAACGAACGTATGCGCGTTCGACCTGTTGCCAAGTGTACTCATCGGCGTCCCATTCCTCCTCGTCCATGGATATCGGCCAACCACCAGCTTGCATCAGGATCGATTCGATCGGCCCGACGCCCCTTCGCTCGAGAGTTTCTATGGACAAAAAAATTATAAGTACCGTTAAAAAATGTGTTTAATTTTATAATTATCCACAGAAGCTGTAAGTCACCTGAATCCATACAGGAACGGTACCATTTCTTGGCCTGTCTCACGGGAAGAATGTCACTGGGATCTGGTTCGGTCCCGAGGGCTTCTGTAACATCGAATATCTTCAGCATAACACCACAAGCCCGCGAAATGAGTTCACAAAAAAAACATTACGGTCCTGATATGAGAGTAGGATAAAATGGCCAAAAATGTAAAAAGTATACGAAATTTAAAAACTGGATATTTTTTTCCTGTAAAAAATGGCCAAAAAAGTACTCAAAAAGCATTATGAACCCTGAAAAACTCCAACACACGTTTTCACATAGCATTTGAATTTTTTTCGTAAAAAAGGAAAAATTATATGAAATGACAAAACTGGATATTTTTTTTATGTAAAAAAAATGGCCAAAAGCTTGGTCATCTACCTGCCTTTTATACGATACTGGACCGTGTTTTGGAAGATCATAAAGCGGCTCCACGACACCCTACTCGGTGGAATGGCATTGTCCGCTGTCCATCCGCCGCACGAGAATTCGTAAAAGTTTTCGCACGGATCCATCGACTTGTTCATACTGGTGAGAAACTCCTCGGCTGTGAAATATCATATTGTCAGCACAATGATAAACGATCCTTAAAATTTACACAGGCTGATGTACCACGTACCAACTTTCTTGCACTCTGCGGTCTCGCAGAGCTTGAACTTCTTCGTTTCCACATCGTTTTCCGAATTTTCAAACTCTCGTCTGTTGTGGGTCTGCCCCCACAATGAGGGCCATCGGGGGTCGTCGGGAAAGACACCTTGGCCCCACGACGCGTGCTTCGAGTGGACCAGGGCCATGGCCGGGACGAGAGCCAAGAAAAATCTGTAAATTAATAAATTTAATTATTCTTTAATTAACTGCAGACAATCGACAATAGTACTGTACAAAATTGAAGAAAATAAAAACATACAGTGTGTTCCTGACCGTCGTCATGTTTGCCGTTTTCGTAGTCCGTTTACGATGCAGTTGCAGCACGAGAAGTCGTTCGACCTGCTGGACGACCGCTCAATTGCGGTCTGATAGCTTCAACCGACGGATGCTTCGTTGTAAAGACAAACCGGGGGTAAGTAATCGTTGAACGGACTTCCGACGACAATGAAAATATCAGTTACGCCCTTGAAAATGTGTCTCGATTCATCCGGGATGCGCATAACATCCTCGTTATTAGGACGATGAGATTGTAAGTACTCGCCTACGAGAGGATGCGAGTATATCGCTATCCAGTATAAAAAAAAAGATTATATCAATTTCGTCTATAATGAACAGGGCTGGCAATGAGCTTGAAATTATTCTCACAGATATCTCGTTATGATAGCTTCTTTATTAAAATATATAGTAACGTGTACCATAATTAATGGAATGTAACAGATTTACTGATTCGAAGTACGTTCGAAACGTCATACCCAAAATAGTACATTTCGATACGAGTGCGAAAAAACTTTTTCTGACGAGTGTGAGTTTGCAGCACGAGCCGAAGGCGAGTGTTGCAATCACACGAGTTCAGAAAACGTTTTTCGCACGAGTATCGAACAAAATTTTATTTCACAAGGTGTGAAAATGGGGGTTTTCGCACGCGAAGCGTGCGAAAAAACCGCCATTTTCCCACCGAGTGACATAATAGTACATTTCGATACGAGTGCGAAAAACTTTTTCTGACGAATGTGACTTTGCAGCACGAGCCGAAGGCGAGTGTTGCAATCACACGAGTTCATAAAACGTTTTTCGCACGAGTATCCGATAAAATTTTATTTCACAAGGTGTGAAAAGGGAGGTTTTCGCACGCGAAGCGTGCTAAAAAACCACCATTTTCCCACCGAGTGAAATAAAATACATTTAGAACTTTACTCTGCTCACACTTTCGGTTTCGGCTACAAAGCCGTCTATTAAAAAAAAAACTACAGATAAAAAATATTGTCTCTCAATTTCGAGTCGTCGAGTCTCGACAGACTCGAATCGTCACGTCCTCTCCACTTTTGGTATCAACGGAACGAACTGAGAATTTGTCGGTGGTGTCGATTCGTCCATCGCTGCAGTAACAATTACACTTGCACGGCTCTGCCTGATTGTTTGCGGCTTTTGTTTCGATTGCGATGGCTCGGATCTTTGTGTCTGTTCGGAGGCTTCGAGTCGCACCAACGGACTCGGTTCGTTGGATTGTTGTTCATGTCCGTTACAGGTTTTTACCGGTTGTGCGGCGCGTTGATGTTCCACGAACGATTCGAAGGGTCTTTGCAGCTGGCCGAAGGTTTCCGGCTTCTGTAACGAACTTGGCGCGTGGCACATTGGTTTGTGTTGATAAGGATGGTAGAGGTGGGATTTGGACGGCTCCGCGACACGTCGTTCTACGAACGATCCGACGGATCTTAGTGTCTGTCCGCGGTCTGCCGGTCGCTCCGCCGGAACTGGTGGATCGAATTTTGGTATCTCCAAGCCACCTGTCGACTGGGCCGCTTTAAGTTGTATTTTCGTCTTTATGCGTTTCACTGTTTCTATCGTCTCAATGGAATCTTTTATAAACAACGGAACGTTTCCCGTTCGCGTGGCTTTGTTCGTCATTAATAAGAAGCTCTTGATGACGCGGAGAGCTTGTTCTTCCGTAACTCCAATGTCACTTCGAGATGCCACCGTTTCTGTGGACAAATAGACGATACATGATAATTTTTAAAACAATGTTCAGATGCAGTGCCTAACTACAAAAATACCAAAAATATTTTTTTTTCTGTATTACGACATTGAAAAAACCCTCGGAAGTTAATACCAGAAATACGTCACTTCCGGTTTCAAAATCGAATTTTTCGACCGGAAATACGTCACTTCCGGTTTCAAAATCGAATTTTTCGACCGGAAATAAAGCCATACCGGAAATACGTCACTTCCGGTTCGAAATTTGAATTTTTCGACCGGAAGTGACGTCATACCGGAAATATGTCCCTTCCGGTTAGAAAAATAAATTTTTCTACCGGATGTGACGTCACTTCCGGTTTGAAAATTTTATTTTTCGACTGGTGACGTATCATTGTAAAAATCACTTTTTCGTTGAGATCGACGGAAAATTTGAGAAATTTCTAAAATCGCGTACCCAATTTCGTTCCTCAAAATTAATGTCATTAAAGCATCGTGGGTTTCTTTCCCCAAACAACAACAAAAGCCAATCGAATTCCAATAATGCAACTGCACTTACGTTTGGCAAAGTCTTCTATTTCCTTGACCCATTTATTGAGATCGTATACCGGGTTAACTCCAGCGGTGTACGATAAATTCCCATTCAGATAGTCGACTTTCATCGAAGCAAGTCTGCGCGCCATCCTTTGCCGTCCTCCACGGGTCATTGCAACAAGAAAAGAATCGAGAAAAAAAAGTCACATAAACAAAAGTCACGTGCACGCGTAGAGTGCCGCAGAGACGTGCGGCAAAGATCTCAATTATAAGCCGGAAGTGCCCACAGCGAAAACTGCGAAGGGCCAAAAAGATCGCTCTTTATTTTCTTCAACTCGTCGTCGAGACGTTAAACTGTGTTGGTTGTTGCAAGAGCTGTCGAGACGCCCGGTCTTCGATGAGTCATAACACTCACCACGGCGGGACTCAAGCGTCGAGAAACTGACATAATACGGTGGGAGCTCAGTCGAGGAGGCCCCGTTGGGTTGTGGAGGGGAGACGCCAGTGTCGACGTTCGACGAAGCGCAGCGTGCCGGAGCGCTTTTCCCGCCCTTTTGTTTTATTCGACAATCATATTGTGAGGTATTTCAATTTACCGCACGCTTTTAGGTTCGCATCGGTACAGATACATCGAACAATTGCAATGTGTCCATTGCAGTAAATGCGGCGATAAACACTGACAATTTCACTCCCGCTATCGAGACACTATTCGGTGTGCAGGACGACATCCAGAGACGGCCTCAATCGTCATCACAACTCCGTCTGAGACGGGAGGGTTAACTTCTGCACCGATAAAACAGTTTCTTACCATCGGAATGTCGTTTAATTCAATTGTAATTTTTCCTTTCGATTTCAGGAAAAAATCGAGAACGAACGACTGCGTTTGTACATTGTACGCTTATTCTGAAAGTTTCATTATATTTTATTAACGCATTTTCGAGAAAAGTGGTGAACCGTAGGCGACGATTTCAACTAGAAAATTCCTAACTGTTACCGTTGGGGAGGTTTCACTTCACTTTAAGGGGAAGTGAAACAGCTGTGCGTGCGCGAGAGATAGTTGCAATTTTCAAATTAACTTTATTCAATGGTTCTAATTTTTTCGAGAAAAAAATTAATTCGGGCCGCATACGAAATTACCGTGCGCATCCGGCTTGAATTTGCTTTTTATCAAAAAAATTAACACCCATGATAAAAGTTCAGTACAGTTTTCATTACCGACCGCGATATTTCGCTTCACCTTGAAGCAGGAGAGAAAACTTCCCCGTCGATAAAACAGTTTCTTGCCATTGGAATCTTATGCTACGATCTCGCTACGCAGTTTCGTCCATCAACGCTAGAGGCGGCGACGCTTCGATTTTTAAGCCAATCGACCTACACGTTAAACGAGCAACTTCATGCCGTTCAGCGTGTCGGCCATCGTTCAGTCGTCTTCGTCTGCTACGCCAGCCGGAAAATCGGCAACAAGTATTCGTGGATTACATCGATTAATTCCGTACGCATTCTTCTTTTTTTTATTCAAATTTTCTTTCGATACGTGTAGTCGACGGTGCATCCGAAAGTTGCTATGTATGCTTCTTGATTGTTTCTACAAAGAAATATCAAAAACTTTACTTCATTTTTTATCCAATTTGTAACATTTTTTTTTTTAGAAGAATCACATTGATTTTTTTTGTTTTCTTCTCGTAAACAATGAAATCAATTTGTCAAGGGAAATTATCAATGGGTCTCGATTGAAGCGAGACCATCGATGCTGAACACTCGATTTTTTTAATCGCGGTCAGACTAATCGCACACTCGTTTCTGCATGGAATTTAATTTATTTCTTTTTTTTGCTCGCCGTAAATGAAAATATATTTGTAATGTATACGGAGACGAGTGAGGCAAAGTGGACGATCGGGCCTCGAAATCGAGGTTTTTTAAATTTTATTATATTTACGAACGAGTCCACTTTTCCCTGGCTGTTCGATTTGCTAAACGCTCCCCTGTATGGTGTATATAGTGTGTACCGGTATACAGGGCATCCGCTCCATTTTACCGGTTTATATGTACAAGCTAAAACAAAGAAGGTTTGTACTTTTTTTTGTCCACAACAGTTCATTATTTCTTGTTAATTTTTTACATTTTTTTCGTTAAAAATACGTTAAAAAAAACGAAAAAAATTGAAAATTAAAAAGAAAACTAAAATTACGGACTTCAGGGGTAAAAATTTTGGTTGTGTAGAAACCTTCTTTACCGAGTATAACAAATGATTTTTATACAGTATACTTCTAGAAATTATTTTTATGGAGTATAATTCTGAAAATTATTTTTATGGTGTATAATTCTAAAAATTATTTTTATGGAGTAAAATTCTAAAAATTATTTTTATGGTGTATAATTCTAAAAATTATTTTTATGGAGTATAATTCTAAAAATTATTTTTATGGAGTATACTTCTAAAAATTATTTTTATAGATTGTACATTTGTTTTTTTTCGATAAAATTCGTATTTCATTTGCTTTCTCTTCACTTCCGATTTGTCAATTCCAATACGGGATATTTACATCGACCTTGACTTTGTATCTCATGGGCATACCAAAGCCAGCTTTCGGATGACCTTATTACCGACCATTGTACGTAAATTATCGATCAACATTTATTTTCAACACGCAGTGTCTATATTTGTGTCTTTCGAACTTATGCATAGGATTTCAATGTTCGATGGCCTTGAGTGTTCCTAAAATTGTGGGAAAATCCTCACAGATCTGTTTGCAAACGGGAAGACTGAAATTGTTGTCAATCGGAGATTCGAATTTGCGTGCAAGATCGATAATGACGGCCCTGGCGAGGATGGAGAAGGCACTGGAGCAGCTCAAGTCGAATCCGTATTTCGAAAAGTATGCCAAAAACATAGCGAGACTGCAGGAGACGAGTCCCGAGGAATTGTTATCGCGTATCAAGGAGAGAGAGAAAAAAATAGCCCAACAGCAAGGTATGAGAATAACAAAAAATAATCCACTAGCATTGTGATTGTCATTTCGTCAGCACAGGATAAAGGTTTACGGCCATCGAACCATTTTGCCCCGCTCTCATAACCGCGCCCCGAAATATGCACAGTGTCAAAAGCGGATTGTTTCCAGAGAAGCGCGCGAGTGAGCAGAAATTTCAAGAGAAATGCAACGCCAAGCCGATCGTTGACGCGCCGTCGTTAACGAAGAAATCGTCCCTGAACGAGATAATGAAGCTGGAACTAATCGAGGACAAAGCCAAGGACGAAATAATCGAGATATGGTTAAACTATCACAAAGTCAGAGACTGCATATGCGGAGTGATGGATGCGAAGCAGTTTGACAAAATGATGGAGAGAGGCCGAAAATACTCGACCTTTCTGTTGCCACTGCCGAGAGAGACCGGTTACGAGTTCATCGTTTCCCAGTTCAACGGGTCGGAGATACACATGACGCCGTTGATATGGTACCAGACCCACAAGGAGAACGCTCCCGAGTGTCTGACGATCGTCCATTATCTCGAGCTGAAGGAGAGCAAGGGCGTCGTGCTTATGCGCGGCGAGTTCGACACTAAATCCATGAACGTCCAAGAGGCTCAGTGTTTGGCGAACGAGCTTCAGCTCTACTACTGTACCGACGATCCGGCTCGCACGAAATTGCTCGAAATGTTCATCGAAAGGCCCGACGAGTTCAAGCACATGGATCTCGTAGCGCAGCTGGAAACTATCACGCTGAAGGGCGGCGGGACTCTCGCGGATCCGTCCAAACAGACGAAATCGTCGGGCGCCGATGACCACAAGGCCAACTAGCTTTTAATTATCGTTCATCTCTGTAACCGCTCGGTGTAAATACGGGTACACGTGTATCGAACTATAGTCCCAATAAACCGAAGACAATAACTTACATTTTTTTCTGAAGGGTCACTGGCTGCATAGATTTTATTATCCCGTCTGTTGAGGCGATGGGAAAGATACTCGGTCGGTAAAGAAAACTGTAAATTCCTTCTTACAAGGGCCTTCAGTATTTTGAGCTAAACGCGAATCTTTACTCTCGGTCTCGCTCGCGGAAGGTTTGCCGCCCTTGGAAAACAATTGATTACAGTTTTTGTTACCGACTGAGCTGGGTTCGACGGGCTGTGAGGTTTCGCGTCGCTTTAAGGGGAAGTGAGAGTCACGTGACGGGGCCATGAGTGTGAGAGAGATAGTTGCAATTTTCAAATGAACTTTATTCAATTGGAAAAAGATGAATTCGGGCCGTATGCGAAATGACCGTGTGTATCCGGCTCGAATTTACTCTTTCCTCAAAAAAATTAGCACCCTTGAGAAAAGTTCATTACAGTTTTCATTACCGACCGCGATATTTCACTTCCCCTTAAGAGCATGTGAAACACTATAGAGTGCGAGAAAGATAGCATCAGTGGCGCTCTCGGCGGAGTGAGAGAGACACGCTGAGAACGTTTTTCACATACTTTTAAGGTAGCTATGTCAGTACGCCAGAGTCGTAGACATTAGCGACTGTCGTTTTGAAGAGTACATCTTTGTTATCCCTTCGGAGCGTTCTAAAAATAATGTGATGAATTAAGAGGGTGTGTTAAATAAGATAACGCGACAATTTTTACTTTCATAATTTATAAGATATTATTTATAAAGCGTTTTGACTTTAGATTTAAGTCGATTGCTATTGGCTCTGTAAAGAGATTATACATAGTCGCAACGCCGCATTATCAATCAGCTGGTCAACCAGCGTCGTAAAGCTCCCGGCATGGAAGCAGGTTAGGTTTCCGAATATTTACGTTTTTACTTGCATTAATCGCGATTGTCATGACTGATGTATTGATAAATTCAATAATTAAAAATTTGTATATAATGGTAATCTTTTAATTTATTCGAATCAATTATTCTATTACCTTACTTTAATTTAACGAGAATTAAAATAATAATAGCATTCTGCTATTATAATTTTTACGAATTTTCAAATATTTTCGACATTATTATTCTCACCGTCAAAATGACACATGTAGTCTAATTGTTACTGACACAGCTACCTCAATTGTCTCGAGAATTACGCCGCTCAAACTCGTAGATTAACATATTTTAAATTGGAGCCTCTATTTATCATAAAAGATAATCAACATATACCGACCGATGGTAGCTACCGTATCTATCGCTTATGTGCAACGTTGCCAAACTACGCCGCTATTTCGAAAAGCCACGAAACATTGAATTCGCGTGGTTCGACTTGCTTCAATTAACATCAAATCACTCGTCCAAACGTCCGATGACATACACTTTTTATTATTGTAACGAATCGTTAAAGATTTTATGAATACGTAAAATTTTTCGTACGTTTTATATCTCATATCCAAGGTGGTTAATTTTCTCTTTGAAAGTTGAATCTCACGGTCTTTCCATATAAAGCTCTACTCTACACATGTGTATAAAACTCTACTTTACACATTTATTTACTCACTCTAATATTCCGTAACAAATCTTGCAAATTCTTATAGATAAGAATGAATACTCAAACTATGGTACATCAAAATCCAGGCAGATGAGTTAGGATTACCTTCACGATATAACTATGTATAAAACTCTACTTTACATATTTATTTACTCACTCTAATATTCCGTAACAAATCTTGCAAATTCTTATAGATAAGAATGAATACTCAAACTATGGTACATCAAAATCCAGGCAGATGAGTTAGGATTACCTTCACGATATAACTATGTATAAAACTCTACTTTACATATTTATTTACTCACTCTAATATTCCGTAACAAATCTTGCAAATTCTTATAGATAAAAATGAATACTCAAGCTATGGCACATAAAAATCCAGGCAGATGACTTAGGATTACCTTCGCGATATAACTATGTATAAAACTCTACTTTACACATTTATTTACTCACTCTAATATTCCGTAACAAATCTTGCAAATTCTTATAGATAAGAATGAATACTCAAACTATAGCACATAAAAATCCAGGCAGGCGACTTAGGATTACCTTCGCGATATATCTACCTTAAAGATGCAGTGTAGAAAATCTTCTCTTTGCAGTCCTTCCGAGGAGTCTCGGTTGGGGGATGAGCGGGCGAGGTGTTCGCCTACGAGGCTCAACTTGGAGCCGCGAGCGGATCAAAGGACACGAGTGCATTCCATCGGCAATGCCAGCAAGGTCTTACGGGGAATACGCCGAGAGGAAAAAAGTCTTTTACGTCTCGACTCCGATATTTTACGTGAATGCGGGTACGCTAGAAAAATTTTTTTTGCACTTCAACAAAAAAAAAAAATTAATTCTGAAAAACGATTCAACTGAAGCTTGACCTTATCCGTAGGGCCGCACATCGGACATCTGTACAGCGCGGTTCTGGCTGATTCAATGGCTCGCTACCACTCCATGCTCGGGTACGAGACGATTCTGACCACCGGTACCGACGAGCACGGCACCAAGGTCGAGAATGCTGCGAGAGCCGCCAAACTTCCGGTTGAGGAATATTGCCAAAGGGTGTCTTCACAGTTTAGAGAAATGTGCGATAAATTCCATGTTCGGTATACGCATTTCATCAGAACGACGGATGAGAAACATCGAGAGGCCGTTCGACAGTTTTGGGTTCGTTGAAAAACACATTTTTCTTCAATTTTTTTTTTTTTTTTACAATTTTATTCAAATACTCGATAAGGTCTATTCACCATTGTTTCTTATTGCAGAACACATTGCGGAGCAAAGATCACATATACCTCGGTAAATATAGCGGTTGGTACTGCGTGCCTGAGGAGGCTTTTCTGCCGAGCTCCGAATTGATAGACAAGCAAAGTTCCACCGGCGAGACGATCAAAGTATCCGCCGAATCGGGCCATCCTGTCGAATGGACGGAGGAGGAAAATTACAAATTTCGTCTGAGCTCCTTTCAAGACGATCTCAAGTATTGGCTGAAGAACGGTAAAATCTCGAAAGAGTTATTGATATCGGAGTTTCGCTTGTTGCGCGTGGATTCTCGTGCGGCTTTGAGACGGTGTGAACGAGTGAGTCGATAACAAAAAGTGTTTTTTTTTTTTTTTTTTTTCAACGGTGCTAAGTCCGAAATATTAAGGACTTTTGAGAAAAAACTGCATTACAGTTTTTACTATTCGGTCGGTCCGTCGGTACAGTTCGTACCGACGTAGGTTGTGTCACATTGCTTTAAGAGCAGGTGAAATGCCACGGTCGGTAATAAAAACTGTAATCAACTTTTTTCACGGACCTATCTGAGGTCAAAAGAAAAGAGACATCGAAGATGGATTACATGTGTGCTTTCGATGAGACTTTTCTTTTGACCGTACGTATAAGTTGATTACAGCTTTTGATACCAATTGGGCACGGCAGGCGTGGGGGGGGGAGAGGTTTAACACGCTCTTAACACGCCATGTGAATGTCACGTGACCATTGTACGAGAGCGAGAGATACCGTTATTGGCGTTTGCAGTGGAGCGAGAGAGAAAGCACGAGAGAGTGTTTCACATGACGTTAAGCGGTGAAATACCGCAGTCGGTAATAAAAACTGTAATCAACTTTTCTCACGGATTCTGGCATCCACGATCAAAAGAAAAGTCTCATCGTAAGCCGAGATGATATCCGCTTTCGATGGGAATTTTCTTTTGACCGTACATACAAGAACCCATGAGAAAAGTTGATTATAGATTTTTATACTAACCGAGCCCGGGATGGGAGGGGAGGAAAGCGTTTCATATGATCGTAATGGGAAAGAATGCAAATAAAATGTACGTTTCTTACTACAATTAGGATCAACCGACTGACAACAAAAAGCTTTGTTTCCATAGCGGACACTGTGCGACCGGCAAAGTTTCACAAAACACTGTCCGATTGGATAGAGGACGGAAGTTGTTTGGAGGATCTCAGTGTTTCGAGGCCGGTGAAGAGAGCACCCTGGGGAATCCCCGTACCGAACGACGACTCACACACTATTTACGTTTGGCTCGACGCTCTTGTAAATTATCTGACTTCGGTGGGGTATCCGAGTCAAGAGTTTCCAAACAGATTTTGGCCTCCTACGGTACAGGTAAACACTACGTTCGTCGTCTTCATTTTATTTTTATTTTTATTTGTTACTTTTTGAATTATATTGAATTTTGATTTGTCACTTTTTGAATTATATTGAATTTTTGCATTACATTACATTCATTACATAGCATTTTTATTGCTTACTTTCTTCGTTATATTGAATTCTGACTTGTTAATTTTTTAATTATATTGAATTTTGTTTTGTTACTTTTTTCAGTATATTGAATTGTGATTTATTTCTTTTTGAATTATATTGATTTTTGATTTGTTACTTTTTTCCATATACTGAATTTTCATTTCTTACTTTTTTCATCGTAACATTTTTCTTGTTATCGGGCCTTTTTTTTTGTTATTCGTCGTTGCACTTTGGAGCACGGTTTTCTTAGCGAGTTTATCTGAGAATACGAATAAACGACACTATTCTACTCTATTCTTTTCTCTTCTCTGCCTCGAGAGCCCGACTCTGTCGATGCAAACGTGAATCATATTTACATCGACTTTTTGACAGGTGATCGGCAAGGACATACTGAAGTTCCACGGCGTGTACTGGCCGGCTTTCCTGATAGCAGCCGGTCTCGAGCCGCCGAAGAGTCTTCTGTGCCATTCCCACTGGACCGTTGACGACGAAAAAATGTCGAAATCCAAGGGCAACGTCGTTTCGCCTTTTCAAGCCGGCGAAGAACTTACCAACGATGGCCTGAGATACTTCCTACTGAGGGAAGCGGTTCCTCACAGCGACGCCAGTAAGTATTCGCATTACTTAAAAAAGTTTCCTCGATAAGGGAATATATCAGGAGAAGAGGTAACGCCTCAGCGAAAGAGGTCATAAAAAGTTCAGGCAGCGAGCGAATAAGAAAAGTGGACGATGGGAAGTCAAGAGAAATTTCGTTCCATCCGCTTAAATCCTCACTTAAAGATTGAATCCGGACCGTTTCTTCGTAGTCAAGAGCGAAGCAAAATGGACCATTTTGCCTCCACATATAGAAAGTTTCGTTTTCATGAAAAAAAAAAAATTAGAGATTTTAATGAAAACGTTTTCAGAATGTTCAAAAACAGCGGAAAATCATAATTTGAAAAAATGTCTGGATATGCGTGTGTGTGTGTCTCAGACCCGAAAAATTGAAATACTTATAACTTGAGAACGGCTTGAGCAATATAACTGAAATTTCAAAGGTAGGTAGAAGGGTCAAGCTTTAATATTTAATTCAATTTTTAGTGGATTGCTTTCGGTTATTAAAATTTGACGCGGCTTTGAACTTTGCTAAAAAAAAGTGTGTGCGCACGCTACCTCTTACAATTTTTTAGCTATCGGGCTAAAAAGTTGTACACAAAGAGTCTATCATCGACCGATGATGCCTATTTTTTATTTGACGAGGATGTATCGAACCGTTTTAATTTTATGAGATTGTGAATTTTTCGAATTTTACGAAAAGTTTGTATTTTTTTTCTGATTCGAGTTTCCGTATCCAATATTGTGCTGAGAATAAAATAAGTGGCGGATTGGTGATCAATGGGGAACAAATACATCGGACATGGTCCCCAAACAATAAATAACAACAATTTTTATAGGGAATCTTTGTATCGTATATTGCCAAAAATGTTACCATTTTTTATTTTGTTTTTAGATTACAGCGATACGAAAATTCGGCGAATATTGAATTCGGAGCTGGCCGACACGTTCGGAAATTTGGTGAGCCGATGCATGGGCAAGAGCATAAATCCGAGCGGCGACATAGCGGATCCGGGGCTCCACGTCGATACTCTGAGATCAGAGTCTTCGAGTCAGCTCGTCGAGGCTCTCGGTAAGCTCGGCGACGAGGTCGGAGGATGTTACGACGAGCTGAATCTTCATAGGGCGGTCGACACGACGATGCACGTTCTTTTCGCCGCTAATCGAACGGTCGAGCATCACAAACCGTGGCAATTGCGAAAGGAGTGTAACTCGGGAAACGTGGAATCCGGCGTGGAGCTCGAGGCGGTCTTATCTCTGGCTCTGGAAACTTGCCGGATAAGCGCCCTCGTTCTGATGCCGATAGTGCCAAACTTGTGCTCGAACTTGCTCGATTACTTGAAAGTACCGAACGACCAACGGACCTGGGAGAACACGAGATTCTCTAATGGTCCCAGCTCGCGGCGAACCGACCTTACATCCAGCGCCATTCTCTTTCGAAGAATCAAAATGTAATGCGATTTTGTATTGCGTGGGTGTTCTACAAGAAATTCATATTAATAGCTCGTTTACACAAGTCTTATGATCTAATACATTATAATAACCTATGTGTATATATATATGTATGTGTATATATATATATATATATATATATATTTACAGAGAGTGATGACACGGGATACGGCGTCGTTCGACGAGAGCGATATAACAGAGATAGAATTACAGAGAGACCAAGCCGCTCGCTCCCCATATCACTTAATCGCAATTTAACCATATTGTTGAGGACGATCGCGCACGCGCACAACAACGAACGTCGTCGAAGTTGTCAAATATTGTTGACTCACCCATTATTACTTTTTTTCTTTTTTTTTCTTCTTTTTTTTAAATAGAAAAATAAATAAATGATCATTTACAAGATGATAGAAATGATTGTGTGACACCCTATTATCGGGCGAACGCTCAATCCAACCCCCGATAAAATCGTCTTTGTGCGACCTAATTTACGTGCATTAGACGATGTGCGAACCCTGGACGATAGGCGGTTGATATAGGTACGCGGATCGCCTCTATTGTAATTTCTTATCTTACAATAGATTTTAACAATTCTTTTTTTTTTCTTGTTCTTTTTGTTTGTTTGGGAGAGAGACAGATTTGCGCGTTATACTGTAGTTTGATTGATGATTGTCAATGGCGTGGTCCCGCAGCCAGACAAAACTCGTACGAAATCACGATTGCGACGAGAAAGCGGAACGTAGCAGTCGAGTTGATGGCATTTTGATTGCCGGAAATCGGCACGATCGAATTCTTTTAGATATTTTGTTTACAAAAAAAAAAAAAAATATTGAATCATTGTTATGCGGGATTGATTTGTACAATGAATCAGGAATCCTTCCTGTTAAATGATCATTAACAAAATCCAGAATAAAATAAAGTATTTCGTTTTTAATGTCAATTGCTTCTCACCATGTGAAAGTAACAAACGTCCAAATAACAAACTTCAAAATAACAAACGTCAAAATAACACGTCCAAAAGTAACACGTCCAAAAGTAACACGTCCAAAAGTAACACGTCCAAAAGTAACACGTCCAAAAGTAACACGTCCAAAAGTAACACGTCCAAAAGTAACGCGTCCAAATGTGCAATGCTATTTTACCCCGTGTTATTTTTGTCATCTCATATCATTGTCATCGCGTTGTCTTTTTTTATGCGCCACCGCTTATCAAACAAAAGTCATAAATCCAATTAATAATTTAATTTTCGCTATGAAAATTCGATTAGGATTCGCGAAGTTCTTCAAACGAACAAATCGATTAAATTCCGTCGTTTTAATTTCGACAGAAATCGTTCGAGCTGAAATTGAATGTCACAGTTAGAATCTCAAAGTACTCGAGTGTGCCGGATCTCCTGCCCGACGATAATGGCTGGATGGAGGGGTAGCAGGACGAGAGAACGGCAGGGAGGAATTGCGGTAAGAGGAAGGGGTTGAAGCAGAGCCTCAGATGGCACTGACTATCGTATCGCGATGCTTCTGTCCAATTACCGAACCCACGTGACAGCTGTCGGCGCTCGATCTTGGACTTATGTTGCACTCGATGATCGATCCGTTGCGCTTTTGAACTATTACAGAACGAAACTCGCCGCACTCGCTCGTCGACGGTTGATTGCCACGGGCTCTCGCTCCTTTCGTCAATATTCGCTTGAACGCCTCTCTGAATTCGGTATTGAAGATACTGTAGATTATCGGGTTGAAGGCCGAATTGCTGTAACCGAGCCAGGTCAGCACCTGTCGGACATACGAAAATCAATTTTCCATCCGTGGAGAGCAACGGATTTAATAACTCGACGAAAAAAAAGTTAGTCATCTTAATGTTTTTTTTTTTCGTTTCGTCAATTACATTCGAGGTCATGCATGCTCGAGAGTCAGTTTTATTTTGTGAGTCGAAAAACATTTTTCAAAAATAGTGGAAAATATAGTTTCGAAAATATTTTAATGGATGTCGATACGCAAATTTTTTGTTTTTACTAATGACTGCATCCTGGGAAAGTTTTTCGAGCATAATTTCATCATCCAATTTTCCTATTTTTACATGTAAAAAAAAAGTTGAAATGGTGATTTTTTTAAAGCATTGAGCGGTCCATTTTTTTTTTTTCAACGACAAATAAGCTGTGGACTCTGACACTTGAATTAGCATCCCATGCATAGTTACTTCTTTGTTCCTTGTTGTTGTTGTTGTATTGTTCCTTGTTTGTGCTTGTAGTTGTTATTGTTGTTGTTGTTTATGCATTGTTGTTGTTTATGGCACGGTACATTGAACAAACATTTATTTTCCACGAACTTTCACAAGACTTTTTTCTCTCGACAACTTTATCATATGTTTTGTTCGTAAAAAAAAAATTAAATTACATTAATTAAAAAATTTTGGTTCATTAAAAAAATGGAGTCATCTAAAAAATTTAATTCATTTAAAAAATTTAATTCATTTAAAAAATTTAATTCATTTAAAAAATTTAATTCATTTAAAAAATTTAATTCATTTAAAAAATTTAATTCATTTAAAAAATTTAATTCGTTTAAAAAATTTAATTCATTTAAAAAATTTAATACATTTAAAAAATAGATCTTTGTGGAAATAAAATGTTTCTGAAATGTACAAATCTTTTTTTTACCGTGTATACTCGAGGAGGCGAGGGAGTTACATCTTAGCGATAAATCACCGAGGGTAAAGTAAGCCGGTGTACCTTAGGGGATCCTTGATGTGAATGTACCGATCGAGCGATATGGCGCATAGATTGAGAGTCGGTTTTGTTGTTGCAGTTTTTGCATTAGTGTTTTTCTTGTTGTTGTTGTTTGTGCATTGTTGTTTTTGTTGTTAGTGTTTGTGCATTGTTGTTTTTATTGTTGGTGTTTTTTGGTCTGTTTCCTACTTGTCTGTTGTTTCGGTAAAAAAAAAGGTGTAGGTTTTACTTGGGACGTAGCGTCAGAGTTACCTGAAAGGCTCGGTCGGGTATGCAGGTCTTGCAGAAAGCGGCGATGATATTGACGCAGAAGAAGGGTACCCAGCATATGAGAAAAACGCCCATGATGACTCCGACGGTGATGGCGGCTTTGTGATCGGATACGTGATAAGGACTCGTCGGCTTCGTCTTTGTCGGGGGTTTTGGTTTGGATGCCACGAGCTTGCAGCGCGTGCTCTTCGCGCGAAAGCTCTTTCCGAGTGATGTCGGGTCCGGGAGTTTGGTCACTGCTCTTATACTCTTTACGTGCTTCTGGGCGTAACAGTATAGCCTGCAGTAGATGCCCAGCATGACGATGCACGGCACGTAGAACGATATGCAGGATGACACTATCGCGTAGGTCGGTGTCAGATCGAGGGCGCAAGTCGGATACTCCTGAAGACGAGAGAATCCTCCTCTCGTACTCTCGCCTCTTTCACTTTTTTTTACACATATACTATGTCCTACGTGCTACGACATCGTCGAACGAAACACGAACGCAAGACAGAAGTATAAATATTTACACAGCGGTGCACGGCTACGTGTTTGAAGGTCACGAAGGGGACGAAGAGAGAAGATTCTTTTTCGTTTTTTGTTTGTTTTGGTTTCTTATTTATTTATTTTTTGCACGAACAAAAGATTCAACCTGATATGGTAAAACAAAGTAAAAGTAAAAGTAAAAGTAAAGGAGTTTTTTGTTTTGTATTTTTATTTCCTTTTTTCACTATAAAAGATGCAACCTGGCAAGGTAAAAGTAGTTTTCTTTTTTTTCGTTTCTTATTTATTTCAATTTGTAGCACTAAAAAAGATGCTACCGGGCAAGGTAAAAGTGTTTTTTTGGTTCTTATTTTATTTTTTTTTTTGCACTAAAAAATATGCAAGCTGGCAAGGTATAAGTAAAGGAGTTTAAATGTTTCCTTTTTTTTGCACTCAAAAAGATGCAACCTGGCGTACACCTGTGTAAATTAAATATTTACACTGGGGTACAAGGCTACGTGTGAAGGTTACGAAGGGGTTGACGATAGAAGAATTTCTTTATTGTTTGTTTCTTTTCTTTCTTTTTTAACTAAAGAAGATGCAACCTCGCAAGGTCTTTCTTTTTGCAAATTCTGAAACGCTTTTAAATATTTTGATTGCCAACGATCGGACTGCAGAATGTTTACGAACGTCGATGATGGGGATTGTTTATGGTAAAGAAAAAAATGGCCCATCGATAAAACCGGCTAGGATCGCATGCTGAGGATCTGTATAATCGGAATATTGGTGTATTTAATAAATTAAATAAATATGGTATTTAAATAAATATGGTGTATTTAATAATATAATATTATAATCACTAATATCGCGACTTAACACACACACAACATTGGTAGCTATCGGTCGAGCGTGTGCTACACTGAAAAAAAAATTCGCTTGCGGGCTGCCAAAGCAAATTTTTTAATTTCAATTCTACTTTCAATTCTTATACAATCCTAAATGATATTGAATCAACGCTACATGTTATCGTTTCGATCCCGTATGGAATCTTAAGAATCGTAAGTAGAATTGAAATTACAATTTTTTTCTTTGGCAATATTTATTTAAACCAAATAAATATTTATTCAAAACAAATAAATATTTATTTAAACCAAATAAATATTTATTTGCGGGGCGCCCGTTAAATACATTATTTTTCTGGGTGCAGTTTCGCTAGGGCAGCTCGCAAGCGAATTTTACTTGGGCATTGGTATTTCTTTTTTCAGTGTACGCAACATGGGGGCTTCGTGTGGTGCAGATTATTGTAATTTTTTTTTCTATCTCGTTTCGAGCGTACCTGTTCCCCGTCCTTGTAGACAATCGGGTCCGCAGGTCTGTGAAGCCCCAGGCTGATGGGGACGAAGGAGATGAGGGCAGCCAATAGCCAGACAGTCGCGATGCTACCCACGGCGACTCGCCGCGTCACCCACCGGCCATATCTAATAATATTTCATGAAAGACCCCGACGACGATTAAATACGGAGCTCGTTTGAAGTAAAAATTGCAAGAGCCTCGGTCGAGCTACACGGTTAAAAAGTTTTAAACAGCGCCCTTCATTAATGCCTGGTCTGGTTTCCCTTTACCGTCTCTGTGCGGGTCGTCCGGGCATATTAACGCCGGGCACGGTACATTGAACAAACATTTATTTTCCACGAACTTTCACAATACTTTTTTCTCTCGTCAACTTTATCATATATTTTGTCCGTGAAAAAAGAAAAATTAAATTACATTAATAAAAAAATGTTAATAAATTTAAAAAATTTAATTTATTTAAAAAATTTAATTTATTTAAAAAATTTAATTTATTTAAAAAATTCAATTTATTAAAAAAATTCAATTTATTAAAAAATTCAATTTATTTAAAAAATTCAATTTATTAAAAAAATTCAATTTATTAAAAAAATTCAATTTATTTAAAAAATTCAATTTATTTAAAAAATTCAATTTATTTAAAAAATTCAATTTATTTAAAAAATTCAATTTATTTAAAAAATTCAATTTATTTAAAAAATTCAATTTATTTAAAAAATTCAATTTATTTAAAAAATTCAATTCATTTAAAAAATTCAATTTATTTACAAAATTTAATTCGTTAATAAAAAATGGATCTTTGTGGAAATAAAATGTTTCTGAAATGTACAAATCTTTTGTTTTTTTACCGTGAATACTTGAAGAGGCGAGGGAGTTACTTCTTAGCGATAAACCACCGAGGGTAAAGTAAGCTGGTGTACCTTAGGGGATCCTTGATGTGAATGTACCGATCGAGCGATATGGCGCATAAATTGAGAATCGAGGCAGTGCTGCACATGACATCGAAAGCGACCCAGGTGTCACAAAACCTCGGACCGAAGACCCAGTAGCCGAGGAGGTCGTTGACACCGGCGAAGGTCATAACGAGACAGCCGACGAAGAGATCGGCGATCGCCAGCGAGGCCAGGAACAGATTGCCGATTCGTCGGAGTCCTCGGTCGGTATAAATCGCCACGCATACCAGCACGTTACCCGCCACCGATAGGAATATCAGTACGGACAGCAAGAAACCTGCGCGACATTGACACACCATGTATACGTACATATGTTAACAACAAATTGATAAATTGATAAATTGATAAATTGATAAATTGATAAATTGATAAATTGATAAATTGATAAATTGATAAATTGATAAATTGATAAATTGATAAATTGATAAATTGATAAATTGATAAATTGATAAATTGATAAATTGATAAATTGATAAATTGATAAATTGATAAATTGATAAATTGATAAATTGATAAATTGATAAATTGATAAATTGATAAATTGATAAATTGATTAGAAATGTATAAATTGATAATTAATAAATTAGTAAATTAATCCAGTAAAACCTCGATTATCCGAACTGGGACTTGCTTTATCGGAATTTCTATTACCCGGAGCGTGGCGCAATATTCCGATGTCACTTCATCGTCGAGCGCTACTTTTTTGCAAGGGCGATCAAGCTTGTATCTCGCGTCTATGCATTTACACCGCTTGCATCGTTTTTTTCGCGCAGTATTCATTAGTTCTCACCCGGAGTCAGCCGCGAGCATATTAATAATAATTCTTTGGTTATTCCGCGACGCGCAGAGATATTCATATCCGTCGAAGTAAAATTTATTTGAGATTAAACAATCGCTTAAATAATGGTACTTCTACCTCTAAGCGGAAGCGTAGATACTTTTTGGGGTGAAAAAAAAAATTGGAAGTTTGATTTTTTACATAAATATGTTATGTATTAATATGTTTTCGTCATCAAATTTCCATTATCCGAAAAATCGTTAATCCGAACTGGGCTGGCCTCCAATTAATTCGGATAATCGAGGTTCTAGTGTGTATAAATGTGTATGTATGGACAATATACTTTTTTATATGTACATATGTTAAAGTGTAATATCGGTGGCTCCCTTTTTCATGTTCAACGCAAATATGTTATTGTTCGTCATCAAATTTCCATTATCAGGATAATCGCCGATCCGAACTGGGCTCGACCCATCGATGCGGATAATCGAGGTTCTACTGTACATATGTGTATACATAGATAATATACGTACTACATATGGGGCATTCCACTTTGTGATGTTGTAGTATTTATTGTATGGTGTGAGTAGCTACAGATTTTTTTCAGATTTTTATCCGCTCTCATTTTCAAATTAGCGGATAGGCGTGTTAATATTCGAAATTATTGTAGCTCCGAAATTTTTGGTCGTACGAAAAAACGTCGTGCACAAAAAAATGCGATTTTTGGTGAAGTATTTCGCAAATTTTTTCAAAATTTTCCAAGTATGGAAAACTTAAAAAAAAAACAGAAAATTCTTATTTTTAAATATTTTTCAGCAAGTATGACTCTGTACATTTTGCTTAAAATGTCACATGTTCTTTTATTAGTGTGGAACAACACGTGTAAATCTCAAAATTGGTTGGGATTGCGTTTAATTTCCCCATTCTATTACCATTTTTTAAATATAAATATATGAATATGTCGTGCAAAAAAATGATTATACGCCTGCGGAAATTGAACGCAAACTGAATCCATTTTGAAATTTACACATGTTGTTTCACACTAATAAATGAACATTCTGTGAAGTTTTTAACAAAATGCAGTCATAAATGCTGAAAAATAAAATGCTGTGTTTCTTTTTTGCAGTTTCTTGTACTTGGAAATTTTTTAAAAAATGTACGAAGATTGTTTATCAGAAATAGCATCTTTTTTGTAGGCGCCGTTTTTTTGTACGGCGAACATTTTTTGAGATATAATAATTTTTAATATTAACACGCTTATCTGCTAGCTTGAAAACGAGAGCCGATAAAAATCTGATAAAAATTCCAGGTAATCGCACTGTATAATACTACAACAATATAATACTACAAAATCACGAACTTTCAGCTTGATCTAAGAGGATCAACGTTTTGAGCCGTTCGGCTTGACGTGGAATGCCCCATATGCATGTATTACGGCAAATAAACAGGCATCATGGAGACACGGGATAAAACCTCTCGTAAACCGAATCGCGGTGAATGGCGTATAACGAAAAGCGTCAAAGCAAAAATACAAAACCAACGAGTGTGCCACGATAGCGAATTGAATTGTATTGAGAGGCTCTCGGGGCTTATCCCAACCTGACCAGTGCGGTGGTGCTATGTCGCCGTTACTGCTTCATATGTATGTATACCGTTAAAGTTCTCAATAGACCCGAAGCTCCGGATCGAGCCCTTTTGAATACTTCGATTTCAAGGACCATCGGAAGTGAAAGAAAATAAAAATACCATTGAGCGATGCGCTACCATCGCACGGTAAAACAGGTCTGTACACTCGACAATCATTTATTTTCCGCAAAGGTCCAATTGCAATTTTTTTAAAGTTTAAAGTTCGGTTTGTTAATAATAATAATATTAATAATAATATAAAAATAAGAATAATATAAAAATAAGAATATTTGTTAAATTTAGGAGAACTTTTTTTTGGATATTTGCGGTCGGGAAATGTTATTTAAATGTGCAATGCTCTTTTTACCAGTGCAGTGGTGCTATGTTATCGCTACCACTTCATAAGTAAACCGTGCAAGTTCTCAATAGACCCGAAGCTCCGGATCGAGCCCTTTTGAATGCGTCGATTTCAAGGACCACCGGAAGTGAAAGAAAATAATTTTAAAAATACGATTGAGCGATACGCTACCGTCGCACGGTAAAACTGATTTGTACACTCTACAAACATTTCTTTTCCGCAAAGGTCCAATTGCATTTTTTTTGTTCAAAGTACGGTTTGTTAATAATAATAACATCTATAATAATATAAAAATAATAATAATATTTATATATTTATTTACGGGTCATGCCCTTTTATGTAAGAAATTCTGATAAAATATAGTAAGTGCGTGAAATTAAGTTGAAATTTATTATTATTATATATTATTTTATATAATTATTATTAATAATAATATAAAAATAATAATAATATTTGTTAAATTTAGGAGAAATATGCTTTGGACATTTGTGGTCGAGAAATGTTATTTAGATGTGCGAAGCTCTGTTTACCGTGCGATAGAGGTCGGGAGGACTGGAGAGGGGCGGAGTGAAGGTGAAGCGGGCTATTAAGGGGTCGCCATGTACACAAACACAATAGAGGCGGTAAACGAGTCTACGTTTTTAAACAGTGAAATAAAGCCGTACTATCTACGAGTAAAGGTACAGTATCGGAAGGGCCGCCGAACGGTAGCGGTGGTCGGCGGTTGTAGCCTCTGACCGTATGACTAAAATAATTAATGCATTAAGCCCACCAACGAGAAGCAGCGAAAGCAGCGAGAAGGCGCCCTCCGGAAGATCCTCTTCTCCCTCTGTCAGATTACTCTGCAATCAGACAGTAAAAAAAAAGCGCTAGAGCACAGTGCGGCTATTTTTTTTTTATGTTTAGCGGCGAGCGGAGAGAGCCTTAACTACAGCAGCGAGAGAGAAAAATGATAAACATATATTTGCCTTTGGGCTCGAAACGTCAAGCCCCCTTTTGTACTGTCCAATACGACATCGTTACGCTAAGGCGGTAAAAAAAACCGTTCGTACATTTAACAAACATCTGTTATCCAGACATTTTCCTTTTTTATTATGTACATTTTTGTCTTGATGTTTTTACCATTATGTAAATAAAAAATGTAGCAATAAAAAAAAATGCTACATTATTTTTTAAATTTTACCATTGTTTTAAAAATAATTTTATCATTTAGAAATAAATTATGTTTTCATTATCTTTTTAAAGTAATGTTACCATTTTTGTACCCAGAATTATGTGCAATTAATGAAATAGAATAAATTCATCAAGTACATTGGGAAATACTTGCTGGTAAATCCACCGAGTCGCGAAGCGAGAGAGAAAAATGATAAACACATATTTGCCTTCGGGCTCGAAACGTCAAGCCCCCTTTTGTACAGTCCAATACGACATCGTTACGCTACGGCGGTAAAAAAACCGTTCGTACATTTAACAAACATCTGTTATCCAGACATTTTCTTTTTTTATTATGTACATTTTTCTTCTTGATAATTTTACCATTATTTAAATAAAAAATGTAGCAATAAAAAAAATGTTACATTATTTTTTAAATTTTACCAGGGTTTTAAAAATAATTTTATCATTTCGAAAAAAATTATGTTACCATTATTTTTTAAAAAGTAATGTTACCATTGTTGTACCGAGAATTATGTTAAATTAATGAAATAAAATAAATTCATCAAGTAAATTGGGAAATACTTGCTGGCGAATCCATCGAGTCGCGAAGCCGGCCTGTGTTGGAATTTGCCGAGTAAGTATCGCACGATGCCCGGTTAATAAACCCAATATTGCACAGACCAATATTAGTCGAGAGCGGGGCAAAATGGCACACCGGGGCAAAATGGGATAATGGGACAAAACGCAATTCTCCAATAACTTTGGGATGGTGGCGATGGTGGTACGTGGGGCAAAACGGTTTTGAAAATTCGGATGTATCGTTGGGGCAAAATGGGGCATCCAAAAATTATTGGAAAATTAAGTTTTTACCTCAGTGTCCCTTTTTGCCCCGCCGTGCCATTTTGTCCCGGTCTCCCCTACAGAGCGAGAATCGGACGATGAACGATTCTCTATGTCGAATTATGGGAAGTGGAACAAAATTGCAGACGCATAAATTTGCACCTCGCGGATCGCGATCGGTAAATTGACGGTCTGAACTCGACCAGAGAACAAAGAGGTTGGTCTCAGAGTTAGACTCATGTTCGAAGGAATCGACGATTGTAATGAAAAATATTGACAACGAACAAATATCCTATTTTTTTTCTTTGAATAAACTTGTTACTTAGTTTGGTCAACACAAACTTGAGTTTCACTCTTACACAGTACAAAATAATTTCGTAAAATCGGAATACGAAATTTCGTAACAATAATTTTGTTAAACAAGTGACAAACTCGTTTGTCACTTATTTGAATATACGAACCTGTCCTTTTTATTGTATCACTGACAATTTTAGTTTGTACTTTGAAATAAGTGACAAACTCGTTTGTCACTTATTTGAATATACGAACCTGTCCTTTTATTTGCGGTATCATTGACAATTTTAGTTTGTACTTTTATTTGTAAAACGTGAAAATTAAGAAACAAAAAATTGTGGACGTTTGTGGCAAATAAGTTGTTGTAAAAAGTAAAAATTTTTTTTACTGTGTAATTTGGCAACGATCCAAAATACCTTTTAAATTATGTTTGTTGACCTCGCGTACAGCACAATAATTTTTTGCATATTTTCCCATTTTCGTTGATATTAATTTAACAAAAGGTGTTGAGTTGGACGTACGTTTCGTCGACAAGCTAAAAATGGCAAAATTAAGAGGAACAAAAAAAATGTGTGGACCCTTGTGGAAAATAAATGTTTGTCGAATCCACAAATCTTTTTTCCATTGTTTACTGTGTAAACGGTTCGCCATTATATGGCCAATCGAGTCGAGCTCGGTGTGCGTGGTTCGGCGCGATTCGGAGTCAACGTATCGCTGGCTCCCGCGCGCGTCCCTCGCCCCCGACGATTTCACCCGAAATTTATCGCAGGCGATGTGCTCAAAGCCGCGAATAAAGCCGTCGGAAATCGACGCGGGTGCCTCGAAATTACCAGCGAGCCTCTATAGCTTCGTCGACCCTATGCCAGCGCGATCGATCACAATTTGCTTCTTCGATTATAAACTATAGCTATATCGAATTCATCGGCCACGCCGTGACGTTTATTCGCCGAGGTTTCTTCAGCCATCCTTCCTCCCAACCCACCGTAAACGACTCGTCGTTTTATGGAATGCCAATCACTATCCGCCAGCTCGACGATTACGTCAGCGGTGCGAACGATTTTCATGCATAAGTTTTGATGCGAAATGATATTTGACTTTTTTCACGTTTAAGGTAAAGCACCGAAACGGATGGATCGAAAATCTTGAAATTGAATACCAAGACTACATTTATTATGTAGAAGATGCACGGCAAGTTTAGCTGCGGTTGGAAGTGCCTTTGAAAAGTTATTGTGCTTTTTTGCTTTCTCATAGAGGAAGCTTTGTGATCGTGGAATAATAAATTTCGAGATTTTAATGAAAACGTGTTCAGAATGTTCCAAAACATCGAAAAATCACATTTAGACAAAATGTCCGGATGTATGTGTGAGCGTGTGTGTATGTGTGAATGGGACGTGAAAAATTCAAACGGCTATAACTCGAGAACGCCTCGACCGATCAAGCTGAAATTTTGCACACATCATGTGTGATAAATAACGCAGGTTTGGTCAAAATTTAATTAAAAATTTTCAGTTGTTCTTTTTGTACGTAATTTTTAATTTCTTCGAAAATGTCTGTACGCACTCTAGCGCTCGCAATTTTTTAGCTGTCGGGCTAAAAACCCGTATACCAAAAATACCGATAATGCTTCCTCATAGAGGAGGCTTCGCGAATAAAAGAACATTTTGAGAAAGCGTTATGAAAAGTTCAATTTCCAACTTTTATGAAATAGGATATAATAATTTTCATGTTCGACTTTTATGAGAAAGCGCTATGAAAATTTATATTTTCATATTTTTCTCAGTGTATCGAGGATGCCACTGACAGGAACAACGACATTTATTCACGCTCCTATTCGTATCCTTTGAATGACAATAAATAATTGGTCGCATTTGGAAAGTTTTCGTTAGCCAATGAACTAAACTTCCAGATGGGATCGATGTCAGCGACCCACGGTTGCATAAATATTTTATGTTGCTTCGGACACGATTCTTAAACGGCCACTAACAGGAGTATTTTTACCTTAGAGAGGTATCTTTAAAACGATGATTGAATGAGTAGATCCGACTGAATGAAGTTCAATAATGGCTGAATCGCATTCAGAAGGCCTCGATGCATATATTAAAACAGTTTTCTTTTTTAACCGACAGAACAACCCGTGTATGGATAATGAAAAAAAGCGCGTTCAGTGGTCTAAAGATGTCGGAAAATGGGTTTACCTTACCTCTAGGTAGAAACAGGAAAACGCTTTTTTGCATTCCGGAACATGCAAAACACATTTCTAGACCATCCAGATTTGATAGTCGAATGCTTTCTTTGGATTACTTTCTCCCCTTGCATACTTCGTATGGAGTGAGAAGTATACAAAGGCAAAAAACAAGAACGTAACGACGCAATCGATTCGAACAGTCGGTCAATTTAATTTTCCTCGCTTTTTTCTTTATTTCCAATTTCCCACCTTGCACACTTCGTGTGGAACGAGAAAGATAAAAAGGCAAAAACAAAACCATAGCGGTGCAATCGAGTCGACCAGTCGGTCGATTCAATTTTCCTCGCAATTTAAAATTTTTTTATTTACTTTTCACCGACGAGGATGCGCCTTTGTGAAAGATAAGCGCCTTGTTCCATCCGAGACTCAGCTCGTCAAAGGGCTGTGGATGATAAGGTTGATAAGGAGCGGAAAGGCAACCCATCGAATGGACCATCCGAAAGAATAGCTTCGAGGTGACACGATATTTGCCCTTTTTCACATTTAAGGATTTGTAGCTAATATGTAGAAGACGCGGAGAAAACTTAGGTGCGATCCGAAGTCTCTTTGAAAAATTCGTGTGTTTTCGGACAAACGGACAGAAACGGGAAAACGCTTTTTTTACATTCCGGGACATGCAAAACGCGTTTCTAGACTATAATCTGATCGTCGAATGATAAAAATTTCCCACTTTGCATTTTTCGTATGGGTCGACAAGGTCAAATCGGCAAAAACAAAAACGTAACGATGCGATCGATTCAACCAGTCAGTCAATTTAATTTTCCTCGCCATTTTTTTAATAAAAAATTTCCCACCTTCCATACTTCGTATGGGGCGAGAAGGTCAAATAGGCAAAAACAAAAACGTAACGATGCGATCGATTAGACCAGACAGTCCATTTGATTTTACTCGCTATTTTTTTTTATTTAAAATCCCCCACCTTGCATACTTCGTATGGGGCGAGAAATACAAAAAGGCAAAAACAAAAACGTAACGATGAAATCGATTCAACCAGACAGTCAATTTAATTTTACTCGCTATTTTTTTTTTTAATTTAAAAATCCCCCACCTGGCATACTTCGTACGGGCCGAGAGAGACAAAAAGACAAAACCAAAAACGCAACGATGCAATCGATTCGACCAATCGGACAATAAAATTTTCATCGCTATTTTTAATTATGTCTTTTTTAATTTCCCACCAACGACGCTGCGCCTTTGTGAGAGATAAGCGCTCCGTTTCATCCGAGATTCAGCTCGTCAAAGGGCTGCGAACGATAAGGTTGATAAGGAGCGGAAGGACGACCCTTTGGCTGCTCTTCGCGAGTAAATAGAAGAGAAAGAAGAAAATAAAAAAAAAGAACCCCGATCCAGGACAAGGTAAAAGACGGGATGAAAGTCCTGGAAAGCTGTTGCTAAAACCGAAGGCCCTCGCTTGTCCCACCGGAGGGGTTGGGAGGGTCGTGCGCGCGCGGTCCCCAGTTAGGTAGCTTCGCGAGAGAGTGTTCTGCAGAGGACACACTGGGGTATAGCGGTAGTTTGGGTAGAAGCCACGGATTTTAGTGCCAACCCCTTCCCTCAGTTGGCCTACGCTGATCGATGCTCGTCCACGGTAACTTTGTTGTTGCTGCCGGTTGGCATACGGTAGTACGCCGGTGGTTGTGACGGTGCCACTGCCACACCCACGTCATCCTCGCAGCTGCTCCGAATCCCAGAACGATAATAGCGTCCTCGTGTGGGAGAGGCCGAAGGACAGTGGAGGAGAAAGAGATAAGGATTACGCGGTCCTTTGCCACGGATTATATCTTCCTCGGCTCTTGGGGCTATGCGTCACCGCTTCGTCCCAACTCGCCGGCTGCTCGGTCGGCAATGAAAACTGCAATTAATACGCAGATAGCCAACTGTAGCACGGGCAAGCAAATGCAATTGCTTGCAGCGAAGCTTTGTTGTTTGCTTGCCATACCCAGATAGTCAACCGTAGGATAAGCAAACAAGGGCAATTACTTGCCACCAAGCTTTGTTGCTTGCTTGCCATCCCCAGATAGTCAACCGCAGCACAGGCAAACAAGGGCAATGACTTGCCACCAAGCTTTGTTGTTGGCTTTGCCATACCCAGATATCCAACCGTAGCACAGGCAAACAATGGCAATGACTTGCCACCAAGCTTTGTTGTTTGCTTGCCATGCCCAGATAGCCAACCTTAGCACAGGCAAACAAGGGCAATTACTTGCCGGCAAGCTTTGTTGTTTGCTTGCCATACCCAGATAGACAACCGTAGCATAGGCAAACAAGGGCAATGACTTGCCACCAAGCATTGTTGTTTGCTTGCTATACCCAGATAGTCAACCGTAGCACAGACAAACAAGGGCAATGACTTGCCACCAAGCTTTGTTGTTTGCTTGCCATACCCAGATATTCAATCGTAGCACAGGCAAACAAGGGCAACGACTTGCCACCAAGCTTTGTTATTTGCTTGCCATACCCAAATTGCCAACCATAGCACAGGAAAATAAGGGCAAATAATTGCCACCAAGCTTTGTTGTTTGCTTGCCATACCCAGATAGTCAACCATAGCACAGGCAAACAAGGGCAATGACTTGCCACCAAGCTTTGTTGTTTGCTTGCCATACCCAGATATAGTCAACACTAGCACAGGCAAACAAGGGCAATTAATTGCCACCTCTGCCATGCGCTGCCTCTTTGCTGGCGGATTGTTGGCTATCTGGGTATCTTTAACTGTGCAGACCACCCGCGACCAAATGCATATTCTTCCATAAAGCGAATATTGACGCAACCTCATGTAAAAATTTGCTTTTGGTCGCAGACGTCAGAACCGTCAAAAAAATCAATTACAGTTTTTTTTATTGCTGACTGTTACTGACTGTTTTTATACCAAATTTATCGACGGACACGGACGCGCCTCGACGCAATGCTTGCCAAATCGATTGTGGAAGTTTGTCGGTCCGTTTGTTATTTAATTCGTAATTGTCATTGCAATAATTATTGTCGACCCTGTACGGAGCATCGGAATGCAATCCGGTAACATCAATTTGCTCGGTTCACGACCCAGGTCTAGACAGCGATTACGCTATAAGGACGATAGGATTACGATAAAGTCCTTCACCACGGATTATATCTTCCTCGGCTCTACGAGTGACGCGTCACCGCTTTCTCCCCATTCGCTCCGAGCTCGGTCGGTAATGAAAACTGCAATTAACATTTTTAACCGTGCAGACCATCCGCGACCAAATGCAAATTCGTCCATGAAGCGAATATCGACTCAGCTTCACGTAAAAATGTGCTTTTGCTCGCTGATTGTCAGCACCATAAAAAAAAAAATCAAGTACAGTTTTTTATTACCGACTATGGCGATTCGGACGCTCCTCACCCAGAAAAAAAAAATTATTTGACGGCCACCGTTTATTTGGTTTTAGTAAAATATTTATTTGATTTAAATACATATTTATTTAAACTAAATAAATAGTTACTTAAATGGAATAAATATTTATTTAAATCAAATAAATATTTTACTTAAACCAAATAAACGGTGGCCGTCAAATAAATTATTTTTCTGGGAGTTGAATCTGGGGTCGAACCCTGTCAGTCCATATTTGCCGACAAATTCCGACGCACCTCGACGCAATGTTTCCCAAATAGATTGCCGAAGTTTGTCGGTTAATTTTTTTTTTTTTTTTTTTTTTTTTTTTTGTCATTGCGATAATTATTGTCGACCCTGTGCGGAGTATCGGAATGCAATCGGAATTCAGTGATATAAATTATTTTCGGTATACGACCTAGGTCTAGATAACGATTATGCGATAAGGATTACGCGGTCCTTTAGCACGAATTATATTTTCCTTCGGCTCTTAGAGCGATTCGTCATCGCTTTCTACCCATTAGCTCCGAGCGCGGCCGGTAATGAAAACTGTAATTAAATTTTCAAACCGCGCAGACCATCCGCGACCAAATGCCAATTCGTCCACGAAGCGAATATCGACTAAGCTTCACGTAAAAATTTGCTTTCGGTCGCAGATGGTCAGCACCACAAAAAAAAAAAAAAAAATCAATTACAGTTTTTTTATTACCGACTATGGCGTTTCGGACGCTCTTAAAGCTGAGGTCGAACTCTGATAGGCCAAATTTACCGACAAATTCGGACGCACCTCGGCGCAATGTTTGACAAATGGATTGCAAAAGTTTGTCGGTTTGTTTTTTTATTTATTTTATATTTGTAATAGTATATTACAATAATATATTTTTTATTTACAATAAATAATTATTGTCGACCCTGTACGGAGTATCGGAATATAATTCGGTAACATCAATATTTTCGATGTGGAAACAGGTCTAGATAACGATTAGACGATAAAGATTACGCCGTCCTTTGGCACAGATTATATCCGCACCCAGAAAAATAATTTATTTGACGGCCACTGTTTATATGGTTTAAGTAAAATATTTATTTCATTTAAATAAATATTTATTTCATAAAAATAAATGTTTATTTAAATCAAATAAATATTTTACTTAAACCAAATAAACGGTGGCCGACAAAAAAACATTTTTTCTGGGTGTGCCTCGACTCTTAGGGCGATGTTTCATCACTTTCTCCCCATCCACTCCGCGCTCGGTCGGTAATGAAAACTGTTATTAATTTCTCAAACCGTGCAGCCCATCCGCGACCAAATGCAAATTCCCCCACGAAGTGAATATCGACTCAGCTTCACGTAAAATTTTTCCTTAGGTCGCAGATGGCCAGCGCCATAAAAAAAAATACAATTTTCATTACCGACTATCGCGTCTCGGATGCTCTCAAAGCTTAAAGCTGATGCGAACGCGCCTCGACACAGCGTCTGCCAGATGGATTGGGAGGTTTTGACGACCCTCAAGACATCCGCACGAGACGAAATTTCATCAAATTGTAACGACCCTCTTGTCGCACAAAATTCGCTCGGCGAACTTCACTTAGAGAGTTAAATTCTACAAGTGAACGATTTTTCTTTTTCTTTCCTAAAAAGCACTGCATTCACCGAAAAAAGGTTTGGTAATATCAAACTTTGAAATATTTGGTTGATTGAAAGAAATATTTAGTTGATTGAAAGAAATATTTAGTTGATTGAAGGAAATATTTAGTTGATTGAAAGAAATATTTAGTTGATTGAAAGAAATATTTAGTTGATTGAATGAATATTTAGTTGATTGAATGAATATTTAGTAGTTTGACCGAATATTTAGTAGTTTGACCGAATATTTAGTAGTTCGACTGAATATTTAGTAGTTCGACCGAATATTTAGTAGTTCGACCGAATATTTAGTAGTTTGACCGAATATTTAGTAGTTTGACCGAATATTTAGTAGTTCGACCGAATATTTAGTAGTTTGACCGAATATTTAGTACTTTGACCGAATATTTAGTAGTTTGACCGAATACTTAGTACTTTGACCGAATATTTAGTACTTTGACCGAATATTTACTAGTTCAACCGAATATTTAGTGGCTTCAACAAACAGTTACTCGGATTTAACAAAAATTTAGTCCAATCGACCAAACATTTCTTTCGCCACCCGCAACAGCACCTTAGCTCGATATTACCAAACCTTTTTGTCGGTGAATTGAAAACGATTTGTCAAATATGAAAGTTTACCTCGCGCAGAAATCTTCGGAGTCGCGGGGTTCGTCGGCCCGTTTCTTATGTGATTTATATTTGCCATTGCGGATGATTAATGCCGACCCTGCACGGAGTACAATTCGTATCGGAATACAATTCGGTAACATAAATTTTTTTCGGTGAACGAGCCAGGCCTGCACCCTTCGCGCGCAGGTTGCACCGCCTCGTTGGAAACGGCAACGGTCGCCACATACGAATGCCCCGTGGCAACGAACAACCCTCCAAAGCGCCAAGGGACGAGGAGGAAAAAAAAACGTGGAACAGTGAAGGAGGGGGGGGGGGGGGCGAACAAGAGTCGTTGGAGAGGCCGTCGGCCTCGCGGCGATCCGCCGAGGTCGGACACTGACCTTCCCGACGGGCGTGCTGCTTGCCGGAAAGAAAAACCATTGCAGTAACGCGACGTTAACGAATAAGGCACGAAGAGGCGAGGAAGATAGATATGCAAATTAATGTTAATTTCTTATTTATTTTCATATTCATAAAAACAAAAAGGGTTCGGAATTACTGGAAGCAATTTCGTAACTTTGCTGTCCAAATTTGTCCGTTATTGCATGACCAACTTAACTTTTGGCCCTCGTCGAATCACGGACTTAAAGTTGGAAGGGAAAGAAAAAAAGAAAATCGTGAGTGCGGCGAGTCTGGCAGGGTCTGCGACTGTGAGGTGAAAACAAAACACCATTGGAACTCAAGTTTTATCCGACGAGGGCGTGCTCGAAAAGTTTCGCACCGTCGCAAGAGGACTTCGCGGGGTCCCGACGGTGTCCTTAGAGCTGACAAGGTTTAAATGTCACCGAAGAAACTTCGAGGTCCAAACTATTTTCCCAGACAGACAAGTCGTCGGCTCGCCTCGTTACACAAGCATAGTGCAACGCAACTCGGGACCCAGCGCACTGTTGCGTAGTGCACTCTCAATTTAATTGCATGCTCGAAAAAAAACTTACGAACAATGAGAGTTTTCAAACCGGAAGTGACGTTTTTTCGGTATGACGTCACTTCCGGTCGAAAAGTGAGATTTTCAAATCGGAAGTAACGTATTTTCGGTATGACGTCACTTGCGGTTGAAAAATTAGATTTCAAACCGGAAGTGACGTACTTCCGGTATGACGTCACTTCCGGTCGAAAAAAGAAATTTTCAAATGGGAAGTGACGTATTTCCGGTATGACGTCACTTCCGGTCGAAAAATGATATTTTTAAACCGGAAATGACGTATTTCCAGTAAATCTTCGGAAATCTAAACTTCCCGTTTCTGAATTCTACAGTCCATAGCGAGGGCGCGAAACCTCCGAGCTACAACAACCTGCTAGTAACTTGCATTGAAAAAAAAAATGCAATTCATCCTACAATTATTTTTATACCTTCCCGGCGATTTTTCTCAACGATTAAAACAACGTTACGAACATACAATCGTGAGAATTTTTCCAGCCAATGTTTTATTTACCAAGAAAAGTAAATAATACATGTTTTGGTTTTTTTTTGTTTTTTGCTTGAAATTGATAAAGCTCTTCTTGATCTAAGGATCAAGTGCGTCAAGTGGCCCCGGGTCGGTCTGTTCTTCAGGTAAGACCGGCGGTAAATGTTGAGATTAAGCTGAGAACGTGTCCTTTATCGGTAACAACTGATATCGGAAACTCCTATAATACCTCAGTTATCAGGTATAGGTATACATCGACTGGGAACACGTGCATTGTTACTCCCCGGATTAAGCCGAGCTTAGAAGTGAAAGCTGACACGAAGCATGTATAAGCGATAACAAGATTTAAGGTGTGTATCTCTATGTACACGCTTACACGCACAAATGTGATTTTGCGTAGCGTGCCAGTTGATGAATCGTTCGTGTGTTTTTGGCACATGAACACACACACAGGCACGTCGCTTTATTCTGACGGTGTGCGCGTTGGAAATTCTGTCGCCGGCGCGAGTGTCTCGCGAGCACGAAACGGAATAGCTCGGCGGGATTAGTCGAGATAATGCGAGGAACGAGAGTCGACTCCATGTCCCTCGGAAATAATAGGTCTCTCCACTGCGATATTGTACGTACGATTCTCACGGGTTATATACATGGTAATAAAATTAAAGGCACATCGTGGTGAACCGGTATCGAAGAGCAAACGTACCATTTACCATTTGGCCCGTACAGATACACGCTTCGAGTCCCGGAGACCCGTGTGCGATGAATATATTGTACGGGGCAAAATGGGGACGCTGTGCAATTTTCTGCAGAGATGGGTCAAAATGGGATTAGACCAACGATTATTAGAAAATTAATCAAAATAGTCGAAAAGACCGGGATTTGTATTGTATGGGAAAAAAGTTAAAGAGATATCGTGGTGAACCGGTATCGAAGAGCAAACGTACCATTTACTAATTGGCCCGTACAGGTACACGGTTCGAGCCCCGGAGACCCGTGTGCGATGAATATATAGTACGGGCCAAAATGGTCTCGCTGTGCAATTTTCTGCACAGATGGGCTCAAATGGTATTAAACCAATGGTATCAAAAATGATATAAACCAATGGTATTAAAAATCGTATAAACCAATGGTATAATAAATGGTATAAACCAATGGTATAAAAAATGATATTATACCAATGGTATCAAAAATGGTATTAAACCAATGGTATCAAAAATGGTATAAACCAATGGTATCAAAAATGGTATAAACCAATGGTATCAAAAATGGTATTAAACCAATGGTATCAAAAATAGTATTAAACCAATGGTATCAAAAATGGTATTAAACCAATGGTATCAAAAATGGTATTAAACCAATGGTATCAAAAATGGTATTAAACCAATGGTATCAAAAATGGTACTAAAGTAATCGTGAATCCAAACTAGGCTCGATTCCAATTAATCCCGATAATCAAAGTTCCGATGTAGTGTCACATTCCTTCGTAAACAATAAATTCGTAGCCGTTCTGTCCTTCACTTCCAGCTATCCCATTTTGCCCCTACCCAAAATTTTCTTCTCTCGTATCCTCGGAGTAATCACAACGAATGTCACTTTATTTCCGTTCGTAAATAGTCGATTCGCGCTCGCCCGGGCGACATTTGATGTCCCACGTCCCATTTTGCCCCACCGCTGGGGGGTCGGGCGAGAGCTTTAGTACACGCATCGCTGCACTTTGGTGCTTGTACGAGAGCGTATGCAAATACTCATCGCCAGTCAAAAAGATTGCCGGGTGTAATATAACTGTATGTACAACCGAATGCAATAGAAGCAGCGGAGGGTTTCGCGAAAAGGTAAATAGCCCAGAATCAAATAAACATTGGGAGTTGCCATGCGACGAAACAGGGTCGGGACACGTGCGGACCAGTGGTACATCCAATCGTGCGTCTTGGCCTCTCTCCGGCAGAGTCATTAAAACGGGCCGCATCACGGGACGCTGCAGGAAGGAAACCCCATATAGCACAGGTAGGTATTCTATGCGCTTCAGATATCCTGCAAGGGCGGACCGGGTTCGTTCGAATTTCTCTGTCGGCGGGGGACGTTGAAGCTGACCGGGATATTGCAGTTAGGACCGCGAACATCCATGGTCCACATTGTGGTCGTACGGTCAAATTGGTCGTGCGCTCGAGGCTTAATGCCGTGGATGGACTGGTCGGGCTTTTATCTCTTTGGATATAGGGGCGTGCAGGAGGGCGGCGTACGCGGATAGATGGTGAATAGGCAGAGCGCGACCCTGCTGCAGAGTTCTTGGGTGAACTACGGCAGGGCAGAGCAGAGACTCAGGAGGAAACTGACCCGGACTGTGGAACCGGCACACGGATGTAATGGATATAATGCGAACCGACTAACGCGCACTCTGTGTTGGGGCTGGAGAGAGTGATTCTTCGTTATCTACTGGGGAGGGTGCGCGCGTAGGTAGGATCTGGACAGACGGATAAGTAGATGTGTTTATTTCGTGCTCTGAAACCGAAATCCCCCCTAAGAGACGATGGCATAGACGTTAGCAACGTTGCTCCAAGGAAATTATTGACAGCTGTCATGTTTGCGGAAAGTTGCGTTTCTTGCGAGCCGATAATAGAATATTAGGTCATGTATTAATATAAGAATATAAATATATTTATAAAAATATTTTATATATATATATATATATATATATATATAAGTATACGGATATAATGAATATAACCCGAACCGACTAACGCGCACTCAGTGTTGGGGCTGGAGAGAGTGATTCTTCGTTATCTACTGGGGAGGGTGCGCGCGTAGGTAGGATCTGGAGAGACGGACAAGTAGATGTGTTTATTTCGTGCTCTGAAACCGAAATCCCCCCTAAGAGACGAAGATACAGACGTTAGCCATGTTGCTCCAAGGAAATTATTGACAGCTGTCATGTTTGCAGACAGTTGCTTTTCTTGCGAGCCGATAATATAATGTTATGTCATGTATTAATATAATATAAATATATTTATAATAATTATAATTATATATGTATATATTATAATTATAATAATATATAATGTAATCATTTTTTTACTCTCGAATACTCTCTACGAAAGAGAAGAAGGACTGTACACTCTAAAAGTGGTCTCACCAGTCACGAATATAAGTATTGGCCAACGCGGTTCTGTATCTGTCGCCAATATCGGACACTTGAGTGTGGTGCTTAAGTTCCGATACACATTGAGGAAGAAGAAGAAACGTTTGGCCGTTGCTCGGCGACCGTCCGGTCTTGCCACTTTGGTACGAAAAGTAATTGATCAAGTTATTAAATGGTTGGGCCTGTAGTATATTCCTAATTCCTAAGGCAAATTCCACTTCTTTTTCTATCACTTTTTCTTCCTTATAGGGGAAGGTATGTATTCGTTAAAAATAAAAAAAAGTTACGCGCCTTTAATGTACAGCGTACTGGAAATAGTCTAAAACGTTGAAAAATGCGATTGTTAGTTATGCCCAAAATTATTTAAAAAATAAAAAAAATAGGGAAGCTATATGCAAATTCCTCTGTACCATTTTTCTGAAGTATGGCAGAGTAGAGCGAACAGATTCAGGAGGAAACTGATCCGGACTGTGGAACCGGCCCACGCATGTAATGGATACAATGCAAGCCGACTAACGCGCGCTCAATGTTGCGGCTGGAGAGAGTGTTAATAAAAATGATTCTTCGTGATCTACTAGGGAGGGTGCGCGCGCAGGTTGAATCTACATGGATAGGTAGATGTGTTTATTTCGTGCCCTGAGACCGAAATCTCGACCCCGAAGATATCTGCGCGACATCAAATTTTATCTTTGGCGAGTTTCTTTCAATGCACTGCTTTAGGAAGAAAAAAAAGTTGTTCACCTGCAGAATTGTATTTTCTAAGTGAACTTCCCGAGGGAAGTTTGTGCGATGGAAAATACAGCCGCTATAACTTGATGAAGTTTTGTCTCATGCAGATATCTTCGGGGACATCCGAAATCCCCTGAGAGTGCCCTATCTCTTATCTACAGAGGACTGGTGAAATTAAAAGTTTGTCCGTTGCTCGGCGTTCGCCCCGTCTTGCCACTTTACAGTACGAACGGTAAGTGATGAAGCAATTAAATGTTTGCGCCTGTATCTCCTAATTCCTGAGGCGAATCGCACTTCTTGTTCCTCCACTTATCTGCCTCGCGGATGAATAGGATTGTTAGCTATGCGCAAAATGGTTAAGTAAATAGGGAAGCTACCCAGATGGCCAACTGTAGCAAAGTAAAAAATAAAAATTAACGGGTTCGCTTACGCCCAGAAAAATTATTTATTTGATCGCCACCGTTTATTTGGTTTAGCTAAAATATTTATTTGATTAAAATAAACATTTATTTCATTTAAGTAACTATTTATTTAATAAAAATAAATAATTATTTCATTTAAGTAACTATTTAGTTAATTAAAATAAATATTTATTTCATTTAAGTAACTATTTACTTAATTAAAATAAATATTTATTTCCATCAAGTAAATATGTTACTTAAACCAAATAAACGGTGGCAGTCGAATAATTTTTTTTTCTGGGTGTAGTGTCGATATATCTTTCTAAAATATGATACACAAATGGACTGGCATTGACGATCCTTGGAATTGAATTTTTGTGAGAATCGATGGATGCATTTAAATTTTGTAAGAAATCGAATTTTTTCAAGTTTCACCCAAAGTAACCGTGACTCAAAATTAATCTTCGCAGTGAGATGCGAAGCACCAGCAAGCCTTGCTGACAATATGCTCCTAAGAATTTTCTGCAATGGATGCTGGCAAAAACGTAGGCAAATGCGGACGCACATGCAGCAATTTTGCCGCCGTCCCGGGCTGACATATGCTGCCTATTTGCTGGCGGTTTGTTGGCAAAAATGTTATCTGCGTACATGCAAATTGCTTTGTATACCGTTTTTTTTAAGTATGGCAGGGCAGAGCAGAGAGACTCAGGAGGAAACTAACCCGGATTGTGGAACCGGCTCTTTTATATAATGGATATATTGCGAGCCGTCCAACGAGCACTTAATGTTGCGGCTGGAGAGAGTGATTTTTTCATGATTTAGTAAGGTACGCGCGCAGGTAAGATCTATAGAGGACTGGTGAAATTAATCGTTTGTGTGTTGCTCGGCCTTCGTCTTGCCACTTAAGGTGGCACGAAAAGGAACCGATAAAGTAATTAAATGTCTGGGTCCGTGTCTCCTAATTTCTGAGGTAAATCCTACGTCTTTTTCACCGCTTTTTCTTTCACATGATTTGCAGAACAGTTTTTTTAACAATCTGGCTAAAGACGCGTACACGGATGGAATATAATCACTGAAATTTCGAGTGAATCGATCGAAACGTTTAAGTTTTATGTCACTTTGAATTTTTTGATTATCATGAAAAATTTGTGTTTTTCCCTTAGACGCAATATTCCATATTAATTATTGATCTATGCATAAAATAAGTTATAGATTCATGACCAGCGTGGAAAAATTGCGTTAAATGTAGTCCCAGAGCGACGATTAATAAAAAAAGATTATCGGGAATTTGTGTAGCGGAAATTAAAAAAATGAGTGATTTTGCGTATTTTTTTCTGATGTATGGCCGGGTAGAGCGGACAGACTCAGGCGGAAACTGACCCGGATTGTGGAACCGGCCCTCGGATATAATGGATATATTGCGAGCCGTCCAACACGCACTTTATGTTGCGGCTGGAGAGAGTGATTTTTCGTGATATAGTAGGGTACGCGCCCAGGTAAGATTTATAGAGGACTGGTGAAATTAAACGTCTGTCCGTTGCCCAGCGATCGTCCGGTCTTGCCACTTAAAGTAAAGTTAAAGTAGTACGAAAAGTAGCCGATAAGGTAAGTAAATGTTTGAGTTTGTATCTTATAATTTCTGAGGGAAATTGCACTTCTTTTTCCACCACTTGAGCTTTCTCATAGGGCAACCAATATTTTCGTAAAAAAGAAAAGAATATTTCCAGGCTTTAATGTCGGCCTATTGGCAATAGTCCAAACCGTTGAAAAATACGATAGGCAGCTACAGTAGAGCCCCGTTTATCCGAGGTAATGTGGGGAGACCGTACACGGAGAAAAAAAATTGGTTGGATTAACCAAAAGTCGCGGTGAACATACGTTTAAAGCTGTAATTTGTTTGATACAAATAAAGCATTGTTTTGTTAAACGATTATTTGCTTCAATTTATTCAAAATTTGTCGATTGAAACAAACATTTTTGTTGTTTCAACAAAATACACCTTTGAACGTATGTCACGTATCAGAGCTGGAAAACTCTTTTTCTTTCGCATGAGGTAAGCTATGTTTTCGTAAACGAAAAAGGAAAAGCAAAATTACGAGATTTTAATTTCAGCGTGCTGGAAATAGTCTATAATGTCGAAAAATATGATTTTGAACTATGCGCAAAAATGATTTTAAAAAATAGGGAATCTATCCCGTTTATTCGAGGTAATGTGGGGAGACCGTACACTGAGAAAAAAAATTGGTTGGGTTAACCAAAAGTCGCGGCGAACATACGTACAGCTTTGAACATACGTTCAAATCTGTAATTTGTTTGATACAAATAAAGCATTGTTTTGTTAAACGATTATTTGCTTCAATTTATTCAAAATTTGTCGATTGAAACAAACATTTTTGTTGTGTCAACAAAATACACCTTTGAACGTATGTCACCGCGCATTTGACTTAATCCAACCATTTATTTTTCTCAGTGTACGTCGGATAAGCGAAAACTTGGATAACACGGATAACATACTCAATTCAAACTTGTTCTATTATTATATATTTAAAAAATAAGACACCATTTCATATAAACTAACTTCGTTAGTTAATTTATTACTCTACCATTGATTCTACCATTCTTCTACCACTTCTACCATTGACTCTAGAATCAGAACTGATGTATTTACAGCTCGCAATATAAAGTCGTAGCAAACTTGTGCAAGTTTGCGCTTATGCAACAGCGTAGCAATTACAGACTACGCAGCGCGCGGGCATGCTGCTTTATCCGTTTTATCCGAGTTTCCCGTATTATTCGAGCCTACACCTTGGTTAACGCGAAGGGCTCGGATGAGTTGGTAACTTCGGATAACGCGAAGGCTCCGATAATCGAAGGTCCGATAAGCGCGGTCCTACACAGTAAAAAATTATTTCGTAAAATCGGAATTCGAAATTTCGTAAAAATATTAATCGAAATTTCGTAAAAAATTCGAAATTTCGTAAAAATGTCGAAGTTTGGTAAAAAAATTCGAAATTTCGTAAAAATATATTTCGAAATTTTGTTAAATAAGTGACAAACTCGATTCTCACTTATTTGAATATACGAACCTGTCCTTTTACTCCCCGTGTCATTGACAATTTTAGTTTGTACTTTTGTTTGTAAAACCAGAAAATTAACAAATAAAAAATTGTGGACGTTTGTGGACAATAAGTTGTAGTAAAAAGTACAATTTTTTTTACTCCGTACTGTATGCGCAAAAATGGTAAAAAAAATTAATAAAAATAAAAAAATAGGTAAGCCATCTGCAAATTACTTCGCATCTTTTTTATGACCTTTTTTTTCCCCTCGTGAACCGCGAGCATCGGCGATCCGAAGATGAAAAACGACGTGCACATCGGGAGCGAGTGTCTTGCCGGTGGCGTGTCTCCGTTTCAGTGTCGCCGGTCACATGTGCGCCTTCATGCGTCTTGTTTAAAGTGCGAGATAGTGAGCTTCGAGGCAGCCGCGACGAACAATAGAGACATGACGAAGCGAGGATGCGTGCACCACCTTCCGGTAGGAATCAACCCAACTAATTCGAATAACCAAATGTGATTTAACTCGGGTTCCCATCAATTAATCCAGTCGTTCGCCAGAATTAACTATCCAATTAGTAAGAGGCGAGCGATACACGCGTATGGTACCAGGTGGATTTAATTACTCGCCCTGGTTCTCGTGCCCGGCAAACACACACACCGTCCCGTTCGACTGGAACTTGGGCGCTTGCTCTAACGTCCACCGCCCACATGCATCCAACCTTTCTCAGCCGGCTTGCACCACAGACGAATTCCTACTTCGCCCGGTAGATTGGCACTGAATATACATCCGAACGGTTTCCTAAACTTGCGCCACAGACCGGAGTCGTGTCCTTGAATCGGGAGAGAATAGGAACTTGAGAATGTGAACATGCTGGGTCAAGATGGACCGTTTTTACCAATTTGTAAAATCGGCGGACGTAAATAGACAATTCTCATTTTTGTTATTTTAAGTAACAAAGATCGATAGGCTTTGCGCCACAGATCGAAATCGTGTCCTTGAATCGGGAAACATTAGGAACTTGGCGATGAGGAAACGCCGGGGCAAGATGGACCGTTTTTACAATTTTTTGTTTGTTGTATAAAAAGAAAAGAGTCTAATTTTTTAATACATATAATTGTTCCATTTTGCCACCGTATGCCCTTCTGGGATTTACGGAACCCCATCCCGATTTCCCCCTAGCACTCCCTACCCGCACTCAGCTAAGCTCCCTAACTTCCAGTGCATCCGTAGCCGAATTAGCTACACTGTACCGCATTTGCCGGGGACACGGGGAAACTACGGAAAACCCGTGCCGGTACAGACGGCCATACTCTACTGATCCTCCGGTACTTTTGCACTTTGAGTAAAGTGCAGAAACACCAAAAGTTTCAGAAAAAAGCGCCTCCCACTCAACGGTCGATGCGCCAGCTGGCGCACGGCTAAGCGATCACCCATCCAAGCACTGACCGCGAACGATCTTGCTTTACTTGGGAGACCACCAGGGCCGTGCGCCAACCGCGCATCCACCGCTATCGGCACACTAAGAAAAATAATTTATTTGACGGCCACCGTTGAATTGTTTTAAGTAAAATATTTATTTGTTTTAAATAAATATTTATTTTAATCAAATAAATATTTTACTTAAAATCAAATAAACGGTGGCCGGCAAATAATTTTTTTTTCTGGGTGTATTTGCAAAAAGATGCTTTTCTTGCGAGCCGATAATATAATAATATAAATATAGTTATAATAATTACAATTATATATGTATATATATATATATATATATATATATATATATCATTTTAATTATATATAATAGAATCATTTTTTACTCTCGAATACTCTCTACGAAAGAGAAAAAGGACTGTACACTCTAAAAGTGGTCTCACCAGTCACGAGTATAAAAACTATCCAAGCACTGATCGAAAACGACGTTGCCTGACTTGGGAGACCACTGTCGGTGTCTAATTTTTTTAATTCACGTAACAAAAATCGATAAGACGAATTTTTCAAAAATCACGTTTAAAAAAGATACTGTGGCGAGTCTACGGCTGGCGAGAGAAATGATAATTTTCCTTTTCCACGGGAAAGATGCTACGGACTGGAAGGGTTAAGGGATTGATGGATGAATGTAAAATGCCTGCAGCTCGTTGCGCGCGCAAGCTCTCTCTGTACGATACATCGCCGAGGGCGGTCGAGCGAACGACGGGGCCGTTAATAGCTAGAAAAAGGTTCTTATTAACGGTGACTGTAAAAAAAAAAAAAAAGCTTTACACTGTAAGTTCAGTTAAAGCGGAAAAAAATACTGCATGCAAATTTCTTAACCGCTTAATAATGATCCGCATTACAGAATGGCGATTTCGATGGACGGGAGGGTCGAAATTTCCATAAATACGAACAAACCCCCCGAACGCACCGTTAATCCTGCGAAGGCTCGGACGATTAATTAAATTTTTTAACGGTAAGGCGAGGCCGCTCCGGGGGATAAAAAGAAGTTTGTACTTTTTACAACAACTTACTGTCCACACACGTCCGCAATTTTTTATTTGTTAAAATTTTCTACCTTTGCAAACAAAACTGCAAACTAAAATTGTTAATTGCACGAGAAATAAGAGGGCATTTTTGTGATATTCAAACCTGAACAAACGCCTTTGTCGTTTATTCAACAAAATTATTTTGACGAAACTTCGTATTTCGATTTTACTAAATAATTTTCACTGTGTGTTTATTACTGTATAATCTGTTGTATCGACGCACTTTTATCGAAAGCCATTTGTCGGCATCGAGCACCGGAGGAGGGCGGGATGACTTCCGGTCTGATCGACGGAAACGGAAGATCCCAACCTTTGATCTCGGTTTCCGTCGAGGCTTCTGCGAAGAAACACTGTGCGGAACATATTTGCCCCGGAGCTTTTGTATTTTCGCGAGATCCGGATCTAGCCTACCTCCACTTTGCCGCGCGGAGGTCAAATAAAAATATAACGTTTCGGAAAAGCGGCTTAACAATGCTCCGAAGAATACCGGATCACGCGGTTATAGAGCACCGGATTCGTCGACGTAAGTCGCGCAGCCGCCGACTTGAGTGCCTTTTTAATAACCGGATTTAAAGGACGCGCACAGTCGAGGGAATTGGCAAAGTACTTATCAAAAGTATCTCCGGCGCAGTGCATCGCGCGGATATATTATGTATTGTACGGAATTTATTACGGACATAAAACTGGAAACTGCGCCACATCAAACTGGACGACAGCCCTCGCCTCCGCGAGGGATTATATCTTATTGTTGTCGAGTTCCATTCTCGTTTTTCCGACGGGAACTGCGAATTTCGTCCGTGATGCGCCCACACACTTGAATCGTAAATCCCCTCGCACTGATTCGTAATAATTCGCGGTAATGACGATATCTCGTAATTACCGCGTCGTGTTTTAATTGCCGCATTATTACGGACGAATTTTTTTACTGTTTAGTTTATTTGCACAATAGAACGATTTTTTGTAAAAAAATCAATTAAAGAGGAGGGTTTTTGGTCTACATTTTTTTATGTGACACACCGATAAAAAGGTTTGGTAATATCAACTAAGTTAAGGTTGGGCCGCGAAGGAAATATTTTGATCGATTGAAAGAAATATTTAGTTGATTGAACGAATATTTAGTCGTGTGACCGAATATTTTGTTGATTGAACGAATATTTAGTCGTGTGACCGAATATTTTGTTGATTGAACGAATATTTAGCCGTGTTACCGAATATTTTGTTGATTGAACGAATATTTAGTCGTGTGACCGAATATTTTGATGAATTGACTGTTCTGTTATTGATCGCAAAAAACATCTTGTTCAATCGACCAAACATTTCCCTCGCCACCCGCAACTGCAGCTTAGTTGATTTTACCAAACCTTTTTATCGGTGCACATTTTTTTTGATAAATGTTGCCACTTGTAACTAATATATCTTTTATGATAAAAAAAAAATTGCTGTATGTTATTTTTCAGTATTTACCGATGGTATTTTCCGAACTGATAGTATTTTACGATCGACCACTCATGGGAACAAAAAATCCGTTTAAGTATTTGAAAAAATAATGCGCTCACACTAGTTGGAATAATTCATAATAATCGCGATAGCTCGTAATTGTCGCGTTGTGTATCGAATTTTTGTATTGTTCAGTTTATTTCCACAACCGGTTTTATGTTGAAAAAATGTATTAAAGAGGAGGGTTTTTGTCTACTTTTTTTTATGTGAACACATTTTTTTTACACATTCTGTTTAAATGCCGCCACTTTGAATCATATTTTTCACTGTAAAAAAGAATTGCTAGATATTATTTTTCGAACTGATCGAATTTTATTCTCGGATGTTCGAGCACTCGTCCGATCGAAAAATCCTTTTAAGTACTTAAAAAAATAAGCCCCATAAATTCCATTACCCGTAACAAAAGTAGAAAATCGCCTAGATAACATATATCCTTAATCCCGGATTTATTATTCTATTTTCGCCTCGAGTGGGAGTGAGAAAACAGAGAGATTTCTCGCTGGGGAATAGTGATGAATATCTGCACCGTGCGCCTACTCACGGATTTATTAATCTGTATTCTGCGAGTGGAAGCTTCCAGGTGTCTCTCGGACGTCGTAATCCGAAACTTGAAGAACGACCGGTCCGACGACCGTATAGAAATTAATTGGACATTACTTGGCAATTTTTAAGTTTTTTTTTTTACTGAAGATTCAGCAATCGTATTACTATTTGTATCTTCACTAGCCGCTCAGTTACATTATCCACCGCACAGTAAAAAAAAATGTGTAATTTTACAAACGGTTCTTGTCCATAAACCTAAACAACCCATTCGTCGTTTCGATACTTATTTGGCGTTAAAAATTCGGTTCGTTGACAAAACAAAAAGAAGTTAACAATTTTTTTTCTTCTGCATAACTTCTCAATAAAACTTTAACGGTTTTACTTAATAATAATAACTTAACAATAATTGTGATTAAATTATTTTTAAATAGTGATTATTAAATTATTGTCAAATAATAGTTGTTAAATTATTGTCAAATAATCATTGTTAAATTATTGTCAAATAATCATTGTTAAATTATTGCCAAATAATCATTGTTAAATTATTGTCAAATAATCATTGTTAAATTATTGTCAAATAATTATTGTTAAATTATTGTAACAACCGTCGACATTTGTGAAACCGAAATGTGTGTAAAATGTAAAAATCCTTTTTAATCGGTTGCACCGAGCTGCCATTCAGCTCGAATTAATTTCAATTTAAGACCTCGGTTGGGAGGCGGTTTGAGTGCGGTTGTAATTAGTTAAAACTCAACTGCGAATGAGGTTGGAAACACGCCGATATTCGTTTATCCGAGATCCGTCAGGGTTCCCGCGGTTAGAACTGTGGCGGTGTCGGGCGACGTGATTAATGAGCGACGGAGATTGGCACCGACGGTAATAGTTGATATGATGTATAGCACGCATCGGGCAGACATATTTGCAACTGCGGCCAGCTGGGTTTCATCGCTTTCGAACAAACGTTCGACAAACATTCACTGGTACGGAAGGACAATTGAATTATTATCGCACATTCGCTCACTGGCGCTGGCCCATGAAGTATGAAATAATCACTCGACTATGGCAAATCCGACAAGCGTACGAGCCGTAATATGAGCGCACATAGAAGAGAGCAGAAGGAGCACTCGACCATGCACGCGCAGTTTCCACCGGCGCATATCCAACGGGGGCATTACGGCATTACAGCAGCTTACCGATTTACTGCAATATCGTCGTCACTATTCGCACAAACATAATAAGGATAAATATTTAATAAAATAAAATATTAATGAAATAAATCAAAATAAATATGAAATTTATGGTCGAAGGACTTCGGTTGAAGCCAATTGGCAATATGCGTTATACGATTTATGATTGTTATGTATCAAAAACTGCTCCCAGTTATTTATTCACAACAAATTCAATACTACTGCTACGCGCGTATCCAACGGCGCGTTATGCACAAATATCAATTTTATGAATATTTAATCAAATAAAATATAATCAAAATGAAATAAATAAACATAAATATGAAATTCATGACTGAAGAAGATCGGTCGATCGCCATTTGACAATCTGCGCAAAAACTGCTCCGAGTTATTGATTGTCAATAAATTTACTACCCCTACTACTACGCGCGTATCCAACGGCGCATTACGCACAAATATCAATATTATGAATATTTAATAAAATAAAATATAATAAAATTGAAATAAATAAAAATAAATATGAAATTTATGACCGAAGAAGTTCGGTTAAAGCCAATTGGCAATATGCGTTATACGATTTATGTTTGTTATGTATCAAAAACTGCTCCGCTTTATTTTTTGTCAATAAATTCACTACCCCTACTACTACGCGCGTATCCAACGGCGCATTACGCACAAATATCAATATTATAAATATTTAATAAAATAAGATAAATTATAAACGATACAATAAAATTTAAATGAACTTAAATAAATATAAAATGTATGATTGAAGGACTTTGATCGATGGTCGAATTGGGAGTATGCGTTATTCATATAACACATATTGCCAATTCGGCCATCGACCGAAGTCCTTCGGCCATACATTTTATATTTGTTTTACATAAATCATTTTAACTTTCTTACGTGTCAAAAACTGTTCCATATTATGTATTGTCAATAAATTCACTACCACTACGACTACATATGTAATATTAAAAATAATTGAATGTGAAAATATAAAATTACTGAAAAAATTACCGACATCGTAATTTCACGTATTTAGTTTTTGTGCATTTCTGTTCCATGAAAATAGGAGCGTACATTTTTTTTCGTTAAACCATTAACGCACGGCCGTCGGTCCGGTGAATTCGTGGCGCGGCGCGGTATTGAAATTGATGTCACACAAAAAGTTTTCGAGGTCTTACAAATTTATAAAATATTACTTAAAGGATGACATCGACTCTTTCGTTTTCATCATGGAATAATATTTTTCTTTTGTCGCCCTTATATTCGCCTTAGAAAGTTATTCGTGTTTGAATACGAAGTTTTTAAGCCGCCCCGGTTCACGAACTAACTTCCGGCGCCGAGGGCCGTCCCACTCGAAGGGGTTTATTTACCGTCGTGGAAACAAAGTTACTTTAATAATTTCACCGTGAAATCAGACAACGCTCGCTTATCTAGATGTAAAAGTACCGTTACAATGCCTTCCACCGTTTTACCGCAAAAAAAAAAAGAAAATGACGTTTGGATATCTCATCTGGGTATCGCATCTCCGACTTACACACGGTTAGAGCCTGGATCAATCGCGTGGGAATAAATGCGCCTCAGGACTATGATGCCCCGAGGAAACAAAGTATGCACGTACATTGCTTTAGTAAAGTGCACATCAAAATAAATTAAATAAATTAAATAAATTCCATTCACAGTATGTAAAAAATCCTCACGAATTGTGTAACTTTTGTGTTTAATAACACAGAGGATGTTTGCATTCTTGAACACAGCAACGATTACTCGAAAGCAGACCATGAGTCTCTGAATTCTGTTTTTTGCATCTATCTTTTATGCTTTCTCTGTCATTTACTAATTGTTTGATGTATTTTTTGTTGCATTGTATCATCCGGTATTTGGCCACTCTCACTGTTTCAGATCGCTTGATGGTGTTTTCCACCAACCTGTAATTGGGCTCAGCTTGTTTTCATTTTAATTAATTAATTAATTAATTTAAAAAAAAATAATGCGCTTACACATTTGATTCGTAAATCCTTCGCACTGATTCACGACAATTCATAATAATCGCGGTAGCTCGTAATTGTCGCGTCGTGTATCAATCGCCGCATTATTATCGACGAATGTTTGTATTAGTTCAGTTCATTTGCACAATATATGTGTGTTCTCACGTCGATCAACGTTATGTCATGCTATGTTGAAAAAATTCTACCATCTGGCAAATTGCCTATAAAGCCACTATTACTACTACTTGTACAAATGAGTTGCAGTTTATTGCCAGATAAATAAATTCGGCAAATTTACATACATAACATATCCTAACAAAGTTTATACCGCTATCGGTATTAATAAAAAACATTTCATTAATTTAATTAAAAAATTTATATAATTTATTTATGACTGAAAGACTTCGATTGATGGCCGAATTGGCAGAATATATGTGAATCTATATTCACATATATACTGCCAAATAAACAAAATAAAATTTTGAAATTAAACGAATAAAATGTTTCAAAATTAAATCATTTAAATAAGGTCCAGTGTATTTAAAGCTAGTGTATTTAACCCACTGATTACGATTCCCTAACCTGTTTAACTCCCACAACATTTTATGCGGAGACTCGTTTCATGAATAAAAAATTGTAAAAAAAAAGAGTTCAAAATTTCTCCCCATTTGAACTATTTCCCCCGCGCTGCCTCTAGAAAACTCGAAAATTTTTTTGGTAATTTTATTTTTCAGGGCAACGCAGCTTCCACGAGAGAGGAAAATAAAAGTAAAAATCTGTGACGCCGCAGGTGGAATAGTTCGGAGCCGAAGGGTGGGGGAAGCCCCTTTTTATCGAGGGCAATGCGTCGCGTCCCGGCGAAATCGAAATAGGGTTGCCGCTTCTCGGATATAAGCCGGCGCTTGGTATTGTACGGCAGTGGATAGGTCGATGTGTGTTCGAGGTTCTTCGAAGGTAACTCATGCGGGGTATCATTCTCCGGAGCGTTTATCGCTCCCCGGGGAGGCAGAGATGGCTTGCCGGGAAGCTGGAGCGTTGTACAAGTTAAGCGCGCGCCCTCGGATAGAGAATCAGAAGCGGGAGCCGAGTGGCCGGCGGAGGAGCGGAGCTATCGCGCGGAGGAGGGTTAAAGGACCCGCGCTCGCAGCACGGGAAGACGGAGAGTCTCTTCGGAGAGGAAAACGAGAACGGGCCAAAGGATACAAACGACTCTCGCACGTGACCGAGAAAAATGAATCGACCTCTCGACGAAGCCGTACGAAATTTTTCTTGGCAATTATAGAGCGCTACCCTCGGCACGGGGAGGGTCGGCCTCGCCGCTGCCGAGCCGAGGCCAGTGGGAAATCGCCCGGGGTGTCTGGCGTCGAATTATCATTTTTTTATAGAAAGAAAAAATCACCACTTTTTTTTGCCGTTTTTAGACACGGCGAATAAAATGTCCGTTACTCGAAAATTTGTCAGTTTTGGGGGGGGGGGGGGGCAAATTGGATTATGGTATTTTAAGGGTACAAGCGATTCATGCGGAAAGACGCGGGATTGAAATCTGATGACATACAGTTTTTAAGCGATGTCGCTTTGATATTGCGTGGGATTTTAAGGGTTGTAAGTGAAGATGACAATTTTTTTTGGTTGATGTGGTTGAAAGATCGCGTTTTTGGCTGTCGCCGACCAAAATCGAAGGTCAAGAGGGAAGTGAAAAAAATTAATCAAACGTCCGGTACAAAAAAATTATCCAATATTGAGATGAAAAAAATGTCATAATTTTATTTTACCTATACTTTGATTGTTGAAAACCATGTGAGATTGAAACTAATGAATAGAATCGTTGTCGCTTTAAAATCGCGTGGAACTTTAAGTATTGTAAGAGAGGATGACGATTTTTTTTTAGATCGGAAATGAGTTTTCGACGAAACGAGCCAAAATCAAAGTTCCAACATGAAGTGAAAAGAAATTAAATAAAATTCGTCCAATTAAACTTCTAATTCTTCCAAAAAAACCATGCTGAATCGAAATAAACGGCATATAATTATGAACGGTTATCGTTTCGAAACCGCGTGAAGTTTTAAAGATTTTTAAAGTACGGACCGATAATAAAAAATAAAAATAAATGTTTCGTAAACGAGTTGGAAAAATCGGGTTTTTTCGCCGACACGAGGCAGAGAATCGAAGTTCAAGCGAGAAGCACGCTCAAATGCCGTTGGCTGGTCGTGTTACGAAATGCGCGTTGCGTGCAACGTGATTTACACGGACGATACAGCGTGTATCGGATAGTTGGCCGCGGTAACGAGATATCCAACGATATAGCTATTTCGATGGACGAGAGCGTCGAAATTTCCATAAATACGAATACACCAGCGACCGCGCCGTTAATCCTGCGAACGCTCGGACGAATCATTAATTAAAAAATAAACGGTAAGGCAAGGTGGGTGTGTGTGGGATAAACGGTCCGTCGGTGAGATAATCAGCTACGTGGATGGGACGGTCACGCTCGAGGCAGCAGCGCTATGTTTCCAAAATGGCGACTATCAGAGCCGGGCATCGATTAGCAAGGAACGTAATAAGATCGGCAATGCTCGCAGACATCGAGCTGCGAAATACTCGTAATTTTTGTTTAAATTCTTTCTTATATTAAGAAAAAACTTTTTGCGTCAACCGCTCAGTTTTTAAAAATACTTGAATGTTATATTTTTCGAAATGGAGACTATCAGAGCCGGGCATCGATTAGCAGGAAACGTAATAAGATCGGCAACGCTCGGAGACATCGAGCTGCGAAATACTCGTGATTTTTTTTTAAATTATTGTATTAAGAAAAAACTTTTCTCGTCAACTCTCAGTTTTTACCGCAAAAATTACTCGAACGTTATATTTTCCAAAATGGGGACTATCAGAGCCGGGCATCGATTAGCAGGAAACGTAATAAGATCGGCAACGCTCGGAGACATCGAGCTGCGAAACACTTGTAATTTTTTTGGTTTTATTCTTTCTTGTATTAATAAAAAAACTTTTCTCGGCAACCTGTCATAATTTTTAGCGCAAAAGTTCCTCGACGGTTATATTTTCCAAAATGGCGACTATCAGAGCAGGACAACGATTAGCAGGGAACGTAATAAGATCGGCAACGCTCAGAGACATCGAGCTGCGAAACACTAGTAATTTTTTTAAATTCTGGTATTGAAAAAGAACTTTTCTCGTCAACCTCTTATAGTTTTGACCGCAAAAATTCCTCGAACGTTATGTTTTCCAAAATGGCGACTATCAGAGCCGGGCATCGATTAGCAGGCAACGTAATAAGATCGGCAACGCTCGCAGACATCGAGCTGCGAAAGGCTCGTAATTTTTTTTTTTTTCTATCTTGTATCAAGAAAAAACTTTTCTCATCAACCTCTCAAAGTTTTTACCGCAAAAATTCCTCGAACGTTATATTTTTCAAAATGGCGACGATCGAGGCCAAGCATAATATAAATAAATAAATAAAGCTTTTTTTTCAACCCCCCATAGTCTTTAGCGCAAAAATGACTCGACCATTATATTTTCCAAAATGGTGACTATCGGAGTCGTGCATCGATTGCCAGGAAGTAGCAGACCGGCAATGCTCGGGGCCATCAAGTTCCGAGACACTCGTTAAAAAACTTTTATTTTTTTATTTAAAAAAAACCTTTTCTCTTAAACCTCTCATAGTTTTTGCTGGAAAAGTTGAAGCATCGTTATATTTTTCAAAAATGGCGACGGCCGGAGCCAGGCATCGATTCCAGGAAAATGAATAAAACTGTCAACGCGCGGACACCTGAGTCTTTGACACTCGAGGCGCAAGACGTAAATGTCTCAAGCTGCGAAACGCTCGTAAAAAAAATTTAATTTTTTTTTATTGCAAAAAACTTTTCTCATGGTCATAAACCTATCATAGTTTTCACTGCCGAAGTTAAACGATCGTTGTAATTTCCAAAATGGCGACGGTCGATGGCGGGCATCGATTTTCACGAAAATTAATAAACCTCGCAACCAGCGACGACCCGAGTTTCGAATAAAACTTTTTTTTTTGTCAGGTCCGCACAGTTTTTACCTCGAAAATTACTCGACCGTTATATTTTCCGAAATGTCGTCTATCGGAGCCGGGCGTCGATTACCACGAGACGTAATAAGACCGGCAAGGCTCGGAGACTCGGAAAAAAAACTTTTCTCGTAAACCCCTCGTAGTTTTCACCGGAAAAGTTGATCGACGTTTATATTTTATAAAATAGCGACGATCAGAGAGAAATATCGATTTCAATAAAAAATTTGAAAACCGGTAACGCGCGAATTCTTCGATACACTCATAAAAAAATAAAACTTTTTTTTCTATGTCAATCCCGCACAGTTTTTACCGAAAAAATTTTTTGACTGTAATATGTTCCAAAATCCCGAGGTTCGAAGCTAGACATCGATTTCCAGGATAATTAATAAAACCGGCAAGGCGCGACTACCCGAGGCTCGAAACTCGGAAAAAAAAAAAAAATCTTGGTCAACTTCCCAGTTTTTACCGAAAAAATTATTCGACGGTTAGATTTTCTAAGATGGCCACGATCAAGCCAGTCACCGATTTCCAGAAAAATTAATAAATCCGAGTCTTCGAAACTCGAAAATTATTATTTTTTTTTTAACTTCGTCAACTTCCTACAGTTGTTACCGAAAAAATTAACCGACCGTTATATTTTGCAAAACGGCGACGATCATAGCCACCGATTTCCAGGAAAATGAATAAAACCGGCAACGCGCGGGTGTCCGAGTCTTCAAAACGCGAAAAAAAAAAAAATCTCCAACTTCCCACAGTGTTTACCGAAAAAATTATTCGCCGGTTATATTTCCCAAGATGGCGGCGATCGGAACCAGAAATCAATTCCCAGCGAAACGAATGAAACCTTCCAATCAAGGTCTCAACCTCGAACTGCGACACACTCGCTTAAAAAAGAAGAACTTTTTTCCTCACCTCATCGTTTTTTCCGAAACCGTTAATTGACACCCCCCCCCCCCCCCGCCCCCCTCAGCAGGGTACCACATCCACTTTGCTCGATTGTCATACGCAAACTGCAATTTTAATTCACTGCACTGCACACGGTAATTGGCTCGACTCCTCCGAGCGTATAACATCGTAGCGTACCGGCGATCCGCAAAATTTCATCGGCCACGGTTAAAACGAACGAATGACATTAAAATTACGATGCGTTTTACATATACGGGAGGGTGAAGGGGGGGGAGGAACGAGTACGGTGAGCTTTTAACGAGGTCCTGTTTGACCTCAGGCACCGAGGAATTGCCAGCAGTCGCTTTAATTGTGAACGAGGGGCAAAGTTGAGCGAAACATCGAGGCAGGAAGCGCTACAGAGGCGCCGAACGAAACGCGGACTACGTAAGGCCAGCAGCGAAGAACGCCCGAGGACTCGCATCCGTCGGGTACCTGTTGCAACGAAAATTCAACCCGCCGCTCGCGGTACGCAAAAAAGATGTTTTTACACTTGAAAAAGAACACAAACGTTTCTCGTTCACAAAGGGTACACAATTGTTTCCGTCATTTTCTCTTCGGCAATGAGATGTTTGATTGAAAAAAAAAACAATTAACGTCGGGAAAGAAATCGCGAATCCTTGTGGGCGAGAAGCACTTCAAACTTATCAATTTAAAGAAAAATAATAAGTAAAATTAATTTGTGAAAATGAAATTAATTAATGTGACAAATAAATTGATTAAAATTGATTTAAAAAACATGGAATTAATTAATATATCGAATAGATTGATAAATGAAAATGATTTTTTTTAAATGAAGTTAATTAATATATCAAATAAATTGATAAATAAAATTGATTTAAAAAATGAAGTTAATTAATACATCAAATAAATTGATAAATAAAATTGATTAAAAAAATGAAGTTAATTAATATATCAAATAAATTGATAAATAAAATTGATTAAAAAAATGAAGTTAATTAATACATCAAATAAATTGATCAATGAAATTGATAAAAAAATTAAATTAATTAATTCATAAAATTTACTAGACTTTTATCTGTCAGAAAAATATATCTTATGGGTTTACCATATGAGATGTGCTGTCGCTACATCCGCTTAAATCCGGCCGGATTGTACTTTGAGACACAACAATAACAAAAAATCAATTGTATCACAATTTTGTTTTTTTATCTGTTCTCCGCGATCTCGCTCTCCCGTCTTCCCAGACACAACGAACAAGCTACGTTATAATGTCCACGGTACTGTAAGTGTCGGGCGGTATTGTAAGTGTCGGACGGTACTGTAAGTGTCGGGCGTTAAGGGGTGCGGTGCAAGCGCGAATATCGAAATCAATGCCGATGCGGTAAGCCGAGCGGAATTGATGGTATTGATAGATCGGATTATAGCGTGGAAACCGACGATTTAACAAGCGTTTCAATCGGCAACGCGATACGGTGCAGGTACGTGCCGCGCCGACCGCGACTATATCGCTCATGCAAATATTGTTCCATCGATTTAAAAAAAACGGCCACAATCATCGCAGCATAAAAAAAAAAAAATATTATAATTTTTTTTCAACATTAAAATTTAATACAGAAAAAAAAAGTTTCTAATTTTTTTTTTTAACATCACTAATTTTTTTTTTCCCCCCAAAATATTACAACGCGAGTAAATAAAAACAATGACAATCGTCGCGGTGCAGAAAAGCATAAATACAATTTTTTCAAAGATTTAATAAACGTTAAAAATAAAAATAAAGAGAAAAAGAAATACCAATCTTTTTTTCATCCCCCAAAATATTGCAACGTGTGTAAAAAAAAAATAACAATCGTCGCGACAGACAAAAACATAGGTCCAATTTTTTCAAACATTAAACAAAAAATATAAAAAAACAATTAAACAAAAATCCAATATTTTTTTCATCCCCCAAACACATTACAGCGCGAGTGAAAAAAAAACAATGGACAATCGTCGCTGCACCGACAAACATCAATACCCTTTTACCAACCCTTCAATAACAAACATAAACAAAAATACCAATCTATATTCATCCCCCTTTTTTAACCCCGATCTAAAATATCACATCGCCCTCAAAAAAAAAAAAAAAAAAAAAACGACCAGTTTCCCCGAATCGCCCGAATAATATAATACAAAACAACCCCTGGTTGTCCGAAGTCCAAAGAGACTGTCGGTTCGCCGTTCTCCGCGAACCAGTGGCCGGAGGTGCGCGGAGTAAAAAGTTAATGACTAACGAAGGACTAAGTACGGTTACCGGTCTCTCTTTACGTAGGAATGGGGGGCGGGGGGGGGGGTTATATCGTAGATGGATATATCGTAGATGGAGCGGGTACGCAACTGAGAATGGGGGGGTGGGAGAATGGCCGTGTGTTGTCGGAAGGTGTGAGGGGTGGGGGAGGGGGGGGGGCAGGGTGGTAGGCTGCAGGGGGGTGGGGGTGGGGATTGAAGGGCAAAGTCGTGTGTCTATAGAAATATAGAAGTTTATCAGTGTACAGAAGTCATTGTAGCTCACCTGGGGTAGAATCATGACGTGCGGCAGCTGGCGCGCCTCGCCGCGCACTGACTGCTTTTCGCTCCGCACCCCGAGCGGAGCGAGCGCCCCGATCAACCCCCCGCGAGCGCGCCGAGAGCGCCAAACGCCCCTCCCCCCCCCCGCCCCCATCCGCCCCCCCCCCCTCTGTCCATCGTTCTCTTCCACCCTTCGACTCGCGCCTCACTGAAACTCCATACAACTTTAGACCAGCGTCGGCACAACCCTCTCTCTTTTCGACATCGACGATGTCGATGTGTTTCTCATCGTCGCATGTGTCGCATGCCTGCCCACCTAGGCCTGCGATCCTCTTTCGTTCGTATCTCGGCGGGGAATCCGCCGAACAGTTTTTTTTTTTTTTTTTTTTCGTTGTTCGAATTTCCCGGGTTGGGAACGATGGGGAAAGAAACAATTGCGATTGGTGGAAGCGGAGCTCTGTTCTGGAGGTAATGATTAAGCGGAGAGGGAATTCATTGTGAAAGTTGTTTATCGTACACGGTAAAACAAAAATGGGTGGTCTTTACAACTATTTATTGTACACGAAGGTGCGCAATTTTTTATGTTTGTTAATTTTGTAGTTTTAGAAAGTAAAATTGTCAATGAGATGGGAAGTAAAAGGACTGGTTTGTATATTCAAATAAGTGGGAAAAGAGTTTGTCACTTATTTAACAAAATTATTTTTACGAAATTTTGAATTCCGATTTTACGAAATTATTTTTTACTGTGTAATTAAGATTTTTTTTTTGATAGTCAATTTTTTTGAATGTATGGTTGAGGATGGGTCGAGCGGAGTTCAAATCAGCGAGGCGGGGAGCGTGGAATTCATTGTGAAATTTTTATTTGTCGTGAAAATTTTAGTAAATTTCAGGAAAAAGACTTGTAATTTTAATATCTATTATTTTTTTATCGATGTTCAATTAATGTAAGTAATATAAACAAATTTCAAGTTCCAGTACATTAAATTTACAATTAACTTTTATACCTCAGCCTGTCGTCCAATTTGAATCCGGAATCCGCCGACTAATTGTTCGCATTTCGAATTTCCCGGGTGACGAAAAATAAAAAAAAAATAAAAAAAATTGCACTGGCTCAACCAGAGTTCTGTTCGGTCAGTACAAATGAGTAGGCGGACAGCAGGTGAGAGGTGGGGGGAGAACTAAGCGATGCAGGGACGGTGGAATTCATTGTGAAAATTAATGACGATAATTAACATTTTTTTCACCGGTCCATTTTTAGACTGTATATAGTTTGCTTCGATGTCCGTGAATTTCTCGTCGCCGCATGTTTGCCCAGCTACCTCAGCCTGCCATTCTCTTTCGTCCGTATCTCCGCGGGGAATCCGCCCACTAATTTCTCGCAATTCGAATTTCCCGGGTGACGAACAATGAAAAAAAAAAAAAAAAAACCAATTACACTGGGTCAACCCGAGTTCTGTTTGGCCGGTAAAAATGAGCCAGCGCGGAAGCTGGCATTCGTGATGAAACTTAATGACGATAATTAAATTTTTTTTGAACGCTCCATTTTTAGACTCCATGGTTCACTCCGATGTTCATGCATATCATCGTCGCATGTGTCGCATATCTGCCTACCGCAGCCCGCCATCGCATTTTGTCCGTATCTCTGCGGGGAATCCGCCGACTAATTTTTCGCAATTCGAATTTCCCGGGTGACGAACGATGAAAAAAAAAAAAAAAAAAAAATCCATTACGCCAGAGCCAGAGTTCTGTTTGGCCTGTACAAATGAACCACCGGGGTGAGGGGGGGGGGGGGTGAACGCTGTCGAGGGTGGAATTCATAGTGAAACTTAATGATGATAATTAACATCTTTTTTTTATGGTAAATTTTTAGACTGTACGTTTTACGGTTTGCTGCCCGCATTCATCTTGCCCCGCTCGCACCTATCTTTTATTTACTTTGGTAATACAGAGGAGAGAAATACGCTTGTTAATAAAAGGGTTTTGTTTGTTTTGTTTCGACTCTACTTGTAATATGCAGTTTGACGCGAGATCGATGCAATGACGTATATTCTTGAACGCTTTTCCGATATTGTTTTAATTGCGAGAGGGACGGTGGGAATTACGAGTGAAGTTGAAATAACAATTAATAATTTTTCCCCGGGCTAGCGAGCTTTTTTTGTAATTCAATTAATTTTTTTTGTACCTATGCGTTCGATGCATACAACGGACCACACTGTAAAAAAAAAAAAATCGTTTGAAAATTAATGTAACGGTGCTGGAAGTTTTTACGCATAAACTTGTATATTAAATTTCATTTATAAATGTGATGGAAAATTAGAGTACATTGTTTTAAAAACTTGGGAAATACTTCACTTTATTTTTACTATGAAAGTTCATTAATTTTTCATCAAAATTGCACATTAAATTTAATGTACCAGTTTTTGCATAAAGACTTCCACTCCATTGCGTTAAACTTAAAATTTTTTTTATCAGCGCTCATCGTCGCTAATTGCCCGCAAAACATGCAACAGACATGCCCGAATGGACGTCACTGGTCCATTTTGCCCCACCATCCCATCCTGCCTCGCTCCCCGTTCTCACACCGTGTACTCACTACAGTTTTTATGCATAAACTGTTATATTAAATTGCATGTACAATTTTAATGAAAAATTAACGTACAGTATATTAAAAACTTTAGAATAATACTTTACTTTTAATAATTCACTTTTACTATTAACTTTTCTTCAAAGTTTCACATTAAATTTAGTGTGGCAATTTTGTCACAAAGACTTCCACTCCATTGCACTAAACTTACAATTTTTTTTATCAGCGCGCATCGTCACAAACTGCCCGCAAAACATGCAACAGACTTGCTCGAATGGACGTCACTGGTCCATTTTGCCCCACCATCCCATCCTGCCTCGCCCCCCGACCTCGCAGCGTGCGCTCGGAGGCTTTCGGTCTCTGAAATATTGCGGCAAGGACGAAAATTGATAAAGATGCGAGGGGACGAGCGGCGCGTTAGTGCGGTGTCGAGAGTGAAACGCGGAGGTAATCTAACTGGAGCTCTTATATAAAACGAGGGGGCTTTCGACCGGAGGATAAACGCCGCTCGACAGCTCCAAAAGCCCCGGCCGAGCGCTTCTCCGACGCTTCGCGGCCGCCCGTTCGACTGCGGGGCAGCTTCGCCCGTCCGCGAGGTGCTCCGTTAATGGAATAATCGCGTCATTTCCGGTCTTACTATATCGACGGTTTAGCCCGAACGACGTCGCGCTCCGATCGTTCGATCCACCCGCGGTCGATCCGTCGCGCCTCGTTGCCCCCTCGATCGGGCGCTTCGCCGTTTACACATCCACGGTAAACGGTAAATTCACAATTATCGGAGGTACGAGCGGAGTCGAAATGGTTCGCGCCCGCTGTCGCGAAGGAGGACGCCGCGGAGAGGCGGTGATTGTAACGCGGCGCGGCGACGAGCGTCGGCACCCGAACCGGGGGATTCCCCGGCGCGAGCGTAACAGCCTGCACGGAGATCGATTGTGCGGAAAAATCTCATCGCAAGCCCCCGTCACCGTGTCGTTCGACATTTCCGTCGTGTTCCACGAATAAATTGTTTCAAGACGGGTGGAACGTGCCGAGCGGGGCAAAATGGACTGGTCTGTATAGGGAGTAAAAATAAAAGGTTTAGGACTTTCGGCTAAGAAGCTTTCTTGTGCGCGAATGTCCACGATTCTTTTCTCGGTGATATTAGGGACACATTTGTTTGTGGAATGGAGATAATAATTGTTTGTGAAAAGGGCCGTTTATAAATAAAATATAAAATAAAATATAAAATAAAATATAAAATAAAATATAAAATAAAATATAAAATAAAATATAAAATAAAATATAAAATAAAATATAAAATAAAATATAAAATAAAATATAAAATAAAATATAAAATAAAATATAAAATAAAATATAAAATAAAATATAAAATAAAATATAAAATAAAATATAAAATAAAATATAAAATAAAATATAAAATAAAATATAAAATAAAATATAAAATAAAATATAAAATAAAATATAAAATAAAATATAAAATAAAATATAAAATAAAATATAAAATTGTGGACGTTTGCGGATAAGAATCGTTCGTACTTATTTTACTGCGATAACAATGGTCCGTTTTGCCCCGCCCTTCCGTAGTCTCGGAATCTCCGGCGGGCTTTTTTTATTGGTTCTGGGGTTTAAGCGAGTTCCGGTTCCTCCGGGAGCGCTTGTCGCTGTTGGAGTATCGAAGGCACGGTGAACAAGTACTTTGGGTTTCTATGGTTTTTCTGTGCAACCGATGTAAGCGATATAAATGGAAATTCTAAGGAAATAAACCGATGAAACGGAAAGGTATACAAATAAAAGAAAAAACTTAGAAGGGACGATACTTCGAAGTTTTATTATTATTGAGAATATTGTTCGACATTTTATTAATATTCGGCATTTCCGCTCCGCTTCATTCGATCTAACGTCGGCCAAATGTTATAAAAATCATGTAGGTTTGGAAGATAAAAAAATTTTGAATACATAAAAGTAGAACAGGCAATACTTGGAAGTTTCATTACAGCGGATATTGTTCAAAATTGTATGTCTTCGTAATTTTTCTTCTCCTCCATTCGATCCAATCTCGTCCAAATGTTACCAAAACCGTGTACTTCAGATAACAAAATTTTCAGACCAGCTGTCCGACTATAAAGTTTATGCCGATTGAACAGGTTTGCACTTACGTTCCAACGTCGTTTTTACAGTTTACGAGCGAACCTACCTGACGCTACGAACGTTTCGACAAAACCGTAACGAGACCAACCCTTGGCAAAGTTTTCCATTCAGCGTTTAATGGTAATTGATGGTATCAAAACGTAATCAATGGGATCCTAATGGAAATTCAGGGAGAACATTGAAACGGTACTTTTTTACCATTCTTTCTTAATGGGACTCCACTGGCAAATCAGTGGAAAATGTTAAGTGTGGCAATGACACCATTGGCAAAACCCCATTGAATTACCTCCACATAATAGTTAATGGTGATCAATGGGATTGTCAATGGTAATTAATGGGAGACTTTGCCAAGGGAACCATGAACGAAATCCTGTTGCTCACGACGACAAAATGATTCTCCAAAGTCCGGAGTTTCGGAGGCTGGTGACGAGTGCGGTGGACCAGGAGTACGGGTGTCCCCTCGTCGGTTGAACTCCGCCGATGCCGGTGGCGAATGGGAAAATGTACCACTTAAAATTTTCCTTTGGGAAAAAGTACCAGTGATTTGCCAGTGAAGTCCCATTAAGAATGAATGATAAAAAGTACCGCTTCAATTTTCCCCATGAACTTCCATCAGGATCCCATTGATTACCTTTCGATACCATTCATTACCACTAAACGCTCAATGGAAAACTTTGCCAAGGGTGAGAATGAAACCATTGGCAAAACCCCATTGAATTAACCTACAGAATTAATCTACAGAATACTTAATGGTGATCAATGGGATGTTCAATGGTAATTAATGGGAGACTCAGCCAAGGGAACCATGAACGAAATCCTGTTGCTCACGACGACAAAATAATTCGCGAAAGTCCGGAGTTTCGGAGGCTGGTGACGAGTGCGGTGGACCAGGAGTACAAGTGTCCCCTCGTCGGTTGAACTCCGCCGGAAATGAATGGAAAAATGTACCACTTAAAATTTTCCATTGATTTGCCAGTGAAGTTCCACTAAGAACGAATGATAAAAAGTACCGCTTCAATTTTCCCCATGAATTTCCATCAGGATCTCATTGATTACCTTTCGATACCATGCATTACCATTCATTACCACTAAACGCTCAGTGGAAAACTTTGCCAAGGGTGAGAATGACACCATTGGCAAAACCCCATTGAATTAACCTACAGAATTAATCTACAGAATACTTAATGGTGATCAATGGGATTTTCAATGGTAATTAATGGGAGACTCAGCCAAGGGAACCATGAACGAAATCCTGTTGCTCACGACGACAAAATAATTCGCGAAAGTCCGGAGTTTCGGAGGCTGGTGACGAGTGCGGTGGACCAGGAGTACGGGTGTCCCCTCGTCGGTTGAACTCCGCCGATGCCGCCGGAGACGGATAATCGTATTTGTCAAGGGCCGAGTGCCTCTGTGCCTCCGACCCTGTCCGCCTCTCTCTCCCTCGCTTTGCACCGGGGATTCCCCCAGCTCCGTCTATCGAGTCGGTAGGTGAGCACTGGGAAAGCTCTTTCGATTGGTTCATCCGTCTCTCCTCTCCTCTTTCCTCTCGCTGGCACTACCGGTGGATACACGTACATCGAAGCTATGTGGATGCGCGCGCTCGACCTCTGTCGCAAATGCTATACTACCGTTTTGCAACCCCTCCCCCCCCCCCCCCCGCTCGTGTCCCCTGACGTTGCCGCGTCAAGCCCGTCCGATCTGTCAGACATTAGCGTGGAATCTCTGCCGGTGACACTCCAGCATGCCTGCACGAACGCCATGAGCAACCGACCAACCAACCCTCGGGACCGGGGTCAAATCATCTCTGGCCGAAACCAGCGGTGGGCGAGCCATTAAAGCCCCGTCCACCCGCAGAATGGTCCAAAACTGACGCCGGGCTTGGACGAATGCAGAGAATGAAAAAAAACCACGGAGGAAAAGCCTACGGAAAAAAAATCCCGGAAGAAAAATCAGACGGGAAAAAAAGGTCCGGAAGAAGAAACCCCTATGGATAATAAACCCCTGGTTATAAATTGAGTCGCGTGGGCTCGGGCTGTCCGTTCGCGCCTGATGATATAGTACCACGTCACGTATGGCTCGAGGAGCGGGTACAGACCGTTTTTCTGATCATCTTTTCGGGAGGAGTTTTTTGGGGTTGGTGGGGAAGGGACGAGAGAATCTTGGTCTCATACTAATGAGACCAAGCCTTTCTGTTTGTTCGTGCGCCTGTAACAAATTTTGGTCAGGTTCTAATGACGTTTCTTGTCTTCCTTGGTAACTGGTGAATAACATAAAGCCCGATGGAAAATAAAGCCCCGGTTATAAATTGACTCGATTGTCGTTGAATTGAATTGATCTGTGGCTGAAGTGGGTCAAGTTGGATTTTCTGATAATCATCTTTTTGGGGGGTTTTTTCGGCGGGCGTTTTTTGGGGGTTTTGAGGATCTTTTTGCCTGCCGCTGGGGTTGGGGGATGAATGAGAGACAATCTTGTCCTCATAGTAATGGCCTTTCTCTCTCCTCTGATGGTCCCATCTTCCCATCTTCCTCGATAGTTGCTGAATAAAATAAATCCCCATGGAAAATAAACCCTCTGTCACGTATTTGGGGTCGCAGCGGAGGGGGACGCGTGATCGCGGGGGGATATTAATTGGCGAAATTCGACCCGCACGTCCGGTGGCGTGGTTGCTACCTGGTAGAATATTCGAACGGCTCTATCGTGGGAATGGTCGAGTATGAGAATTGTAATAAAACGAATTTGTAGAATCGAGACGAAAAATATATACAAATTATATAGTGCAGTTATTAATTATGAGAGGCAGGACGTCACACACCCAGTTATAAATTGAATCCATGTGTGGCTGAAAGGGTGGGTCAAGTCGGTTTTCCTGATCATCATCTTTTGGGGGGGGTTTTTTTTCGGTGGGTTTGTGGAGGATCTTTCAGCCTGAAGGTAGGGGTGGGGGATGAATGAGAGGTAATATTGTAGTAATAGTATTGGGCTTTCTCTCTCCTCGTCCGTGCCCCTGTAACGCACTTTGCTCGGCTTCCAACGCCGTCTCCCATTTTCCACGGCAGCTGCCGAAAAAATAAACCCCCGGTTATAAATTGACTCGATTGTGGTTGAATCGAATTCATGTGTGGCTGAAGGAGTCAGACAAGCCGATCTTCCTGATCCATCATCTTTGCGGGTTTTTGGGGGGGGGGGGGGGGTATTGCCGCTTGATGGTGGGATTGGGGGACGAATGAGAGACAATCTTGTTGTAATACTAATAGCCCTTCTCTCCCCTCGTTCGTGTCCCTGTAACGCACTTTGCTCGGTTTCCAATAACGTCTCCCACTTTCCACGGCAGCTGCCGAAAAAAATAACCCCCGGTTATAAATTGACTCGATTGTGGTTGAATCGAATTCATGTGTGGCTGAAGGGTTGGGACAAGTCAATTTCCCTGATCATCATCTTTTCGAGGGTTTTTTTGGGGGGGGGGGGGGTGTCTTGCCGCCTGAAGGTTGGGGGGTGTCTTTCCACCTGAAGGTGGGGGTGGGGGACGAATGAGCGGCAATCTTGTTCTAATACTAATAGCCTTTTTCTCTCCTCGTTCGTGCCCCTGTAACGCACTTTGCTCGGTTTCCAATAACGTCTCCCATTTTCCACGGCAGCTGCTGAAAAAATAAATCCCCGGTTATAAATTGACGCGATTGTGGTTGAATGGAATTCATGTGTGGCTGAAGGGTTGGGACAAGTCGATTTCCCTGATCATCATCTTTTCGAGGGTTTTTTGGGGTAAGGGGTGGGGGGTGTCTTGCCGCCTGAAGGTGGGATTGAGGGACGAATGAGAGGCAATCTTGTTCTAATAGTAATGGCCTTTCTCTCTCCTCGTTCGTGCCCATGTAACGCATTTTGCTCGGGGTCTAATGACGTTTCCCATCTTCGTCGGTGGCTGCTGAGTAAAAGCCTCTGTCCCGGGCTATTTCATCCTGGCAATAGCTCCGGCCCGAGCATGCTCCTTATCTTCAATGGGCGATAATTCTTATATTCTCGGGGTTAAGGCGGAAGAGGCGTGTTGCGAAACGAGGCGAAACTCTTGGCGACGTAGACGATTAAGGGACAGCGAGGAACGAACGAGGGGGAACTCGAGGCTCGGTGAGGTAGAGAAGAAATTCCGACCCTCCGTGCGGCACCCCCGACCGCGCCTTTTAACGAGAAAACTAGAACCTCGACGAATTCGAAACTTTTTCAGCGCCCGAGACAACTTTTGTCTTATATCTCGGCGAATGGGCGAGCCAGCCTCACCGGGTTATCCGAACGAGCCAACCCTTTCCACTTCCTGGAGAGATCCTGCCTCACGGCTATCGTTTTTTTTTCTCACTGTATCGTCTCGTTACTCTCGTTAGGACCGGCAGACCCGGACCCGAGATGGGCGATGGGAACGCTTTTTGTTATTTTTTTTGTTTCTTTTTTTTGCTTTTAATCAACGGGCAGAAGCAATAAAAAGGACGAGGTTGCAAAAAATTGGGATTTTTTTTTCTCTTCTGACGCAAGTTTCCTTATCGAGGTGCGAAGCGGGAGTAGAGCGCGTGGCGCATTCGTGATCAATGGGCAAAGGGTGGAAATGGCGAATATGCGCGGATGGGATAAGATGGACCGGTATGTCTTGGCATAAAAGGGGATAAAAAAAATACTTACATTTTTTTTTTGTTTTAGACTTCTTGCGCTTACTTATATCGGTATTCCACACGGCAACCCTTGCGCCTGATGAGATGTAAAAATATCGCACGAGCTTCTCTGTGACCAAAGCAAGAGCAAGATGGACCACCGCGTGGCGTCTAAAAAAAAAAAAAATTATTAATTAATGTATTTATTTATTTTATATTTCACGGCACGAGCCCTTTTTACATTGTACAAAAAATTGCGTGTGTGTAAGTAGGTTCATTAATTAATTAGTTGCCAAGCCTTAGTAAAGGGCGTTTGCGGACAATTTTAAGAACAGTGAAGATTTTTCGGTATCTCAAGAAAAATCATATCTTCGACGTCTGACGGGATGTCGGCAAAGCCGAAGTGCCGTGTCCACGCGCTAGGCCACTCCACGAAGTTTCCTAAGCTTTCGTTTGGCTGTCTTTTCAGGTCGATGAAAAACGTGGAAAGAAAAGTATGATAAATGTGCTGGGTTTTTTTTTTATTTTGCTAAATCGACGTCTCAAAAAATATTTCATCTCAAGTATTTCAACCTATGTATTTTTTATTTTCGATCCGCAGAAGAATCCGATAGCTATTTTGTTTTCTAAACTCAAACGGGGCGCTGGTATTCGCGATATTTATTTTATTTTCATTTCTTTTCCCTCTTTTCCCTCTTTTCCTTCTTTTGCTGCGCCATTAAATTCCATCGTTGACAGACTCCAGCTTCAACCCACCCCCCCCCCCCCCCGACCGACCTCCTGCGACAGCCAATCGGCCCAAGAATAAAACCGACAAGAACCTTCGATATTCGAAATGCGAGAGTTATTCGCCAGCGAAACATTTTCCTTTGGCTACAAGCTTTTCCGCGATCGCAACATAATTTATTTCACTCGGTGCGGAAATGTCAGTTTCACGTACGCTTCGCGCGCACAAAACCCCAATTTTCACACCCCGTGAAATAAAATTTTCTACGATACATGTACTAAAAACTCTCGTCAGAAAAAGTTTTTACGCACTAGTATCGTAATGTACTATTCGTTACACGTGTTATGTGAAAAGAAAAAATATGCAAAATGAGCTTGGCAATTTTTTTTTCTTCGCGCAGAGAAAAAAAAATCAGTCGAGTCAACAAAATATACGAAAATTATTTCGTTCGATCAACCAAAAATTAATTTCGCCACCCGTAAGCGCACACTTTGTTTACTCAATTACTTTTTTTTTCACTGCGTAATTTTTACTCCGTAATTTTTACTGCGTAAATGATTTTACGGCGTAAAATCGCCCCCTTAAAAAACATTCCAGCTCGGATATTTCGACCCGTGTATTTTTTCATTCGACCCGAAGATGAATTCGCCAGCAATTTTTTTTCCAGAACCGTAACATTGGTATTCGCGATATCTGCTTTATTTCTTTTTCCCGCGCGACTAAATTCCATCGTGGGCAGCCTCCAGCTTGCCCCCCTGCGCCAGCCAATCGGCGTAAGAATAGAACCGACAGGGGCCCTCGATGTCTCGATATTCGGGTGCGAGGCTCATTTGCCAGCGAAACATCCCTCTTTGGTTACAAGCTTCTCCGGGATCACAACATAAATTTGTTATCCGTGTTGCCTCCCAACGGCCTGCCTCGTATCGTCACCCACGTAGTTTGATGTTTTCAGATATATATAGATCAGGCGGAGGGTGGTTGTATCATCGAACGCGGCCCGAGTGCTAAAGCTGATCATCTGATATACATCGAACGACGCGACGAGGCTGGCTGCTCGTCGGGCACCGCTATGACAACTAATAGCTCGTCAAAGGTGAGGTACACGTAGTTTCGCAATGTTTTGGAGTATCGGGATACCGGGCTGTGCCGCCATCCCCGAACGGTGACGCGTTACACGCAAAAGGCCGGAACCTGTGTAACAGACGAGTTCATCAACGACCCTCTCTCATCTATCTCCCTGTTATCCTGTTAACCCCGGAACACCGCAAACTGATCCGAAGCAGCTGTTTAAACAAAGTGTTTCATTCTTTTGGGTGAAAAATTCGTTATTGGGTTTTACCAAAACGCGCATAAATTCTACGATACGAAAAACATCGATGTTTCGCCTCCACAGCCGTGTGGGTCACGTTCTGCCGTTTCGATTTCACTACCATCAAACCCAAAAATATTGATTGTCGGCAAAGTTATGCGACGCCGAAGACAAGGGGTCTGTCGGAGCGATGTGGGTGTTGTCCCAGGATCGGGAGGAGCAACCGGGTTGTTGATTGGCACGCGAAATGAATGTGTCCACGATCCGGTGGCGCAACCGTTGAACCAACTTCGCGATCAAATCGGCCAAAAGACATCACGCCTCTCGTGCGTTGCAGACCGGACGTATACGTTAATCAAATTGAGCGAATGAAAATAACGAAACAAACAAACAAAAAAAAAACAATTCGTAGCGAAAATAAAAAATGGGTAAAAAAGTTGCCTCCGGTAGAACGGTTTGGACAATGGAGTAGTGTGAGAGCGATCCCAACCATCTCTCGCGCATTGACATCTGTGATGTACCCGTTAATTAAATGGAGCGAATAAAAACAACGAAAATTCCCTTTACGAAAATAAAAAAAAATGAGTAAAAAAGTTTCATCCGGTAGAACGGCTTGCAAGATCGTCTTGTCTGAAACCAATCCAAGCGACCCCTCGTGCGCTGCATCTCTGACGTCCCCGCTAATCAAATCGCCCAAAAAAAACCAACAAAACCAAAAAAAAAATCCTCCCACCAAACTAAAAAACTGAGTTAACACAAGTAGCATCCGGTAGAGCTACACAATCGCCTCGTCAGAAAGCGATCCAAGCAATTTCCGCTGCGCAGCATCTCGTATCCTGCAACAGAGGCTCGAAGGGACCAAAGCGCGCCAAACAGTATCAGAGGCCCGCGCATGGTAGCAGCGATAACTCGTCCGCCGTCTCACGAATCGACTCGGGTTCGTCGTTGCACACGAGCTTTCAATACCCATTGCCCGCCGAAGCCGCTGCAATCGAGCCCGATTGTTCGCCCCGGCGCCGTCGGGAGTCGCCGATGAGCTCGCTCGCCCCCCGACAAAGACCAACAAATTAATTGGGTAGGAAAATGTGTTTGCGGTCGAGGTGTGCACACGTTCGCCCCCTCGAGCGGCGAAGTGCTCGATCGGCTCGAAACGGCATTGTGGCTCGAGTCGAGTGGCGGGGCGCGGCGTTCGGTGAGCGGGAGATCCGCGAAGCCGTGTTATACGGCTGTTTAAGTAGATGGCGGCTTGGGGATCGCTCGTATCGGATACACTCTGGCCGGTCCCTCCTCAGCGCCGCGCGGCGGCGGGATTCTCATCTACTTTGTCCCGCTACAGGTAGCTCGTTGCGGTGGCTCTGGCCTCTCAATTATCGGTCTGGGTCGTCGGCCCTCTCGCTCGTTGCCGGCACACAAACGCACACGGATCGCCCGTGCATGAAGAGGCTGCAGACGGCGCGCGAGCACACACAGTCTTTCGATCGCGCGCCGGCTAAGCCCGGCGCGATGGAAGGATAGGTTAGGGAGGGTTGCGCGGATGGGAGTCACGAAATGGATGGGTTTACGAGATGGCGGATGGTGAGCGCCCCGCCAAGGCACCGCTCACGGATAAACCAAGGGCCCTCGTGAAATCGTTGTTGGCGAGAATCCTCCGCCGCTCGTCGTTGAACTCGCAATGCTGATATTATTATCGGTAATCGGTTTCCGTGCGATTACCCAAATACCATTCCTGGACTGGAATCGCAAACCCGGTGAATTCGACCGGTGCGCGCTGAGTTGAGAGGTCGTGCGGGCGTTATGAGGCGCTCGGCGAATGGGGCAGGGTGAAAGTTTAATCGAAAGTCGGTGAGAGCCCGGAGAAAGACGCCGGAAAGAAGCCGAGTTGGCGTTGGAGTTATAACGGCGTTGCCGTGTTGCGATGTTGGAGCGAATTCTATATAAACAGTGGAATCGTCGTGTGGATATATATATATTATATATATATGTGTGTGTGTATATATACATATATTAGGGTGTTTCGCAAAAAGGACATTTTTTTTTTTTTTTCTTCCCACCCTTTTAATGTACAGATTTCGATCTAAAATTGAAGCTCACCAAAGGCGGCCCCTGGCAAAAAATTCTAAGAGGTGCAGCATTCGACGTTTGTACCCAAAAAATGCGGCACCTTTTTTTGTAGATCTAAATATATACTTCTACGGGGTGGGAGATTAACTTTTTGCCCCTTTTTTTTTTGGAGTAAACCCAAAATACTTATTTTTTAAGTTTTTTTTTATTTCTATATAGGAAATTCTAAAAATTTCCAGTAGTGTGACTTTGTCGAAAAACATTATTTTACTTAACATTTTATTTACCTAATTTTCTTCTACAGCTGAAAAAAAATACTCTTGTTTGAAAAAAAGGACCCTTTGCAGATCACATTTTTATTTTATACCTCAGGATAATACGAGGTGGCCACCAGAAAATTCGTGAATTTTCAATTTAAGGACCACCCTAATGTATAGATATGTATATGTAGACATGTGTGTTACAGGTATAAGGTTGGGAGGCTGTGTATCACGACGGTTCTGAATTCTTGGGGCACCGCGAGTGCACATACGGTATACGGAATGCTGCAGCCGATTGTGAGAAGCATGCCAGCTATTTCGTTGTTTTCGTTGGCTAGTACAGTAGGCGGCCGAATAAGTTTGACGGGAATAAGTCCGAACTGTTGGATCCAGCTCGTTCAGTTGGAAAATGGCGTTTCCATTCACGGTGCTGGGGCATCCAAATTGTCCGGTAGCTGATTGGATTTCGACTTAACTGGCGATGTACTGTAGCGCGTACGCGGTCGATTCCATCGCCAGGGTCGTCGATTCCGTAGGTCGTAGGCCCAGCGGTGGACACGGGGCGAGTTACGGGTGATATGGCGAATTTTCTTGGCGGGCCATCAGAAACGACAGCGATTGACCATACACAGTAAAAAAATAATTTCGTAAAATCGGAATGCTAAATTTCGTAAAAATAATTTTGTCGAATAAGTGACAAACGAGTTCGTCATTTATTTGGATATACGAAGCTGTCCTTTTATTTCCCGTGTCATTGACAGTTTTAGTTTGTACTTTTGTTTGTAAGACTAGAAAATTAACAAATAAAAAATTGTAGACGTTTGTGGACAATAAGTTGTTGTAAAAAGGCTCTTTGGGCCAGCCTTAAGTGGTGAATACGGGCCACGAAAAAGTTTGGACCCGTTTCTCTGTTCTCCTAAGGCAAGTTCCACTTCGACGGAAGGAATAGGTACGAGAAAACCCTTTATAAAAGTCGAGCAATTGAATTGTTTTTGTGGTCCATATTACTCACTTTTGTTCCAGAGAAAAAAAATTAAAATTCTTTAAGATGGTTCATTTTGCCCCCGGATTCCGTTTTGCCCCGCTCTGCCCTTATATGATTTCCGTAAGGTCGCGCTGGAGGGAGATCGGCCATATCACCCCGAGTTACCCCAGAATATACACACACGCTTATATATGGATATACACATAACCGACCACGTAATTACCTTTACTAATACACATCGTAATTACACTGCGCAATTACCTTAGTTATCCACCGATGATGGTTTTACATGCATCGTCGGTGAATCGTAGGGCGGCGTGCTGTATGGACATACGGGCAACATGGCCCAGATGGGCTTTATACCGTATTGATAGGATAGAGAGAAGTCCAGTTTGCGATAGAGCCGAAGTTGTAAAAAAAAATTTTTTTAATTAAAAAATTTTAAAGATGGTCCATTTTGTCCCCAGGGTAACGTTTTGCCCCATTCTCCTCTTACTTAATTTCCATAAGGTCATGCTGGACGAAGATTGGCCATATCACCCCACAGGTCATGTCACCCCGAATTATCCTATATATATATACATACAGAGACACGTATATAGATATAGATATAACCGTCTATATAATCGCCTACTAATATACACCGATCATGGATACTCGCATCGTCAGTGAATCGTAGCGCGACGTGCCGTATGAGCATACGAGCAACATGGCGCAGATAGGGTTTATACCGTATGCACAGGATAGAGGACAGTCTAGTTTGCGATAGAGCCGATGTCGATTCCATCTTACTCGCTTCCCTCACAAAAAAAATTGTTATAGATGGTCCATTTGCCCCGCTCTGCTCCTATTTGATTTCCGCAAGGTCATGCTGGAAGAAGATTTGCCACGTCACCCACCACGCCATATTACCCCGAATTGCCTTGTATGGATACACACATGTATACAGATACACACATTTATATAGATATGCACATGTATACAAATACACACATGTACACAAATACACACATTTATAGAGATACACACATGTATACAGATACACATATGTATATAGATACACACATGTATACAGATACACATATGTATATAGATACACACATGTATATAGATATACTCATGTATACAGACACACACATGTACATAGATACACACATGTATACAAATACACACATTTATAGAGATACACACATGTAAACAGATACACATATGTATATAGATACACACATGTATATAGATATACTCATGTAAACAGACACACACATGTACATAGCTATACCCATATCCGACCACATAATTACCTACCAATACACGCCGATCATGGTTACGTGCATCGTCAGTGAGTCGTAGCGCGGCGTGCCGTACGAGGATACGAGCAACATGGCGCAGATGGGCTTTATACCGTATGCATAGGATAGAGAACCCCAGTTTCCTACAGAGCCAATGTTGTGTGCATCGTTTGATCAGAAAAAGAAAAAAAAATCGTTAAAGATGGTCCACTTTGCCCCCAGGGTGTCGTTTCGGTCCGCTCTGCTCCTGTGCGATTTCCGTAAGGTCGTGCCGGAGGAAGATTGGCCGCATCGCCCAGCAGCCCATATCACCCCGAATTGCCCCGTGTGTTTACACGTACACATATGTGCACGTATATCCGACCACATAATTACCTACTAATACTCGCCGATGATGGTTACATGCATCGTCGGTGAATCGTGCCGTATGAGCACACGGGCAACATGGCGCGGATGGGGTTTATACTGTATGCATAGGACGGAGTGAAGTCCAGTTTGCGATAGAGTCGATGGTGTGTTGCCGATCGACGAGGGAGCGATGCATGCACGAGCCCGGGCCTCGGCGTGTGTCGGTGCCGGCCGTTGGGACGACGGGGGACGGAGGGAGATATCGAAGAGAGGAGAATGGAGAAACTGTTGGTAAGAGACGAGAGAGGAATGGAGAGCTGTTATATAGAGGTAAACCGTAGGGGGGTTGTGTCTCTGCCCTCTCACCTCACAGCCGACTAGTTTTTCGTTAGCTCGGCGTCCCGTGAAATCTGGTCACACCCTTGCCGCTTGCTCGCATGTTGGCTCACTGCCCGCCTGTGAGAGAGCCTTCCCTGGAAGCCCCTACACCTCTCGCCTCGCGCCGCGGCGGCTTGCCTGTGTACACAGGCCTCTCGCGTTTAGAGCCTGGCTTCGAACACCTCGGAGTATACAATGTTGTAGAGCGCCTCGCGTTTACACTGTGTGTGTGCGTGTGTGTGTGTGTGTGTGTGTGGGGCTGTGTGGAGCATGCGTGTGTGCGCGTGTTTACGTGCGGGCGTCCGTGTGCGCGCGTGTGTGTGTGTGCGTGCGTGCAAGCGTGCAACGTGTGGTGCTATGTACGTGCAAGTGTGCAATCGTGCAACGTGTCATGCTATGTGTGTGCAAGCGTGCATCGTGTCGTGCTATGTGCGTGCAAGCGTGCATCGTGTCGTGCTATGTGCGTGTGCGCGTGTTCGCGTGTCCGCGTGTCGCGTGTCCGCGTGTCGCGTGTCCGCGTGTCGCGTGTCCGCGTGTCCGCGTGATGGCGTGTCTGCGTGTATGCATGTGCGTGTCTGCGTGTATGCATGTGTGTGTCTGCGTGTATGCATGTGTGTGTCTGCGTGTATGCATGTGCGTTTCTACGTGTATGCATATGCGTGCCTGCGTGTATGCATGTGCGTTTCTGCGTGTATGCATATGCGTGGCTGCGTGTATGCATGTGCGTGTCTGCATGTACGTATCTGCGTGTATGCATGTGTGTGTGTGTGTGTCTGCGTGTATGCATGTGCGTGTCTGCGTGTATGCATGTGCGTATCTGCGTGTGTGCATATGCGTGTCTGCGTGTATGCATGTGCGTGTCTGGGTGTATGCATATGCGTGTCTACGTGTATGTACATGCGTGACTGCGTGTATGCATATGCGTGCTGCGTGTATGCATGTGCGTGCCTGCGTGTATGCATGTGCGTGCCTGCGTGTATGCATGTGCGTGCCTGCGTGTATGCATGTGCGTTCTCGTGTGTATGCATGTGCGTGTCTGCGTGTGTGCATGTGCGTGTACGGGTGTGTGTGTATTCTTACAACGGCAACGACTGCGAAATGTCGGGGCGGTATAAGTCGCATCCGAGGAAAGTATAGCGCAAGCAATACAGGGAGCAGGAGAACGGGGCAGGAGTGGCGCGGAGAGAGATAAGTCAACTCGGCAGGTACGCGTATCTGAAGGAAAATCCGCCGCATCTACATCACAAGCCCGTGGCTTTGATCGAGCAGAGACGACGCAGGTGAATGCGGAAGAGATTGACGTTGCTATAACCGAATGATACGCGGATGATGAGAGTCGAGGTGCAAAGCCTCGAGGATGCGAGATTGCGAATATTTTCTTTTTCGCTTGAGGGAGTTTGAAAAAAATGAGGTTCTTGAATTAATCAATTTTTTTTTCTCATTTTTTTTTTTATGAAATTTTGGTTTGGGATAAAATATGAAATTCTGCTGGCGCACTTCCGGTTTCGATGATACGATTGGTAGGGTGGCATAGAACCCAAACGGTTATGCCCCGATGATTATTCCCCGAAAAGAGTAACACATAAAATTTAAACCTCGAAACGTATATACCCCGAAAAATTAACCCCCAAAACGCATATGAAAAATTGATCACGAATATGACGTTAATTATTTTACTACCAACCCAATATTTTCCATTTAAATCCCAAAAATACGATTTTTCGTGCATAAAATCGGGACTTTCAATTTCTCACTTTACTTCAGCCCCAAAAAGGCCAGCGGATTCGTATTCAGCGGCAAAAAATACGTCGAAATATGTGGCAGTTCTTAAACAAAAAAAAGACAAAAACATTTACTAAACTAAATATACATTTTTAAACAAACTCAAATTTTCGGGGAAATAAAAAATTCAAGGACATTACGTGAAATTCAAGGGCATTCCAGGACTTTTTCAAGGTCAGGCAAAATTCAAGGACAATTCCAGGAATCGAAGGACTTCAAGGACCACTGGACACCACGGAACACCACATCGGATAAAATATATTTTCGACGATCTGACGATAATATTGATCCATTGTATATGAGATACCAGATTAATTTACGATCGCTAATGTTCTGATCTTTATGTCGTGGCTAACGTTAGCACAGTTACTTGACCGAACACCACCTATCTTCTGTACCCAACGAAATGCACTTACGATTCGATAGTTTCCGTAAACTTCGTATTATTTTTATAAATTTACATTTTCGGGGTTAATCTTCGGGTGTTCGTCTTTTCGGAGGATACACCCGGAAAAAAAATGTATTTGACGGTCACCGTTTATGTGGTTTAAGGAAAATATTTATTTGATTTAAATAACTATTTATTTAAATTAGGTAAATAGTTACTTGAATGAAATAAATATTTATTTTATTAAAATAAACATTTATTTAAATTAGGTAAATAGTTACTTAAATGAAATAAATATTTATTTAAATCAAATAACTATTTTACATAAACCAAATAAACGGTGGCCGTCAAATAAATTATTTTTCTGTGTGTATACGTTTCGGGGGTTATTTTTTTCGGAGTATATTCGTCGGGGATAACCGTTCGGAGGCCACCCTACCGACTGGATATTGTATAGTTATTTTTGGTAAGCTGAGCGATGGAATGTTGACCGATTCGTGTAATGACAATAGGGGTGGTCCATATTCACCAATACTTCTTTTAACCTATTTTTTTCCTCCGATGTTCACTCTTACGGTGAGCGAAATTCAATTGTAAATTTCATCAGTCGTGAAACTTACGATCCCGTACAGTCGTATACACGATCCGTTGCGCACTCGCCCTTTTTTTTATGATCGCTACGCCTCCGTTGCCCCGGCTCGCCGGGCTCAGCGGGAAAGTGGAAAAACGCCCGCGGGCTCTCGGGGAGTTCAACTTCGTATTCGTATAAAGTGAATTCTTTTATTTTTTTCCCCCGCGCTTTTTCATCGCCCTGAAGATAAAGAATAACGTTAGCCCGCGTTTTATTCCATTTGCCAATGCAAAACTGCCAATCGGAAATCAATCAATTATCGCTCGTGTAACTGTCAAGTCAATCCGGTATTCCGATGGTTCATTATAAATTGTACTTAATCGACTATTTTCTATCTCGGAGCGCAGCGAAGCATTTGCGTTAATATTTTATGAGAATCGAAAATATTTTTCTTCGCTCGACCGATAAAACAAATAATTTACAGAATAGCTGGAATTGCGAGCGAAAACTTAAATTATATTCATATTATATTCATTTATTTGTAATTAAAGAGTCATTTGTTTATTTTTAAAAAATGAAATAAAAAAATTGATCAAAGCCACTCTATTTTCCACGCACTTTTTTACTGCCCTAAAAAATAAAGAATAACGCGAGCCCGCGTTCTACCCGATTGGCCAAGGCAAAACTGCGAATCGGAGATAAATCAATTACTTATCGTGTAACTGTCAAGTCAATCCGGTGTTCCGAAGGTCCATTATAAATTATCGACTATTTTCTCTCTCGGAGCGCAGCGAAGCATTTGTGTTAAAATTTTATGTGAATCGAAAATATTTCTCGTCACTTGATCGATAAAAAAGAATTATTTACAGAATAGCTGGAACCGCGATCGAAAGCTTAGAGTCATTTATTTATTAAAAAGAAATGAAAGAAAATAAAAATGACATTTTTATGGAAGCCATTTTATCCCCCCCTCCCCCCTTCCTCCATTTCCCCCGAGCTTTTCCATCGCGTTGAAGATAAAGAATAACGCTAGCCCGCGTTCTATTCAATCTGCCAACGCAAAACTGCCAATCGAAGGTCAATCAATTATCGATCGTGTAACTGTCGAAACAATCCGGTATTGTGAAGATCCATTATAAATTATACTGAATCGACGATTTTCTCTCACGGAGCTCAGCGATGCCTTTTATATAAATATATTTTATTAAATATTTTATGAGAATGGAAAAGTATTTCTTCTCGCTCAACCGATAAAACAAAATAGTAGTAGTAGTGAATTTATTGCTATTACAGAACATGTAACAGTTTTGGTACACTGTAAAAAAATGTTGTTTGGAAATTATGAACGCTATTGGAAGTTTTTTTTACATAAACAGTTTCTGAAATTTCAAACATATGAGCGTCGCAATTTTACAGCAAAGATTTGATTTTGGATGCAAATCTTTGTCAATTTCAGGCAAAACATTTTTCACTGTAAAAAAAATTGTAAATTTAATGTGCAATTGAGAGCTTACACAGAGCCATTGTTATAAAAATAAATAAAAAATTTAAAAAACTCCATTTTATTTCCTCCCCTCCCCCTCTCCATTTCTCTAATCCCCACGGAACGCCGTAGACACTCCCTCCCTACATTTTTTTACAAATATTTCCCGAGAGTAAAAAATATTTCTCCGTCGTTCTGCCGGCCGGAATATTTTATCGAAAAATATGTGACGCTGCGATCGAAGCCGCAAAGAGGGCCATTTGTCTTTGCTTTTTTGATTTTTCTTTAGAGTTTACAATTGATTTTTGATTGCTTCTTTAGAGTTTACAAAAACCGGATATCAGTATCCTAAGATGGATCTGCATACGGCTTTCTACATTTAGGTCTGAAAAAAAATACGTACATCGCTGAAACTGCAATTGAGAGCTTACACAGAGCCATTATTATAAAAAAAAAAAATAAAAAAAATAAAAACTCCATTTTATTTCCTCCCCTCCCCCTCTCCATTTCCCTAATCCCCACGGAACGCCGTAGACACTCCCTCCCTACATTTTTTTACAAATATTTCCCGAGAGTAAAAAATATTTCTCCGTCGTTCTGCCGGCCGGAATATTTTATCGAAAAATATGTGACGCTGCCGATCGAGGCCGTGAAGAGTGCCATTTGTTTATTTCGCTTTTGGCCGACTATCCTCGAACCGGAACGTGTACAGGGTCGATTTTAGTCGCGACCGTAAAACCTCTCCCTCTCTCATCGATTGGTATAATACTGCCTGCTTGTATTTTGCTCGTCGGTGTTTCGGGTGCTGTGTGCTTGTCCGAGGCTGGATGGACAGGCTGTGACGAGGAGCCAACGGAGAGACGGGCGAGAGCGAGAAAGGGTGTTTGGTTATGCAGCGACGAAAATCCCGTTGGGGCGCTGGTATTGGTACCGCGGCCTAGGGAGGGAGCCCCGACCGGCGGTTATATACCCTATCGATCACGAGAAGGCTCGTGTCCACGGTGCTACAAGGGAAAGCTCCAGTCGAGTCCACGGCCTTGCTGCCTCCGATCTATCGTCGCTCTTTCATTTAATCTATCGTAACCCCCTAACTGAATAACCGTCGCCGCTTACGATTAAACGAGCGTCGCCTATCGAATCCGCGATCCGAGGGTTAAGATTTTTTTTTTTTTTAGTTCGCTTTTTTTCAGGCAACCGATTCCTAGAGCAGAGACTTGGAAATATTGGTTTTTTAATTGTTTTTTTTTTTTGTCAATCTATTTTTTGAAATCGAAGATAATGAGGCGTCGATGGGTTGTTGGGGAAAGTATTGTATACCGGGGATTGTTGGGCAATTATTATTTAACTATTGTTGAAAGTATTGTTATACCAGGGATTGTTGGGGAATTATTATTTAACTATTGTTGAAACTATTTTTATACCGGGGATTGTTGGGCAATTATTATTTAACTATTGTTGAAAGTATTTTTATACCGGGGATTGTTGGGCAATTATTATTTAACTATTGTTGAAAGTATTTTTATACCGGGGATTGTTGGGCAATTATTATTTAACTGTTGTTGAAAGTATTTTTATACCGGGGGTTGTTGGGCAATTATTATTTAACTATTGTTGAAAGTATTTTTATACCGGGGATCGTTGGGCAATTATTATTTAACAATTGTTGAAAGTATTATTATACCGGGGATTGTTGGGTAATTATTATTTAAGTATTGTTGAAACTATTTTTATACCGGGGATTGTTGGGCAATTATTATTTAACTATTGTTGAAAGTATTGTTATACCGGGGATTGTTGCGCAATTATTATTTAACTATTGTTGAAAGTATTGTTATACCAGGGATTGTTGGGGAATTATTATTTAACTATTGTTGAAACTATTTTTATACCGGGGATTGTTGGGCAATTATTATTTAACAATTGTTGAAAGTATTTTTATACCGGGGATTGTTGAGCAATTATTATGCGCACGGTAATTCGTGCGCGAATAATTGCATCTTCCGTGATCTATGGAAGTTTCTATGTTTTGGGGAGCAATTGTATGATGAATAATTATTTAGGAAAAATTGAATTAAATCAGGAAAAGGTTTATTGGTCTCTAGGCATTTGCGAGTTAAGATCCTTGGCGATGATGTTCGAGCCTCAAGTGGTTCCTTTTGTAGTACCCAGATATAGACCGGCACGGCGAAATGGCAGCCGTTGGGCGCAATATTTGCGACACGCACGGCACATGTCGCAAATATTCCTCCAACTGCGCCCGTTCGTGGGTCGTTGTTAATGTATTTATTGATAATGTTTTACATGGTACGGATGCTGATACAATGAAAGAGCGACATATGGCTGCGCTTTCATTTAATCTATCGTAACCCCCCAACTGAATAATCGTCGCCGCATACGATTAAACGGGCGTCGCCTCGCATATCCGCGATCTGAGGGTTCAGATTTTTTTATTGCTTTTTTTTGCCAGGCAATCGATTCCTCGAGCAGAGACTTGGCAAGATTGGTTTTTGTTGCTGTTTTGTTTTTTCTTCGATCCATTTTTCGAAATCGAGGATTATGAGGGGTCGATAGGTTATCGGTAAAACTATTTTATACCGGGGAATTGTTGGGCAATTATTATGCGCACGGTGATTTGTGCGCGAATAATTGCATGTGATCCATGAAAATTTCTAGATCTTATATGATAGTACTACAATGATGTGAGAAAAAGGATTGTATTTCGTACTATAACGAATAGTTCCCACGGGGAAAGTCTATACAGATAGTTTCTAATAGTATATTATCAATTGGTTAAACTATAATTATAGTTGCAACCATGATTTTTTGTCATTATCGGAACTATAAAATTGTAGACGTACCATATGGGAACTTTTTTTTTTGTGGTAAAAAGTCAGTATTGTTTTGCAAAGATACGTGGCAAAATGCCCACCTATCCTCCGTTCGAGATGAGACTTTTTTTTATATCGCACATTTTTTTTCTTTTGATCATTGTTTTGAATTCGAAAAGCATGACTCGTCGAGGGGTCACGTGTAAAACTACTGAACCAGCGGTTTGCATCGTAATTATAATTCGCATGGTAATTCGCGCCCACATAATTGCATTTTCCATGACCTATGGAAGATTCTATATCGCATATGATAAACTAGACTACAGGAAAGCGGGTCAAAACGCAGCCCTATCGTATTCCACTAATGGGTGCAACTCTGTATCGAGGCTGGCACTAATAGTAACGACATTGATTTACGCTTCTATTCATATCCTTTGAATAACAATAAATAATCGGTCACATTTGGGAAGTTTTGGTTAGCCAATGAACTGCACTTCCCCATGGGGTCGATGTCAGCGAGCGGTTACCCATGGTTGTATCAATATTTTGTGCTGTTTTGGACACAATTCGTAAGCGGTCGCTGCATTTACCTTGGAGATGCTTTTTTTATTGACGAAATTCTGAATCGCCGCATGGAAGGTGGAATACAAAAGGTACATCGGTGACCTACCCACATACCACGGAAATATTATCGAACTGTTCGAAAAATTTATTTTTGAAATATTGAAAATATTTTACCAATCTTAAAAAATTTTTTATTCACTTACTTACTTATTTTATAAAAAAATCGATAATCCTACATGTCGAAGGTTTTTGGTTGGCCAATCGACTCGCCACTAATGGGTGCAACTCTGCATCGAGGCTCTCACTAATGAAAACGACATTTATTCACGCTTCCATTCATATCCTTTGACTAGCGACAATAATAATAATAATAATAAAAATCTCTTCTCAAACAGAGGTTTCAAAAGAGATTTTTTTTTTGCTATGTCCCACAATTAAATTTTTTTTTAATGGTCCATTTTGCCCCTATCTGCCAAAGTGAGATCCGCACGTAGGTAGGCGGCGGCTCGGTCCAGACGACCATGCGGTCGGGTGCTCTGTGGGTTTTTACGAAAACGACCGAGAAACGTTCCTGCCACCCCACCGAGTTTCCTCAAGCTTAATAATAACACCCACACGGGCTCCTATCAGGAACGCCATCCAACTTTTCCGTATTACCTTACTCCATTATAATATCACCTCTGGTGTATCGCGATAACGAGTTTCCCCCCCCTCCCCCCCCCTCCCGACCTCTCATCCGAATACTCGACTACTTATTTACTCTCACGTGGCGATAGTAATTTCGAATCCTTTCCGTCCTCGATTTCGCTCCGCGGCCCTCGCTCGTATAAACCGGCGTTAATGGAATCGCGGGATTTATTCGAGTCTCGTATTTGCGTCGTCTATATCTGCTCGTCAGGACGCGGTGGAGCACAGTGGATAAAAAAAAATTGCAACCTTTCAACGACTTCCATTTACACGTGTACACACTGCGGTTCGAGCGCGAACTAATGTTTGCACAACTTTTTTTAATCGTAACATAGAACGCCAGATTGACAGAAATTTCACCCAAAAAATGTAATGCGCAAAATTATGATTTTTTTTTTTTTTTTTAATGCATATATCGGTATATTAAATTAAATGCCATATAAAAAATGAAGGTAAAGTGAATTTGATTTTTAATTAAAATAGATACGTTGAGCACTGTAAAAAATAAATAAAAAATAATTATAAACTTAACTATAAACTTTTTTTAGCACAAAATCGATGTATTGATTTTACTATAAAAACATTAAATAAACACGTGTGGCAGGAGGGACAGCGTTAGGAGGCGAGATAGAAGCGAGTCCATTTTTTTTTCACGAGTGTCCGGAAACAAGCTCGCTCGGGTGTTCGGAACGGTGCGTTCACCTTCCGCGTTGAAATTGCTCCCCTCTGAATTAAATAATTCTTCCTCAACGAGCAATCAATTTAATCCATCATCCGTCCATTAAATCTGACGCGCCGCTTCGCCAACAAAAATGAACAAAAATTATAAACGTACGTTCGTTCTGTAAAAAAGAAAATTAAAAAATATAAAAGTTAAATTTAACCGATCGATTTAACCCAACCTCTTTCCATTCAATATGACGTAACGGTTCATATAAAAAAAATAATAATGGTCCGTTAATTACGTTAATTAAAAATATATATATAAACAAGTTTTTAAAAATAAAAATTGTCCATTAAATTTGACGTACAGCTGCAAAATAAAATAATAATTTACAATCTTACGTTAATTTTGTTAAAAAAAAAGAATAAAATAATTTTCTTTTTTTCAATATAAAAGTTCAACATTTTGAGAACAGTTGTCGCTTCGTCGTCTCTCCCGTCGTGTCTAACGTTAGGAGAGGACGATTGCGCGGTAATATAAGGTAGCGGGACAGAAGATAATAGGTTGGTGTAGGTGCAAAGGGGCTAAATCTACATACCTATAATAGGCTTATCGTACGGAGTCCGCCAATAGAAGTTGGCGGACGGAATAATTGCTGGAGAGAGAAAGAGGCAGAGCGAGAGAGCTGTGAGAGCCCGAGGGAAGATGGAAGCTCGACGATAAGGTGTAGCTCGGATCGATGAGAGGAGTCGGAGAGCCGGGTGCGACTACCTCCTAGTATGCACTACGCGCGTGCACCCGCGCCCTTCTGCCCGCCTATATAAACCCTCCCTACATATACACACATACAGCATACATACCTATATATCACGAATACACACACACATATAGCTATGCATCTATACATCATGAATATACACATACATATAGTTATGTATCTACATATCACGAATATACACACACACATATAGCTATATATCTATATATCATGAATACACACACACATATAGCTATATATCTGTATATCATGAATATACACACATATATAGCCATATATTTATACATCATGAATATACACGCAAATATAGTTAGATATTTATATATCGTGAATATACACGCACATATGGCTATATGTCTATATATCATGAAAATACACACACATATAGCTAGATATCTATATATCATGAATATACACGCACATATGGCTATATGTCTATACATCATGAAAATACATACACATATAGCCATGTATCTATATATCATCAAGATATACACACACATACAGCTATATGTCTATATATATCATGAATATGCATACACATATAGCTATGTATTTATACATCACGAAGATATATATATATATATATATGTATGCAGAGGTTGAAGAGGTGTAGACCAAGTTTGCCGTGGCACTGGTCGTTATAACTATAGCCCGTGTGACTATAACGAAGAAGGGAGACGCGCGCGCGCCTCGCGCTCGGCTTGCCGGGCACATACGTGTTACGAGTCAATGACGCTATCGCTCCGAGGCGCGTGCTATTTCGCATTAGGCTTATACGCCCGTCGCGCACTTGGACTGTTGCGGGACTCGTCGGCAGCGCCCTCGGAGGAAAGAAACGCGCGAGCTTCTTCGAGCGATCTCGAATGTAAGTAAAGCGGAAGGGGGGTCCGAAAGAGTGTGAGAAGATTGAGAGTACTCGTACACGGGATGGGGACACACGAGAGGCCTCGGGGAGTAGGCAGCCGTAGTACGACGACACGCTGTACACGAGAGGTGCCCGTGAGCGAAACGCCGGTCGGTGAGAGATGCGAGTACGGTATGCGGGCCAGTAGGTCGCTGGCCCCTTCCTCGACGGCGCACCGTGGACACATGCGAGGAGATGATGCACCTGGGTTTATTCTTCGTCCACACACTATACGGTGAAAACACAATGGCGTGAGAAAGTGTGCATAAAAAAAAATATTATAATTAAAGAATTTAAAAAAAAAAGTATAATTAATAAAATGAAAAAAAAATATGATTAATAAAATAACAAAAATATATATAATTAAAAAATGAAAAAAAATGTATAATGACTTTTTTAAAAAATATATACAATTAAAAATTGTAAAGAAAAATATAATTGAGAATTTGAAAAGATAATATTGTAGGTAAGTATGGGGCGACCTGAAGGTCTTGTTGAACGGTGAACGCTTTAGACTTCTTTGTTCCGAAATCTTCGTTAGGAAGAGAAAATCTACACTGCAAAAAGTCGTTTTTTTTTGCTATCGAATGTAATGGCGAAGAGGCTTCGACGGCGTTTAGCATATAGATGAAGCTGAGCGAGACTTTTATGGGAAATCTGGATGGGTACTGGACGACACTCAGGTACTGAAACTCACTCGTGTTCCTATTGAAGGCGGATTTTTCTTTTTTTGCATAACTCGTACGAGTAAACTGAACGACCGATTAAAATTGTACTGGAGGTGTCTCGAACGATAGAACACTCTTTTATCGACGCGTCACACTTCCGGCAGACAATGTAAATGATTCAGTAGAGAAAAAAAGAAGTAACGAAAAGAAACATTGTAACACTGTTTAAAAGGACATTTACGACGAATTTTTGGATAATAATAACAATAATAATAACAATAATAATAACAATAATAATAACAATAATAATAACAATAATAATAACAATAATAATAACAATAATAATAACAATAATAATAACAATAATAATAACAATAATAATAACAATAATAACAATAATAATAACAATAATAATAGCGTTACGATAATTTCGGATAATCCATGGTTTTCAGTTTTCCATGGTTAAGTCCATAAAATTGGCCATTTCACTATACGTAAAAAAAAAAAAAGTAACTGTCGGCATAAATTTTCGCGCCGATTTTCTCTCTTCCCATCGACCGCGGTCTCGATTCCTCCTCGACGAAAAATGTTTGTCACTGTTTATGCTCGACACCGTAACACTGTTCAAAAGGGCAAATATTTGACAAATTCAAAGGGTAGTCTTGAAAATAATAGTTTTCAAAATAACTTGTTTTTTTTATTTTTAACTACCAATACTGAAAATACTGTAAAACGTTTTTAGGCAGCACATATGTAATCTACGTCTGTTATTATGTATTAAAAAAAAACTATTGCATGTTATTCACTGTCAATAAATTCACCACCACTACTACTAGTTTTCAATAATAATAATAGCGTTACGATAATTTCGCATCATGGATTGGTTTTCAATTTTCCATTGTTACGTCGATAAAATTGGCTATTTTACTCTAAGTAAAAAAAAAAGAAAAAGTAACTTGGCGCATAAATTTTCGCGCTAATTCCATCGGCCGCGGTCCCGATTCCTGTTTGACAAAAAATGTTTCTCGCGTACGTAAAACAATCCATCAAACGCATTCCCGGCCGAAAAATTTCTGCAAGGTCCGGACCAGCGTCTGTTCAGCATTTTCATGAAAACCAAATCGAGTTGCCCGACCCGCTTCAAGTCCCGGTACAGCATCCGGCTCCCGAATAATAAATAACGGTACCACCGTAAGGTCGCGTCAGCTGTGTGCACGCACCGTTCCTTCCGTTCACCGGATACGCATCTTCGATAATAATAATAATAATAACAGCGTTGCGATAATTTTGGATTATCCACCTTTTCAGTTTTCCACCGTTAGTCCATTGAATGTACTTGAAATTACTTGAAATTACTTGAAATTTCACTGTTCGTTAAAAAAATAGTGCAAAGTGATTTGCACATAGATTAATCAATTATTACAATTCTGCACATAACGTTCTCTATGAGAATTTCTGTTTATCGATTTTTGGCTTCCTCGTAGAGGAAGCTATGCGCAAAATTGTAATAAATGAAACCGTATACGAACTACTTTACACCATTTCTTTCATATTTATGATAACCAAATTTCCTCTGTGAAGCAAAAGAAATTTTTTTTAAATACCAATGTTTAAAAATACTTTTTAATTATTATGTAAAATAAGGAGATGAAGTGTACGTTGCGGTCCCGAACACACACAAACACACACATATCCATCCAGACATTTTTTTCTAAATGTGATTTTTCAACGTTCAGGTATATTCTGAACACGTTTACATGAAAAGCACGAAAAAAAAATTCGCGAAAACAAAGCTTCATTAACGAGGTAACAAAAAACAAAAAGAACCGTACACACTGCAAAAAAATTCGTTTGCGGGTTGCCAAAGAAATATTTTTTATTTCAATTCTACAATTCTTGTAAGAATCGAAAGTAGAATTGAAATAAAATTTTTTTTCAGTGCAGCACAAATTGTCGCGCCGTTTTCCTCTCTCCCCATCTCGATTCGGCCCCACGAAAAATTTTTGTCGCGTCCGCAAAAGAGAATCCGTCAAACGCATTCCCGACCGAAAAATGTCTGCAGGCTCCGCGCCAGCGTCTGTTCAGCATTTTCATGAAAACCAAATCGAGTTGCCCGTCGAGCTCGAAGCGGCGGTACAGCATCCGGCTCCCGAATAACGAATGACGTTGCCGCCGTAAGGTCGCGTCGGCTGCGTTGTACGCGTCGTTCCTTCCGTTCGCCGGATACACAAGCCGGCCGGAAGTCGCGCTAACAACTTCAACAACCGGCCGAACAGACGGACATCTCGTCGATCCCATATTCACACCTCCATAACAATAGATAGATGGATAGACAGATTCGTTTACTTCGAGTTCTGAGGGCGAAGCCCTATAAAAACACCGTGCATCAAAATACAAAAGCGAGAAAAGAATATAAAATGCCATAAAAATTCGAGGTAACGAAAATATAAGGATACTAAATAGAATACAAATGGAAAATAGAATACATAACAATAAGCAGAAAAGAAAACAACAGAAATAGCAGAAAATATAGCAACAGGCAGAAAATAACAGACAATTATATAATAACAATAATAATATAATAATGGCTGAAGGACTGCGGTCGATGGCCAATTGACAATATACTACATAGGTGAAAAGAGATAAGTTTGTTAGGTATTTAAAAAAACTGTTACATTTTATGTATTGTTAACCCTACGACTCATGACTTAATTTTTTTTACCTTCAAACCGATCCTATGCTGATAAACAGACTTTCTCATACATCGTTTCCTTTGTTTTTTCATATGGAAGAGAATGGTGTACGAGAAATCTAATTTTATTTACATTTAGTTAATGAAAAACCCATTTGAAGACTGAAAACCAGAAAAAAATCAGCAAAAAGCTCATTTTTTTGCGAAAAGAAACAGACAAAGTAAACATCTTACTGAAAATGGTCCTGACCAGGGTCGAAACGTAAAGTGAGTCTCTTCATTAAAAACCAAAGAGAATTCCAAAATTAGACCTTTCCGAAGCCGCAGCACATCAAAGAAATATATTTTCACATCAGTCACAGCATTCGAAAACTATATAATAATATAGTAATTCACATGACGAAAGAAAGAACGCAGTGCTCCCAAACCCGAAGTCACTGCCCAACCCTCATTGCCTCAAGCAAGAGATCCAGACACGATTGCCCGAACATCCCCAAGGAGCCCAATCCCGAGACAGCCAACTGTAGCTCAGACAAACAAGTGCATTGCTTGCCCAAGCTTTGCTCTTTCCTTGCCATAAATATGGCTGCATTTCATAAAACGAGACCATAAAAATTGTGTCAACGCTCAGGTTCATTTAAGCGTCGATATATATTTCTAAAATATGATACACAAATGGGCTAGCACTAACGATCCTTGATATTGCACTTTGTGATATTTGATGGAAGCACTTAAATGTAGTAAAAAATCGACTTTTTTTTTGGCGGAATAGAAGTCCCAAATTCTGAATATTCAGACGGGCCTCATTCTCGATTATTTTTTTAACACTATTTGAAATAATCGAAAAACCCAGATTATCGATATTTAAAAAACAGAAAAGACAATGTTCCGTATAAAAAAAATATTAAGGAATAAATTCCAGACAGCCCGACAAACCGATCGAAAAGTTAACCGACGATAAGTAATAGCTAAACTTTCAACATAGGGGTATTTAATGATGTTTTTCGGCCGTGCCTCGACCCGCCCGATCGAAGTTTGGGCGAAACAAAGTGGCTCCGCAGCCGCGAAGTTCGATGGTACGAAAACGCGTTTCTTTACCGGGCTCTCATCTCCAACATCCGCTCCCGCGCTCCTCGCTCTCTCTCCCCTTGCTCCCATTCTCTCCTCTCCCACCGCGAGGCAAAAGCGAGCCGGGAGGAAGCGAGGGACTCTCTCCTCGGAGCGAGAGACGGAACACCTGTGCGATCATCTCGGTCCGCGGCTCGGCTCTTCCTCTTCGGGTTCTCTCCCGCGGACCGACTTCCACCTCGCCGCGAAACGGGGTCTCTCCAGTACTTTCGAGAGACGAAAGTATCCGCGAAACCTCTCATTCGTCTCCCGCAGCTCGACGCACGAGGAAACACGTACATCGCCCTCCGCCAGACCTCAGCTCGACAAACATTTGCCTCCTAAAGTTTTAAAAAATTTTCTTTCTCTTCATCGATTTGTTTTCTCTTCGCCCGTTTTACTTCGACGTTTTGCATCGGGTCGTTGCGGTCGAGACTCGGCAATGCGAAAGCGTTCCTTGGCTCAAAGTTTCCACGGCTCTTCGTCGTTCGCCGGAGTTAAATTATTCCCTCGGTGAATATATTCGTCCCGGCGAGAGAGACTCGCGCATAGGAAGCGAGCTGTTTTCCAGCGTCTCTTTGAGCGACACTGGCCCGGCGCTGGTTCGGAGTCCTCGGGCTGTGCGGGCCTCGACAAAGGGCTCTGTCTCTCTGTGGGTTGAGTCGCGGTGACTCGGTGAACAAGTGAACGAACAAGAGGTGACGAAGAGAAGCCCGGGCGTTGAAGAAGACGTCGGGGAAATCGCGCGGCCGGGCCTCGGTGGAGTTTCGTTCCGTGTGTTTCACGACCGGCTCGACGTACGTGCGCGCGTCGTTTTACCGGTGCAAAGTAGGCCGAAGTCTGGCGGAGCCTCCGAGGTATAGGTCATCGGTCCATTGAGCACTCCTCGATGAGGCGGGCGTCTCGGATGCCGTTGGGAACGGGAATTTCTTCCTCGGCCAATTTGCCGACCGCCGAGCTCGGGCCGGGAACGGCCTGACGTCGGCCCGACCGCGAGACTGACCACTCCGGGGAGTTGCCCGACGCTTCCGGAGTGCTTCACGTTCACTCGGTGTGTCGCACGACGTGGAGGAAGAAGAATCTGAAAGCAAGGAAAAAGAGACGGTTAGGGGTGGATAATAAAAAGTCGACGCGACAATATGTGGAAAAGCACGGCGGGCTCCGCGTCAATGTGCAGCCTCAACTCCTGCGAGAGGATAAGACCTGAGAGGGCCAGAAATCCCATCCAGAGACTCGTCTGGGGACCGGGGGCGCAGTTTCAAATTGGATACTCCGGGATGGCTGAGGAAGAGCTCTCTTGCAATCCTAGAGTCGCTCTCAGACGGTAGGTCGCTCCAACCTGACGGAGAAATGTGGACAGAAATTAAGTATCGGTTCTATATATTTTTTTTTATTACTATACTTTCTTTCCCGAAGAATTTTTTTTTTTATTGAACTTACGTATCCTGACATGAAAATTACGCATCACTTCTATCGACGTTCGGTATATGGACGAAATCATTATTTTTTTTTTTTTTAATAAGGGAAAATGCTTTTCTCTTCATTCTGGGACGTGCGATCTGGCAGTCTCATTACATTGTTTTTATTTCTTACTATACTTTCTTTACCGAAGAATTTTTTTTTCATTGAACTTGCGTATGCTGTCATGGAAATGTGGACATGGAAATTACGTGTCACTTCTATTGAAGTTCGGTCTATGCACGATATAAAAATTTTAAAAAACAAGGGAAATGCTTTTCTCGGCATTCTGGGACGTGCAGTCTGGCAATCCCATTAAATATTTTATTTTTATATATTACTATACTTTCTTCCCGAAAGAAGTTTTTTTTATTGAACTTACGTATTCTGACATAGAAATGTGGACATGGAAATGACGTGTCACTTCTTTTGAAGTTCATTCTATGCACGATATAACAATAAAAAACAAGGGAAAACGCTTTTCTCTGCGCTCTGGGGCGTGCAATCTGGCGGTACATTTTTTTAATTTACTACTATAATTTGTTTCCTAAAGAAATGTTTTTTTTTATTGAACTTACGTATTCTGACATAGAAATGTGGACATGGAAATTCCATAGCAATCCTATTGAACTTCGTACTATATACGAAAAAGGGGAAAATGCTTTTCGCTGCATTTTGTACTCTCGCTGTACTCTCTTTTCTAAAGAATTTTTTTTCATTGAACTTACATATCCTGACATAGAAATTACATATCGATCCGATTAAACTTCGTTCTATGCACGAAATTAAAAAACAAGGAACAATGCTTTTCTCTGCATACTTTGACATACACTCTAGCACTCAATTTTTTAAATTCCTATACTTTCTTTCCCAAAGAAAATGTTAATCGAACTGTCGTATTTGAGGCGCTGGTAACGTCATAAGAAAGAGGGGAGGGAGGCGGAATGGAATACCGGGGCAAAATGGACCGGCGGTTTGTCGATACATTTTTTTTCAAACATAAGCTCCTTCTTTACCTGTGGAAACTTACGTCGCAGTCCCTAAAACGTTCATCCATAAAAATAAAAATAAAAGACCCTAACTCGTTCAATGTCGCAGGTTGCTGAGGCTCTACGAGGGAAGGCAGTATCGCGAGGCGGCGAGTTTCCTGCTGAGGCTGCCGCGTTACACGTTCCGAGCCGCATTACCGGACATCCCCGTGGATCTGATAGTGGAGAGTCTGCCGCACAGTCTCTCGTTGCTGGAGGCGGTTTACGCGCGTTTGCTGGAACTGGCGACGTCCAACGACGCCGCAGTCGACGAGGCTGTGCTGGTTCGGATCGAGCAGCAGGTACTTTGGCGAGTGGTTCATCACATCTCGACGACGGTGAATCTCCGCGACGCCAGAGTGTGGAGCAAGCTTCTCGTTAGCCTCTCGAGATTGTCGCCGGGCTCGAAGAAGCTTTTGGCCTCCCGACGAAGATCCTTGGAGCGGGCGGTCGAGGGTTTGGGCAAGCACGGGCTCGTTCCCACGAACTGCAACGTCGACGACCGCTGCAACGCCGGCAGCGCCGCCAGCGGTCGCGCGACCTTTGCGTTTGGGTTCGGCTTCGGTGGCGGCGGCGGTGGCAACGGCACAACCGGAAATTCCACTGCGAGAACGACGATCGGCGCGGGTAACGGCGGCTCCGGACCGTCGCCCGCGGAACCGCCGAACACTCTCCTTCCGCTCACTGCCAAACTCAGGGAGGAACTCGAGACTCGCCTCGAGGCGTACAAGCTCGCTCTGCACAGGATCGAAAGTTGGGGCAAGCAGAGCGGAAGCGGAGGTGGCGCCAGCGCCTGTGTCGGCGTCGGAGGCACCCGTTCCAAAGGTTCGTCACCCTATTTTAAACCTCATTGTTCTTTGCGATCCTTCGCGCGCGTGTATTAATATACAGCCGGTTTTCAAACGGAGACAGGAATAACATGTATAATAGGTGGGGGTTGTTAGTGGGGCAAAATGAACCACAGGGAAAAATATGCCTCGGGGCAAAATGGACCTCAGGGCAAAATATGGCTCGGGGCAAAATGGACCAGTTTTGAAAAACATTGTCGAACATAAAAAAAATCGTCTCATTTTAAGTTGAGGATATATATATATGTATATATATATACATATATATATGTGAAGGGTGGTGCCAGCGCCTGTGTAGGCGTCGAAAGCACGCGTTCCAAAGGTTTGTCACCCTACTTTAAACTTCGTTGTTATTGCTCATTGTTCTCGGCGAACGTTCGCGCGTGTATATTAATATACAGCCGGTTTTCAAACGGAGACAGGAATAACATGTATAATAGGTGGGGGTTGTTAGTGGGGCAAAATGAACCACAGGGAAAAATATGCCTCGGGGCAAAATGGACCTCAGGGCAAAATATGCCTCGGGGCAAAATGGACCTCAGGGAAAAATATGGCTCGGGGCAAAATGGACCAGTTTTGAAAAACTTTGTCGAACATAAAAAAAATCTTCTCATTTCAAATTGAGGATACATATATATGTGAAAGGTGGTGCCAGCGCAAGTGTAGGCGTCAGAAGCACCCGTTCCAAAGGTTCGTCACCCTACTTTAAACCTCATTGTTCTTGGCGAACCTTCGCGCGTGTATATTAATATTCAGTCATGTGTTCCGTTTTGCCCCGCGTCTTTCGGAATTTTTTTTTCGTTTCCCATTTTGCCCCGGGCCTGTTGCGCGCTGGCCATTTTGCCCCCGACCCGGCCTACGCACCGTACGGCTGATGTCAACCACAATGTCTGAATCTCAACAGCGGGAGATAAACAGGTACGCGCCGCCTCCCATCAGAGACAGCTCTCCCTCAAGTACAGTGAGGTTCAGCAGCGGCTAATTGACAATCAGAGCCTACTGAATATATTGGGCAAGCCGGACGACCGTAACTTGGAAGATTTGATCGTCGAACTCAGACGCAGAGTCGAGCGCGACAAGGAGGCACTCCGACAGTGGAACGCTGTGAGAAAGTCGTCGGGGCTGAGCAGCGGCAGCGGAAGCGTCGCCTCGACGAAGAATCCGGCTCTAGCCGCTAGTCTTTTGCAATTCTCACGAGCTTGCAGTCTCGCACTTCGACTGATGAACGATTCCAGCTCGGATACCTCCAACAGTCAAGAAGTAAATTTATTATTTATTTATTATTTATTTATTATTTATTTATTATTTATTTATTATTTATTTATTATTTATTTATTATTTATTTATTATTTATTTATTATTTATTTATTATTTATTTATTATTTATTTATTATTTATTTATTATTTATTTATTATTTATTTATTATTTATTTATTATTTATTTATTATTTATTTATTATTTATTTAAAAATCATCTAACAATACCACTATAGCTGACTGCCGAAAAAAAATTTGTTGAAAATGTATAACCGGTAAAATGGCAGTTCTGATTAGTCTCGGGTGAACCGGAATAACCTCGAATTAATTCGCTAACGTTGTTCGTCGGCCCAAAGGAATCCATCTTCGGCGCAAAGGAGCTCAACAACAATCTCCGGGACGACAGATTCGAGGGCGCTGAGTCGAGCAGCAGCGCCGGTTATCATACCGACGACAGTTCGAGTCCAACGCCGGAGCCGGTCGTCGTCACGACGACAACGCCTACGATGGTGACTAACGTAAATGCGGGGGTAGTACTCGAGAACGCCGCTGGCAGTTACTGCTGGTCGACCGAGCAACTTACCGATAGGTATGTCGCTCTCTACGCGCATGCCCATCTCCACACACTCGATGCCCTCGACGCTCTCGAGGCCCTCAAGGATGCCACCGATCTCAAAGCGAAAATTCTCTTCTCCGTTGTCGTCGTTAGTACTCATTTAAACAAAACCAAAAAAAATATAGCATAGTACTTTGCGATACAAGTGCGGTAAAGCGAAAATTATACGCAGGCTGTAAAGTAGTCCACTTCACAGTCTTCGTACAATATTCGCTATACCGGACTAGTATCGCATATTTTTCGCAACGGATGCAGGAGAAGTGCTACTTCCGTGCCTATTGATTGTGGCGCTGAACAGCCAGCATGCGGAAAGTGCGAGAAGCGTGCGTAAAGCACGAGAAGCGTGCGTAAAGCTCGAGAAGCGTGCGTAAAGTTCGAGAAGCGTGCGTAAAGTACGAGAAGCGTGCGTAAAGTAAAATCAGACCGATGTGGTATTTATAGCACACTTGGTTGTAAAACGCCACTTACGCCACTCTTGGCAGCCAGGAAATATAGCACTTTTCATGCATGAGTTACATAATAGTAATTTTTGTAACGAATGCAGGAGAAGGACTACTTCATGCCTGCTGATTGTGGTGCTGTGCAGCAAGGCCTACTGCGCATGCACAGTACTTTACGCACGCTTAAGAGGGCGTAAAGTACTTTACACACGCTTAAGAGTGCGTAAAGTAAAATCGTCCCGATGTGCGCATGCGCCGGGTATTTACAGTACACTTGGCTGTAAAGCGCCACTTGCGCCACTCTCGGCAGGCACGAAAGGTAGCACTTTTCATGCACGAGTTACATAAAATAATTTTAAAAAGATAAAACTTTCGAGAAAGCTTTCACATAATCGACGCACGAAATTTTCCGCTTCGACTCTACGCATCTCTGCCTGACGCTCTTTTGTGTTTCAGCTCTCGTGGCGCGTGGCCGAGATAGTTCAGACCTCGAGGCGTATCGAGGCCTCGAGAGTGTTGAATGGATGGGTTTCCGGCACGAGCGCCGGATCACCGATAATCAGCCTGACTGGCACTTCGAAGTCGGACGCGACGGGCAGCAGAAGTAAAACGAACGCCCGCGGCTGCAGCGCCGGCGGAAACGGCGGTGACGCAGCGAACTTCATCGGCGAACTCGACGACGGTATGACGAGGCAATTGGCGAGATTCGGTTACGAGAGCGGCACGCGACAAGTGGCCGAGCGCGTTCTCGCTCAGCTCGAGCGCACCCTCTACGACTTTCCGTGCCTCAAGGATTGCGACGAGCTAAAGAGATACGCGCTTATATGCTCGTCCCTCGCGTGGATATGCCTGGCCAGAGAGAATCCTATAATTCTCGACGTTGCCCAAGGCTTCGCCGACTTCGACAGCGAGATACACGCACGGCATCACGCCTCGCCAGATCCGCATGGAACGAGAATCGTTGCGGTTCTATGGCCGGGGCTTCTGCTTAGCGAAACTTCTCGAACGTCCTGCCTCTACAGGGCTGTCGTGCTCACCGACTCACTGCCCCAGTATGCGAATTGAGGGGAAACGTGACCTCCTCTTGACGAGAGCTCAGTCGGTAACGAACACTGTAATCTACTTTTTTCTTCGAAGATACAGTAGACAAGCGCGTAAGTTGCATGCTGATAAGTTTTACCGACTGGATAAGTTGGACAAAATACGGCCGGGTAAGTTGGATCGGCCTTGTCTAGGAGTTGGTCTACAGTGGATTCTCCGTACTATCTACTTGTTCTTTGAAGATACAGTAGACAAGCGCGTAAGTTGCACTCAGATAAGTCTTACCGACCGGATAAGTTGGCAAAAGCACGGCCGGGTAAGTTGGGTCGACCTTTTCTGGGAGTCCGTCTACAGGGGATTCTTTGTACTATCGCGCATTTGGGGCTCTGAATGCGCTGCATTAGAGAGCGTGCGAAATTATGGAACGCCCCCACTTTTTTCTAATAGTCTGATCTTTAGAAAGAGAGAAACGTAAACTGTAATCTACTTGTTCTTCGAAGATACAGTAGACAAGCGCGTAAGTTGCACTCAGATAAGTCTCACCGACCGGATAAGTTGGACAAAGCACGACCGGGTAAGTTGGGACGACCTTTTCTGGGAGTCCGTCTACAGGGGATTCTTTGTACTATCGCGCATTTGGGGCTCTGAATGCGCTGCATTAGAGAGCGTGCGAAATTATGGAACGCCCCCACTTTTTTCTAATAGTCTGATCTTTAGAAAGAGAGAAACGTAAACTGTAATCTACTTGTTCTTCGAAGATACAGTAGACAAGCGCGTAAGTTGCTTGCAGATAAGTTTTACCGACCGGATAAGTTGGCAAAAACACGGCCGAGTAAGTTGAGTCGACCTTTTCTGGGAGTTCGTCTACAGTGGATTCTCCGTACTATCACGCATTCGGGGCTCTAAATGCGCTGCATTAGAGAGCGTGCGAAATTATGGAACGCCCCCACGTTTCGTCTCGTCAGCAGAGCCAATCCGTATAGTGGGGGAAGCGTTCCCCTCACGGCGAGATATCTTAGAAAAAGAATTCAGGGGAAACGCGATATAACGGAGAGTCCACTATAGCTGCATGGCGGGGAGTCAAAATCCACCTTCAATTTGTTACCTACCTTAAATCGGCGGTAAAATCATTAGTTGGTAACATTTTTGAAGGAACCTGTGAAAAATAAATAAAAATAATTGATTACAGTTTTTTTACCGACTGAGTCTGGTTCGCACCGCCTCGACGGCTTTGTCAGCTTACCGATCGTTATCCTATTTATTTATGGAACTGCGTAACGCGGTTTTACTTCCTCCCAATTGAAACGTTTACGTCTATACAATGTAGCACTACTATTGTGGGGACAAAAAAGAATGTAATTAATGTAAATCAGTTTAAAGCGGAAAACGATTCGTAAATATAATCGCTCTTGTTTTCGAGCTGTGAGTAAGTATCGAATGCGAATAATAAAATATATTGCAGACTGTAATTGCGACGAATGGTTTATCAACACTGGTCGTAATCAGGAGAAAAATGTATACATACATCGGGCATTCCACGTCAAATCGACAGCCCCAAACCCATCGATTTTGTTCATTTTTTTTTAGTACGGAGATGTCACCGACCCATAAGGGTCTCAGCATTTTTTTCAGATTTTTTTACACCACCTTTTTAAAATACAGATTTAAAGTTAAATTATTTTGATTTAAAGTACACTTCTCAAAGTTAATTGTCAGCGACCGATTTTTCGGTCAAAGCCTCCGATTTTTCAATTCGTACATAGAAAACTCTAAAAATGTCCAGTACGGCGAGTTTGTTGAAAAAAACTTCTTTCCACCCTCCAAAAGTATAGATTTTAATCTGAAATTTAACATCCCGAAAGGCAGGCCTAAGCAAAGAATCATAAGAGACGCCGCATTCGTCGTTTGTACCCAAAAAGAAACAAGTTGTCGAATTTTTATTGGGTACAAACGTTGAATGTGGCACCTCTTAGGATTTTTTGCTAGGGACCGCCTTTCGTGAGATTCAATTTGAGATCGAAATCTATACTTTAAAAGGGTGGGAGAAAAAAAAATGTCGTTTTGAGAAACACCCTAGTAAATATACTATGTGCACTCTCCCGTTGAGTGTCGACTTAAAATAATCAAAGCCTGGGCAGGAGCCTAAGGGGACTTAGAATCACCAAGCGCCCCCTCGATCCACTCACTCTGAGGGGACTTAGCATATTTCAGGCTGAGGGGCTAACCAAGGGAGACTTAGAATATTTCAGCCGTGATGATGTCAGCTTCACCGAACGGGGAATGCTCCGTGTATCTTGAAGCTAATCCTCTCCCTGACGATAAAGGGAAAACAGGTCAATTTCGTAAAAAGGAGCTGGCGAGACTTTCATAATATTATAGAGAGAAATATGTATAACGGCGGAAACGAGCGAAAAGGTAAAAGCGCCCGCCGCTTCCATTACTTCCAGCCGATGCTAATTGGCTTTATGAAGGAAAAGTTTGTGCTCGAAATAAGACGAGTACAGTTACTTTTTTGAACGAATGAATCTGGTGCTTTGAATTTAATTAAAATCAAGCGTACTTGAAGGAGCAACTTTGTAGCTCGTGAAAGCGCATAACTTTCGTAAGGGGAGTAAACAAAATCATATTTCCAAAGCTAATGAATTCCAAATTGTATTTTAAAAACTTGATAATTTCGCAACTGCAATAAAACGTCGGTCATGCTTCAAAGCCGAAAAAATAACACTTTTCTCTGCAAGAAAACGGTGGCGTTAGATGAAAAAAAGTTCACCAATGGAAACTGCGAGATGTCGGACATGCGCACTGGCGACTTACCGTTGAACGCCGAAGCGTTTGCCTAGAGCGTCTCCTCGATCCCGACCGTCGAAGTTCGACGATTCAGCATCGCTGTGTTCAAGGTCAATTCGGGTCGCGGGGGCTTCGCCGAGGCGTAAATCGCGTGACAATAGGTGTACAAACACTTTGATTTCCATAAAACACTTACCTGCGAAATAGCAGGTAAAAATATTGCAGTGCAACCATCCGAGTACCAGCTGCGAAGAACACTGCGCGTCCCTTTGACGACTGCCGCATGGCAATCGCCGGTACTTCTTCCTATGGATTTATGCCACAGGTCAACTTCCATCGCCGGTAGACTTCTTTGTAGCAATGACCAGTCTGAGACACTGCCGGCGCTCCACCTGGCGGCAGCGCAGCCGAACTATCCGCGACGGGCGTACCACTTTGTCAACGGGGTGAAAAGACGCGGGCGCCGAGCAATAATAAAAGTACATTTTGGTACAAATGCGAAAAAACCTTCTTCTGACGAGTGTGAGTTTGTGATTCGAGCCGAAGGCGGTTTTGCAATTACACGAGTTCAAAAAACGTTGTTCGCACTACCATCGAACAAAGTTTTATTCCACAAGGTGTAAAAAGTTTTATTCCACTACTATCGTAAATTACTATCGTTTTACGATCGCAACAATTTACCTCCGGTAATAAATAAACACTGCATAGCACGTCGTCGGCGCTACGAAAAGTAAACTAGTAGCATTATTATAGCGTAAGACACGAGCTGACGAATCTTCGCGTTGAATTTGGTCGAATTCGGTTCATTCGGGCTTCACCGGGGCGTAAAACATGTGACGATGGGTGTACAAAGAGTTTGTTTCGCATAAAATATTTACCCCCGAAACGACAGGCAAGTGTTGCAGTTCGACCATCGAAGTACCAGCTGCGAAAAACACTGCGCTTCTCTTTGACAACTGCAGCACGACTGGCCCGTAGCAGCGACGAGCCTGCGACACTAACAGCGCTCCACCTAGCGGCAGCTGGGACGAACTATCCGCTACGGACTCACCACCTTGCCAACGCGGTGAGGAGACGCGGGCGCCAAGCAATAATAAAGAATTTTGTTTTACTCTCGCGATTTACCTCCGGTAGTACATAAACGCTGCATAGGACGTCGTCGGTGCTACGAAAAATAAACAACTAGTGTTATTATAGTGTGAGACCCGAGCTGACACAACTAAAACGATAAATTACGTCGCGCCGCTCGTTTATTTTATACAGCATAGTCGATGCGACGATCGACGTCGGTACACAACGGCTGCGAAGTTGTATTTGACGTTTTCCTTTTTTGCTGATAATTCGAGAAAGGCATGGCCGGCATCGTGCCACTGTCCGGACGAACGGCTAGAAAACAATGGATACTTCACGGTAATTGTAGAATCTTGTCGAACGACCAATTGTTTCTTGATATAAAAAAAATGTATTTAAAAAAATTGATAAAATTACGGCGAACCTACGGTACATGAATTTTTCGGGTAGTCGAGAAATCTTGCCAATGATGTTAACTCTGCACGTCTCAAGTGCAAACTTTGACAGCTGTCAACAGTTCTATTTCCGTCTGACAGATTCTCACTTGGAATGTATTTTTTTTTTTTTTTTCGTTGCTATATAGGACAAACTATAAAATGATAACTCTCTTGATTCTAGATGGTCCAAGAGGGTCGCTGCGGAGGCTGCGCTCTCAATTGGCAGAGGATGGATGCCCCGAGTCTCAGGTCGTTCTTGCAAAACAGTTGTTGGAAGAGCGATGCGGTGAGGAACAACATTTTTAATTTTTTACTTTTATTACAAACAATTTTTGCCATAATCGTTTGTATTACTATTATTCGTATTATAAAGAATTTTTGTTATAATCATTTTTACTATCATTCCTACAACTCATGACTGGGGTCCAAACGCACCCCACACGAACGCAACAAAATTATCTTTTTGCAGATTTTTTTCTGGTTTTTGGTCTTCGAATGGGTTTTTCAGTAACTACAGTAGAACCCCTATTAACCAGGGTTGGATTAACCGGGGAGCGGATTAACCATGTTATTATTAGTATTTTTATTAGAATTATTCTTTATATGATTATTATTATTTGTATTATTAATTATTTCACGTATCCGCAGAGTTGGACGTGGACAAGGAGGAGAATGCCAAGCTTGGAGTGTACTGGCTGACGAAGGCTTCGGAGCAGGGCAATCTTGAGGCGACGGATATACTTAGAAAGTGTCTGTCAACTGGAAGGGGTATAACGGAGCACAATTATTACGATGTTAAGAGTTGTCTCGACATGTCCCAGGATGAGAAGCTCGCCAGGCGAGCAGCCAGAGAGATGTTCACAAGGTAAGAGGGCAGTTGTCCCCGAACTGGGTCAAAACAGAATGTTTTTGGTATTTAAAGAAAGAATAAAAATGATTTAATGTTGTTGCGTGTATAAAAAAAAATGAATTAATGTCATTTCGTATAGAAGAAAAAAAATTATTTAATGACATTTGGTATAGAAGAAAAATAATTATTTAATGTCATTGCGAAAATAAACAGAAAAAATGTTAAGCTAGTCCGAGCGGTATAATTTAAGTTGCCGGGTAAATTGTTGAAAAATTATTTGGATCCTTAATTTGTCAATAACATTTTGGAATTATTATTACATAAAAACAGTATGTTACAGCACCTCCCAAATGTTTGATTTTTCACATTTTTATCCCATCGACAAATGTTTGAATTTTTTCCTGAAACTCACGTTTGTCAGGACTGTACCGTTCGGACTACTTTAACGTAATTTCATATCGTCCCGAAAATTTTTATCGACCGTCTAATTAACATCACTTCTCCGCTCCGCAGTTTGTCTAACGGCGAGGATTTCGTGACGACGGAGCAGCTGCGAAGGCGCTCGAGGAAGATATCGGCTTATCGTACCGAGGCGGGTACGAGCGGCGGAGGCGGCGTCGAGCGTGGACCGAGCGATTACTACGACGGCTCGTCGACGCACAGCGGCGAGAGGCAGAAGTGCCTCGACCGAAGCAACGGAGAGAGTTTGACTGAGAATGGTAACGGCCGACACATGGAGCGGGACAGGATGGCCGAGAGGATGAGCCAGGGCGTCCTCGAGTACTCGGACTCGCTGGCCGGCGACCAGGGAGAGAAGATAACGGAGGCCGCGCTGGTTTCGGCCGCGACGAGTTACGCGCGCGGCCTCCTGCCGATAGTCTCGCACGCCCTGTGCATGGTCGACAGGCCGGAGATGCGACTGGACGCGATACCGCTGTTGCACAGGCCGTTCGTCCATCCGCTCGAGTCCCTGAAGAGACTTTACGCCTGGCTGATCGGCAGACTGGGCAAGAGACAAGTCTTCTCGTCGAACGTCCGGACGCTCCTCCTGCTGCTCGTCTACTCGCTCTTCGGCACCGAGAGCCTCGTTCTCTTCGTGCCAACCGCTCTCTACTACTTCTCTTTCATGGTGATGGTCATAGCGACCTTCCAGATGCTCCAGAGCAAACGCGAGTCGAACGAGTTTCGCGCTTGGTCGCGTCTGTTCCTGAGCTACTCCGGTGGAAACTTGAACGCGGCCGAGGCCGAGTATCAGTTCTGCAGGAACAACCTCAAGCCCTACGGTCACTTCTTCCTCGCCCTGCTCGCGAATCTCATGATTTATCCGATAATAGCGCACCAGTGGACGCCGCAGTCGGAACTGACCATCGTCGCTTTCGTTCTCACACTCGCGACCCTCGCCCACTTCGCCTGGAGGGAATCGTCGAGATTCCCGGATTTTCTCGCTCTCTTCAGCTTCGGCGTTCACGTTCTAGCCAAATATCCGTACGAGACCGACATCGTCGTCGCGCAGACTTGGAGGTTCCTCGACATACGCGTACCGACCTTCGCCTCGTACGTCGTCGGGAACGGCATCGAATTTTGTCTGAACTTCAGGGCGGTGTTCTATCTTCTCATACCCGGCATCCTCGCGAAGATGGCGGCTCGGGACAACTGGCGGGGCACTTACAAGACTCTCATACCACACTGCGTTTGCCTGAGCTGGTGGCAAATCGCCATTCTCAGCTCGCAGGGAGCCACCTGGTACGGGCTCATTAGAGGCGCCCTCGCTCTCGTCGGCATGGTGCTTTTCCTTCCGCTGGCCAGTCTCGCTTCGATCGTCCTGCCGATCGTCGCCGCTGCCAAATACCTCTCCGAGAGCGAGTTGGCTGTCAGGGTCGGGATCACCGCCTTGCTCGGCGGAATGCCATTCTTCGGATCTTGGTACATGAGAAGAGCCAGGAATTTCCGGTTCAATTGGATCATCACGTTTCTTCAGGTGACTCTAGAGCCTCGACGATACTTGGTGGCTCTTTTTATTTATTGATTTATTGATTTGTTTGCTTATGTATTTATTTATTAGTGTGCAAAGCGGGTAAGCCCTTTTTAGATTCAATATACTTTTTCATTGAAATTAAAGTAATTTTATAATATTACTTAATTAAAAATTTAAAGTACTTTCGTAGTAAATTTGAGGAGGGGTCTTGCTTTACAATCACTGTAAAAAAAATTTGGTTTGAAATTCAATTAACCGTATTGGAAGCTTTTTTACATAAACTGTTTCAAATTATAAAAATTAAAGTACTTTTATAGTAAAATTAAAGTAAATTATTTAAAACAAAGTATTTTCAATGTTTCTAATACACTGAACATTCCATTTTTCATCACAATTGTACATTAAATTTAATATACCAGTTTATGCATAAAAACTTCCGGTACCGATACATTAAATTTCATACGATTTTTGTTTACAATGTGCAGTTGAGTCTCGACCTTCGACGAACCTCAGTCTCTCTTCCGAAATTAATGTCTCTTTTATTTTTCTGTTTCAGCTAAGCCTCGGTCTGGTCGCAGGAACATTTCTCTCCTGGCCGATGATTCACGAGTACAAGCAGGACGACGCCAGTTACGGGATGGTCCCAACCCTCTCCTGGGAGCAGTACAGGAACTACTGCCATCAACCGGCGTGGGAGGAGACCTCGTCAAAGGCGCAGGTGCAGGTCCAGTGCGCTCAGCTCGAGGGTGCGCCTGTCTCCTGGGAGGGCTACGTGACGAACGTGCGCTTGAAGTCAGTCGGCAACAATCTCGGAGCCATGCTCGACAAGCTTCCGGATTTCGTGGGACAGCCGCTTAGTTGTCTGTGGGGCGAGCCGATCGAGAACAATTGCCACATGCTCGACGAGAGCGAGAGACCGTCCTGCCAATCCATCGCCGAGACTAACATGCGACGAAGGAAAACCAAGTGCCATCTTATCGGATGGAATCGTTACGAATTCGAGATATTCGTAAAGATGAAAAACGGCCTCTGGGGCAACACCGAGATCGTCCTCGTGGGCGACAATTCTTTCGCCAATTTCAGCCTCAACATTTATCCGGGCGACAAGATACGCTTCTCGGGAACGCTGTCGAACGCCGGCCTGGAGAGCGAGTCTCTCCTCGGCGGCTCGAGTCCGCACGTCCAGCTCGAGGAGATCGGCTGCCTCGCCTGCCACACCACCGATCTCAAGTCCTACAAGCGACAGAGATACAGGCTCAGTCTCGGCTCGATCGGCCGAGCGTTTTATCTCGGTACCAAGCTCGTGCTGAATTTCTTGTTCAATCCTCTGGTTATTTTTAAATGAGGACCGGGAAGGATTATATCCGGATCTACTGTAGTACCTAACGTCACCTCGTCGACGACCTCACAAGCCTCGTGTGTTATCGGATATTCAAGTTAATTTTTTTTTCTTTTTTTTCATTGGATTTGAAAAACCCGGCTGGTTTACGCTCGTGCTGAATTTCTTGTTTGATCCTCTGGTCATTTTTTAATTACGGGCGAGGATTCAATCCGGATCTACTGTAGCACCTAACGTCACCTCGTCGACGACCACAGAAGCCTCATGTGTTATCGAATATCCAAGTTAATTTTTTTTTCTTTTTTTTTCACCGGATTTGACAAACCTGGCCGAGTTACGCTCGTGCTGAATTTCCTGTTCAATCGGCTGGTTATTTTTTAATGACGGGCGGGGATTGAATCCGGGTCTACTGTAGCACCTAACGTTACCTCGTCGACGACCTCATAAGCCTCGTGTGTTATCGGATATCGAAGTTAATTTTTTTTTTTCTTTTTTTTTCATCGGATTTGAAAAACTTGGCTGGTTTACGCTCGTGCTGGATTTCTTGATGAATTCTCTGATTAGTTTTAAATGAGGACAGGCGAGGATTAAATGCGGATCTACTGTAGTACCCAACGTCACCTCGTGTGTTACCGAATTTTTTTTTTTTTCATCGGATTTGAAAAACCTGGCTGATTTACGTTCGTGCTGAATTTCGTGCTGAATTTCCTGTTCAATCCTCTGGTTATTTTAAAATGAGGACGGGCGAGGATTAAATCCGGATTTACTGTACTACCCAATGTCACCTCGTCGACAATCTCGCGGGTTGTTGAATATCCATTTTTTTTTATTTTTTTTTTTATCGAATTTAAAAAGTCTGGCCCAGTTACCGAATGATTTACCAAATGTCGAAGAACTTTCGCTGGAAGGAACCCTTCTTCCCGTTGGACGGGAAAACAACCCGTCGCGACTACACACATGCACCTGGCTGACACACACGCTTTTAACGTACGTTTACTTCCAAGTGACTGGCAACAGCTCTGGTAGCTACACAGCAGAGGTTCACGTGATTTATAGAGATGCGCCATCGCACCGTACGGGATTAGAGAGATTTAGTTACACCATATATTTTACTAAAGTTATATATATCTACGTTATGTAAAAACTTCTACTGCCAGTCGACGAAGGAAAATTATAACGTCACATATTTTTCTATTCTGATTATTTCTTTTTCTTTTTTTTGGGTTTAAATTGTCATACCTGGTCGCGTTATTATAGTTGCTGTGTAAACCGCTTATTAGTACTACCTTACGCGTGTCACTGTATAGATATATATATATATATATAATAAGCCCGAATCGAAACGCGTCGCGCTCGATAATTGAGTCACAAAAAAAAATACAGTGAATTCCTGAAAACTGAGAGTCTCATGGAAAATCTGCCGGGATACATTATTTGTATAGTAGTGTAGTAGAGAGGATGTGCCTTGATGTATTTCGTTCGACCAATATGACGACACTGATTGTTTGAGAAAAAAAAAGGACAAAAAATATCTATCGTTTATGATTTTGTAGAAATTGAAACTGACTCGTCGCCTTCCTTAAAGTTTTTCTCTATCACCGTAGCATCGTCGGGAGCAAGTAGGCGTAACGATACTGCAGAGTAGACGAAGTTGTAAAAATGTGCCAATTAACTCGTGTACAACCCTGTGTCTATTTTTATTCCATTCGCAATAAAGTTTATATGAATGGGAAAAAATAAAAAAAACAATTGAAAGCTCACTTTGAAGCGAACGGGCGAGACGAATACGCAAAATTTTCTTGAACAATTTCATTTATTATTCGCATTTGGCAACAGTTTTTATGAAAACTCTGTCCAGATATGAAAGTAGGCAGGTTTTTTATTATAGATAAAATTATCATACTCGATGGTCACAATAATCCATTTTTTTCTATTAGATACAAAACAGTCCGAAAGCCCCACGATAATTCACAAACGGATGAGTAGATTCTCAAAAGGGACAGCCGATTTATGTACAAATATAAAATCTATATATGCAGGGTTTCGGTGACGAGATCCTCGGGGCTTCGTTTTTTATTCCATTCGCGATAAAGTTTATATGCATGGAAAAAAAATGAAAAAGCTCACGTTGGATCGAACCGGACAGGCGAGACGAATACGCAAAATTTTCTTGAACAATTTTATTTATTATTCGCATTTGGCAACAGTTTCGATGAAAACTCTGTCCAGATATGAAAGTAGGCAGGTTTTTTTTATTGTAGATAAAATTATCATTCGCGACGGCCACAATAATCCATTTTTTCTCTATTGGATATAAAACAGTCCGAAAGCCCCACGATAATTCACAAACGGATGAGTAGATTCTCAAAAGGGACAGCCGATTTATGTACAAATATAAAATCTGTGTTTGAAGGGTTTCGGTGACGAAGCCCCGAGAGTTTCGCCGACGCTCCAGGGACTTGGAACACTATATCGTGTTATCGTTAACACATAGCTATGTATCTAGCTAATATGTACATAGAACAGTATCATTATGTATATGTATATAGAGCAGTGATGCATTTTCTTTTTTTTATATTCCATTCAAAATCATTTCAGCGCTAGTGTCGATGAATTTGTGGACGCAATTGGGGCGAGCAAATTTTTACCGAAGATACTCGAAGAGATCGACCGGCCGCATCACAGCTTCGCGTGTTCGCGGATGCGAGAATTTATATTGAGAAAAAAAAATTAGACGACGTTCGAGTGAGCAGGTGAAACGCGAACGGTCGTAATCCGCTCGCCCAATTTGGACTAGTACTCACAATCGTAGACATTATTATCATTATCGGAGGGAGGGACTGGCCAAAAAGGCGCGTGTACCGAGAACCACGTTTTTTTTTACCTATACCGTTATTCCTCCTTATTTGTACATCAACATTCGCAACAATAACGACGACAACCACGATCACAGGAACGATGAGATGTTGGACCTTATTGGTTATTTTTTTAATAAGAGTTAAAACTTTACCGGTTCGAACGAAACAGTCGATATTTTTTGTTGATGGTTCGATTAAAATTCGTCCATTTTCGTACGAATTAAAAATACCGCGATCTTACGATAAAATATGTTATTTTTTTTAAAGGTGCTGACAAATCGTGCATCAGCGTTCGTTTACCACCTTTGACTCGTTAACCGCGCTGAGAATGAGAGTGCCGAGATGATAGGTACAGAAATAATTTTTCGCGAGTCTGTCGCTCAACCGCGGCGATCGCTGCCCGTGATGTTTCGTTCGAGTTACATTGCAAACGAAGAGTTTTTTTTTTCTCGAAGCACGTCGAGAACTCTCAGTAAAAACGTTTTCGACTCTTCTCCTGATGTTTCTGGTAGAACATTATGCCGATTACAACGCACGCTATCAGCGCCAGCGACACGACCAGCATTATCAGGAATATCTTGATACCGCTCGCTGACGAGGGTTTCGGATCGTCCACGTGATCTACAATTTTTTATGGAAGGTTAATTTATTATTTTTTACGAACGGAGTTGGTTAACGAACACGCACATCAATGGACAACGAAGCCCTTCGTGGAACTCCGATAAATCATCGAATTCGACATTTCTATCGAAATTATCAAATTCGACATTTCCATCGAAATCATCGAATTCGATATTTTCGTCGAAATCATCAAATTCGACATTTTTGTCGAAATTATCGAATTCGACCGGCGAGTTCAATGCCACCCAATTGGAACGCATCATGATTTTTCTTACCTCTCGGCGATTCAAAGAACTCCGCCGACGGTATAATGTTGGAACGATCTTCCTCGCCCTTTGGCTGCAACGTGGAAAAAGCATTATTTCCGCTCGAGGGAAAATCTAATAACGTTAAGCACACGCAGGAATCCAACCGCACAACGGCCAACTTACATCGTCGGGGAGGTCCAGTTGAAACAAACGAACCGACAGAATGTCGTGAATATCGGACAGATCGCCGGTCGTCGCTGTAATTCCGAAGTAGTATCCGGTAGGGAGTTTTATGCCTTTCACGGAGAGGCACTCCTTCCACGCTGCTTTATTCGCGATATCGGTCGACACTGCGACAAGCGAATTTGCAAAAAAAATGTTTAAATCGTATATCGAAAAATGAAAAAAGTTAAAAAATAAAATGAAATTTTAGTTTTTTTGAACAATAGGGAAAACCCACCGGTCAGGACATCCGACTCGTATCTTATGGCGATGTGAGTGTCGTGCTCGAGATTTCTGAATTTTGCCTCGCAACCGGCCAATTGCGTGTGAGTTCCGTCACGGTCGTGATCGTAGTGAAGCGAACCGTTGTTCACCATCGCTGATATGTACGGATGCTGATGCTGGACAGACAAATTATTTAATGAGTGAGACAATAAGAGTAAGGAGTGTGTGTTTATTAATAATACATATGATGAGTTAACGATTTTTTCATATATTAAATTTAATTAAATTTATTTTAAGTTAATTTAATTTTTCATTCGATTCAAATATAAGTAAAGCTAAGAAAATCTTAGAAATTTGTAGTCGGTTTTTACCTCAAAACAAATAAATATTATTATTAATTAAATAAATAAATAGCGAAGTTGGGGTTAAGTGTGGTCGGGAAGTAACTTACGTTGTGAGGTCCGTTGTGATTGCTGTAAGTATCCAATATAACGGCCAGACCGTGGAAAAAGTCTTTGTTTCCGAATACGGGTCCAAGTTGCATTTTCTCCTTGGCATACCAGATGGCAAAACCGTCGCCGAAAAATTCTCTCCCCTTGCCGTGAACTTTGAAATGCACTTGCAGCTCCCAATTTCGCAATTGGCATGGCTGGAAAATGGACGAATACAATAGTGTGCTCCGCACCGTGAGGTAAGGATCGTCATCAAAAACACAGAATTTCAATACGTCCGTGCAGATCCAATCCAATTATCGACCGTTAATTTTTAAGACCATATGAAACATCTCCCTCCCCGTCTATCCCGGGTTTGGTCGGTATCAAAAACTGTAATTAACTTTTCTGCTCCGTTCTCGTATGTACGGTTAAAAGAAAAATCACATTGAAAGCAGATATCTTTTCGGTTTTTTATGAGACTTTTTTTTAACCGTACATACGTGAACTCGTGAGAAAAGTTGATCACAGTTTTTATTACCGACCGCGGTACTGCCTATGCCGTTAAGGTGATGTGGTATAACAAAAATTTGGTAACAAAAACTGTTCTGCATGCTGTTTTCAGACTGCTGAGAAAAAAGAAAATTGTCTTTCCCTGCGTCTGTTGATTCCCTAGGGAAAGACATTTTTCTTTTTTCTCGGCAGTCTCATACATGCAGTACAGGTGAAACATGTACCACGTGACATATGAGTGCAAGAGATATAGTTGTATTTTTCGAATCAATGCCATGTAAAAATGGTGGATATTTGGGGGTAAAAACGAAGTATCATCGAACGCGGTATTGAATTCTACATCCGCTAATAGTTTGCTTTTTCGCGAAATATCTACCATCTTCTCATGCCATTCGTTACAGTTTTCAATACCAACTGAGTCTGCTTCACCCTGCCTTAAGGCGAAGGTGAACCAACTCAGTCGGTATTGAAAACTGTAATGAATTTTTTTTTAAATCACGATTTTATTTTTCGAAAAAACGCAAATTCGAGCCGGTTTTTCAGCACGGTAATTTCACATCCAGTAAAAACTTATATATTTCCCAAAATAAAAAAAGAGCACCATTGAAAAAAATGCATTGGAAAATTGCAGACCTCTCTCTCGCGCTTATTTAAAAAATGTAATTGTTTTAACGAAAAAAAAAAAAAAAATACAAATTCGAGCCGGTATCGGGCCTATGCACAGTAATTCCGCATCCAACGCGAATATCTATTTCTCCAAAAAAAAAAAAAAAAAAAAAAAAAGACCACTATTGAAAAAAGTTCATGGTAAAATTGCACCCATCTCTCTAGCACTCAAAGCCGTTTCACTTCATCTCCAGTCACCCAAGGACATATATTCTCAGACCATGAAAATCAATTCCTCTACAGATTCGAGCACTCTCGAATTTTCTTCCTCGATTTATCTTCAATTTTTATTTTATTTTTTCAGCTGTGCGTCAAGCAGGCACGAGTCACCGGAGACCTGCACGGAAATGCCGGATATCTCCGAAGTTTTACCGGCGATACTCGTACTAACCACTGCGTTCCATAGAGCGCCTTGTTTACTCTGCAGATCGGGCGTCAGTCTGATATAATTGTTGGTGACTATCGTGTTGCCCATAAAATCCCAGAAGGGTATAGTCATGCCCAATCCTGTTGAAAAAAGAAAACAATGCGCCATATACACCCTCGGTCATAGTCCGTATAAAAATCGTCGAAACAGTCGACGGGTCTCGAGTAACCTCAAATGCCGAGCCGAGTCGGCAACCACGTAAAAATAGATCCAAAAAAGAAAATAAAGAAAAAATAAAAGCTAAAAGATATATAAAGGTAAATCTGATCACTAACCTTGATAGGGTCGAACGAGAGAATGTTCTCTCTTCATATAGTCTTTGGTATTCCATTCTGCGCCAACGGCGCCGAGAATACCAATTGTCAGGAAGTACGCGTAGAACAGAAAGCCCATTGTCTTTTCATCAATCACAGTATCGAAATTTTATCGCACCAATCTTACAGGGACGAACGAACGTGTGGAACGACGAGGAACCGCGCGATCGCTCGTTTTTTTTTTATTAGACGCAATTTATCGGAGTCACGTATTATTATGATGGAAAAAGGTATATTAGCGAGGTTTTGAGTCGGACACGCTAGGACACGCTACAAATGCTATTCACCTATGTACTGCGACCAACCGATCGTCGCCACCAACGCCGCGAGTATTTTTTTGACGCGTGTATAGACCGGTGGCGCCGCCTCTGAGTCGACTGGCGCACCGTCTCTGCTGTACTGAGCGTCGTGTAGATTGTTGGGCGTGAATATCGACGGTGAGACGAAAGTTCTGGAAACACTGAGTGGTCGACTTACGGTAGGGAAAATGCTGAGCTTAGATGGTAAATAGGGCGGCTGTAAGTAAATCTCAGTGGGCAGAAATGTGTAGTGTTAGAGAAGAGAATAATGGTTTCTCGATGAGAAAATTATGAGGCATATTATCACGATTATATCGATGGGTTAATAACTTAAGGTCATACAGGCTGGGTATAAGTAAATCCTATGTGTTTCTGGCATTGGACCATCGTTATATCGACTGTTGGCATGCCCATTAACAAAGATTTGTCATTCCTAATGTTTTCGTCCTTTCTACCGAAAATCGATGAGAACCCAGTTGCAAAATAGGATTGTATTTGACGATTTTTCCTAAGATTTCTTGTAATAAGTATCCCTCTATAAAAAAAAAGATTTCGCCGCTGTGTCAAGATTGGGCGGACGGTCAATAATAGGGTGAGATGGTCAGTAATAAGGACGTGAAGTTGGCTAATAATAAAACCGTGAAATAAAGGGACTTAGAATAATAAGGGTTTAAGTCTACAAAGGGGTGAGAGCGCGACACCAGCTCCACTGGTATTATTAATAATATATATATATATATATATATATATATATATATATATATATATATATTTATTATCATGGAATACGTGATAATAAGGTTAAGCAGAGTTTAATTATATGGTATGTAATTAGAGGTAAGGTGGAGATGCGAGACGTTTTTGGTAAAAGGCGAAGGAAGCCGCACATGGAAGTAGATACTTGATCTAGTTATAACGGGGAAATATGTACAGGAGGAGCTACGCAAAACCCTCACGGGCATACAGGAAATGAACACTATTACGACTATATTTATTATCCTATAAATAATAAATATATAATTTTTCGGCTGAAATGCCTTCGTTGTTGAAAAGAAGGTTTTTCTAATTTTTTGTTTTTTTTTTTGTTTCATGTAATAATGTGATTCTCATTTTCTGCCGTGGCTTAACAAGCGACATGTAGATTGTCCAGGGCACTTTTGCGCACCCAATAGGATCTTCCCATCGGATAATCCGTCCGGATTACAGCCCGGGAGAGATTCGTACGATCCCGATGCTTCGATTAAGGGGGGAAAAAAGAGAGAAGAAAATAATCGTTTTCCGATGAGAAAATTATGAGGGAGCACAATTATATCGATGGCTTAATGACATAACGCCATGCAGACTGTGTGTAAGTACAGCCTATACACCTTTCTGACATTGAACCATCGATATATCGACTATCGGAATATCCATTAACAAATATTTGTCATTCATAATAAATCGATGAAAACCCAGATAGCAAAATAGAATTCTATTTGACAATTGTTGCTAAGATATAAATATTTTATTTCTCCGCTAAAATGCCTTTATTGCTAAAAACAATTTTCATTCCATTTCCTTAAAAAAAAAAAAAGTAAAACAGTTTAAGTTCCCGACCAATTTTCTGCTGTGGCTTAAAAAACGTAGTTTAACAAATCAACCAATCCGAAGGACATGTAGATTTTCCAGGGTAGTTTTGATCCCCTGATAGGATCTTCCCATCGGGTAATCCGTCCGGAATTTGTACGATCCGGACGCTTGGAATATTAAAAAAAAAAAGCACTCCATCGTATCGGATAAGCATTCGTAATGGAGTTAATCGTACCGGGAAGCCTCGGTGAGCCGCGGGGCATCGTACGGCGTTATTGGAAACTATATTAGTGTGGTAAGTTATAGGCGGTTCGGTAGCCGGGAAGCACATTGCACGCCGGCGTAGGAGGGGCCAAGATTTTCGTTTGTACGCACGCGTCGCCGGAAGAGTGGATTGATCAATAATAGGTACAAGACAGGGAGACGAGCTCGAGGTTTCGTTCCCGGCAGTAAACGATTTCACCTTCGCGAGTGCGTGTCACCCGAGGGACATTGCAGTATAAAATCATAGTCGTCGCAAAGTGTCGGCATTATTGTAAAACAAAAAATCGTCTCGGGCAAATCACCGGAAACGACGAAAGCAAAAAAAAAAAAAAATATTGCCGACCGAGCAGGAAACATCGAGATCTCTGAAAATCTAGGGAGAAGGGCGTTTGGTCCGACTCTCCTTTAAACGAGATCGCGAGATCTCGCGTTATCTCGGTTGCTTACAAGGTGGTAATCTACACGAATTTTATCTCTTTGAATAATTAATAGCAATTATTTGTCAAGGGCGTCATAGATAAAATGCTTTAATTTTTTTTATACTATGACGAAAACTTAAATAACTCTCGTAAGAAAAAACGATAGGTCGGAACATGAAATAAAGGTTGGGCGAAAATGTTTATTTCGTGGTACGGGCCGATGGTTTAACATTTAAAGATGTATTGAGGCTACGGTTGAACGAAATCCGTACGAGCAACGAAAAGTTAGCTCGGTTTTCTTCTTGTGGTTTGAAACGTCGTTTATTATTATTACACAGTTCAGTGTCCGAACGATCGCTCATATGTTTATACGCGAAGAAAGTACAGGAGGGGGTCGAGCGGTCGAGTGTGTACGCGTGCTGAGACTGTCGGTCGTAACACCGGGTAGAGACACCGGGAAGGTACACGACTCGACTCGCTTCGCCTATACCGTAGTACGCAGCGTATAGGATATAAGCGCACGAGGACTTTTTACACGTCGCATGGTGTAGGCCTACTGGGGATCCCGCCATGTAAAACAATGGGAACGCGTTCCGTGCGCAGTACCCCTTGGGTGACGCGGAAAGCTGCTATCATTTATCTCCAAACTCGACATATATATGTATATATGTTCCCTGGAATATATATATATATATATGTGTATATTTTTTGTATTAATATATTTTTCATATTAATATATTTTTCATATTAATATAGTTTTCATATTAATATATTTTTCATATTAATATATTTTTTATATACCATATCATAAACATAATATAATATAATGAATAATTTGATATAAAAGCTGCAAAGTAATTTGCAGATAGCTTCCGCATTTATTACAATTTTGCGCATAGCTTTCTCGATGAGAAAGTTCGCTGATCGATTTTTGATTTCCTCGTAGAGGAAGCTATGGGCAGACATTGGCAAATGGCTTCTTCATTTGTTACATTTGTTAAAATCGCGTACAATATCGAACCGGGTCTCAATCTTCGTGAAAATTGCACCGAGTGAAACGGCTTGACCACTCTACGAGTGTGCCAAGTTTCAACTCGCTGTCTCAAGCCGTTTCAGCGTTATAGTCGTTTTAAACTATGCAAGTCTGTCACACGTACACACACATTCATTCGGACGCTAACTAAAAATCGGATTTCTCGACATTTTACACTATTTTAAGTACTTCTAAGTAATATACTTAAGTACTTTTCACTTTTTTTTCGAAAAAATGAGTAAAGAAATAGAGGGTGACGCCAGCCCACTTCGTCTCAAACAAAAAAATGTGTTATATATGACAGAAGATTTTTAAATTGTACCGATCAATATAAATTCATTCTTTTAATCAGAAATTATTGTAAAAAAAAATGAATGTAATACAAAATCTGAGTGCTTTTGAGAGTCAGTTCAGTAATATAAAAAATCGCTGGCCCAATCCAAGACGTAAAGGCTTCGACCCAGGTCGAAATGGTAAGGAATGCCCCATGTATATTTATACATGTACGTATATATATATATATTTTTCCGACTTCGAAAATAAAATATTTTCGAAGCGATTCATAGAAGTAGTTGCTGTGAGAGAAATGAGATTTTTTGTTTCAGGGTATTAGTGGTGTTATTGGTCATTGGAGACGAACGACCGCGAGACGTGATGTCTCCGCGTACCGGAATGGTAGTACGAATATGTATATATATATATATATATATACACCGAACGCAACGATCAGATTGTCATCTTCCCGTCCGCGTCTCTCCAGTACCACAATATAATAAAATGTGGGCTAATAGTTCCGAGAGCACCGAGAGCCGGCGGCTTAAATGCACATCCAAGTAGAACTGATTCACCGCACTAAGGTTCGCGTCCCAGTTCCCGACAATTCGATATATATATATCTATAGATATATATATATACATTCACCTTCAACCAAAGGAAACTGGTTCGCTTCACAATTTCCGTGAAGAATTTTGGAATACGCGTTGTCATTCGTATTACCGAGTTTATTCATTTTTTATTTTCGTTTCATATTTGACCTTGAAAACATTCATCTACGAATATCTTCTACATTATCGTCAGCAACGGCGCGCTCCCAAAAAAAACTTTCCGGTCCAGTAATTCGATGTATCTCTTCGCTCATCATCAGTTTCTCAAAAAAAGATATATCAGTTTCACAAAAAAAAAATATTTCGTTATTTGAAGAAAAATAATGTTTTCGAAAACTAAACATATTTTCGAAAACTAAAAATGTTTTCGAAAACTAAAAACGTTTTCGAAAACTGAAAATGTTTTCGAAAACTAAAAACGTTTTCGAAAACTGAAAATGTTTTCGAAAACTAAAAACGTTTTCGAAAACTAAAAACGTTTTCGAAAAATAAAAAGAAAATTTCGTTTACGACGCGGCCAGAGTTTCTCACGAACGACTCCCAAGCTTTGTGCTCGCGCGGCATCCAGTCGCATCACGAACGACCCGACAGCAAACGTCTCCCGACATTTCCGCCTTATCTTTCCCAACATAAATCTCAGATCAAAGAAACAATACGCTACACAAAAAAAAAAGAAGAATTATTTCACTCAGTTTCCGAGTTACGGATACATCCCTCCCGTGCCGAGCCGCTGACCGCGCACGCGCACTCGCACGCCGCGTCCCGGCCTGTGCATAATAGTTATCAAGTCCGCGATACCCATCGGACAGATGAGTTACGAGATAGCGCGAGGAAAGATACATTGACCCATATAATATAGTTAAGAGATATATAGCTTAGGTACGACGAGAAGTAGGAGTGAGGTGGACGATGTGAAGAAGGGGTTTATACGAGCTGCACCTGCGGTAGTACATCACAGTCTCGAGATGTTCAAGTATACGCACGCTGTCCGCTATTGCCGTACGTAGCGTGCGTAGAGGGCATTCGTAATGCCATGGATGCGTCCTCTGTCCCCCCCCCCCCCCTCCGCCCTCCCCTCCCCGCCGTGCCACTGTAGGTCGTTCGCCGATTGGTGCGCGAACCCGAAGAGATTTTTAGGCCACCGGGCCTCACCGAGCGGATTCCATCCGCGGTTAAACGAAACGAAACGAAATAAATAATGAAGGAAATAAATAAAGCGCAAGAGGAAGCGTTAGGGCGGTTGAGATGAGAGACGACGAGAGAAGCGCTGGAAGGAAGAGAAGGAGGATGTGAGGAGCGAGGATCGCGCGGCGACGACGGAGGCGCGCCCGTTGAGAAATGAACGGACGGGCGGGCAAGGGTGGGGGAAAGCTGAGCCGCTACGGCTCTCCCTTCCGACGCGGCGCGCCAGTGCGCATGCGCGGCGCAGCGCCCCGCGCGGACCGCCGACGAGTCGCGCCGGTCTCAGCCCAGAGAGCCGCAGATTCGCTTGCCGATGCGAGAGAGAGGCCGCCGCTGCTGCTGCCTCCCGGCGACGATAATTGCAAGAAGAAATCGAGCCCGAATGCACCGAGAATCGCCGAGAGAGTCTCCGGGGGCGCGCGCGGGAGACACGACCCAGTTGTTGTTGGTATGCGCGCGAGTCTGCGAACCGCGCGCGATCCGAGCTGGCCCACGATCGTGCGATCTTCTCCTCCCCTACCCCTCCTCTGCCCCCCCCCCCCCGCCCGAACTCGCAGCGGACTTTGAATAACCTGCGTATCTTTTTAAGGAGGCTGGAGCCCTTTACGCCAGTCAAATGAGGACTACATTTTTTAAAGTGTTTGGACAAAATTTTACGCATCTATTCATTATAGTGGATGGTTATTTTTTTGTACTAGAGCAGATGGTCTTAAGTTAGAAAAAAGATTCGTTGCAACAGATTTGCAAAAATATTAAGGGATTTGTACTAATTTTTTATTTCTCTCTGATATATTGTTTAATTTTTGTGTAAATGGAGGGGATGTTTGGATTCTTGAACACTCCTACGCTTACTCGAAAGCAGACTATGAGTCTTTGAATTTCTTTGTACCATCTGTCTTGCATGCTTTCTCTGTTATCCGCTAATTATTGTATGTATTCTTTTTTCTTTTCGCCTTGTATCATCTGGCGTCTGGTCATTCTCACTGCTTCAAATCGCTTGATGGAGTTTCCCATCAACTTGCAATTGGGCTCAGCCCGTTTTCACTAAGATAAATAAATAAATAAATAATAGATGGGTAAAAGTTTGTGTGAACGACGTAAAAAATTTAGCACCCATCTGATTCATGTGAAACGCTCCAAGCTCCTCAAGATAGTCCTTACGAACAGTGTTCACTTCGCATAAGGTTCAGAGAAATGGGAGGGAATTGCCAACACTTCTCGACGGTATAAAAATCTGAAGAAATCAAGTGTATTAAAGATGCTGAAAAGATTAATTTTGCATAATAATAATTCCAAAATGTTATTAACAAATTGATAAAAAAAAAATTATTCACCAAATCCCCCGGCAACTTACCTCTTTGTTCATATAAAAACAATTTGTTAATCTTTTTGTATACGTATGAATTTTTTCAGAATTTTATGTAAGTTTGAAAATTACGGTTTTTTTATATTAACTAAAAAAGCAATTAAAAAAAAATATACGAAGTTCTGAAAAAATTCATACGTATTCAGACAAATTAGTTAGGACAAAAGTTAGGTTGCCGGGTGATTGGTTGCGAAATGTTTTTTCCGTTAATTTGTTAATAACATTTTGGAATTATTATTATGCAAAATCAATCTTTTCAGAACCTTCCATGAGGTTGATTTTTTTTAGATTTTTGTTCCATCGAGAACTGTTCGCAATTCGTTTCTCAATTCTCTCGGAACTCACGTGGGGTCAGACTGTCCGCAAGTACTACCTTAAGTACGAGTCGGTCGGACGGAGCTGCATTGCAGCACTGGAGTAGGGAATAAATAATGTGCCGTTGCCGGGAGATGCTGCGGAGATTTAGCGGCGAAATCGGTAGGACGGCGTGAGGAGAGAAACGGAATTATTTGGTAAATGGGCAAAGGAACGACGAAAGAAAAGGTAAAACGAGCTGGGACGTTGTCACTCGGTCGAGCGGTCGGTAAACGGTCCATGCCGATGCTAAAATTGAGTCATCGTCGTGGTTTCTCACTAGGTTCTCTGTATACGCATTTACGATGCTCTGTTCGGAAAAGTACGAGATATTTTTCTTGTTCTGTCTTCGAAGCGTTGATGTTATGTGCGAGCGTTGATTCACTGTTTTACACTCGTAGGTGAACCTTACCTATCTGTACTCGCACTCGACGCCTTTGCATCCTCGTACCAAATTCACTTTCATTCTCCGCACGTTTATCACGACTATGGTTCGTGCATAATTTACCTAGCTACGAATAGGATCCGAGAAAAAATTTCATTCAAGCGAATTTTTTCACGCTAGCTCACGTTCGAGGATGCGGACCGGTAGCCACGAAGATCCCGAGTTCCCGAAGTTAAATTTAAAACATTGACTATTAACCACACCTGCTGTGTGTGAAATTTCAGCTTCATCGGTCGAGGCTTTCTCGAGCTATAGCGGTTTGAATTTTTCGCGGCTGAGTCACGCACACATACACACTCATACATACATATATACATACACACGTAGATTCATACATACACATTAGGGTGATTAAAAAAAGGCATTTTTTTTCCTCACGCCTTTTTACAGTACATATTTCGGTCGCAAATTGAACCTCGCGAAAGGCAAGCAAGAAATCCTAAGAGCCGCATTCGATGTTTGCACCCAAAAAATGCGACACCTCTCAAACTTAATTGTGAGCGACCGCCTTTAGCCGGATTTTTGTATCCAACAAAATGTACAGTTCTACGGGGTGGGACCTTAACTTTTTGTCATTTAAAAAAATAAATACAAATTACTTCGATTTTTAAATTCTTATGTAGAAACCTCTAAAAATGTCCAATAGGGTGAATTTGTTGAACAAAAATTCTTTCCACCCTTCAAAAGTATGCGGCAGGCCTAAGCAAAAAAATCTTAAGAGATGCCCTATTCGTCGTTTGTACCCACAAAGAAAGAAGTAGTCGAATTTTTTGGGTACAAACGTCGAATGCGGCACCTCTTAGGATTTTTTGCTAGGAACCGCCTTTCGCGAGATTCAATTTGAAATCGAAATTTGTACTTTAAAAGTGTGGGAGGAAAATTACAAAAAAAATCCTTCATGATAAACACCCTAATACACATACATCAGGACATTTTTTCTGCATGTGATTTTTCAATGTTTTGGAATATTCTGAACACGTTTTCATTAAAAATCTCGAATTTTTTTGTTCAACCAAAACAAAGCTTCCTTTATGAGCAATCAAAAGAGTATGGACTTCGGGAGAAATGGATAGCCGTGGGGAGCATAGTCGCGCAGCGCCGTACGGCTGAATAACTGACTTTGCGAGCTGTACGACACTGCCTGCGCAGGAGCGCGCCGTTCGTGTCTTGCGCATACGCCCATGCACACGCGTACAGCACGGTAGGATAAGTATCATCCTCGGGAATTGACTTCCTACAACGCAAACGCATAACAAGACAGCGTATAAGCAGCGATTCCTCGACTCGTAACCCTAAGTGGCAACGATTTGCGAATTATTGCTAATCGGCCTTTGCGAGAACTTTTGTTTCTTTTGTTTCTTTTTCTTTCTGTTTCTTTCTTCGTTCTCCGATGCGAATGCATTCAGTGGCCGGCCGCATACGGCAGCGCTCGGAAGACAGCTCGATGCTTATTTATGAAATTGGCTCGATACACGCGAGATTCGTGAGTACACTGCCGTCGGACACCTGGCCAAGTTTCGGAACATCGGGCACGATATTTTTGCGGGTTAAACGAACCCTGCCGGAGGACGAAGAGCGTTCATAACCTCACTTCGATCCTCTCGCTCGCGCATGCGCCTTCCCGAGACTAATTCGTTTTCCGTTGCCGTTCCTCCAGCTCGGCACCTGTGGATTTCTCCATAGGTGTTTCTTTTTCTGCGAATGACGGTTCACAGGCCACGTTAAGGATATCCTTACCAAAAGTCGTTTCAGTTCGACCTTCATCAAACTTATGTGGTCTACAGAAAAAAAATACACGCTTTATTTGATAGCATTATTTAAGATTTTTTACGGTCTAGTTTTTTTGCAACATGATTTTAAAATTACGTGTTTTAACATGGGAAGGATCGGATCTGACCTCAAGAAAGATACAATGTAGCGTTTTCCTCCGCCAATTTCTGTTCAATTGATATAAAAAACTAACCGACTGAAGAGCATACTTTATTACACTTTACAGACAGTGTCCAAATTTGAAAACGATTTACGGTCTCGTTTTCAACTGCCGTTAAAAAAACGAAGCGTCCATCTCTTTCACACTTGCTTTGTATCACTTCTCTCTTGCACAGTGACTACCGCATTCAGAGGAGCCCCCCCCCCCCCCTCCCAAATCGCGTTTCTGGTAAGGTATCCTTAAGGGCATGTGGCACAGACTCAGTCGGTAACAAATCGCCTTCCCTATTTTCTCCAAAACGATTGATCCGACGAGCAAAAGCAAATTAGGTTTTCATACTTATATCTATTGCCTACAAGAACCTAATTTGATTTTGGTCGAAGAATCAACCATTACGGAGAAAATATGGAAAGCGATTTGTTACCATCGGAGCATTGTTACGTGTGTGTCACATCCCCTTAAGGTAGTACTAGCGCAATGACTGACGCCGCCTAAGTTTGAGAGGAATAAAAGAGAATTACAAACACTTCTCGATCGGATAAAAATCTGAAAAAAATCAAGCATATGGAAGATGCTGATAAGATTGTTCGTCCATAATAATGATCCCAAAATGTTATTCGTTTCCTTTATGTTAAAATTTGTTTAAAATCGTAATTTTCAAGTATTAGATAAAATTCTGAAAAAATTAATACGTATTCAGAAAAATTAACAAATCATTTTCGTAATAAAAAAAAAATTGGTTGCCGGGTAATTTGTTGCGCAATTTTTTTTTTCAGTACTTTGTTATGAACATTCTGAAATTATTATTATGCACAAACAATCTTTTCAGCACCTTTTATATGCTAGAATTTTTTCAGATTTTTTTCTCATCGAGAAGTGTTTGTAATCTTTGTCTTTTTTCTCTCGAACTTAGGCGGCGTCAGTCATTGTGCTAGTACTACCTTAAGAGCATGCGAAACACTATGGAGCGCGAGAGACACAGAATCAGTGGCGTTCTCGGCGGAGCGAGGGAGACACGCTCAGAACGTGTTTCACATGCTCTTAAAATGTAAGTTCATCCCAGATAGACAAGCGTCATGAAAAGTAGCAATCATTGCGCCAACTGCTACTTTTCGTGCCGCGTGTCTATTTGGGATGTCTGCGAAAGACATACATTTGGCGCTTTCCATTCAGCCGTGAAAATGATTACGTTAAAAGACGGATTGATTTGATTGGACCCTTCTGTGAGATACTAGAATCATCTGACGAAATGAACCGATCAAGTCAAACCGTCATTATAAGGCAATCATTTCCACGGCTGGATGGAAAGCTCCAATTATCGTCGATTTTCAAGAAAATTTATAAGGCTTCTTCTTTTTCTTCCTCAATGTCTATTGGAACTTAAGCACCACTTAAGCACCACTTAAGCACCAGGTACAGAACGGAATCGGCCAATATTTTTAATAGTTTTTGTATTCGTGACTGGCGAGACTACTTTTAGAGTGTACAATCCTTCTTCGCTTTTATAGAGTATTTGGTGACAAGTTGAGACGCTTGTCACAGATGGCGCCGTTTCCAGGCGATCGTTCGTAATGAATGAGATTTTTATTAATTAGCCGGAACTAATTCATTTAGGAGAAGAGAACTCGGTTAATTCGCAGTGTCACTCTGCGTAGATCTCGAGTAAAGCATCCACCTTCCACATTCCAGCTTGACGCACTACTAGCTGCAACAACTCCTTTCGTCTTTGGCAATCTATCCATGGCAAACAATTCCAGAGATAGGAAAATCAGCTCCATCATGCAACATTTTCAAAACTCACCTTTTCGATTACTTGCGTCACCAAGAGTTATCTAACGCGGAAGTACACGCTTAAGATCGGTCAAAAGCCACATTGCTAAGAGTGCGGATTGACACCATACTTTAGCACTCTCCGCATCCAACACGTCCTTCTTAAACTTAAACTTAAACTTAAACTTAAACTTAAACTTAAACTTATTAGCTACTTACCACAAAATTAAACATAAGATTAATATTAAGTGTATAATTATAATATTTCATTCTACTTTTATTCATGTATCCCAACGATGTTACTATTATTCTTCCATAACTATTATATTCTCACTGTAATTATTCATATAGACTCATAGTCTAAGTAGGACATAATAAAGATACCAATACCAATACCAATTTTTCAGGTAGGATCAGCATCAATCATAAAAGACATCAGTAGAAAAATGTCTACATATGCCTTGGCCGAGAATCGAACCCTGGCCTACAAATCATTGCATTCGTCGACAGCCCCGTCGGCTCTCGGATATCCTTGGTCGGCGGCGATTACGGCTCGCAAGTCGCGCTACGATTCGATTCGGCCACGCTCACCCTAAAATGTATAAGTCAACAATCCAAAAAGTTATTGAACGTAGTCGTATGGTTTCCGCCATCCCTGAGCGTTAGACTCGAACCAACCACAACCAAAAATAACGTTTCCAGTTGCCTAGACCTGCGTCCAGCCCTGGAAGTAGACACAACATGGTTTATTTTTTTTTTCGTTTGCACCCATGTCTTTGTCGCAGGATAACTTTGCCGGGAGTTGCCGGTTTGCAGAACGGTATGTCGATGGTCGTTTCCGGAAGAAGAATGCTTTTCCATCGGAACGACGCGTCTCCGATAAAAACTCCCCAGGGCCAAACTTTCCTACTGTAACGATAAACGCAGCGACGTCAAAAAAAATTTTTACAAAACAATGTACCAGAAGGATTTTTCGCAACTTCCTTCGGGCACGTCCACTTTAACGGCGAGGTGACCTTCCCGAAGCCGGCTCGAGCGGGAATGGGCGAGCTGAGATAAACAAAGGAAAATAAGAGGCGTACGGGCGAGCGCGTCGTCGACCAGCCCTGAAATCCCAACTACAGCTTATATCACCAAAAGTCATTTGCATTCACGGCAAAACCTTCGCGAACAAATTTTTTTTTTTTTTACTTATGTATTATTTCAAATTTCGGATGAAGTTTCAAGTTTTCGCAACAGAAAAAAAACTTCAAAGAAGCACACTTTTCGTCGACGTTCTTCGAGTCTCGTGTGCTGGTGTACGAAAAAAAATCAAGTCGGATGACGATGTGTGTGTGTGTGTGCGCGCGCGCGGGGTGAAGCCGGACGTCGGCGATTCAGAACGGAACGAACTAACGAACGCGGCTCGTTCGTCGTTCCATCTCGTTTCCTACTTTTGACTCTCACGGTCGCATCTCATCGCGGCAATCGTCGCCGATCGAGGATATCCGAGAGCCGACGGGGCTGTCGACGAATGCAACGATTTGACAAGTATAATAATCTTCGCGCTCGACGCGTACGCGACGTCTGCATATGTGCGTATATGCGCGAGGCGAAACGGAGAAGAAAGAGAGTGAGCCGAGTGGTAGCTACTTAGCGCGTTGTTTCTTGGAAAACATTAACCCAGTGAGACGGGGGAATCTCTCATTTCCCCATTGCCGACGGGTGACGACCGTTAGCCAGGGAGATAGCCGAATGGCTCACCAGAGCGAACGAACCGCGAAACGAGCCTAAAGGCAAGAAACGCGTATTATGCTGCGGTATAATGTACCGGGCAAGTACGAGGCCGCAAGGAAAATCCGGTAAAAAAGAAAATATATATATATAAATGACAACGATACGAATCCATGCCGGAGACAAGTTAATTGAACAGAAATAAAATACTTTCGCCTTTGATCGGATTTATCATCACTTACCAGATAAGCTCTTGGTCTCAGGCTGGAGCATTATGATTATTATAATTATTATGATTATTATAATTATTATGATTATTATAATTATTATGATTATTATGATTATTATAATTATTATGATTATTATGATTATTATGATTATTATGATTATTATGATTATTATGATTATTATGATTATTATGATTATTATGATTATTATGATTATTATGATTATTATGATTATTATGATTATTATGATTATTATGATTATATTAAAATAGTATGTAATAGCTGGAGAACGAGCCTCACAGTAATTTACGATACTAGTGCGATAAAACTTTTTCTGACGGGTGTGACTTTGCAGCATGAGCCGAAGGCAAATTTTACTTCACGAGGTGTGAGAGGAGTTTTGTGCACGCGAAGCGTGCGGAAAACTAACATTTTCGCACCGAGCGTAATAAAGGTAAGAAACGCATATTACGTGGGTACGTACGTGGTGGTAAGAAAAACAATATCCTGTAAAAAAAAAAAACATTATATATAAACGACAACGATACGAATCCTTGCCAGAGACAAGTTAATTAAACGGAAACAAAAAACTGTCGCGTTTGATCAGATTCATCAGTTACTAGTGTAACAGTTCTCGTCTTGAGGCTAAATTATTATTATTATTATCATTATTAAAATAATATGTAACGAATAGTTCCAGGGTCTGCGAAGCAGGGACATCCAAAAACATTGGTTCTACTTTCTAGGAAAGAAAATCGTGTCCGACATACGGAAATCGCGTTAACAGTGTGTTAACATTGTTTTCGCGAGATTTCCTACAGGTGGCTGCTGCGGAGAGTCTCTGCGTACGCGATGCGAAGACAAGAAGATAGTGGGGCAACACGAGCGAGGATAAAACGAATGACCCAATTGGATCCGCGCGAGTCACGAGTACGAGGCTAAGTACCCGAGCGGCGAATAATCCCCCCCCCCCTCTCGTCAGGAGAGTTGGCCCGAAAACGCTTGGCCGAAAGATTCATCCGTCCCCGGTAGAGCGGTCGAGAGTCGGGCGCTCTCGAAGCACACCCGAGTCAAACAACAATTTCGTTCCGAGTATTTCGTCGCCGGAATACTCGCGTGTTGTAATCGCGAGACCGTGACGCCTACCTCGGCTCCCTCAATCTTGCATAAAGTACTGCCCCGCTAATAAGCGCACCTGCAATTATACTATTAAGAATACAAGAGTCTTGTGTTAGCGGCACGCAATGTTAATCCTGTTGATGATTTCATCATCGTCGCACGCCGACAATGTTATTCTCGCCGAGGGCGGAAGAGATTCTAATCGCGCCACAATGTTTAAATAAATGTTTTTCATCATGCTACAGATTCGCAATTTTTGTGACACGCCATTTTTGTCAAGGACAAGCGTTTTCACGGAATTTTCATTTTTAAGGATCTAAGTATTATTTATTTTTTAATTTTTATAACGTTGGATCTTCAAACCGGAAGTGACGGAAGTACTTCCGGTATGGCGTCACTTCCGATTGAAAAATAAGATTTTCAAACCGGAAGTGATGTATTTCCAATATGACGACACTTCCGGTTGAAAAATGAGATTTTCAAACCAGAAGCGACGTATTTTCGATATGACGTCACTTCCGGTCGAAAAATGGGACTTTCAAACCGGAAGTGACGTATTTCTGGTATGGCGTCACTTCCGTTTTGAAGTTCCGGTATGTATGTGTTTATACAACATTATATGTAATATACGTATTTCCGGTAAATCTTCGACCGGTTTGGAAACCGGTAATTTCCGGTTTCCAAATTCCATAGTCGATAGCGAGTGCGCGAAGCGCCCGTCACCAAAACAACCTGCTAGTAATAATAATAACAATTTGGAGGGATAGAAAATATTGCGATAAGTAAAAAAAAATCTAAAAACTAGTCGATACCCGACAGGTGGAGGGGAAGGGGGGGGGGGAGAGATTAGAAGTCGAGAGGAGAATGGGCGATTACAAAAATTTAACAGTCAACTGTTCGCTTGTAATTTGTGTATACCGTTATGGGTGATCGCCGATGGGTGCTAGCTGGGGAGCCGCCGGCAACGGGTTATCAATGGGATAATTGAATGCAGTATATAGGTATATACAAGTTGTTACGGCAGGACGTAGGGGGGGGGGGGGGAGCTTGGATTACAGTGAAACAATATATAGGTTTTAGCGGTCGGCAGAGATGGGCTGAATCGCGAGAGCTCGGTCGTTTCACTCCGATTCGCCCAGTCGGCCAGCGAGAAAAGGCGTTAATCATGGACGAGTACGAGCCAGTCCGAGAAAGTGAATTACGACTGGCCTGATTGCTCGTCGACCGCGAGGAATCGCGACGAATCGCGAACGATACGAAAAAAAAAAAAAGAAAAAAACTTTCGAGTTTTCTATTCCGAGATTCGTGAGCGAGCTGTGGTCGCTCGGCTTATATTCCGCCCGGCCACCGCGCCGACCACCGGCCGGCAAATTGCTAACGTCGGCGGATACCCCGCCACGAAATTCTCTATGGCCTTCGGAACCGAGCGAATCTTCTTCTTGTTCGTCGCGTCGCGCGAACCGCCGCGGCCGTTCCGTCTCGTGGACCATGGCGAGTGCCGCGCGCTGCCCGGCGAGTCCATCGAACCGCCAAGATATATCCACAGTCGCTATATTACTTCCATGTACACCTCTGCGGTCTCTCCGTGCACGCATCTACGAGATTTACAAACGATCTTTTTTTTTGTTTTTTTTTTTTAATTATTATTTTACATTTTCTTCCGGAAGCATCGACGACTTTTAAGAGCCATTTCGTTTTTTTCTCGAACTAATAAATTGTTTAGAAATAATACAAAAAATATATATTATATTTGAAGAAAAGATTTCAACTCTCGCAGTTTATGATTTTTCTGTTTTTTCCGCGCACCGAAGCTGCTTCCGAAGTTTATAACAATAAATTTTCCAGACATTTACAGCCGGGCATTATTTCCACAAATAAATTTATATGCGCCGTAAAGCCGTATTATTATCCAGAGGACAATAGTCGGTCCGATAATGATCAGGCGGAGAGGCACCGTGAGCGCGATGATTGGCCGAAGTTGGCTCGTCTCGTTTCTCCGAAGAGAGAAAGTCGGGGTGGATGGTCGCGAGCGTTCCGTATGACGCTGCTCTTTTTTTTAATTTTTTTTATTTTTTTTCTTCTACCATCCTAGCTTCGAGGATGAGTCGCACATACGCGTCCGTAAACCTGCACGCTATTGTACTTCCCAACAAGCGCTCCTCGATGTCCCCGACGACGCAGTAAAAACGAAGCGAATGCAATCGACTCGGTGTCCATCCGAAGAGTCTTCCGCGCGACGCATCTCGCGAAAGTCAAATATTCCCCACAAGCCAAGTGCGTCCTGCAACCCGTTCGAATTTGCATTTCGACGATCAGCTCCATTATTGTAATTCGTCCCGTTAAGACCCGTAACAAAACATACACGCAAAATATGTAAAATGAAAAATACAAATTTTAACGGTCGAAGCACTTTCTCACGGATCGTCATTCCAAAGCAGCAACATTGGCTGTGATTATCAAGCTGTCAGCTTTTAAAGAAAAAAAGAATATATAATATTTTTTTAAAATCATTTTAGATTCCCGGTGTAAAAAAAAAATTGATATAAGTACAGCGTGGTATGACGGCCTCGTACAGCCGTGTACACAGACCGTTCGGCCACTTCGTGTAAAGAACATACCCGGCTTATAGAATTCTACCGATGATCGAGCGAGAGATTTTCTCTGCGTGGCCCGGGGCGACTGACCCAACTATAACCCGGACTTCGCTCGGAGTGCGTGCCGTGCTGCTGCACCGTGCAGCCCATTAACCGTTCGATGCTGGTGCTTCTGGCGCAGCCACGATTCTTCGGCTTACATACATACACATATTCACACTACACATACGTACATGTACACGTACATGTATATGTATATGTATATGTACACGTATATGTATACGTATATGTATATGTATATGTATATGTATATGTATATGTATATGTATATGTATATGTATATGTATATGTATATGTATATGTATATGTATATGTATATGTATATGTATATGTATATGTATATGTATATGTATATGTATATGTATATGTATATGTATATGTATATGTATATGTATATGTATATGTATATGTATATGTATGTGTATGTGTATGTGTATGTGTATATGTGTGGACCGGCGATGATCCGAGGACAAGAAATAAGCACTGGCCGAGCGAGCCACAGGTCTCAGTTGTGGCATCACCTTTGGCACGCTACCCGTGCAAAGTTAGATATATCCGCACGACCGTGCCGGGACGGCAGGTTCTCCGTCATACGGCGGCTAGGGCGCGCGCGCGTCGATTGCATAGACAGCGTAAGTACTCGGCGCGTTCGAACTCGCAGGCCGGCAACAAACTATACAGCCTACAGCTAAACCCGATTGGATATCGGCACGCGACACTCTCGCCGTGCGACCCCCGTGCACGAACGCATCATCCACGTCCCACAACTTTCTAGCGGCACTGACGCTTATTCCTCGTTATCATTAAGCTAAATTAGTATACTTGAAAGTTGAAGCTTTTTATCCTTTTTTTTAAATAACCGACGATACCGATGATTATTACCTTTGACGGACTGGTTCGAGTTTTCACCGTCGCGACTCGTTCGGTCTGTTTAGTCGTGATCTCTGATATATATATATATATATACATATAAAACGAAAAAAGAAATTTTGCAAGTGGTAGTTGTGTCTTGTTAGATACTCTGAAGAATGTCGAAGCTCTTGGGGTATCAAAGAACTTCCTTGGGGAAAATAGTAGACTCTACGTTAGGGCTGTAGGACTTAATTGATGTCTTCGATGCACTTTCGAAGCTGTTAAAGTATAAAATTGTACAAGTATAGAAGTATACAATTGTACAAGCATACAATTATAAAAGTAGACAATTATAACAGTAGACAATTATAACAGTATGCAATTATAAAAGTATGCAATTGTACAAGTATTCAATTGTACAAGTATTTAATTGTACAAGCATTCAATTGTACAAGTAGACAATTATAACAGTATGCAATTATAAAAGTATGCAATTGTACAAGTATTCAATTGTACAAGTATTCATTGTACAAGTATTCATTGTTCAAGTATTCATTGTACAAGTATTCAATTGTACAAGTATTCAATTGTACAAGTATTCAATTGTACAAGTATTCAATTGTACAAGTATTCAATTGTACAAGTATTCAATTGTACAAGTATTCAATTGTACAAGTATTCAATTGTACAAGTATTCAATTGTATAAGTATGCTATTTTACAAATATGCAATTGTACAAGTATTCAATTGTACAAGTATGCAATTTTGCAAATATGCAATTGTACAAGTATTCAATTGTACATGTACATAATTGTACAAGTACTCAATTGTGCAAGTTTACAATTGTACAACGAAACTGGAGACCGAATTGTCATTATTATTTTGCTGACGAATTCGCACGTTTTACCGTTGCAATGAAATGCACTTACGCTTCCCTTGCCAGTCACAAAAAAGTCTGACTGGTTACACGGCATTTCAGACAATTTATACATGCGCATCCGTATTAAAAAGAGAGCCGCACAACGTCTACGATTCGTACGAGGCGTGTAGCGTTAAACACGCGATAGTCGGCACTCGAGGAGAGATGCAGTTCGTTGTACGCGGTCAGCGAAGCTTCGCCTCGGTTCTCGTACGACATTGTTCGGCATGGCGGTTGACGCTGGGACACAAACCAATAGACGTTGGCTCCGCTGCTTTCACCGCATTAACGCGGGTGAAGTGCGCATCGTCGTTGCGTATTATCGCACGGGTGTATTAGATGGGGCTGCTGCCTCGCTGGTATTACACTGTGTCGCTTGTTCTTCACAGTCGCTGCTTTCCCTTTCGAAACTCTAAAACTCGAAAAGTAAACAGCTCGCCGCCGACGTGAAGTTGCGAGAAAATAAAAGAAAAAAAAAAAAAAATTGTCTGCGAGGAGACGAACGATACAGACACGGCGAACGGTGGGAAGACTGCACGCCACAGCTGTATATGCACGAGTCGTAGTTATGTCCGTCGCGAGGTTGGCAATTATTCTTTCAAACTCTCGCTTTTCTCTGGCACGGAGACTACGCGGCCTGAGGAGAGACACGGAGAGAGAGAGAGAGAGCTCCGCTTCTTGATTTAATTTGACGGAGATTCCGTAAACATATAGCGTACAGCAGAGCAGCGGATATACGTGGAACGGGGAGGAGTTTAATCGACATGCAGCATACATTTTACGAGACGAGTCAGCATGCGAGCGCTACTTGCCAAGTGTGACCCCTCAGCTGTAGCGAAGTACGATAGATGATTATGGTAATAATGGCGGCTCGCCGGAGCTCCGTTCATCGGGCATACACGCGTGTCGGTAGGAAGAGCCTTCTCGGTAGGCCACTCGGTTCCCCTCTGCTCTTCCTTTGTTTCACCGTTTTATTTAATCGATGTAATGTATTGTAACGCTCATGGAGAAAACTGGCGACGTCAGGGTTCAATTATGCTTTTTTTTTTCTTCGTATTATTGTAAAAAGTTTGCGCGTCATTACTGGCAATAAATTTTGATTGGCCGGTGAGATAATAATATAAATTACGTCGACTTACCAGTTCGCTGTTTCCTTCGGAGACTCGATGCACATTGGAAGACACGAACGAAATAGACTGTCACCACTGCTTACGAGTCAAGAGACCGTGATTCTATTCGCAGATAGAAAAATTCACTGCTCACTGTCGTTCGTCAACCGAGCGACCGCGTTTTCACGTTTTCTCAATTTTCGAACTGTACGGAACTTGTGGACGGTTGTCGACAACCGCCCGCAGTTTCGAGATCTTTTCGGGCGGCCATTTTGGCGAAGATTTACTCTGGGTGTTCCAAGGTAGTCCTTGCGAATAGTGTTCACTTCGTATAAGTTTCAGAGAAATGAGAGGGGATTGTAAACACTTCTCGATGGTATAAAAATTTGAACAAAAATCAAGTGTGCTAAAGATGCTGAAAAGATTAATGCTGCATAATAATAATTCCAAAATGTTATTAACAAATTGATGAAAACTAAAAGGGTTTGGGTTGATTTTGGAAAAGGTATATTTCGTTTAGCTTTTTGAAGGAGTCGTCCGTAATTGTTGTTCGATTTTGACGCATTGCGGCTCATTCTCTTCCTTGAAAGATGCTCTGGGAATTCACAGTCTAGATATCCGATAGTATTTTCCGTTTAAAAATTACAGCTCTTTGTTTATGAAAGAATTTTGCCAATGGATAAACAAAAGGCTATCATTCTTAAACGGAAAACACTATCGAATATCTGGACGGTGAATTCGTAGAGAATCTTTCACGGAAGAGAATGAGCTGTAAGACATCAAAACCGAGCAAAAATTACGTATTATTCTTTGAAAAAACTGAACGAATATGTACTTTTTCAAAAACTGGCACAAACCAGTTAATATTTTTGCAAATCTATTGCAATTAATGTTTTTTTTAGATTAAGGACATCTCCAGTAATTCAAATAACCATCCACTATAATAATCAATAGATACGTGAAAGTTTGTACAAACGACCTTAAAAATGCACTCATTTGACTAGTGTGAATCCAACCTCCTTAACCGCCGGCCATTTTATAATTTTATCGAGAGCTTCGCTCCCGAGAAACTGAATTTTCACCACTGAATTTGTGCAGGCGCGATTGTCTATTACATTCGTCTATTACTACACACGCGAGAAAACTAATTTTCGTTACCGGTTATGGCAAGTGCAGTGTTTATATTAACGAAAACACGACACGACGTTCCTCGCGTCGAGTTAGAAGACACCATGATTCTATTCGCAAAGTAAAGAAAAAAAGGTACTGCCCGCTGTCGTTTATTAACCGCGAGACCGCGGTTTTATTTTCACATTTTCTCAGTATTCGAACCGCACGAGGCTTGTGGACGGTAATCGGTAATCGCGCGCAATTTTGGCCTTTTTGTGGGACGCTTCATGTCGACGAAGATTTATCTCTCAGATTTCGGTTAACCGGCGGCCGTTGTAACACTTTTATCCGAAGCTATGCCACGGAGAACTGAATTTGCCGGCCGCGATTATTACTTTCGCCTGCTGCGACACGACCGAGAAAACGAATTTTTCACTAACGGTTTGGGCAATCGCGATGTTTATTTCCCGAAAAATTCGACACGAGGTGCAGCTTGAGGGTAACGGCTGAGTAGCCCTCGTTGCCGCTTAGTCTTGTCAGCTGACGCGAGTTTGCCGGCTCCGATGGAGATCGATGCGCCACCAACGTCGAAATCCGGCGATGTGCCTACAATAACGTGCGCGCGCCGGTCAGCTGACCCGTATACGATAAGAGGGCCCCGATTTTAACGTCATGTCGTGGATTTAAGGGTATCAAGAACTGTACTGAAGAATTACGTTTTAAGACCGCAGTCCGCCGAGGAAAAAGAAAATTATCTTTCCCGGAGGAATCGAAAGACAATTTTCTTTTTTTCCTCGGCAGGTCTGCGGTCTCAAAACGGTATTCAGTGCAGTTTTTGTTACCAACTAGGCGAGGGCGGAGGGGGGGGGGAGGGAGGGGGGTTACAGCAATCACCTTTTAAGAGCGTGTGAAACACGTTCTCAGCTTGTCTCTCTCGCTCCGCCGAGAGCTCCACTGATGCTATCTGTCTCGCACTCCGTAGTGTTTCACATGCTCTTAAGGGAAACCTAAACCCGTGCGGCGAGTAGCCGAGTGCGAGAGACACAGCTCCATAGGGTTCGTGTGGGAGCGACCGAAAGGGAATTTAGACTCCCCTTGAGCCAAGCTTCCGGTTGCCGTTGAGAAACAAAATGGCGACTATTCTATTAGGTCCGATTCTGATTGCTTTGCGTTGTTCTATAGCTATAACTGTGATTACACGTCGAATTTTACCGTGCTTTCTGTCACGAAATAAAATAATCCGTTTGCGAATTGGTTAAAAAAGCAAAAGAGAAAATGAAATGCAAAAATAATATATCGAGTAACCTGATAATCGTGCATTTAAGTTCCAAGATGCATTCGTGGACATGGAAATCGTAGGACATTTTTCGGGTTCTCGATTTTTTAAAATACGAAAATTCGGTAATGCGATTTAATATATCGAGTAGTCTGTTAATCGTGCATTTAAGTTCCAAGGTGCATTCGTGGACACCGCAATAGTAGAACAATTTTGGGGATCTCTCGATTAAAAAAGAGAAAAGACAATTGGCAATCCTGAATAGCGAATGCCACTACGTAGGCTTAAAGCATAAACGTTAACCGTGTTCACGAGGAAGCGTCTTCGCAGCCATGCGAGCGAATAACATTACTTTCGACTTTCGAGTTAATTAGACAATGCTGTACGACCGTACGCTCGTGAAAGTCTGTACTACCGTTGTCGCGTCGTTGTTGGATCCACGTATTCGAGGTTGGTAACTCGTGTCGAGCGTGTTACAAAGCCACAAAGGAGACAGACTATGCCGTCGTTGGTAATCAGGGCCAAGGGCCGAAGAGGCAGCCAGACGGACTGGTTAGATCGGTTGATTTCTTAAGCCGTTTTTCTTTTTTATATTCGACCGTTTGTCAAACGGGTTTTAGTTACCGAAAATTTAATGTTTGATCTTGTAACCCAGTTTTTTTTGTACTTTCACTGTGTAACCTAATAAAAGTTTTTTTTTCAATTAACCAAACCCTTGTGTTCTGGCCAACCTGGAAACCAACCGATCGATTGGTGCCCAAAACCAACTCTGATTGCAACCTTCGAGCGGTCGATCTTCCGGCGATATTGAAAAACTAACCGTAATCCCTAGCAAGTTGATGGACTGCAAACGAACCGAAAAACGGACACTTCCGTTGGGGAACAAAACGGACCGTAAAAAACGACAAAACGGACTGTACATTTTTTGTTGGCATTTGGTCTCTTTTCTGTTGCGGAAACAGAAAACGGACCGAACGGTTTTTTTCGAAAAATTTGCTTTGGTCCGTTTTCGGTTCCCGCAACCGAAAAAGGACCAAGATCGTATTTTTATTCTGTCCTTTCATTAAAAACAGAATTAAAAGCAAAACAACAAAAAAAAAATAAAAAAACTTAGCCAACAATTTTTATAAAAAATGACCGGTCCTTCCTAGGTTTCCGCAACCGAAAAAGGACCAATCCAAACGTACGGTCCGTTTTACCGTTTTTGCGGTCCGTTTCTTTCCCCAACGGACGTGTCCGTTTTTCGGTCCGTTTTTTAGTTTTTTTCCCTAAAAGCAGCCGTCCGTCAACTTGCTAGGGATATCAACCGTTATGTGTCGGATAGGAGGTTGTGTTGCGGCTGGATTTTCCTAAAACAATCTGATCTCCAACCCTGACCCAAAAGCTATCGGTGCACTGAGAAAAAAATACAGTTGAATTAACTAAAGATTCGGGCAGGGACGTTCAAATAAATATATTGATGGTACAGCAAAGAGGTTGGTTGGTTCACCAATTTTCTGGGTGTTTTTATCAAATAATTTTTGAGGCATTACAATATTTTGTTCAACCAGCAAAATATTTATTTGAACGTCCCTGCCCGAATGTTTAGTTGATTGAACCGCATTTTTTTATCAGTGTGCTCTCAACATAAGGTCTGTGCGTTATCAGAATAAACCTACACTTGAAGCGCCTGTGGAGGACTTCCAGAGCGCTCGGAGCCAGAAACGCCTCGCGGGACAACAACGAACACGCGTTCGTTCTTTGCTCAACTCTGAGTCGAGTTCCACATACTGCGTTCAAGAGCGCGAATTTATATCCGAGCACGCGTTCGGGCTCATCTCGACTGCAGCTCAGGTAAACGAACACGCGTTCGGGGTCATCGCGACTCCAACTTAGGTAAACGAACACGCATTCGGACTCATCTCGACTCCAGCTTAGATAAACGAACCCGTGTTCGAGCGCATTTCCACTCCGACTTAGATAAACGAACACGCGTTCGGGCTCATCTCGAGGCCATCTTTAGGCACTTTCATTAGAGGTAAGTAGCATAGAAATAAAGATAGCAGAAATATCGGTGAATTTGACTCTTCAATCCTAATCCAAAACACCAGGAGGCGCATTATTACTTCCGCCTAAACGAACGCAAAACGAGCGCCTTACTTGCGCTCCATTCTCATCAACTCTGGCAACGAACAGACCCATAAAGTCGGAAATTGGGTTGTTTTGGGAAAGTCCAACTGTAAACCAACTTTCTATCCGACACATATAACGTTCGGTACTGCGGTTGGTTTAGAAATATCAACCAAAAACCAAACTCCACAAAGTCGGAATCAGAGTCTGTTTGGTGCGCCGATCGACTGGCTCGAGTTGGATCAGATTGACAGAAAAGAACCCAAATTCGAGCCAACAAATTTACGGTCGGTCGGTCGGCGACCGAACGTTGAAAGACGTCGGTAATTTCGGATCTCCCGGTGTGCAGCCGCATCTAAAACCCGGTTCAGCCCGTCGACCTCGTAAGTCTCGGCAATACGTTCGCCGAATAGAGTCGATTAAAATATACACGCCGAGTTTGATCCGCGCCGTCTTTATAATTGATTCCGCAGCACGGGGGATAATCCGCTTCGTGGCTGGTGGTCCGGGCCGGCTCTCGCCTACATTATACGCTCGGCAAATGTTGCCCGCCGCTTACACGCGGATAGGTTCGCTGCGCTCCCGCATCATCTCACCGCGAGAGTTATGGCGTACACATTATATCCGCCGGTATATAGAGTAACCACGCTCGTGCAACAGCGAATGCAACGAAACCGAGAAGCAGTTAGGCAATCAGGAAAGGCAAAGCGGACAAGTTCTCGGACAGTTAACACAACGAGTTATCTCGGCTCTAACGCGAAACACGATTCTCCCGTTGTGGTGGCTTACACACGGTGTATAATACTTTGATCGCGGCGAACTCGTGCGATAATCGCCGCTGCAAGAACCCCCTACGTGAAATACCATAGCGTCAAAAAATAAAAATACAAACGTTGAAATTAAGCCTGGAAAAAGGCCGATGAACATTTTTTTTTCTTTTAGGCTGATCGAAGGATGAACCGATCTTGCGTACACGACCACCAGCGGATATAAACTCGGCGATCTTGCGCGATTACTCCCACAGCGTGCGCAGGACCCTCGCGCATGCGCGGATTAATATTCGTCCGACGTACCGATATTTAAAAATAAGAGGAAAAAAGAACCGGCGATAGGATGTCGTGCAAGAGGTTTATCCCTCGGCGACCGTTCCTCTTCGTACTGAACGAGAGTGAGATTCAATTCGCGATACGAGAATTGGGGTTCGTAATCGCCATACGCGATGTGTGCAGCAAAATCCCCGCCGTTAGCGTCTTGCTGTGCGTTCGGCGCTTCATTCGATACATGAGCACGGGTTAAGCGGAGCTGAGCAAAGTACCAAAAAAATACTTCAAGCACGAAGTACCACAAGTAATTGAAATATCACGTACTTTTTGTACTTGAAGTATTTCTCAAGTAGTTTTCGCAATCAGGTTCGTAGCGTTAAGCGTTATCTAAGCTTTAAAAAAAAGCCTCATTGTAAAGAATCGCTAACTGAGATTTTCGTAATTCTTTATTTTGGGGATATTTTTAACTTAGTCTTCACTTTTTCTTCTTTAAAAAATCCATAAAGAAAACGAAAAAGGTCCCCACTTGTGCCTTCTTGTTTTTTTATGGAAAAAAAAAATTAATGAAATAAAAAATTCTCATAAAAATTATACTTATTGACACTTGTCTCTAAACTGTATCTAAACTTTTAGACAAACAGTCATGTATTAATAAAAACAGGATGTCATGCTACGCATTGAGTATTCGTAATGCGAGTGTGTACTCAAAAAGTACTCGTACTTGGTACTGGAAATCGTAAAAAAAAGTCCTTGAAGTACTAAAACGTACTCTGGTGCTTCAAGTAAGAAGTCGAAGTACTAAAAAGTACTTTGGTGCCTCAAGTACGAACTTGAAGTACTAAAAAGTACTTCAGTACTTCGAGGACAAACTGAAAGCACTAAAAAGTACTTAGGTACTTCGAGTGCTGCCCGGCTCTGGGATAAATAAATTTAATGAAAAACAGAAGGAAAATAAAAAGAAACTATGTATCGAACGTGCTTCTACGCTTACAGCTATGTCGGAGTTAACAGTAAGCGAGCGTAGGTTAGTGTAACGCACGAAATATTAATAGTGGGATGAACAATGGCCGCGCGCGTGCCTGCAGTGCGTGGCGTCACGGATGATAATGCGAGTTGCTTGTACCAGGGCGAAATATACTGGTGCGTAACATTAATAGCTCGTCCCGTCCTCTCATCGTGTGTACACGGTTATATACCTTAAACGAGCCGCTTTGTGTATGCACGGTTTAATAACGGTGTAGCGTGTACTATAGGCATATATGGTAGGATAAGTAGTGTGTATATAGTGATATATGTACATGGGAGGAATGTTTGTGGTTCACGGGCGCTAAACCGCTAACCGTTTGACGTCGTCGTTGGGCGACCGCGACACCGCACCGCGCGTAGGCAACGTCACGATCGTACGCGTTGCACACGGCATTACTACGGGTTATCGAAGGGACAGCTGTAGTGATTTGATTATTCGTTGCGGACCCACCGAATCGTCGAGTTATTCGGTCGATAAATCACCATGACCTTGAACACTCTCCGAACCTAACGTGCAAACTCGCAAGCGCCGAGGGAAGTCCCAAGGTCGACCCAAGGTCAACGAAAATTTATCGAAACATTTTCTCGCGAAAACTGTTAATTGGCAAAAATGATGAATTGACGAGGTGGGAATTGTATATTATGCTACAAGGGAGGGGAGTGCGCCATTTTCGCCGAGTACGAGGTTTGCTGCCCGAGCGATGCGAGACCGGAAGTTACAGGAGGTGAAAAGCCGCTCCCTCGCGTCTAACATACGATACCCGGTTTGCATCGCAAAAGCGTCTTCGAAATTCCGAATGGATGCTTCGTTTTCAAATAACATCGATTCAAAGTTTCAACTTTCGGCATATTCGAGTATAACTATATATACTTGGTAGCATTTCGCTTGCCTTTTAAGTACTTGGCGTCGAAACGCTACGCGATTTTTGATACTTTTTTCCGACTTCATTAAGGTGAAGTGCAACTCTTCGATCGGTAACAAAAACTGCAATCCAAAATTCTCTAAGACGGTTAATTTTTTGGGGAAAGATAGTAATTCGGCAATTCACTATTCTCATTATTTTTCCAATAAATAAACTGCTCGGGAGATTTTTGGGTTGCGGAATTGCAGATATCTCTCTCGCACTCATAGCGGTTACACTTCGCCTTAAAATAACCACATTGGTTGCGTCGCAAAATCGTCATATTCACCAATGACCATTACTCTCCCTGGAGTAACAGGACTTCCAGAGGGGGTAATCGGCTTCCATTACTCCCTAGGCAGTAATGAAACAGTACTGCGCATGCGCACAGGTTAATAATGATCATCGGTCAATAATAGGCGACTTTCCGCCCGTGTTGCACGCAAGGAATGTGGTTATTCTAGCGAAGTCGGTAAAATGCTTCTTCTTATCTCGTCCTAAAGCGATTACGAAAGTATGGCGTCGCGCTGGTTCCGCAACAGTGTAAACGCCACGATCGTACGCATCACACGCGGCATTATTGTGGGTTATCGCAGAGATAAGCCTCGGAATTTGATTATTCGTTACGGTAATTTTTTGTAAGCGTCAATTGATCGTCTCTTTTGATTCCAGAAAATGTTTGTTGTGCCGTGACCGTCATTTTCGTTCGGGGTCACAAATATGGTCAAAACGGCGAAAAACATCTATCCAGTTGGGACTTTTTGATTTCTGGTCACAAATTTGGTCAATTTTTTAGCAATCTAGATTGATTTCAAATAAATTTTCATCATTAGTTTTTAAATTTTTTATCAATTAAGTCATCAATAAACCAATATTATAAAATTAATACAAAATTCATTTTTTTTTATCAACGATATTGGTACTTTGTTAATTTTGAAGTTGGCACCGTGGAGGTTTTTAGAGTTAATTTTGCGGTCATTTCCGGAGCGGTCAATTGAGGGTCACGTGACAGTCAATTAACCAAAAAAAAATTACCGGTCACAAATTCGTTGGCCATCTCTGTGCTCGATCGATAAATCGCCACGACCGCGAACACTCTCCGAACCTAACCTGCGGATTCGCAAGTGCCAAAGCAAGTCCCAAGGTCGACCCAAGGTCAACGAAAATTGATCAAAAACGTTCCCTCGAAAACGGCTCGTTCGATTTGTTATCCGAGCAGAATAAATGGGCTAGAATGATAAATTGAGGAGGTTAGAAAAATATTTTCGTGCTGCTTATCTCGTCTAAACACGGTTACGAAAGTATGACGTAGCGACGCTTCCGCAACAGTGTAAACGCATAAGATCGTCGGCTGTAAAGCCCGTTTGCACCGTTTGTCGCGGGAGAGGCGGAGGGCTGGTCACGCCCGTTGGCAAGGAGTGATAAAACCTTTGAATCGCGATAATCTGATGTTGCCACTTCCACCGAATGGCCACGGCTACCGCGCGCCCGCGTGAGAGTACGGAGAGCGCGCTGCTGTTGCCGCCGGTGCTGCTGCTACCGTTAGGCGTCGTCCGCGGGACCGCGACCGGCCACCGGCACCGACCAGCCTCCGATCCTCGGTGCGCTCGTTTTTGACACATTTTCTCCGTGACCTTGAATCCGTGAATCCGGATCGAGCCTACGCATTTTTTTTTCTTTCGACCTCGGAAGGAACTTCCCTCAGCTGTGGTCGCGGCGGGGTGAGGGGGGGGGGGGGGGGGGAGATTGGTCCGAATTTTCGGGCCAAGTGGAAAATTCGTCGTTGAAAACTATCCGCCGGTGATTGACGTCGTGACGAAATTATATATATATATATATATATATATATATATATATATATATATATATATATATATATATATATATATATTGTTACGTTCACGCGGAATAAACAACGCGCGTATTTGGATTTGGGACGGATGTTATTAATTACAATCACGACTATTTATTTCAAGCACGAACCGTCAGACGTCTGCTCTCTGTCAAAGTCGGATCAAGACTCTCGTCACCTCGTCGATCGATAATCGGTATGTTTGTCATTTGTCATGTCGAGCTATTCCTGTCATCTTTGCAATATCGTGTGTCCCAGTCAATCCTCATCTCTATATTCGTTACACTATATGTAAGTATAAAATCATTTTTGCGTATATCGAGCAACTGTTTGCTATTTTAAATCGCCATGGGGCACAGCTGTTATTTGGCGTGGTCAATTTGCCTCCAAACTCGTCTCACTTGCAATACCAATCCCTTGAGTTCGTGTTCGGTTTGTTTGGGTTTGGGAAACCGCTTTTCGCATCTAGAAACACGCTGTTTCTGGAATCATTTGTCAGAGGGTGTCAAGACATCGCCCACGTTAGAAGTTTAAAAAAACCTTGTATGAACACCCACTGCAATCTGAGCACATCAAAGCGATAACGAGGTAACAATAGGCAAATCCGACATCACTCACTCTCACGTACTTTCTTATATCTTCTCTATAATAACATTGAAGATTGTAATAAACGATATCAGTCACTCCCATATACTTTACACTTATAATATAATACACTTTTATAAATGTTATACATATCACTGCACATTCTCTAAATGTTAATTGTATCTCACTGCATATCCTGCAAATGCTTTTAGGGGACTGCGTCCAATTAGTGAAGTATTATAAATGCTTTTGCAGCACAGCATTAGACATGCATTTATAGCAAAACATTAGATATGCAGTTAGAAAAGCAACATGCTTAAATTCAGGTTCCAGTTGTAAGCTCTAAGTTGGCTAATTACTATACTCTATACACATGAGAATATAATTTCTCTTGATGCAAAAAGGGATTCTTCCCGTTTGTACACTAATAAAAAAATTAATAAATAAATATATATATATATTTTTAAAAAGTCCTCTTTGGAAAACGATCCGCCGGAGATTAAAGTGACGACAGGAGACAAAAAAAAAAGTTCGAGAAGAGCCACAGAGGACGAAAAGAGGGACACAGGGCGGCCAGTGCAGGGCCGTGGGGATACACGGCGCTGACGGTGGCGATCGCGATGGCAATGCCTCAGTACCGGTCAGTGGCTGAGAGTTGCTCGCTGGCCCGCTGGCTCGCTATCGTCCTCCGGTCTCGAACTGCCGTCGCCGCCGCCACCGTGCCCCGCTCCCGAGTCCCCCGAGACTCGCGAGCGAATCGAGAGAGTGTCGGGTCTCCCCGATCGGCGCGGCGGGGAGGGGCGGGCAGAGGGGGGGGGGGGGGCGACCACAGCGCCAGGATCTATCGCCGCCGGGAAGACTCTTTTCAGTCAGGAGCGAGACACCGCTCGGGTGCTCGTGCTCTCGTCCTCGTTGTCCCGTGCGCCAATCGCCTGGGAACAGAGAGAAAGACGAAAAATATAATTGACAAAAGAAAAAACATCTTTTTAAATAAAAAATAAAAAACATTTTTTTTTATAAAAAAATAAAATATATATTTTTAATATATTGACTTAATTATTATTATTTTTTATTAAACTCACATTCGCGGAGTGTCTCGCGATGTCGAAGATTTCAACGGAGGTTTCCCGAACGAAACAATGATACTTCTCGGGACAATTGGACCCAAGAAAAGGTGCGACGAGGAAGAGTTTTTCATCGGACCGAGTTTTCATCGAGTGTCGAATTTTTTTTTTTGCGTCGATCTTGAGCCCGAGGATTCCGCTGGAACGGCGATAAATACCGATCGAGAACCGGCCGCAACGCTCACGAGTTGTTATTGATGCGTTCGTTGGCATTGACCCGCGATGTGACGACAGATGGTAAGATCAGATCGGAGGCGACTAAGTTAATCGGTACGTCGACGTCGTTAGTTTTCCTGACGTCTGTGTGGCGGCAGCTTCGGCCTCTCTCATTGGCCCTTTGGACGATTTTCCGCGAAATTGAGAAACATGCGCGCGCATCGCTGCGCACGAGTCGCGCGGCCTTTTGTGCTAACGTTTTTGGGACACTCGAGACTATCGATATTATTTTTTTTTCATTGTGAGACACACACGGCCCGGGACTTTCCAGTTATTTATTACCGTTGCTCGCTGTGAGAGAGCCGTAAGGTAAAGGTAATGCTCGGACGGTCAAGAGCATCGCCGGATTCCAGCGGTTATTGATTGGTTAGGAACTCATTTTTTTTTTTGTGGTGATAACTGAAACCAATTTCAAGCTGATAGGTTCTAGTTTCCAAAACACTAGTTTCGATTAGTTACGAAAAGATAAATGTTTTCTTTAATTGCGGAAGATAATAACAAGAGAGGGCAAATGCACTCTCCGGAGAAGGTTTTTCGGAACGTCCCAATGTTTCGGACAATCATAGATTTACGAGCTACTGACTGACGGACTGATGTACGAACTCAACTAGTTCATATTAACCCCTTCACTGTCAGGGGCCCCTCTAGGGACCGAGACGTATGGAGAAATACGTTTCTCTGACAGTGAAGGGGTTAACTAAAAGAATTTCTTTGCCATTTGCTAATTACATCAATGAAAAAAATTATATTTACGCGTAACAATAAGGTAAAGGTGATACTCGGACGATTAAGAGCATCTCCGGATTGCAGCGGTTATCGATTGGTTAGGAACAATTTTTTTATGAAGGTAACTGAAACTAATGTCAAGCTGATAGTTTCCAGTTTCCGAAACACGTTGATTAATTACAAAAGGACAATTTTTTTTTATTACGAAACAAAAATTAGCCAGCAGTATAAATGTACCAGTGTCCGGACACGATTTTTCGGCACGCGGTTTTTCCCACTTAAACGAAAAGAGTTATCGAACTAAATGTTATTTCGTACTTCACGCGCTATATGCATATTTTCATTTTTTACAAATGTCCGAACACGACCTGAAAATATACTGGAAATGTCCTGGAAATTGTGATTGAATTTCCTTGAATTTCGTGCCAACTTTTTACTGGACACCATGTTTACGCGAAACAATACCGAAGATAAGCTACAGTAGAAAGCTGGCCAACCTAACTTCCTCGAACTGACCGACTACTGGGTCGCTTGTGTATCAACGCTTGTGCCAATTTCCGGACAGTGTATTGTCTGTCTTTTAACAAAAAATGCATCAACAGAAAACAATTTAGGCTTAAGCCTTCTATAACTTTCTTCTGTGCATCAAATAATGTATGTAGATACGATTGGGCGTCAAATTGAATTTCTAATACTTAAATTCGGAACAAATGAAATCTGCATAGGAGTGTCCGACGACTGGGACGTGCCCGAGCGTCGGTACTGTTACCTTATAACTTCCGTAATAAGTGCACGAAAAACTTAAGCTACGAGTCCGCCGTATCGGGCGGCTCTATAGCTCGCACCGGACTACCGGTGTACCGTTCATTCATCGACTTTGATTCGTATGGTACCGGTATCGAGGATTACACGCCTCGAGCATAAATCTTATCGCGAGCGTTTTACCTTTTTTTTTCATAACCATTTATAAAAGTGCGTCAAAGTCCTTCCGGTAAAACTTTCTCCACGACGGCTAAATGTTCGTCAAAATTTGACCACACTTTTTCGACAAAAATTGACGAGGATATTTTCGAGCGGCGTGAGCGATGTTGCGACGATTGCAAATCCACCGGGGGGGGGGGGGGGGGGGGGGAAATCAGAGCTGGGCAATGTGCCAAAAAAGACTTCAAGTGCGAAGTACAAAATGTCGCAAGTACTTGAGATATCAAGTAATTTAGGTACTTGAAGTATTCCTGAAGCACTTTTCTGAAGCGATTAGGTTCGTAGCGTTAAGCGTTATCTAGGCTTTAAAGAAAAACCCCATTAAAAAAGACAAAAAAAAGTCCCTTCTTGTCCCTCATAGGAGTTTTCAATGAAATTTTAAAAAATAAATTAAATAAAAAATTCTCATAAAAATTATACTTATTGAAAAGTTTAGACAGATAATCATGTGTTAATAGAAACAGGATCTCATGCTACTGATCGAGTGTCCGTGATGCGAGCCTCTACTCGAAAAGTACTTGTACTTGGTACTTGAAATCGTAAAAAAGTACTTCAAGTACGAAATTCAGGTATTAAACAAGTACCTGCGAATGAGCGTACGCATCCGGCGCGAATTCATTTTTTTCTCAAAAACATTAGCACCGTTGAACAAAGTTAATTTAAAAATTGCAACTATCTCTCTAGCACGCACTGCTACAATTCCCCTTAAGAGCATGTGAAACACTATGGAGTGCGAGAGAGATTAGTGGCGCTTTCGGTGGAGCGAGAGAGACACGCTGAGAACGTGTTTCGCATGCTCTTAAGACCTATGAAATCCTCCCCGTCTATCCCGGGCTCGGTCGGTATCAAAAACTGTAATCAACTTTTCTCACGCGTTCTCGCACATACAGTCAAAAGAAAAGTCTCATTGGAAGTATATATCATCTCGGCTTTCACAGAGACTTTTCTTTTGACCGTACATGCCAAAATCCATGAAAAAAAGGTTATTCACCTTAACACTCACGTGTTAAGGTGAAGAAAAACCAAGTACAACAGTTAGGAATTTTCTAGTTGAAATCGTCGCATACCCTTTACCACTTTTCTCGAAAAATGCGTTAATAAAATGTAATGAAACTTTCAGAATAGTAGTATTTGGTTCTCGGTTTTTTTTCCTGACATCGGAAAAAAAAATTACAATGTTATTACAATCTTTGTAAGCAAGTTTGGTACCGCCATTTTACGTAAAAAAAAATGTATTTATTTATCGATTAATTATCGCCGCGATCACATTTTCCACTTTCTACGTTATTCTCATAACGAAATGTAATCTCGCCCATATAAAATCGTGTAGTTTCCAATCGCCGAGTTTTCCGTTGTAATTATTTCTATCGTTGGTACAGTTAAGAGAATATAGCACAACTTTGCTAATTACAGATTACACAGTGTGATTACCCGTGGTAATCACACTGTAATCTTTTCTTTCGATTTAAGAAAAAAAAATCCAGAACGAAAGACTACGTTTGTGCATTGTACTCCTATTCTGAGTATCGTTCAATTTCAGCAATGCACTTTTCAACGATTTCAATCTTAAATAACTGTTTTACCCTCGGAGCGGTTTCACTTCACTTTAAGAGCGTGCGGAAACCCCTTTCCGAGTGTGTCTCCCTCGCTTCGCCGTGAGCGCCACTGTTGCTGTCTCCCTCTCCCTCCGTAGGGTTTCGCAAGCCCTCAAACGTCGGGCGATCTCGATCGTGCGGCAAAGTTCTGCGACATTACCGGTTACAACGAGTACCGGTGTCTGAGCGGCTCCGTCGATCCACGTGGGTCAGCGCGAGCGCGATTCACCCCTGCCCCGAGCGAGATACACTCTACCGCGCATGCGCGGCCCATCAGCGCCACAGACAGCACAGTCGACATTGACCGTCGCGGCATCTCGTCGGGGGATCCTCGAACTGCCTCCCGAATTACCCGACTCCCGAACAAATTTGTCAAAGGACACACCGAGAACCTAACATACATCACCGGGCTGGTAAAATCGTCGCATTAGCCGCGCCGTGCCGTCGAATGGGCGAACACCGGTGCGAGCTCGAAGGCCCCAATGGAAGTGTGCGCGCTTGCGTCGGTATGTGCGAGGCTGTGTTGGATGCTGGACGCCAACTATCGCTGCGTGTCTCTCGGGCACTTCGCGACCGCCGAACAGAGGCACATAGCGTTGCGGTTCGGAAGAATTCCTCTCTTTTTTTTCCATACAGTCTGCGCTGCCGGGTTTCCTACGCCTCGACTATGAGCTCTCTCGGGCTGTGCGCGATATATCTGTATATCGCGTCTATATAAGCCGTACGCGCGCGCGGCCGGTCTCGCTCCTCGGGCCGACTGATGTTGAGGGCAGGCTTCTCTCGGTCTCTCGGCCACTCGGACGGATATGTGTCACTTTTTGTGCCGTCCGCAACTAGGCACCGGGCAAATGTATTGTAGCGCACCGGCGACGTGCGGATGCATCGGGGGCCACGGCCATGGGGAAGCCTCGCTGGTCAACCAAGTACCGACATGGCGATACAGTGAAACCTCTCGATAGTCAGCTTCGCGATAGTTTCGAAACAATAATAACAATAATAACAATAATAACAATAATCTATGAGCAAAATTGTAAATTGGAACAATTGTAAAAAAAAAAATGTAATTTACCAAGAACGTTTTGTCGAAAAAAATTGACAAAAATATTTCTGTTCATTTTAAAAGGAATCGGTGTGTGTACGAGAAAAAAAATCCGTTAAAAGGTTTTACGAAACGATTTTTTGACTGCGTACTATCGAGAGGTTTCCATGTGTACGCAGGACTTCGCCGGAGACGAGTGACAGAGCGACGCTGCACGACAGCTCGGTGCGCGCAGTTTGCTTTTGTCTTTTTTTTTCTGCAAATTCTTTTTGTATGTTTTATTTTATTTAAATTTTTTCGCGAACGTTCAATGCACGCAGCGGGCATATGGTATTCCTCGGGTATAACACCGGCGCGTGCTACGACGCTATAACTCTCATGTGCCAATGGTTACGGCACGCGCGCCCCGCCTCGACGTTCTCGGCTACCTGCGCGAATCTGGCTGCATGGGATTCCGTAACGAAACGTCGATTTATATATCCCCCTTGCGCGCGGCATTGGCACTTATCGTAGCAAAGTGGCCACGATGCATTGCAGCATCGTATTGCATATAATAGCTAACATACCGGTATAATCCTGTGATGGGGCTACGCGCGCGCGCGCTTCGGGGCACCCGCGGTCCCGTGTACGATACCCGACTCTCTCTCCACCGCCAATCGCACCTCGCCTGCTTTCCCGTTATAACCACGCGTGCACACGCGGACGCGAACGCTGACTATCTATCCAATATGCATCCGTGCCAGGAACGCTCGGTTGACTTTTTTGTTTTTATTTTTTTTTTGTTCCCTTTTTTTTAAGTTAGTTAACCTTGGGCGGCTCGGATTTGCCTCGACGACTGGTAGGGGCGCCTCTAAATCCTTGAGGCGTCGTATTGCGCATGCGCATGCGCATGCGCGATTATGATGTAAAAAAATGGTGGGTGAACTCGAGTAACTATCGGGAAGAAATAATTGAATTAAAAAACAATGTGGAGTTCAAGTTCTATGGAAAAATGGATGAACGGTTAATGGATCTTGAATAAAGTTTGTTCGACCGGAATTTCATTGAACATTTTTTTAAATCCCAATATAAAAAAAGGTGGATAATCGCAAATACCAATCGAAAAAAAATAATTGAACTAAAAAAAGCAACATAGAGTTCAATTTACATGGAAAAAATTTAACGAGCAGTTAAATCGTCTCGAATAAAGTTTGTTCGACCGGAAATCCGTCAAACATTTTTTTAAAATCCGCATCTAAAAAATCAGAGACACCAAATTTCCAATTTCTCTTCGCCACGGAAATTGATTGATCACGCCTTGCAAGGTACGAAACGTGACGCGTGTCGATAAACGAAACGCCGATTAATGCAGCGTCACGCGTCGCGCTGACCTCACACGTTTTTCTTAAAATCATTATTCATTTTTTACCCGCCAAATCACGATGATTCGTAAAGTAAAAAATTTTTTTTTAATAAAACCACCAACTCCATTGATGACGACTTAATGCTGCCGCGCGCTCACGCATGTTTCCCGCATCGATTGGTCACGCGCCATTTGCGACAAACTCGAATGGCAAATAGCCGAATGAATGTTCACGAGAGCGTGCTGCCGGAACGAGTATCTATTAACACTATCGAAGCGTAACCCATCGATCGGTAGACGAGGGATTGAAAGGATGACGATAAGTGTTATGGGGGACGGTTGGACGTACCACGGTCAAGTTTGCCCCGGAGGGGCAGGAGCGAGGCGCTGAGGCGCGACGAGACCCAACACCATTCTCGCCCCCCCTCCCCCTCCCCGTGCCCGGAGTCTGATCGTTGTTTTTTTTCACGCCCTTCAAATTATAGCGAGGCCGTAGAATATTTTTCTTGGCACGATTCGAGCCTCGTGTACACATCGAGCAGTTGAGAAAACGATTTTGGGAGGTAGCGACGGTCCATGCCGATAGTGGAGGGGGAAGATGAGATTGCGGGAGGGACATAAATTATTTTCAAGGAAGTAATAGGCATATATAGATGAGTGTGGGGCAAAATGGACCATTGTTATGACAGAAAAAAGAGACAAAGGAAAAGTTTCATCTGGGATGGTGGTCCATTTTGCCCCGCTCTCTTTAAAATAGGGTACCTGCGAGACTCGAGCTCAGAGTCGCTCTGATTTAGGAGGTGACTGTGGCGGTCGTGCTAATAAGGTTCGGAGTGATCATTTTGCCCCACTTTGCTCTGAGGCCCGAAAATTATTTCGCGAAAGGTTTTCAAAGGTGGCTTCCCATTTTGCCCCGGGGGCCATTTTGCCCCAGTTTCGTCAGTACATAGACACATCAAGCGATACCGTTGGTACAATGGCCGAGAATCAAAAGGTAACCTCCATGTAAAAGGTATATGGGTTACGCCCTTTCGATTCTCAGCCGTCGATGTATGTTCGTGCGAATCAGGTCCAGAGTGACCATTTTACCCCACTCTCTTAGAGAGTCTCGAAAATTATTTCGTAAAAGTTTTTAGTATCCCATTTTGCCCCGCGTCCGCAGCGTACCTTCCCATCTTGCCCCAGTTTCCTCCACACATAGATACAGCAACGGTCGATAATCAAAAAGCCGCAACCTCCATCTATATTCCTTACGCCCTTTCGACTCTCAGCCGTCGATGTATACCCGCACGAATCAGGTCCTGAGTGACCATTTTACCCCACTCTCTTCCAGAGTCCCGAAAATGATTTCGTAAAAGTTTTTACTATCCCATTTTGCCCCGCGCCCGCAGCGTACCTTCCCGTTTTGCCCCGGGGGCCCATTTTGCCCCAGTTTCATCTATACATAGACACACGACCGACCGAGAATCAAAAGGGCGGAACCTCCGTTTAAAAGTATCATGGGTTACGCCCCTTCGATTCTCAGCCGTCGATGTACACGCTCACAAGTGCGTTCACGAAGAATCTTTGGGTAGAAAGATCCGAGAGAGAGACGTACGAGGAACTGACGGCGGGATCGGGCGAGCCGGCGGACGGGGGGGCATGCATTCGTCCGATGCATTCTCCCGAAGACGAATCGGTCGGCGATTGACCCGGTATGCGAGACGGGAATTCCAATCTTCCACGTATCTCCACTTTTTCGACGCTCTTGTTTCGACCGCCGAACGATATTGCAGTTATACGTGCGAGCATGCATTTTTTTTTCTTTCAATTCGTTACAAGCTCGTATACATATACACGCAGAAGCATAATTTCATCAAGAGAGCGTATGTGCACTTGTGGCATATCGGCGTCAAAGTTCAAAGTGCCGCTCTTCATCGCTTCCCTCTTATACGGGCACCAACTGCGGATGCTGCCCGCTCCTGCCAACGCTGCTGTGTATAATATCAAAGCGATTAGATTGATCGATCCAATTATAGTAACCTAATCAACAAGTCTACCATTATTTATTATTAATAATAATATTTATCGGATGCATAGATGCAAGGAAGTACAGAAACAGGATAACAATTTACATATGATATAATTAATTGTTTGTCTGGCAGAGTCCATAGCTCTTGTTTCGCCGAATACAATATCTCTTTTCCTTCGAGTACCTTGCGTGGATCGCACAAGCCCTATCGTAGGATTGTTAGCGATCACGATCCTTATTACTCCTATGATCTACCTACACCCAGAAAAATAATTTATTTGACGGCCATCGTTTATTTGGTTTAAATAAAACATTTATTTGATTTAAATAAAACATTTATTTGATTTAAATAGATATTTATTTACATAGAATGAATATTTTACATAAACCAAATAAACGGTGACCGTCCAATAAATTATTTTTCTGGGTGTATCCTAAATAATATAAATAATAAGAAAAAGTAATATTATTAAAGTTCTCTGCACTGTAATTATATAGTCTGTTCCGAAAACGTAGCTTCATATTCGTGAACGAAGGTAAAATACTAGTTTGCTTCTAGAAAATATTTGGTAACTCTAGTAAGTTCTCTCATGAAATGTATTATTAATTATTTGTTATTATTATTTATTATTATTTGTTATTTATTATTATTAATGTGGGGCTGTGGTGTGTTTCGTTTTCAGGAACCAGGATGCGGTGGATCGGTTACGTGGCGACGATTCTCTGGTGGTCGGGCGTCGTCAGGTCTCTCAGCTCGCTCAATCGAGGTCACAGTCAGTAATTCTTTATGTTTTGTCCCGTCGATTGCGCGGCAACGTTCGCGTCTCGTCCTGGTCGTCCGCACGCTCGGGCCCTGTATATTATAAACCTCGCCGCCGCCGCGTCGGATCGAGGATCGAGGATCGCGGAAGCGCACTACTAACCGACCGAGTGGACCGAGAGTGCGTGCAACGAGTCAGCGGCATCGAGCCGCCCGGATAAGCCTTGTTCCTCGGAGAGCCGCTCGAGGGCACGCACACTACTCTCGTTGCGCTGCAACTCTTGTTTTATCTCGAATCGAATACCTTCACTCTTTGCCCCACTATGGAAATGAGATATACGCAAAAAAAAGATCTAGAATATATTAAATTGAGAGTAAAAAAAAATTCGCCTCTTACAATGTTTTATACTCTGAACTGGTTTTTTTTTGTCACATGACCGAAGCCCCGTTACGGGTAATCGATCGCGGGGATTATTCGAGCCATTTTTTTTGTTGTTAACGAGGAAAAAAATTAAATACGCTCTTTTATAAACATTTTCCGCGCATATGTTTCTCATATCGTAGATATGTTTTTTTTTTTTTTAATATGGAGCGAGTTTTTTGTGTTTACAATTTTTTATACACTGAAGCAGAGCTGGGCGGTATTTTAAATACATGATATGTTTTAGGTATTTTAAATGCTCAAATACTTCTCTGGTATTTCACGTACTTTTTGGGGCAATTAAGTATAAAATTCAAAATATTTTTACACCAACCTCCACATTTGAATCCGTGGCTGAAACACTTGAAAGATCGTCAGCTGAAAGGAATCAAAATTTGATGTAAAATTTTTGAAAAATTTCATTGCAAAATGCCAAGTTACCGATGTGAAAAAATTTACTGTCAGGTATTTAAAAAAAGTCAAAAGTGTAATTTAATTAGAAAACAATGAAATATCTTTGACTTTTACGACGTATGTTAGGAAGTACTGGAACGAACTACTTATCAATGTATTTTAAGTCCAAAAAGAATTTTGCATTTAAAGTACAAAGAGTATTTTGTATTCAAAGTACAAAAAGTATTTTGTATTAAAGTACAAAAAGTATTTTGTATTAAAGTACAAAAAGTATTTTGTATTAAAGTACAAAAAGTATTTTATATTTAAAGTTCAAAAAATATTTTGTATTTAAAGTACAAAAAGTATTTTGTATTTAAAGTACAAAAAGTATTTTGTATTTAAAGTACAAAAAGTATTTTGTATTTAAAGTACGAAAAGTATTTTCTATTTTGTATTTTCAGTATGTTTTAGTATTTTGCCCGGCTCTGTTATTTTTCCCATGTGGGGTCTGACCACGTGTCGTTATTCTTCATCGTTTTCTGTTATTATATCGATACATACTCGAAGAGCATCGGGACTCTTTGCTCCAGCCGTCGGGCAGGGAGGAGTTGAGTTTATCCCGGGATGGAGCGTCGGGTTTCGGGGGGGCATCGAGGGGTCCGCTGCTCTTGCCACTGTTGCCTTCGAAAGGAGAACGAGAGCGCGGAGTTGCAGACCGGGGCCAGAGTGCAGCCGCCGTGGCAGCGCGCTTCTGCCCGAAGAGCTTCGAAGCTCCGGCAGCCCAGCCATTATGCCGCCTGAGCGTGAGAAACTCGAAGCACAGCAAACGATAATTAAAGAGAGAGCGATCTCTCGCGAGATTTCTTTTTTTTTTTTCATTTTATTCACATTCTTACTCTCATTCTCTAATATGATATATTAAACGGCGGACGAACATCTTGCGGCTCGGCTTTCGAATCGGAGACCTCGGCGAGCGGCGACTATTTTTTTCTTCGCTCACATAGAACCGTTTATTTCGGTCCGCTGGACCGTGTTGACCCACACGATTAGCGCGGAATACGAACCTGGATTCGGAAAAAAAAATTCACACTTTGGATAAAACAATATTAAGCATCTTGGCTGAATAGACTTCCGTCCGTGCAGCGATCGACGAGGCGCGAATAATCATTTTTCATAAAAAAAAAACTATTGTACCACTTTAAAAAATCAATAGCTGAGACAACAAGAAATAACTTTCAGAGAAATGACAGGGAATTGCAACCAATTTTCGATGGTATAAAAATCCGATGAAAAAAATCAAGCATATTAAAGGTGCCGACAATATTAATTTTTCATAATAACAAGTCCAAAATGTTACCAACAATTTGATGAAAAATAAAATTGTTCAACAAATCTCCCGCAAACCTAACTTTTTTCAAATTAAAATGATTCCTTCAATTTTCTGAATACGTCTGCATTTTTTCATATTGAAAAATTCACTTCGAATTTTCTGACTTAAACATTTTTCCCTATAAAAAAATATCAAAGTGAATTTAAAAATCTAAAAAAAAAATGCATTAGAATTATTTTCATGTATATTATATGTCCCATTAAAAAAAAAAGATCAAAGTGAATTTAAAAATCTCGAAAAAAATGCATTAAAATTATTTTCATGTATATTGTATGCCCATTAAAAATGAAAAACATTTTTTTTCCCAGGCTACAAGATCAGTCCGAAGCCGTGCAGGGTGCCAGCTTCGAGGGGGGAAGCGAGTTTCGGGACGTGCATGTTCGTATGGGAGTGCATAAAGTCCGAGGGCACGCACGTCGGTGTCTGCGTCGACACGTTTATGTTCGGAAGTTGTTGCGTCCGCAACGAGTCGTCGCCGTCCTCGACCTCAGCGCCGACGATTCTCGGCACGAGCGCTCTGCCGACGAGCTTGACGGACCGAGTGAGCAGCGAGCATTATCACGGCGGCGGAGCGGGCTACGGAAATGCCGAGAGACCGTCGTTGTTCGTCGGCGGTTCCGGCCGTCCGTCGCAGAAGAGGCCGCAGGCCAAGCCCAGCTCCGATTTTCAAGACTACGGTGCGCTGCACCACTTGCAGCAGCAGCACAAACAGCAGTCTCAGACACTGACGCTGTCTTCCGGTTCGAGTACCGTTTGGGCCGAGCCGACCGGCGGCCCTGCGAGACCTCTTCATCGACCCACGGAAGCCTTTGATCCGGGCGGGTTTCACGGTTTCATGGATAAAATCGACGACCCCAGCACGATGTCCGTAAGAGTACCCGGAAAGAATCAAGCCTCCGAGGGCGTCGAGACGCTCCGCACGAGACCGCCCACATCCTCCTCGTGGAGCAACGACAACGCTCTCACGCACCTCGAAGCACTCGACTCCGTCGCTCAGGAGACCGTTTATCGTCCTTATGTGTACAATCAACCGGAGGAAAAAGTGAGTTGCTTTCGGCGTTGGGATTTTTTACTACTCGCGGCGCTAATCGCTGCGCGCGGAGAGTGTAAAAGAAAATTGATATGCGATTTTTTATGCACCGGTACTGGAAGTTTTTACTGGGGTATTTTAGTTTCATGTAGAAAAATGATGGTAGACTAGAACCGATTGTCCGAAGCGTGCAGGGAGAGGGTCCAGTTCGGATAATCGATAATGTGGGTTGTCGAAAGGCAACTTTTTTTTTAGTACGGCATTACGAGACGTATATAAAAAAAAGGTGAAGAATGACATTTTTATATTGATTTATCGTAAAAGTTGAAAAATGAAATTTTTTTAAACGTTTTCTCGTGAAAGTTGACAATTGAAATTTTCATGTCGGTTTCACATAATAGTTGAAGATAAAAATTTCCATATTGCTTTCTCGTGAAAGTTGAACAGATATTTTTATATCGCCTTCTCATAAAAATTTAAAATCGGAATTTTCATATCGCTTTCTCATAATAGTTGAAAACCAACGTTTTCATATTGCTTTTTTGTAAGTGACAAATTCGTTTGTTCACTTTTGAATATAGAAACCCGTCCTTTTAATTCCCGTGTCATTGACAATTTCGTTTTGTACTTTTATTTCTAAAACTAGAACCGGACAGTGCGATCAGAAAATTAACAAATAAAAAGTTGTGGTCTTTTGTGGACAATAAATTGTAAAAAGTACAAACTTTTTTTTACTATGAGCGAGCTGATTAACGCTGTACAAGGAAAACCGCGCTTCGAGAGGCTTGAACACGGTCGCGCATCCCGCCGCGGCGTGCAACAATGTACGACATTTCGCTACAAAGTTCGGATAACCGAGCGTTCGTATAATTGAGGGGTTCGGATAATCGAGTTCTACTGTACAGTACATTACATCTGTAGAAATACTTTACTTTTAATAACTTACTTTAATTTCACTGTAAAGCCACTTTAAATCCAATCAAATATTTCAATTCCACTGTAAAAGTTCATTAATATTTCATCGCGATTGTACGTTAAATTTAATGTACCAGCTTTTTCCATAAAAACTTCCAGAACGGTGAATTAAACTTGCATTTTTTTTCAACAATTTATAATTGCCTTTCGTCTCTCTAATCACACCCTGCGAAATGCGCCTCGCTCGACGATTAAAGTCTGAAAAGATACGTGACCGGTACAGTAGAGCGAAACGGAAACCCGATTTATTGTTGCACCTATAATTGAGAGAAGTGGAGAACGAGTGGGGGGGGAGATGCGCGATACGAATGCCACGGCTATTGTGTTCCGGGATCAACCTTGCTGCTCCCCGAGCAACAAACGCAATTGAGTCACTCTCTCACTTCTCTCGGGCATCAGCGAATTTATCTGATTCGAAACATAATTTCTCTCCGACAAGAGCACGAGCACCTATCGACCGATCTCCGTCATCGATCACGATCGGGAGCACGACGCGAGACCAAACTTTGTATCGAGACCGGAAACCTCGAAGAAACCTACCAAGAGTCGAACGACCCCGAAGCCGGAGACGTACCACAACACCGACGGGGACACTCACCTCTCCAACGGGTATGTCACGCTCGACTGACTGGCGAAATGCCACACATGTGTTTTTTTTCTATATATATCTCTACATAATAATGATTATAACAAATATAATAGTATTGTATTTTAGTAGTAGTAAATGCGCTTTATTAACCTCAGTAATACGTGGTTCGGTGATATTGCGTGATACACGCGTTTTTTTTTCCTCAGGCTAATGAGCCATTGACCGAGGTCCTTCTGCCCAATAATATAATAAGAGTTCGATACAATTAAATTTTTCATATCTAAAAAAAAAAAAATTTATTATCGCACCGATCGATGAGAAAATAGAGAAAACGGGTATGTCACGCTCGACTGACTGGCGAAACGCCACACACGTTTTTTTTTTGTTGTGTCTATATAATAATAATAATTACTATATTATTATGATTATAATAAATACAATCATAATCATATGATTATACATATTATGGAATAAATAGCAGCTATTTTTTCCATGTCTAAAAAAAACTTTATATTATCGCATCTATCGATGGGATAATAGAGAAAACGGGTATGTGACACTCGACTGACTGACGAAATCACTCCTATACGCTATATTCTTGAGATTTCGACTTTTATAGCATATGGAAGTGGATTTCGAAAATCCCAAATCATCTACATACGCTATATTCTCGAGATTTCGGGTTTCATAAAATATCGAAGTGGGTTCCGAAAATCCTAAATCACTGCCATACGCTATATTCTCAAGATTTCGGCGTTCATAGCATATGGAAGTGGATTTCGAAAATCTTAAATGACTCTCATATGCTATATCATCGAGATTTCGGAGATTTCGGAGATGGTATAATAGAGAAGAGCATCTCCACGAAAGTCTCTGCTAGATGCACAATTAATTTATTCCATTTTTTAATAATTTTCTTTATCTTTTTTTCCCTTAGCGGATCCTCGGCCCAAACGACGCACTGGAAAGTAACGACGGAACCCGCCTTCGTAACGAAGTTGTCGACGACGACGACCACAACCGAAAGCCCGACATCCGTAACAGGCAGCACGAACAAGGAGCACTTCTGGTCGGAGCATAGTTGGACACCGCCGGCCGGTTCATCGATGAAGCCCCATTGGATCGACGTCCACGATCAGTTGGACAACGAACCGGAGATATACAAGAATCGACCGAGTTTCGAATCGACCGAGTCTCAAAAGGTGAGCGCGCGTGTCGTGTTTCCTGTGCGGAGCGCATCGACCTTGATGTCACTAAAGTCCATAAGCGGATGGCGCTCGATCGCTATACTCGGTTCCGTCTTCCCCCTCTCGAAGCAGCCGATACTTTCCAATTCCAATCGAAGATGGAAATTACGCTTCCGGGTTCGATCTCACCTCTGTTAGATCTTCCACTTTTTTCCTCCACCGCCGTAAATCAAGTATAATGTACGGCTGGCTAGACCGTCGACAGACGTCGTGTGTCTCGTCGGTCCAGCTTTCTCGATAATCGACCGTTTTGTTTTTCTTTTTAACTCCCGACTGCCCCCTAGGGCAAAAAGATGGGAGTTGTGCGTTTCACGGCGATCACGTGACCGCGCGTATTTTCTTTGTAGTCCGGTGTTCTCCGAATCGACAAAACGTCTCTTTACAAAATTTGGCAAGCAGATTCTTTGAATCATGATCTGTGTCTTTTTCAGGTTTTGAGTTGCATCTCGATGCAAACTCATAGAGATAAAGACTTTTTGATGTTAGTTTTTACATTTTTGCTAAGAGCGAAACATTTTGCTTTCCAGAGGCCCAAATTTGTTATTATTTTTTATACCATATATACCATATAGTTTTTCACGAGCTGTCACCAAAGTTTTCTCAGGGCTGACAAAACTCAATGTAGCTAACGGTCCAACACAAAAAATTTCGACATTTATGCACCTCAAACCTCTGAGAAATTGAACGTGGCTTACTGTTCATTAATTTTTTTTTTCTTATCGAAAATACTACTTTGTTTTTTTTTTCATTCTTGACAGGTAGGAGGAAATTTTTTTTTTATAATAAAAGTTAATGACAAATGGGAGCTGAAAGTGAAAGTCAGTTGTGATAATTTTAAAAAATGTATTCTATGCATTCAAGTAAAAAGTCAAAACGAAGGTTCAAAACGAATCTGAACAACTTTTAGATTCATCGCTTGAATCATATATTGGATGCCTACCATATTTATTTATTTTTTTCTGCTCCATTCCCGATGGCCGAATCTCCAGAACGCCGAATACGACAAGCCATCGATCGGCGCTGCTCACTACATCACGACCGACGATCTCGGCACGGCTCTGACGAGGCCGAGACCGACGAAGAGGAGAAAACCGACTCTGGCCGGTACCGGCGCGACATCGGGCCTGGTCAAGGAGCACACGAAAAATCGTCCGACGACGGCGATGACTTACTCGACCGTTCCGACCGTTCCGACGACCGGTCTCGACAGCAGCACGGTGGCGACCTCGAAGATGCCCTCGAGAACGACGACGACAACGACGACGACGACGACGGCGAAGTTCACGACGACGACGACGACCACTCCGGCTCCGATCGTGACGACCTCAGCGACGACGGTCGCGACGGCGATCACGACGACCGCTCCGTCGTCGACGACCCGAAAAACTCCGAGCTCGCAGCAGACCGTCTCGGCGGTCGGCGAGAACGACAAGACGGTGTGCGGCGTACCGGCCCTCTTTCCCAGACCGGAAGGGAGGATCGTCGGAGGGAAGGACGCGCCGTTCGGCCGATGGCCCTGGCAGGTGTCCGTCAGGAGAACCTCTCTATTTGGCCTTCTAAGCACTCATCGGTGCGGGGGTGCTGTGCTCAATGCCAATTGGATCGCCACTGCGGGACACTGCGTTGACGAGTGAGTTATTTTTTTTATGTGAGAAATGAATTGATAAATAGCATAGGTACGATTCAGATATATCAGCTTGCGAGCGGGGCGAAATCGGACAGGGGGCAAAAGGGCACAGGGAAAAACGGGACAGTGGGACAAAACGAACAGCGAGATGAAAGGGAACAGTGGGACGAATCGCGATCTTCCATATTTTTTTATGGAGCTGTGGGACAAAACGGGGCAGAAAATCCGGATGTACCGATGGGGTAAAGTGGGACCTCCGAAAGTAATTGGAAAACTTTGTTTTACCCGACTGTCCCATTTTTGCACCGATTTTCCCTACTGTGAGATACCGATAAATGAATAAGTAGTATAAGTAGTGTAAGTACCCTCCATAAGATGGCTAAGTTTGCAGTTAAGTAGGGGTGAGCGGGGCAAAATGATACAGGAGGGCAAAACGGGACAGTCGGGCAAAACGTAATTTTTCAATAATTTTTGGATGGTGCAGTGGGGCGAAGAGGGTCGGAAAATCCGAATGTATCGATGGAGCAAAATAGGGCGTCCAAAAATGATTGGAAAATTGATTGTTGTCCCACTGTCCTATTTTCTTCCCAATTGTGAAATAAATTACCCGGTGCCATAAGTACCATTCAGATATCTCAACTTGCAGTTAAGTAGGGGAGAGCGGAGCAAAAGTAGGCAGTGGGGCAAAATTAAAGAGTGGGACAAGACTCAATTTTCCAATAATTTTTAGACACCCATTTTGCCCCATCGATCGATTCGGATTTCATCCACCAGATGAGAAAATTGCGTTTCACAAACGGCCAGTCGGTCGGGACGTGAGAATCCAGAAATGCCGGGTTTCTCGAACGATGGTAAATTCGATAACACGTTTAAACTTCGATTGTTCGCAGTCTGCTCACGTCGCAGATAAGAATACGAGTCGGCGACTACGACTTCTCGTCGGTCCAGGCGCGACTGCCCTACGTGGAGCGGGCGATAGGAAAGAAGGTCGTCCATCCGAAGTACAATTTCTACACTTACGAGTACGACTTGGCCCTCGTGCGTCTCGAGAGCTCGCTCGTGTTCGCCCCTCACATATCGCCTATATGTCTTCCGGCGACCGACGATCTTCTGATCGGCGCAAACGCCACCGTCACCGGCTGGGGTCGGCTCAGCGAGGGCGGCACTCTTCCCTCCGTACTTCAGGAGGTAATTTTATGAATTCCAATCGGAAATTTTAGCACGGCAATTTTCCTCCCGATTGGCCTGGATTACTAACCCGTCGAAACGATTATTGAATACAGGTGTCGGTGCCGATCGTGAGCAACGATCGATGCAAGTCCATGTTTCTTCGGGCCGGAAGGCACGAGTTCATTCCCGAAATATTCTTGTGCGCCGGCTACGAGAGCGGCGGACAGGACTCGTGTCAGGCAAGTATTTTATTTTATTTTATTTTATTTTATTTTATTTTATTTTATTTTATTTTATTTTATTTTATTTTATTTTATTTTATTTTATTTTATTTTATTTTATTTTATTTTATTTTATTTTATTTTATTTTATTTTATTTTATTTTATTTTATTTTATTTTATTTTATTTTATTTTATTTTATTTTATTTTATTTTAGTACTGATAGACCACTGACTGACTTGCCAGTATTGACAGTACGTAACGTCGAACAGTTTTTGATACAGAACAGACTTAAATCACATGTACGTTGCCAATTGGCCATCGACCAAAGTCCTTCAGCCACAATTTTATTTTATCTTATTTGTTGCCCATCCAACAAACCGTCCTCGCGCGATCGAAGATCGATCGATTAATCGAAGATTTATCTTACAGGGTGACTCCGGTGGTCCGCTGCAGGTGCGCGGCAAAGACGGTCGTTACTTTCTCGCCGGTATAATATCGTGGGGCATCGGATGCGCCGAGGCGAATCTTCCCGGAGTATGCACGAGAATCTCAAAATTCGTTCCCTGGATAATGAAGAACGTGACTTGAGTCGTCGGAGGAAGAAAAAAAAAAAAAATCAACAACTTTTGCACCAACCGTCCCGCCGAACGAACGAACGAAGATCCGGCGATACGGCCGTTTTTCTCGGATCGGGCGCTTCGCGCCTCGATACGTCGTGCAAACAGAGCGCGTGCATAGTAATTTATCAAAGTAGTTGTGCTCGTCCCCGTCCCTCTTTGCTCACCTCCGCGTCTTCTTCTTCTTCGTCCACCTTCCTTTCCGAACCTTTTTCTTCCTCGCGCAACGACGCTCACTCGTAAGCCGTTCGGTCGTTACAAAGTTGAATTGCCGTACCGTCGCGCGTACGGTACGCTCCGCGCGTGCGCTTATCTGTACGCAACATCTGCATATAGGACGTTAGACATTAATTTTGAAGAGATGATGATGATAATATATTCGCGTAGCGTGTAAGTCAAAGACTAGAAGATTAATATAGATAGCGTAGTATTAAGTCCGTACATTTTACACGATAAGTTTTGACGAGATAACGGACGAAGCGAGACTTTCTAATTTATCCTAATAATAAAGAGTGGGAGGGCAAAGCTGGGTGACTGCTGTAGGCTAGTGAAATATATATATATACATATATATATATTTTTTAGAAGAGATTAGAGAGACGCCGACGAGTCTCGGGCGCGATTCGTTCGTGCCCGAGAGAACGAGCCGACGCGCGAACGGTGCGATGCCAAATTCTTGCCCATCACGATTTCTCGATTTTCTTGAAATCTCGCACACAATTGCCTTGATTTATCGCGTCGATATATTTTTTTTTCTTTTTTTTTGCCCCAATCGGTACTCGCTTCCGTTAACTAGTGGGTGGCATTTACCCGTTTATTCATGCAGCGTGAATTTTTTTTTGTACAGATCACAACGATAGACACACAGTAACTATTATTATATCTATGTTATAAATATATTAAACTATAACTGTCGAGTTGTACACAATTGCGACTACGCTTCGTCCTCCCAGCGGACGCGTCCGTGGGAGAGAGAATTTTTTTTTTGTTTTTATTTATTTTCGCTTCATCGAGAAATTTAGTGAATATCGAATGACAATATTTGTCGTTGATTTTCTCGTAATTAAAAAAAGAAAACTGTGCGCGGTAAAAAAAAATGTTCCGATTATGGGTTCGATTTAGTTACGATCGAGCTTCGCTCGAATATTGCTTCGACTCTACTCTGGTACGACTTTCGATTGACCAATTGCACGAAGCTACGTTTACTTTGTATTTTTTTTCCGCACCTTTCACGGAACCGTCATCGAACGCAATAAAATTCGTCGAAATCCGCAGAGATTGAAGAAAGGATTTATAAAAAAAAAAGAAAGTATCCTCGAATTACGAGAAAAGAAAAAAAACTTGACAATATTTATCATGCTACAAGGAGAGCTATTATGTTTAAGTATAAATTAATAAATCTTTTTCACGTGGTTACTATAACAAGCGTTGTGTCTATGCATCTCTCCTCCGCCTTTATTTAATACTTGCGATCGCATCTTTATCACGCCTTTTTTTGCCGCCCGTTAAAATCCGGACATGAGGAATGCACGATGAATCAGAGCATTCTCGAGTTGAGGGGGTCGTCGATGCGTCCGGCCAGAAGAGTCACCGATGTCTCATCGTCGACGATGAAGTAGAGAAAGGAACGGTCGACGACGAACGGTACCGGATGCGGTTTCTCGTACAAGACGTTACCTGTATTAAATAAATAAATAAATAGATAAATAAATAAATAAATAAATAAATAAATAAATAAATAAATAAATAAATAAATAAATAAATAAGCTTATTTTAAAAGATCGAACGCTGCGCCGAAGATAAATCGGTAAGGGGCAGCGTCGAGACTGGCCCGGCGTCTAAGCCCGCGTAACAATTCTTGCGCAAGAAAAAAAAATCTTAGTGTTAAACGATTGAGCTCTACGCCGAAGGTAAATCGGCAATTTGTGCGCAAGGAAAAACAAAGGTAAATAAATAAAAAAAAAGCTCAGTGTTAAAAGATCGAGCGCTGCGCCGAAGATAAATCGGTAAGGGGAAGCGTCGAATCCGGCCCGGTGTTTAAGCCCTCGTAATGATTCTTGCGCAAGAAAAAAAAAATCTTAGTGTTAAACGATTGAGCGCTACGCCGAAGGTAAATCGGCAATTTGTGCGCAAGGAAAAACAAAGATAAATAAATAAAAAAAGCTCAGTGTTAAAAGATCGAGCGCTGCGCCGAAAATAAATCGGTAAGGGGAAGCGTCGAATCCGGCCCGGTGTTTAAGCCCTCGTAACGATTCTTGCCCAAGAAAAAAAAGATAAATAAATAACAAAGCTCGGTGTTAAAAGATCGAGCGCTGCGTCGAACATAAATCGGCAAGGGGCAGCGACGAGACCGGCCCGGCGTTTAAGTCCTCGTAACAATTTTTGCGCAAGCCTCTTTTCACGGCGGATCGAACGAGCGGCGACCCGTACGAAGCTCGAAGCTCGCGCATGCGCCGCTGCCAGCTGACTCACGCAGGATATCGGTAGTTAAATTCAACGAACTTTACAACAATACTGAGAAAATATCTCGCGGCCGACTGAGGCGCAATTACGCGAAACGTCGTTCCACGGGAGCTCGGGCGTTTTGTCCCCGACCGAGGAGGGGGCAAAGCCGACGCGCGGGACCGTTGCTAAACGACTATCAACGGAAATAATGAACGTGGAAGGACGTGGCAAACGATTCTACTCGACACGGATCATTCCCATTTTTTTTTATCGTTCGTATTCAGCAAGATATTACGACTTCTGTCCAGGCGCGGACGTCGACAGTCCTAGCGGGGTAATAGAGAGTCTCGGAGGAGGATTGAGAAGAAGCCGAAGAGAGCGCAAACCTGCTCCTGGGTACGGAGAATACCGCGGATCGCTTCCACGCGTCGGCGGTGAAATCGGCCGATCGGCAGCGAAGAACGGTGGAAGAACGCCCCGAGGGCCTCGGGCTAAGTCGGCTGATCGTGACTGTCGTTGCCGATCCAGGTTCCCATCGCCGGCACCGCCGACGCCTCCTTTCACGTTGTTCCTTATATTAACGCCGATGCTCTGCTGTATGTCCCGGGCGTAGACACCGAGATCGGGACTCATCGGCGACAGGTCGGCGGCTCTTGGCTCGAAGACGTCGGAGATTCCTAGCTGCGAGTGAAAAGGGCGTTAAAAAATGTCTTGGGTCGCATTTTTTCACTATTGTTCGGGTGCTCATGTGGAGAGGGGCAAAACGGACTATTGTTAACTATTTTCTTTTGCTGGTCATAAAAAAAAACAATCTTGAAGACATCGGCGTAAACAAAATATAATGGGCCGTATCGTTTCATTATTATTCGAGCGCTAATGGGAAGAGGGGTAACACGAATCATTGTTAACTATTTTCTATTTTTTTTGCTGATCATAAAAAAGATAAGATATTCCGAAGACATCAACGTTACAAAAAATCACGGGCCGTATTGTATCATCATTCTCAGAGTGCTCATGGGATGAGGGGCAAAACGGACCATCGTTAACTATCGTCAAAATTTGTATTCGCTGAAAATAAACGAATCAAGGCATGACCAATCGTGGTCCATTTTGCCCCGCTCTCCCCTACCAACCCGTCGGCTATGAATACACGCAGGCAAGAAGTACAAAGCCGGCACGAGATTCTATAACGAGTAGAAGCTATGTTGCCCGAGAAGCGGAAGTATTACGTAGGAGACGGGCAGACGGAGCGCGGCGAGGGAGGTCGGGCTCAACGAGCGAGACTAATGCGAAAATGGAGCAATAATATGGATTATGCGTGCACGAGCCGCGGACAATTGTACCTCGGTTTGTCGGAGGAATTCGATGATGCAAAGTACATTTTTTTATTTATTTTTATCGACTCCTGATTCACCGTCGAGAGAATTTGGCTCACCCTCTGCAGGAAGGAAGTCAGAGTGACGAATCCCCGAAGCATGAAAGACGGGATAACGGCGGTGATCCAGTCGGCCCGGAGGGAACGGCGCAGGAGTCTCAGCGTTATCGGCTTGCTCGCTAGGAGTCTGGCGAGACGTCTCGTACCGTTCGATTCGCTCGGCAGCATCACGAGTATCTTGTATCGAGGATCCTTGACGGAGTAAATCATATTCGAGTAAATTGTAGCGAGCCACGGGACGTCGGGACGTCAGAGGTAAGAGCGGGGCAAAATGGACCACCTTGAAAATTTTTGTACGGGACGTAAAAACAAAGTCCGGTCTCAAATATGCCATTTTGCCCTGTGTAGGGGAGAGCGGGCCAAAATGGACCACCTTGACATTTTTTTACGGGACGTAAAAACAAAGTTTCGTCTCAAATATATAATTTCACCCCATTCTCCTCCCTGTGTAGGGGAGAGCGGGGCAAAATGGGATAATGGGGCAAAACGCGATTTTCCAATGACTTTGGATGGTGACGGTGGTTGTAAGTGGGGCAAAACGGGGTTGAAAATCCGGGTGTATCTTTGGGAAAAAATGGGACATGCAAAAACCATGGGAAAATAGAGTTTTGCCTCACTATCTCATTTTGCCCCGCTCTCTCCTGCATAGGGCTCACAGCGGGTGGACTTACGTCCAGAGGAAATTCCAACATGGAGGCTCGCAGCGATGGAAAGTAAGCGAAAGGCAAAACGGCTGTGTAAGCAGCAGCGGTTACGCGAGAATAATCACATCCGTTTACGAGAAACGCCACTTCCGTCGGTCGTCTGGGATCAACGACGATGTCGTCATCCTGCGACGGATAATCCTCGTGACCGCTCGATCGGCCGAATTCCTCCAGCCATATACCGTCGTCTGGAACAATGCACGATTTACATAAAACCGAGACCGTGAGAAAAAAAAATAATAATCATTTTTTAAAAGAAACATTTACTTGCAAAAAAAAAAAAAAATTATTACCGACGTACCAGCGGAACTCGAAAAGTATCCGGCCGGTCCATGAGGAACGCCCCGACGTTTGCGGACAGAATTAGTGGCGGTGTCGTCGGCGGAGTTCGTCATCGAATTTTCAGTCTCCGGCGTCGCGGAAGAATTCACAGTCGTTGCGGTTGAATTTCCTACGGACATTGACATAGACATGGAAACACTCGTTGACATTGGGCTTGTAGGACTCTCCGTGGGGCTCTTCGTTGAAGTTTCCGATTGTGTGGTCGTAGAAGAATTCGCAGTAGTTTCGTCAGAAATTCTCATGGACATTGACATAGACGCGGGGGAACTCGTCGACGTGGGGTTCGTTGTACGATCCTCCATGGTGGTCGTGAGCCTCGTTAAACTTTGAGCCAGTGTAAGCGGAGGATTCAACCGGGGGGGAGGAGGACCAAAGAGTCGTTGCACTCGCATGGTAGTACTGGAGACATCGGAACTGTTCGGTTTTGTTTGCGCGGTACTCGATATCGTTGACGTCGAGGCAGTCGAGGGTACAATGCTAATCGTTTGGGTAGTTGTCATTGGGGTGGTTGTTGGAGAATCGTTAGTTCCGCTGGTCTCACCGATTCCGCTGGTCCCACTGGTTCCGATGGTCCCGCTTGTCCCGGTGGTTCCGCTTGTCTCGGTGGTTCCAATGGTCCCGCTTGTCCCGGTGGTTCCGCTTGTCTCGGTGGTTCCGCTGGTCCCACTGGTTCCGTTGGTCCTGCTTGTCCCGGTAGTCCCGCTTGTCTCTGTGGTACCGATCGTCCCGCTTGTCTCAGTGGTCCCGGTGGTCCCGCTTGTCTCAGTGGTCCTGGTGGTCCCGCTTATCTCAGTGGTCCCGATGGTCCCGCTTGTCTCAGTGGTCCTGATGGTCCCGCTTGTCCCGCTATTTCCGCTGGTTTCACCGGTCCCGCCAGATCCGCTGGTCCCGCTTGTCCCGCTATTTCCGCTGGTTTCAGCAGTCCCGCCAGATCCGCTGGTCCCGCCGGACCGGCTCGTTCCGCTAGTTCGGTTGGTCCTGCTGGTATCGCTGGTCCCGTTGGTCCCGCTGGTCCCGCTGGTCGCGCTGGTCGCGCTGGTACCGCTGGTCCCGCTGGTACCGCTGGTACCGCTGGTCCCGCTGGTACCGCTGGTCCCGCTGGTACCGCTGGTAGCCTCGCTGCTCGTAGGAATAGTCACAGCTACTGTCTGAGAGATCGCACTGAGACTCATAGGTATAGCGTTCGTGGATGGATTCCCAACGGTGGATGCCACGGAGAGTGCCGAATTCGTACCGCCCGTCATCATATCCGTTATTATTTCGACAGCATCGTTTACTGTAGTCGGCATCGAGCTTGGCGGGGCCGTAGACATTTGCGTGGTCATCGGGCTCGGCGCGGCCGTAGACATTTGCATTGTCATCGTATCGGTCGAATCGGCGAGCATGCTACCAGGAGTCATTGGGTCCGTTGTACTAGGCGACTCTGTTGTAGAGTTCGTCGTGTCACTCGAAGCAGTCGTTGTCGCATCCGCGTTGATACCCGAATCGGATATATTGAATCCATAGAATCTCAGTATATCCTCGTACTCCGGACGAAGATTTATGTCGTCCCGGTTAAGGGTGAGGCCACCGAGAAACGCGTCTGCGTTGAGATAGCTCTGGAGGGTCGAAGAGAGAGAAATATTGAAAGACGCACCAGGCCTAATGATCACCTTCGAGAAGAGATGAGACAGAGGGGGCAAAATGGAACCGCGGGAAAAAATGTATCCATGAATCTAATTTTTCGATCGGAAGTGACGTATTTCCGGTATGACGTCGCTTTCGCTCGATAAATTAGATCACCGGAAGTGACGTACTTCCGGTATGACGTCACTTCCGCTCGATAAATGAGATTTTCAACCCGGAAACGACATATTTCCGGTATTACGTCACTTCCGCTCGATAAATGAGATTTTCAAACCAGAAGCGACATATTTCCGGTATGACGTCACTTCCGCTCGATGAATGAGATTTTCAAACCGGAAGTGACATATTTCCGGTACGACGTCACTTCCGCTCGATAAATGAGATTTTCAATCCGGAAGTGACGTATTTCTGGTATTATCTCACTTCCGATCGAAACATGAGATTTTCAAACCGGAAGTGACATATTTCCCGTATGACGTCACTTCCGGTCGATAAATGAGACTTCCGGACCGGAAGTGACGTATCACCCGGATATGAATCGGAAAACCGACACGTGAAGAATAAAAATATCGTAATCCACATATCTCCCATCGAACGAACGCTCGGGGATAAAGCTCACGCGAAGTCGTCGATGAATGTCGCGTAAGCCGATCCTGGTGACGCGACGATCGTTGGGCAGTCGAAGAACTTCGCCGATCTGACGGCTGCTGCTTCCGGCGGAGCCCTCGTAGAGCGCCACGAGAACGAAACCCAGACCACTCGGTGAGAATCCAACGTTCCCAACGTTCTCGACGTACCTGTCGAGGATCATGAATCCAAGGTCGTTGATGACGTCGGTCATGACGTCGACCGGTCTTCCCTGGTGCGTTCTCCGCTCCGACGGTTTCGTCCATCGAAACTGACCGGGGTGAACCTGATGAGCCTGGAGAGCCTCGGGATGATGACGACGATGATATCCGGGCAATAGCTGCGCCAACGAACCGTTCGTCGTCACCGTCACTTGCACGAAACAAAAAGACACAAAATATAAAATTTAAAAAAAAATTATCGCACGACTGGAGAACCTCAATGAGAAAAAAAATTGTTGGATTAACCACATTCGCGGTCACATACGTTCAAAGCTGTAATTTGGTTGGTCGAATTACACTGTAAAAAATTTCTGTTTGATAATTCATAAACATATATGAAGTTTTATGCATATAGAGTGTATGAAGTTTCATTGAGTTTGAAAAAGCCGGGAAATTAAGGACGCAAAGCGGAAGTCATCCAGAACTGTGTATGGAAATGGGCGAGGATGTGAGTGAAAGGAATGATTGAGAAAACCTAGACAGTAAGGCACAATGTAGGCACCGGCAAGACCAAAGTGTACAGTGTATATGTAAAACAGGTGTTATATTCTAAAGCCATAAAAGGCAAGAATGGCTATTTAGCCATTTTTACATACGTGTCAATGAAACTATATATAGTATTTAGTATTTATTTATTTAAATAAATACTAAATACTATATGAAGTTTCATTGACACGTATGTAAGAATATTGCCTTAGCCGTATATTAAAAACAATATTATTTGTATAAGCTTTGTAATAATAACATAATTTTCATATACGGATATTTTAATTTTCAATGCCATGGCCTGTAATTTTAATATAAAGGCATTTAAGACTAAAATTATAAAAATTCAAATACAATGTATATGACTTCTAATTTCATGTACCACGGTTCTATATTTCATATAACTTTGTATATTAAACGTGTCGTAAATTTCATAAAAATTTTCACAGTATAAATAATTATTTTCTCGAACGATTATTCGCTTCAGTCGATTCAAACAAAATCTTTTACTGTACCAACTAAACAATGCCTTTGAACGCATGTGAACGCGCCTTGGTTAATGCAACCATTTTTTTTCTCAGAGCAGACACGTATTACGGAACAGAACTTACGGTGCAGCTGAACGATCAAGATCGAAAGTAAGGTGAAACTTTTGAAAGATCTAACGAGGACGAATCGTCGTCCGGTCGATTGGCCGAAGAATCGGTCCATCGGCTCGATTGGTTTTGCACAACGATCGTTTCTGTTTCGTGGGCCTCTCGGTGGAGCTGGAGCGGTCTCAGCGATAGCGTAGCGACCGCAGGGGAGTCCGCGATGAAACTGGCGGCAAAGACTCACGGGGTCCGCGCGCTTCGTCGTTACCGAGAGAGGAAGTCGTTTTCCCATCGGCGGTTCGGTAACTTCGAGAATCCCGACTGTGGCAAGGTCGCGCTCAGGGTATTAAAATTATTATCGCGACACGGGATCTTCGACGAGTACCGTTTGTCCCCGGAGAGAGCCTCGGACTCTTTTTTTTTCACCACCCTACCGATTATAATATTCTCGGTACTGCTGGATGAAGCGAAAGCGAAAGGAGGCTGCGAATGCCTCGGTCAAGAGGACAAAAAAATTATATAAAAAAACAGAGGAGAAACATTTAATGGTATTTTTTTAAAATTAACATCGCCAAAAAAATGATATTAAAAAAATCGGCGGAGAAACATTTAATGGTATTTTTTTAAACACCGACAAAGAAAATTGTATTAAAAGAATTAGTGGAGGAACATTTAAGGGTATTTTTTTTAACATCATCGGCATTTGAAGTCTTCACTCCGCGAACGCTGAGCATCCGAGACTTTGATACATAAACGAAACGGCATAGACGGTGAGGATTTCGCAAATGCAGCGGTAATGAAGAATTTTTTTAAAAGTACTTAAAAGAAAATTCATTGGAGTACAAATTGCGAATTTTTTTTTCACCATTCTAGCGATTATAGTATTCTTAGTACGGCTGGAAGAAACGAAAGCGAAACGCGGCTGCGAATGCCTCGGTGAAGAGGATTTAAAAAATTATATAAAAAAAATCAGCAGAGAAAAATTTAACGGTATTTGTTTTTCCCACCGTGCGATGTCTTATCCATCATCTTTGAAGTCTTCACTCCGCGAATGCTGAGCTTCCGAGTCTTTGATACATTAGCGTGCATGCGCAACATACCGAACGCGCTCGAAGCGGCATAAACAGCGAGGATTCCGCAAATGCCTCGTTGAAGAACAAAAAAAAGAAAAAAAAAATTCATCCGAGCACAATTTAACGGAATGTTTTTTTCCCACCACGCAGTGCCTTATCCGGCATCGACCTTTGAAGCCTTCACTCTGTGAATGCAAAACTTCTGAATCTTCGACACACAATCACGTGCCTCAAAGTGCGCATGCGCGACGTACCGAACTTTCTCAAAACGGCATAAACAGCCAGGATTCTCCAAATCCCTCGTTGAAGAAGAAAAAAAAAGGGGAAAAAAATCATCGGAGCACAATTTACCGAAATGTTTCTTTTCCCACCACGCGATGCCTTATCCGTCATCGACCTTTGAAGCCTTCACTTCGCGAATGTAAAGCTTCCGAATCTTCGACACAGAAGCGCATGCCTTATAGAGCGCATGCGCAATGTACCGAATACGCTCGAAACGGCATAAACGGCCAGGATTCTCCAAATGCCTCCTTGACGAAGAAAAAAAAGAAAAAAAAATCCTCGGAGCACAATTTACCGAAATGTTTTTTTCCCACCACGCGATGCCTTATCCGTCATCGACCTTTGAAGCACTCCGCGAGTGCAAAACTTCCGAGTCTTCGACACACAAGCGCGTGCGTAAAAGTGCGCGAGACCGACTTACCGAATACGCTCGAAACGGCATAAACGGCCAGGATTCCCCAAATGCCTCGTTGAAGAAGAAAAAAAAGAAAAAAAAATCATCGGAGCACAATTTACCGGAATGTTTTTTTCCCACCACGCGATGCCTTCGACACACAAGCGCGTGCGTAAAAGTGCGCGTGACCGACGTACCGAATACGCTCGAAACGGCATAAACAGCCAGGATCCTCCAAATGCCGCATTGATGCAGAAAAAAAAAGGAAAAAAAAATCTTCGGAGCACAATTTACCGGAATGTTTATCTCCCACCACGCGATGCCTTCGACACACAAGCGCGTGCGTAAAAGTGCGCGTGACCGACGTGCCGAATACGCTCGAAACGGCATAAACGGCCAGGATTCTCCAAATGCCTCGATTATGCAAAAAAAAAGAAAAAAAATACTTCGGAGCACAATTTACCAGAATGTTTTTTTCCCACCACGCGATGGCTTATCCGTCATCGACCTTTGAAGCCTTAACTCCGCCAATGCAAAGCTTCCGAGTCTTCGGCACACAAGCGCGTGCGTAAAAGTGCGCGTGAGCGATGCGCCGAGAAGACGCTCGAAGCTGCATAAACAGCGTGGATTGTTGCGGATACGTAATTGCAGTCTTCGTCGAGGAAGAAGGAGGTCGTCGCGTGAATTCGCAGCGCGCGGGTGAGGGAGAAAAATGAATTCAGGCCTGGCCGAGGTGGGACTCGCCGATGAGTCTTTCGCGCTCCGTTATGCAATTGTTTGCGGCTCTCTACGTGCAAAGCGGTAAATAACGCTTTTACCGTCGGCCGGAGGAGCGGTGCACACACGCGACTATTACGTGCCGGTGCAATTGTGAGCCGGGCGCATAGCGTACGTTGCTCGAATGTGCTCGGCGGCCTCCGCGGCCTCGTATCCACCTTTCTCGTTAAAAGCTCCTGTCACGCTATTGCTGATAGTTCGACTCTCGTTCTACTTTCACGATCTTCGTGCTCTTTCGGCTGATCGATCACGAGACAAACGGCCTGATAAGATTCCGCTCCTTCGTCAGCTTTCTGCGGTGAGAGTAAAATTCCCATGCCAGAAACACGAGGGCGATAAGGTATCCTGTTCGATGTTAATATTTTTTTTGTAAAAAAAAATATTAAGTTTATTTATATTAATATTAAAATGAAATTTAGTAAATTTATTAAATTTATTAAATTTATTAAATTTATTAAATTTATTATATTTATTAAATTTATTGAATTTATTGAATAATATATTTTTTCACTTGTTATTAGCCTAGCGTGCGGAAGGGAAAAACAGCGGTAAGACTACTCACCGAGAATGAGAACGAAAAAAATGCCTTGCATGTCCCAAACGTCGACCTTGTGATTGTCGACCTGATGACTGAGTCCGCTAGTCTCCCAGCACTGGTCCCTCGTCGTCATTCTGTCGGAGGCCCACTTTTCAATCAATCCGGACTCGTGCATTCTCGTCAATCTGGCGAATCAATTTTATTGGATTTTGTTGTTACAGGGTAACGAGTCCAGCCTGTCTGTTTGGGTTGGGCGACAAATTAATTTCGTTGGCTAACAAAATAATATTTTGTTGCTACAAATTAATTTTTGAACCGACAACTTAATTTCTGGGAACGCAAAATTAATTTCTTGGGCCGCTAAATAAATTTCTTGGGCAAACAAATTAATATCTTTCACCGACAAATTCATTTTTTAGGTCGACGAATTAATTTCATGAACCAACAAATTCTTTAGCTAGGATCCATGAGCTGAAAAAATCCGCAACGTGCCCGATTATAATCCTCGAAACTCAGGTGTTATTAATGACTTTATTATTATCATTGTTAATTAATTTTTAAAAATTAATTTCTGGAACCGACAAATGAATTTATTGGTTCAACAAATGAATTTCTTTGGCAAGGATCCGTGAGCTGAAGAAATCCGCAAGGTGCCCGATCATAATCCTCGAAACTCACGCGTTATTAATGACGCCCAGATACGGGCTGTTTGACGGTAGGAGAAGCGCAATCCGTTCCTCGAGAAAATCCTCCGTGCCGATAGAAAAATGGCAAATACGGTCGTCGGTCAGTGGATTGTCGATTCTCGTGAGCATTCTCAGCGACGAGGTCCAATCCACCAGCACGTGTTTGCCCTCCTTGACGCGATTTACGATCGTCGCGTAATTGCTGGCATTGTGCCTCTCGGCTGGACGAGTTTCGTCGCCCAAAAGGCCGCCGTACTCCTCGCTCTTGCCGTTGCTCAGATACTCCTCGAGGTAACTCCTCGACGGCAAACTCCAAGTCAATTCTTCCTTGTGCCTCATCAGATCGTCGATCGTCGATATACTCTCGTGCATCCGCGGAAACGTAAGAAATGCGACGAGACTTCCGGAATAAGTTGCAACGAGAACCATGACGACGAGCCACCAAGTGCCGACTATCAGACGAGCGCCGTCGTTCTGCGGAAGATGCATTCCGCCTAAAATATTTTCGTGATTAAAATTTCGTGAAAATATTTCACGGGAAGTATTGATATTAATAGGGTAAAAGTGGTGAATATGGCCCACCTCGATTAACACGTAAATCAATGATATATGGACCGGTTCATATTCCCCACTTTTACCCTATTCGTCACGTAAATATTTTAACGCGAAATATTTAACGAAATTTAATATTCGTGAATATTTAAATATAAATATTCACGAATATTTAAATATTACACTGATAAAAGAGTACAGTTGAATCAACTAAGATTCGGGCAGGGACGTTCAAATAAATATTTAGTTGGTCAAACAAAATATTTTAATGACTAAAATCTTTTGGTGAAATCACCCAACAAATTGTTGAACTAACCAATTTTTTAGCTGTACCAATAAAATATTTAGTTGAACGTCCCTGCCCGAATCTTAGTTGATTCAACCGTATTTTTTATCAGTGTACATTTCGTTAAATATTTCTCGTGAAAATATTTGCGTGTTTAAAAAAAATTCGGATAAATGATGGAATACTAATTTACGATACTAGTGCGATAAAAATGTTGCGCAAAACGTTTTTCGCACGAGTATCGTACCAAATTTTACTTCACAAGGTGTGAAAATGGTGGTTTTGCGAAGCGTGCGTAAAACTGCAATTTTCGCACCGAGTGTAATAAATAAATATAGCTATCGCGTACCCTGCTGAAGGAGAGCTCCGTAGATGTACCACAAGCAACGACCAGGGGTGTCGAGACCTTCCGGTGCCGAGCGACCGTCCTTCGTTCGATTTGGGCTATAAACGTGGACCACATATAGGATCGGTCCGATCAGAAGAATACCTCCGGCTACACAGGCCCATGACTGCAAATATAGAAATTGTCGGAATTGTGTTGCACGGGTGAGACATCGGAATCACGGACAGTGGAGAGTGGGGCAAAACGAACTAGTTTTACCAATTATTCGGGGAATGTAATTTTTTTTTAAAGTCAGATGTGATGTTTATAATATGGGACCGTTTTGTCGAGCGAGGATGTATTCGTTACAATAATAAAAAAAACTAAATAAAAATTACAGTGCGAAGAAGATGATATGCTCAATATGTTTCATGTAACTCATGCATGAAAAGTGCTACCTTTCGTGCCTGCCGAGAGTTTCGTGCTTGGCGTAAGTGGCGCTTTACAGCCAAGCGTACTATAAACAACCGGCACATGCGCACATCGGACCAATTTTACTTTACCGCACGTTTCTCGTACTTTACGCACGCTTCTCGTACTTTACGCACGCTTCTCGTACTTTACGCACGCTTCTCGTACTTTACGCACGCTTCTCGTACTTTACGCACGTTTCCCGTACTTTACGTATGCGTGTCGTACTTTACGTGTGCGTGTCGTACTTTACGTATGCGTGTCGTATTTTACGTATGCGTGTCGTACTTTACGTATGCGTGTCGTACTTTACGCACGCTTCTCGTACTTTACTCACGCTGGCTTACAGCGCCACAATCAGTAGGCATGGCGTAGCACTTCTCCTACATTCATTACAGAAAATATGCAATACTAGTGCCGTGTAGAGAACATCATACGCGGACTGTGAAGTAACTCGCGCGGCTCGTTCGACCACTTCACAGCGTGCGTGTAAATTTCGCTTTACCGCACTTGTATCGCGAAATTACTATTTCGCTTGACGAAAAAGTTGGATGTTAATAGGAGTACCTCGGTGGTGTATGGAGAGGCGAATAGCATTACTCTGGACAATTGCTTCGGCCTCGAGGCCAGAAGACCGTACGTCTGTACGGATATCGGGACGGTGAAATTGAGGGAGTTCTTGAGTCGTTCGGTTACGGTGGAGGCGCATGCTGCCATGAGGACGTTTCCTCCGCTGACGAGTTCTCTTATCGCCTTTGGTATTTGCTCCCCGGACGATGTCGACATTCTTACGAATTCCTGTAATTAAAATCACGATCGTGTCAACAATCAGAGTGTATAAAATGGAATGGCGATTAATTGTAGTCTACGCAATGAACACATCTGCGCCGTCAGATTTATTAATCGAAGGTTTGAGAGAGGTCGGGGCAAGATGGTTTAGGGCAGAGTGGGGCAAAACGGACCAATGTTTTCCTTCTTTGACGACACTTTTTTTACTTCCCGCAAAATTTTGGTAAAATACTTAATTTTAGTGTACCATTTAGGTGTTCCATTTTGCCCCGCTCAACCTCCCATAAACTGGATATCGTGCAAATTACCCATAGTTTCGCTACCTTCACGTCGAGTCCAAGGTCAGGTCGATTACCGGAATCTTCAGATTTCGGTTGCCTCATCTCTCGAGTGGAAACGTCTACCTCCAGAAGTTGATACGTGAAGTTTAATCTTCTGCTCAATTCATCGACTATATCGAATACGAATCCATCCCATTTTATCTTGCCATCCACTTTTGATTTAGTCATGTACTGCCACGGTGGATTCTACCGACCAATTCGGTATTTCGTGTTATCTCCGTCGCCAGGCTCTGAATAGAGGGAGAGTGGGGCAAAATGGACTCGTCTATGTTCCGCGAGAAACAAAAGTGTGACGATGGTCCATTTTCTCCCGGCGATTCATTTTGCCCCGCACTCCCCTGGTTCGCGTTTAAACCGCCGGGTCGCGGATGGTTACTCACGTGGTTCGCGGTTTAGGCGCGAACCAGGAGAGAGTGGGGCAAAATGGATTGCCAGGACAAAATGGACCATCGTCACTCTTTTGCGTCCTCACAGAGGAAGCTATGTTTTCATGAAAAACATTTTTTTCGAGATTTTAATGTCACCGTACTAGAAATGCTCGAAAACGTCAACAAATTTGCCTCAAAACGACACAATCCGCAAATTTCAGTTCGCCATTTCCCATAATCAATTCTGTTGTCAATTCTGGCGGTTTTAATTTTATGAGATGCAGACATTTTTTATGTTACGAAAAAATGTGCAAAATAATTTGAAATTTACAATCCAATTTTACAATTTCATATTTCAAATTACAACTCTTTATAAATTGTATTTTTGAGTTGACTCGAAAATACAATTAAAAAGAGATATAGTTTGAAATTTTCATATCGCTTTCTCGTAATGTTTCTTTATTTTATTTTTTTTGCGAAAATTGAATTTTTTTTTAAATTGCATTTTAATTGCACTATGAGGAAGCCAAAATGGCACAACGAAATTAATCATAGAGGAAGTTACGTGCAAAACCGTAGAACATGAGGAAGTAATTGTGCAAATCAGTTCGTACACTTTTTTTTTGTCTCGCGGAACATAGACGAGTCCATTTTGCCAGGTGACTCACGTGGTACGTAGCGATCATCAAAGATTTCCCCCTGAAACCGTACTTCGAGTGCGGAAACAGAAGATCTTTGGGCGACGGCCCGATTCCCGGTGTCCAATGGCCGACGTCGATCAGTCGATGAACGTCGGTTTTGTTTTTTCGAACGTACGAATTACCCCAAGTTATTCCGGCCATCATCTTCCACGCTGTGCAGTCGCCACATTTTCTCGAACCGCTCGCCCGTCCACTGAGCAGCTCGGCCTGACGACAGTTATGTTTCGTTCCAATCTATACCGAGATACTTTGATGCTCTACAATTATGCGCCGGATCGTTCAGCAAACCCACGCGTATGAAGTCAGTTAATTGCTGTCCTCTCTCGGCCTTGGTCATCCTCACGCAGTCGAACTCCTCCTCGGTGACTCTTTCGTACAACTCGACTTCCTGCTTGAAAGCATTTTCCACCGCGGCGGCAAGCGCTTCGATCATTTCTTTCGCGTGACACTCCACACCTGCCTGTAATTTATAGATAATCCGTGTAAGTGAGAGATCTTAAAAAAAAAAAATCGACGTTTTACATTCTATCTGGATTTTCATGCTCGTGTTCCATTTTCGTAACTCTATCGTATACTACTAGTAGTAGTAGTAAAAGCGTATTTATTGACAATAAGATTTGGTTCACACAATCTAAGATACATCTGTCTATGTGGTTGTTGAGTCGCTTTCATTGACATTGCCAATACGTAGACGAACCTGTCCTTTTATTTCCCGCGTCATTGACAATTTTAGTTTCTACTTTTGTTTGTAAAAATAGAAAATTAACGAATAAAAGATTGTGGACGTTTGTGGACAATAAGTTGTTGTAAAAAGTACAAACTTTTTTTACTGTGCAGGACGAGAGCGGAGGGCGAGAGTGGGGAGCGAGAGAGGGAAGCGAGAGTGGGGAGCGGAGAGCGGAGATTGGAGAGTGGAGAGCGGAGAGTGGAGAGCGTACAGTGGAGAGTGGAGAGGTGCATACGATTAAGTCGTATACCAAAAATTGGTACAGTAAGGACGCTACGAAACACTACCTTGATCTTTCAGCAGATGGTAAATTATCCATAGGATATTCACAGAATACATCATTTACTCCCTGGATGATGTACCGTACACCGTAGACTGTACATTAGGACCTCGATTTCGTTGCTAGCGGCGGGACCGGCTCCGCATCACAGTTAACAAAATCGAGGTTGCGCATGCGCCGCCCATAGTAACTGTCGAGCGTGTCCCATAGCTTTCTGCGCCGATCGATATTCGCTCCGTGGTGGGGACTGTTCAGGAAACCGAGGGCGCAAAAATCGGAGTCATGCGAATGGAAGCATCAATATGGTCGGGCGCGAAACACCCGATCGCTAGTCATTAGAATAAAATAGAATGATTTTTCCATCATGAGTATTGATATTATCCTAACTTTCCGATAACATGACGCAAGGAAATACCGACAGCCAGAGTGACAAAAATAAAGATGTAAGTTGTAAAGTTTGTTAATTTTTTAATGATTCGTAAAGAGAATATTAGCATTGCAAAAAGAATTACTCATCGTTCATTGATCATGGTTCTATCAAGAATCCCTTCCATGCCATTCAACTTTGTTGACTGCTGGTGAATAAATGAATTAGATAATTTTTATCAATCAAATCGTTATTACAGTCCTATCCAACGAGGACGAAGAATTCATGAAAAAAACTATGTCTCTCTACATCTTGCCTTGGTAAGAATCATAGAACAGATTTACTTCTTTCAACTTGCCTCTGAGCTCTATCATGATCTCGTAAAGAAATACCATAACGCATACCGTTCTCAGGTGTAACAACGAATGTGCACATCTTAACACTACGGACCGAACTAACATCAACTATCAACCTTCCATGATTCCACCGATTTCCCCACATCGAAGGACTCCCCTCCTGTGCTGGCGACTCCTCATTAATTTAAGTTTCCGTTACTCTGATACAGCGAAGCCGTAAGGCAGAAGCGAACCATTTCACGTTTGTGTCAAGCACCCTCTTATTTCAGCCTAGGGTTGAAAATTGCTTATATTTATATTGAACATGATATCATTTTTTCCAGCAAGTATCTACGTACCCTCGAGGTCCCACCGTTATTAAATTACTTTGTACGACTCGTGAAGGGATGCGTCGAATGCGCAGTAGCAGCGCGCAAGGCGGCGAAGGGGGGGGGGGGAGGTTATACAGCCTCGACTCGCTGTCGCTCGACTTTGACGTGTAATGGAGCAATTTAAACGTCATTCGAGGTGTGATACTTTGACATAAATTCCATAAAAAAAACCACGCCGAGAAAAGACCAATGAAATGCATGCAAAAGCAAGCCCATGGCGTTTTTTCGATTCGCAGGGCGCCGCATTAGTAGTTCTAACGCCATCGTTGAAGTTAGTTCGAGTCACGATGGATTTCTTTCAACACCGTTACTATAGATTAAATAAAACCTTGATGAGGCTCCTTGGACAATGGCCGTATCAGAGTATTGTTGCCAGACGTGGGATTGTTGTTGTTTTACTGGCTCTCAGCGCTATTCAAATGACACCTGTCTTACTGGCTCTTGTTAAATATCGTGATGATGAAAAGGTCCTTCTGGACGGTGGTCAGGCATTAATTTTCGGGGCGGTTTCCGCGACGAAGGGTTTTGGTTTTTTGTGGAACTCGCAGAAGGTCAGTTCTACCATCGTAACCGAGACGAGAACGAGACATTCAATCGATATCTGCATAGCAGAGTGGTTTTTATTCCGATCCCCTAGGGGTTTCATGGACTTTCAGTCCGCTCACCTCTTCCCCTTCACACCTCTTGGTCCTCCTTCCTTATCCCTTTACCGCCGGTTCGATTCTCGAGTCCGGTGCTTCGCCGTGCCCCGCTAGGTGCCGGCTTCAGACCTACGGCTATAGTCGTAGGCCTAACGACGGCGGTGGATGCGCGGTTGGTGTGCGACTTCGGTGGTCCGCAGAGTCAAGCTGAATCGTTCGCGGTCAGTACTTGGATGGGTGACCGCCTAGCCGTGCACTAACTGGAACCGTGCAGCGGGAGGTCGAATTCTGAGGATTGGTGTTCGGACTCGAAGTGTCGAATACAAACATCAGGACTCAGTTGGATTGACAGGCTGTATCGGCGCAGGTTTTCCGCAGTTTCCCTGCGCCCTCGTGCAAATGCGATACATTATGGGGGGTAACAGCGGCTGCGGCCGTGAACTTTACAAGTGATTGAAAGTCGACACAAAATTGATACGAAAGTACTGGCTAGATGGCACACAGAAGCTAAGGCCTTAAAAAAATATAGGGGATTAAAAAAAAAGTCGTAGGCCTAACAACAGCGGTGGGTGCGCGGTTAGTGTAAAGCTTCGGTGATCAGCAGAGTCAAGCAGAATCGATCGCGGTCAGTATTTGGATGAGTGGTCTAGCCGTACACTGACTCCCGCATTGGAACCATTGAGTGGGAGGTCGAATTCTGAGGATTGGTGTTCATACTCGAAGTATCGAGTACGAACATCAAGACTTAGTTGCCGTAGTTTTCCGTAGTTCTTTTCGGTGAGGGATTGGAACCGTTGAGCGGGGGGTTCGAATTCCGAGGGTTGGTGGTCGTACTCGAAGTATCGAATACGAACATCAAGACTCAGCTGAAATGACCGGCTGTACCGACACGGGTTTTCTGCAGTTTCCCTGCGCCCTTGTGCAAATGCGATATAGCATGGGACGGGAATAACAGCGGCTTTAGTCGCTACCTTTACGAGCGAGGAATCGGAAAATGTATGAGAATAGTGGTTGGATTGCTCACAGAAAGCTGGAGTCTTAAAAGGGGGAATAACGAAAAAAAATCGTAGGTTTTACGTCCCATATCTAGAGATACGTCTTCATCCGTTGCCTCACCTACGGGACTTCGGTCTCGGGAATCGAACCCGTCACAGGCCCCAGTCTTTTGGTTTACAACGCCAAGGCGTTGGCCGTTTCCTTTTGGATCCACTATTTTGACGGTGGGTTTCGAACCATCGGAATTACAGAAAGCACCTAGAAAAATCCATTGTTGATGGATCAGGGATCGAACCCGGACCCACCGCATGTGGGTCCGGGCTCGAACCACTCGGCCATTGCTCTTCCCTCATTCAATCGATACCTATCACTGATAAAATCCTGTTCGACACGTACAGACATTAAAGTTGCTAAATCGTATTCGTACGGGTTGGCGGGAATGGGCTGGAGATCGAGAAGTTAGCATTCTTCACCAGTATGCTGAGCAGGGAAGAAAAATGACTATTGCGTATATAGGTTAATAAAGTAAGATCAGGGTTGGGTAAAAGGTTAATAAATATTCTATCCATTTGTCGACATTGTATACACAGTTATGAATATTATCAACCACTCCACGTTTATGGCCCAACCGATGATACCGAAGATAATCGACATTTTTCTGAAGAACGGTACCGAACCCGGAACATTTCCGTATCCTGTCGATTTTTATTATTTCGACGTACAGAAATATTATTTTTACATTATACTGTATGCTTACGTCTCCGCATCCACGCTAACGATTATTGCAGCAACAAACGGTATTATGTTAATCTGTTACGCGCAATACGCATGCAGTATCTTTGCTGCGTTGGGGTAAGTTGATTGTTAATCGATCGCAATCATAAGCATAATAAAGTGTCGACTGAAACCGTCAGGCATAAATTAGAACGGCTCGGGAATAACCGCACATTAGTAAAAACAGACGAAAACCGATATGCGCTGGACAAAAAGGACCTAATAATCATAGCTTCGTGCATCGAGAGACACAATGACGCTATCGAGTGAGATAGTTTAAAAAATGTATCAAGTAAAACTAATCATCTACACAGTAATAAAGTTCATGTCGATTGGACATTCACACAGATGCTCACTGATACTCACAGATCTCAACCATACTCACAGATGTCACCCATATTCACAGATCTCACCCATACTCACAGATTTCATCCTTCTCACAGATCTCACCCATATTCACAGATCTCACCCATACTCACAGATTTCATCCTACTCATAGATCTTATCCATACTCATAGATCTCACGCATACTCATAGATCTCACCCATACTCATAGATCTCACCCATACTCATAGATCTCACTCATACTCATAGATCTCACTCATACTCATAGATCTCACTCATACTCATAGATCTCACCCATACTCATAGATCTCACCCATACTCATAGATCTCACCGATACTCATAGATCTCACCCATACTCATAGATCTCGCTCATACTCATAGATCTCACTCATACTTATAGATCTCACTCATACTCATAGATCTCACTCATACTCATAGATCTCACCCATACTCATAGATCTCACCCATACTCATAGATCTCACCCATACTCATAGATCTCACCCATACTCATAGATCTCACCCATACTCATAGATCTCACCCATACTCATAGATCTCACCCATACTCATAGATCTCACCCATACTCATAGATCTCACCCATACTCATAGATCTCACCCATACTCATAGATCTCACCCATACTCATAGATCTCACCCATACTCATAGATCTCACCCATACTCATAGATCTCACCCATACTCATAGATCTCACTCATACTCACAGATCTCACAGAGGTACTGTGAGCGGGCGCGGCAACGTAATCGCTAGTTATTATTAATAAATTTTGTGTTGGCAGATACGTCAATCTCATCGCAGCAAGTTATTCATGGATTTTCTTTTTTACCATCGGATTTGGTATCATTCTGTTTAACATTATAGGACTTCAGGTAATTGTTGCTATGAATGATAAGTGATCTTCCCGAATTAACAGATATACTGTCTGTAAATACAGATTTTTATGAGAACGAACGATCCCGCAGCAACGATAAGATTCATGGTTTTTCTATTCACTGCACCAATGTACTTATACGTAGACTGCTATATTTGTCAAACTGTGATGGACCACACTAGTAGCATTTACTTTCGCATGTAAGTAAATTGGAAAGGACTGGTGGGATGGCCTCATAAAAAAAATTTCTTCCCGACAGATACAACAGTCAATGGTATAAACTATCGCGGGAAGCTCAGAAACTCCTACAATTCATAATGATGCGTTGCAGCGTACCTTGCCAATTAACAGCCGGAAAAATGTTGCTCATGTCTAGAATGAACTACTGGCAAGTGAGTTCCTTCATTAACGATGCGTACAAAATGGGATCCAGGAAAAAATGGCTGCGGAAAAAAGTCCGGAGAAAATAAAGGCCGTGGAAAAACGGCCAATAAAATCAGAATAAATGTTGGTCAAATGATCTGTCGGTTAAAGTTATCTGTCGGTCAAATGACTTGTCGGTTAAAGTTATCTGTCGGTCAAATGTACCTGTCGTTTAAATGATTCGACGGTCGAATGGTGGCGGCGAAATAATTTGTCGGCCAAATGATTGTCGGTCAATCGACTGGCACCCCAAAATCTGCGACATCGGATAAATTGTCATTGAAGTACAATTGATAGTTCATTTTTATATTCCAGATATTAAAAACAGCGATATCGTACTTAACGGTTCTGCATGCGATGCACGGATTTTCATAGAGATTATAGTGGAATCGCTGTTAACTCATGCTCCTATTATTTATGAGTCTCTCCTAAATTATAGAAGTGACCTCGGTAAACTTGTAAGTTTCTCCTCAACGCTATCCTTCCCATCGGCGTGCGCATGCGCACTGATTACCGACAACGTGTTCACCGTCTCGTCAATGATCGAACGTGCTCAACTGGCAACGTAATGGGTTTCAAGGGGAAATTTAAGTTAAGGAGATCGCTTGACACCAGCTCGTAACTCTCATAAGTTATGAAAGTTCCAACTATATATACAAGATACGAGTGATTACATGTTATTATTTATTTATTTAAATATATAATCATTCTGACGAGTTTTTTTGCATTTTTATTGAGTCTTAGGAAGAGCAAATGTGACTGCCAAACTGCTGAAAAATGTACTAATCCGAAAGTATTTGCCCTCGAAATTGGAGAAAAAGTCCCGCGGACCGGCGGATTTTGACGTTTAGTGTCCTAGTACAGGCATAATATGTCTATGTGTGCACGCGTGTGTACGTGCGTATACGCCATCACCCGATTTGATGAGTTTTTTCCCCTCATATGATCCCTAAAACCAATCATTACGGCTTTTACGTGTATTTTACAATTTCGGCGACACGTTGTTTTTTTTTGTATTTCCAGTCGTAATACGGGCCAAAGTGGCCAAAAGTGAGCGCTGAAACGTTGTCGATTATTTTGAGAATATACTGATCTTTAGCCCCACTTTAATTCGAAAATATTCGCTATAGAAGTTGTTACACAAGGTGTAATGTCAGGCAACATTTTACTTTGTGGCGTCTCAAGGCCATATTACGAGCAAAATATGTGTATGTGTGCATGCGTGTACTCATAAGTACAAGTATTCCATTGGATGTATTGTTGCCTTCATATGTGCACTAAATCCAATAGCCAGAGCAGTGAGCGGTGAACGGAGAGGGGAGAGTGGAGAGAGGGGAGAGTGGAGAGAGGGGTGAGCGGAGAGAGGGAAGAGGGGAGAGCGGAGAGAGGGGAGAGCGGAGAGCGGAGAGCGGAGAGAGCGGAGAGAGCGGAGAGAGCGGAGAGCGAGAGGTGTATACGATTAGGTCGAATACCAAGTTGGTACAATAAGGGTATTGGTCCACCTTATGGCATTGTATTGTGAAAAAAGAGGAAACCAAAAAAGAAGAGAGAACTAGCATTGTAACGGGAGGTCAATAAATGTCTTTTACTACTACTACTTTAGAGTTCTAAATATTCTAAATATAGAGTTTAAATTTAAAGTACTAAATATTCTAAATTTACGTTAACATCGATGCACTTAATAATGTTACTTAAAATCGACAAAAATATATAATAATCCCGATTTTTTTCAGTCAGCTGATGGGCTGAGCGCGTCACGATTCCATAGCGTTACGGAAGGTGAACCAAATAATGAATTTTACGCCAATAAACTAAAATAAAGTAATCCAGGGATCAGGCCCGGTCCCCAGAAATAATAATAATATTAATAAATATCGATTTGCAGGAAACATGCTTATATACCTGGCATTGTTGATTGTAGTTCGTATCGTTGTAGACGAAAGCGATATTATCCCCTTCGTCCAGGAGTCTGCTAAAGCCGCTAACGTTCGATGAGTTTGTGTGAGGTAAAACGTAGAGCCATTGACTTTTCGGATGTAGCATTCCCAGTGATCTCGCCTGAGGGCGTTCGCAGCGAGAGAAAAAAGGGCGTTCGCAGCGAGAAAAAAAACTTGTCGATGAACTGAACGGCAAACGGCTATAGAGAATATGTTACAGATCGAGTAAACTCACGACTTCTATGATGTACGGCACGATATCGTGATCGACGACGACGAGGAAATGTTCGTCGGATAGTTGACCGGACTGAAATATCGAGAGAGCTTTGGCGATGAGGAGCTTCGTCTCGGTTTCGGTGTCTGCCGAATCCGTCGAGATAAGCAATTCCGAGGACAATCCCAGATGAGAGTTTTTCGGTATCTCGCCGGATAAGGCCCTCAGGACTCTTCCGATCGTCCCCGGCTCTTCGTTGGTCGAACGAACCAACACAATCGGTAATAGTGTTTGTCAATACGAATTTCATTATTGGTTGAGTCTGGTATAGGTTCGAGATAGGTTTACAAGGACATTTCCGGGACTGTCAAGGAAGCGAAGAATTCAAGGACCAAGCAAGGACTTTTCAAGGGCAAGCAATATTCAAGGACTTTTCAAGGCCAAGCAAGATTCAAGGACTTTTCAACGTTAAGCGTGATGCAAGGACTTTTCAAGGCCAACCAAGGTTCAAGCAAGAGTCAAGGACTTTTCTAGGTCAAGCTTGATTCAAGGACGGTTTAAGCTCGAGAAAGATTCAAGGACTTTTTAAGGGCAAGCAAGATGTAAGGACTCTTCAAGGTCGAGCAAGATTCAAGGACTTTCCAAGGGTTAGCAAGATTCAAGGACTTTTCAAGGCCAAGCAAGATTCAAGGACTTTTCAAGGCCAAGCAAGATTCAAGGACTTTTCAAGGCCAAGCAAGATTCAAGGATTTTTCAAGGCCAACCAAGATTTAAGGACTCTTCAAGATCGAGCAAGATTCAAGTACTTTCCAAGGGCAAGCAAGATTCAAGGACTTTTCAAGGGCAAGCAAGATTCAAGGACTTTTCAAGGCCAAGCAAGATTCAAGCAAGAGTCAAGGACTTGTCAAGGCCAAGCACAATTCAAGGACTTTTCAAGGCCAAGCACGATTCAAGGACTTGTCAAGGCCAAGCAAAATTCAAGGACTTTTGAAGCACTCTGAGGATTTGAGGACCACACGTCGCCATCTTCATTTACCGAAGTATCGATCGTAAAGAAGATTGATCTTCCTCCAGGCGAATATCCGGTCCATTCGGAGGTCGAGAAATATCTGTGATAACTCCTCACCGGGTTCGACGATGGGCACGCTTATTCCATGCGCGATCGGTAGTCTCGGGCAATCGGGACCTCGATGTGCCGATAGCGTAAAAAAAAATGGCGTCCCGTAAGTAAATGAAAATACAATAAAAATAATCAGCGATATTTTTTCGATGGCGCTTTTTAAAAATTATTATTATTTCGAGAATCGATAACAGACCAACCTGTTATCGCGAGATGAACGAGATCCTCCTTGCGAGCGCGTTTGAATAAATTCCAAGTTTGATCGCAGCTGGCGATCGACAGCAGCGCCGTGTAATCTGCTCGACATTATGTTCGCAACGATGACGATCGATAAGATCAATAATCTCTCAAACGATCGATATATTTACCTCTCGCGAGATTGGAATTCGTGTCCTGAAACACGCTCATTTCTATGCCAACATCAGAGGTCTTCAATCGCTCCTTGGCAGTTCTCCTCATCCTCTTCGCAAATCCCTCGACGATACTTTCGAACGTCCTCCGAGAATTCGTCCGCTTCATTCGGACCGCCGTCCTCTCGAAGAACGGCTTTTCTATCACGATCGCTGCACAACAGTTCAAACAGTGCGTTTCGATACACACGAATTAAACCTCAAAACAAATAAAAAAAATTAAAAAAAAAATAAACACCCCGCACTTTCGCGGAGTTATCGGTTAATTTACCAATGGTGGCATTCGTGATCGTCAGAGATGGAAAGTCATTGAAACCGGCACAAAATTCGACATTGACGAGCACCAACAGTTGCACGATGAAAATCATTTAAATTATATTTTTCCGCCGCAACGTACTTTGGCTCGTTGTTCTTGGGCGGAAAATTGATCGAGGATTGACCGGAGCTCGGGACGGTGGACTCGCTTTATAGCGTGGCAAGAATCAATCAGCTGCGCGGACTCGAGTAGGTCGACGAAGCTTCAATAAATAATTGTGCGACGATTGGGTAAAAAAAAAACCTCTTGATGAGACTCGCGCAGCGTCGTCAGAGCTCGCGAACAATATCCAGCGTATTCTCGATCATTTCTGTTTCCACGAGGAATCCTATTTATTTTCTGTGCGACGAGCGCTTTATTAACTGATATTATGAACCTTCTTAAAAAGTTAAGCATGTCTGCTCTTCGAGCACGTGTGGCTCCTCGACCCTCTATAGCGTTTGATTCTTGGGCGAGAGGTAGAGCGAATTAAATTGGGGAACGGAAATGTTGTTACTTTCTTTCAGCAAAATCCAATCAGATTCGATACGGCACGCGGTACAGATATAGCGCATAGCTGTGCGTTTATCGTCGTGTCTAGGAAACGAATTTCGTAATTCTGTTACAATTTTTTACTCGCTATAATTGCGTCACTCCGGTGGAGATGTTTCCTGCAATTAATGTTAATGTTTAAGCTGTCAATGTTAATATTTAAGGTTGCACTATGTTTTACCGACGAGCTGGTCATTAAGTCACTGTAAAAATAAATTGTAAATTTTATGTACTGGAACTTGAAATTTGCTTACATTACTCATAGTAATTGAATATTAATGTACTTTTTCGTGAAATTAGAATACCAGATATTAACATTGCAAATCTTTTACCTAAAATTTACAAAAATGTTCATTAAGTAGTAGTAGTATTTTTACGAAAATTTTTATTAAGAATAAAAATAAAAGTTTGAGGGCTGAAGGACTTAGGTCGATGGCCCGTTGACAATGGTAATAGCAGAGGAATATATTATGTAAATAATCGCGCAAATGTATCAGCATCCGTACCATGTAATACATTGTCAATAAATACATTTACTACTACTAAAAGTGTGTTTCCTACAATTGCATTGTCAAAATCCGTTCCGGAGATCCTGACCGAAAATATTATTATTTACTTAACGTTTAAGCCTGCGTTCTGTTTTACCTACGAGCTCACCGCGGTTATCAACTCTTGGAAATTGTCGAACCTATATCGCCTCGCGTCGACCGACGGTGAGACGTCATGTCGGGCGCGCGAATGATTGAACGATTCCATACGATTTTTGTTTAGCTGTAAGCGCATGTGTTAGCCTTCGGACGGGATGACTTGTCGCGTGTGATGCACAAAGCTCGTTGACTCATTGCATGTGGAAAAGAATAAGGTGTACAAAAATGAAAACATGAGAATGTGGGTCTGTTGATAACGCTGGCGTATATTTGCCAAAGTGAATAAACTAGCGGTTGTGTTGGCTCTCGCGCCTCGCGCGCTCGTAACGATTTCATCTTGTGGAATTTTTGAATAGAAATAAGAAACGACCAGATGCGCCGGGCGACACCTGGCGGTACAAGGCAGAGTTACTTTTTCAGTAACCTGCCTTACCGCGAGAGCCGGTCCGCGTCGCGTCGCTGCAGCGTGTTTCACATGCTCTTAAGAACGCCTGCTTATAATAGTTGCTGAAGTGACGAAAGCGAAAAACGTGAAAGTGAAGAATCGACGGGTGGTGCATGCAAATGTAAATAAACTGTGGTGTACAATTGATAGGCGTCAACTTGCTGCGTTTATATTTGAAATCGGTGTATTTGAAGTCGCCTCTCGACGACGCTGCCGCGGATTATCTCAGGTGTGTGTCTTTCGACTCTACAGAATACGAGTTTTTCTTTTCCCCTTATCGTGAAATACATCTGTTCGGAGAGTACAGCCGGGCAGCCGTTACGATCGGAATGTTCGGTGTCGGTAGTTGACGCTAGGCCATCGGGCCGTCCAGCGCGTTCGTCGGACGAACTTTTTTATTTTATAATTTTTTCCATATTCTATAACACAGTATTCTGCGTTCAATTTTTCGTCCAATTTTTTTTTGTAATTTCGTGAAATTTTTTGTTTTTTTTTGGCTTCCTCATAGAGGAAGCTTTTGTATCGGCCATCGTGTTAATTACAATCAAGTGCGAACGAACTTTCATTTACACAACAAGTGCCAACGATTCGAACAAATCGAGATCCTTTGATATTTGAAAAAGAAAATAAAACTTTTCCTTGATTAATTAACAACGGTATTATTATTTTTATTCGTTTTTAATTATAATTTTTATTATTATTAATTTTATTATTATTATTATTATTATTGTTATTGTGTTTATTGCAGTAACGATGACGGTCGGCAGTTTTTTTCTGCATCGCTCCTTAATCGGTCAAACTTTCTATCGGAGTTATTGACCACACGTGGCATTTAATCGAAAGGCAGAAACTTTATCTCCGATAAAAACGAGATAAACGTAATACGATACTCGAGTCGGGATAACAAAATCGTCGGTGCAAAGTTCGAATGCCCGATTTTCGAATTCGAATCGATCTTAGATCACTATAATTCGTAGTCGATTTTATCTAATCGATTCCCAGGATATAAAGAAAATTCCATTTGTTATCCACATTTTTTACCTTGCACTCAGCATCGACTCGTTGAAATCCATCGTGATTTGCGCGTTCCGTCAATTCCGCGTTCTCGACGTTGACTTTTTTTTTTTGTAGTTTCATCCTGCAATTATTTCCTACACGTTTCGCAGTCCGTCCGCTGCAAGTTGTCGTCATTCTCGAATCTCGCTGCCGATCATTATCTTGAATATCGCTTTACACGAGAAACGGGGAAAACAATGTAATTTAATTAAAACATCGTCGACGACGCGTACCTGTCTCGGTACATTATTTTGCAACATTCTCGTGTGCTGATTGTAGGAATAATAATAATAATAGTAATAATAATAATATTTAAAAAATAATACTATTAAAGATAAAAAAATAAATAAAATAATAATAACAACAATCAACTATTGTGCAACGAACAGGAAAAACGTACGAGGGACAAATAAATCATGTCGGGCATAAATAATCCCGCATTCTCCGAGGTAAAGTACCAAAGAACATATATATGTACATATATATGTATTAGTTGTTAAAAGCGCGATTGTTAATGCCGGAGGGCAAATTTTAATGTTCTCTCGAAATCTATCGACTAATTCGATGCTTTGAATGCGAAAGGTGGAACGAAAAATTAGCCGGCACAGTCTTCGAATTCCTCTCGATTTATCGCAGGTGGGTATCGCATTGATAACAAAAAAAAAATTAACACATAAAATGTAAAAATGATACATTAACATATTTGTTAAATAATGCTAACGCCAAAGTATTTACTCACAATTTTCTTCGAGCTAACTGTAGTAAGTAAAAAAAATAGTGAATAGTGAGTAACAAAAATAGCGAACTTATCGTTAAACTATACGACGTACTCTTATCTAGTGCCAGCCGCAACTGCGCGAGCACGAGTTGGACGTTCTCGACGGAAGCGCAAAACATCGCAAAATCAGTCTCATGGACGAGGTGAGTTAATTTTGCGATTATTTCATTAACGTTATCGCACGCGAACGATTGCAATTTATTGCTGAGCGTCTCGCGGCGCGAAAACTGTAACAGTCGTTCGATCGAGATTTAACGAAAACACTTTTTTGTCAGCCATATGAATCCGAAAAGGATTCCTCGTGCTGCCTGGTGGCAGGACGAGTCGCCATCGATTCCTTCTTCGCGAATAACTCGAGGGTCTTCAAGAAAATGGGCATCGTTATTCTGAACGCTTTGGTGATCGTCTATCTCATTTTCGCCAGCATTTACTGGTCCAAAAATTGTTGGTACCATTTTTTTTACTTGTTTATTCTATTAAATTTATTATTTATTCTATTAAAAAAAATTTATAATTTTTTTCTATTTTCTTCTATGTGCAAATTGCATTGGCAATCTCTTGCGTACGCTGTAAAAAAACTATAAATTTGATGTACCGGACTGGAAGTTTTTATGCTAAAACTGGTACATTTAATTTAATTAACTATTACAATTATTGTACAATTGTGATGAAAAATTAATATACTTTTTCATTGAAATTAAAGTACTTTCATAGTGAAATGTATGTGACTAAAAATAAAATATTCCCAATGTTTATAATACACTGAACCTTAATTTTTCATAACAATTTTACATGAAATTGAATATAACAGTTTTTGCATAAAAACGTCCAGACCAGTAAATTAAATTTCATAAGATTTTTTTTACATTGTAGCGGCAGTAATAACTAAAGCTTTACAAGTGAAATACTCGCGGCTTGTTAAGGGCAATGCAATGTGATATTTTTTTTGTAATTAAATCATTAGAGATAATTTTGATCGTCATTGTAAAAAATAGTACATTACGATACTAGTGCGAAAATAACTTTATCTGACGAGTGTTGCATTCACACGCGTTAAGAAAACGTTTCTCGCACGAGTATCGTACAAAATTTTATTTCACGATGTGTGAAAATGAGGATTTTACGCACGCAAAGCGTGCGCACTACTTCCATTTTTGCACCGAGTGATATAAAATAACTACAGTCTTAAAAAAGTGTGCGAAAAAATAGCTAGAGTGTAAAAAAGTGTGTAAAAAAGTACCTAGTGTCATCTGCGCATGCGCGGTATTTTCTCGCACGCCTTACTAAAAAGCGCCACTTTCGCCACGCGTTACAGATACGAAAAGTGGATCTTTTTGTGTAGGGTAAAAGTGGTGAATATGGCCCACCTCGATTAACACGTAAATCAATGATATATGGACCGGGCGATATTCCCCACTTTTACCCTATGTGTTACAAAAAAAAACTTTCAGCGACGGACTGCAAATTCGACTGGTGCAACGGCTACGGAATGCTTTTGATACTTATCGGTTTCGTCTACTTCGGTCTCATATACCACCTCATCGTCAAGAGATACTTCGGGAAAGCGATAAAACGCGCTCTCAGTCCGCTATGTTCTTGCCTCGACAGCATTCATGATTCCAAGTGAGTTAAGGAAATACTGTTGACCCTTTACGTGGCGATTGCACGATTAGAATGCACCGAATTTATTCCCCGAATTATTTATTCATTTAGGTATTCAAATGGTGAACCTTCCTCGTGTCCTCTGGTTTCCCAATTGAGCCCCTTGACGGATTGCATCTTAAATGTGTTGTTTTTACCGCTATTTTCTTGCCTCGACGGCATTCACGATTTCACGTGAGCTAAAGAAATACTGTTAACCCTTTACGTGCAGATTGCACGATTAGAATGCACCTATTTTATCCTCGGTATTCAAATCGTTAACTTTCCTCGTGTCCTCTTGTTTCCCAAACGAGCCGCTTGATGGATTGCATCTTAAATGTGTTCTTTTTACCGCTATTTTCTTGCCCCGAGAGCATTCATGATTTCAAGCGAGTTAAAGAAATTATGTTAACACTTTACGTGCCCCTCACCGAAAAGAAGTACTGAAAAATACTACTGGCAGTATCCAGTAGTGAACACCTAATAAACTATTAAACTACTGCCCAGTGCTACATTGGCGGACTACTGGAAATGTATTGGAAATCTGGAGTAGTCAATTACTCAACATTACTGGATATTTTGAGTAGTTAACTACTATAAACTACTATAAATCGCCAGCAGTTGAATTCATGAAACTACTATGAATATCCAGTAGTTAACTACGTAAAACTACTATAAATGTCCAGTAGTTAAATACTGAATATTTCCGCAGTTTCAGTAATTCACTACCAAGCATTACTTGTAGTATTCAGTAGTTGTACTTATAAGTAGTAATTACTGATTAATTACTGATGCACCAACCACTATTTCCTCAGTAATAACTACTGACTGTTGAGGACGTAACCCCTAAAAAGTAGTAACTGCTGAACCCTCAGCAGTTCTACTACTACAGTTTTTCTACTATAAATCTCCAGTAGTTGAAGACTCGAAACTACTATAAATCTCCAGTAGATTTATAGTAGTTTCAAGTAGTTGTACTTATAAGTAGTAATTACTGGTGCACTAACCACTACGTCCTCAGTAATGACCACTGACTGTTGAGGAGTAGCTACTAACAAGTAGTAACGGCATGTATCGTAACTACTGCAATGCCAGGAGTAACTGCTGAACCTTCTGCAGTTACTACCGGAAGCCGAGCGGTTCTTTTCGGTGAGCGGCGGGCTGCACGATTTTAATACACCTCGATTTATACCCGGTATTCAAATGGTTAATCTTCCTCGTATCCTCTGGTTTCGCAATCGAGCCCCCCGATGGATCTTACATGATACATCTTAAATAATCATCATCTTAATGATGACGTATCTCGATGATGGACGCATCTTAATTGTGTTGTTCTTACAGATACGGATCGTGTTTATGCAAAACGACGTTCTACGTCGCAGTGATGGCCGCCATCGTCGTCTTTCTCGCGCTCGATACGGTCGGCTCCAGAGATCGACTTATCAGCTTCATCGGTGTCATTGTACTCATGCTCTTCGGTTGGGTGTTTTCGAAAAATCCCGGAAAGGTTCGTACACAAAAATATTGATTTTTCTAAAAATCAAAATTAAATTATTACCATATCTTTCCGTATTGTATCAAATGTACATTTTTTGATTCTTCTCAAGTTAGAGAAATTGAACCAATAAAAAAAATACGATTTTTTTTGTTCTGTTAAAAGGACCATTTTTCTAATTTTAGTTAGAGAAGGTTTGTTGATTAAAAAACAAATTTTAAGGTAAACTGGCGACCCGTGTTGTCTGGACTGATCCTCCAGTTCGTCTTTGGGATGATAACGATAAGATGGAGTATCGGTCGATCGGTGTTTCAATGCGCCGCGGACAAAGTAGCAGCCTTTTTGGACTACGCCAAGGACGGCGCAACGTTCGTCTTCTCGAAGGGTCTCGTGGAAAACGGTGTTTTCGCATTTTCTGTAATATTTTCAATTTTTTCAATTTTTTTTTAAACCAATTTTCTTCTATAATTGGCATCGAATTTTCCTCCACTTTTACTTGTGGTTGCGTTTGATTTTAATTTTTACATTTTTTTTTTAGGTTTTACCAGTAATTTTTTTCTTTAGCTTTATGATACAAATTTTATACTACTGGGGCGCTATGCAATGGATTATTCTGAAACTCGGCTGGGCTCTGCAGTCCGTTATGGGCACGACCGTTTGCGAAAGTTTGAATTCGGCTGCCAACACTTTTCTCGGGATGGTGAGCTGCTCCAATAACCAATATATGTATATATTTTTTTTTATGTCGATTTTCGTCTCATTAATTAAATTTTTTTTATTGCTTCTTTAACCTTCCAGACGGAATCACCGCTGCTGATAAAACCCTATATCAATAAACTTACCACCTCAGAATTGCACGCTATAATGTGTTCGGGATTCGCCACGGTTTCAGGTTTGTTTTTCTCTTTTTTTCTTAACGTGCTGCTGTACGGAACTCTGGCCAATCGAGTGCTAAATTTTCACAATTGTTTATCAAAAATGTTGTGCATTTGTTAGCAGTAACGGAAGTCGATTTGTATCACCGCATGGCTCATCGATTAAGGAAACTATTGATAAGCATTCTTTTGCGAATACACAAATTGATAAATTAAAATTTCCATAACGATACATTTTTTTAAAAGAAGATTGGGTTTTTTTATTAGTTGTATTGAAAGATTAAGAATATTTCTGAAATATCTAAAAAGTTTAGTTGCAATATTTTGGTACAATATTTCAAAATATTACTTCTATATATTTCAGAAATATTTCGTCACATGTGAAACATTAAAAATATTTCTAAAATGTTTTCAAAATATTTCGCGCTATATGAGATGTAACCAATTTAGATAACTTTTTCATACCAGATGTTTTTTTGCTACATGGGCAATTATTTTCCTTCGCGCTTGACCGATATTTTTTTTATTTCCCAGGTACCGTTCTCGCCGCATATATAGGTTTTGGTGCCCAACCGGCGCATCTCATAACGGCCTCGGTCATGTCCGCACCGGCCGCTCTATGTTACTCTAAACTCTTCTATCCGGAGACCGAGAAGAGTCAGACCACCTTCAAAAACATTCCTCTACAAAAATCGTAATAAAAAAATATATATTTATTAACAATAGTTTCTAATTAAATTTAATTTAATTAAAATAAATTTAACCCGAGAGTGACGATTAAATTATAATTTTTCTTCAGCGAAGACACGAGCGTGATGGACGCAGCGTCGAAAGGTGCATTGGCAGGAATTCCTCTCGTACTCGGTATCGTCGCTAACATCGTTGCCTTCGTGTCGTTAATCTCATTTCTCAATGCCATCCTCTCGTGGCTCGGTGGCCTTGTCGGATTCTCGGAACTGACTTTTGAGGTAAAAAAAAATAAATTATCGATTTAAAATTTTTAAAATTATGAAACATATTTTTTTTATTTTTGAAATTAATGGTAAAAAAATGTTTCAATTTTTTTTCCCAGTATATACTTTCCAAGGTCTTCATGCCTCTGAGTTGGATAATGGGAATCCCCTGGGACCAGTGCGAGGACGTGGCGACCTTGATAGGCCTCAAGACGGTGGTTAACGAGTTTGTGGCTTACCAAAAATTGGGCGAGTTTAAGCTCGCGGGCAAACTGACACCGCGCACCGAGGCGATAGCGACTTACGCTATCTGCGGTTTTGCAAATCCCGGATCGATCGGAATTATGATGGGAGGCCTTGGAACTTTGGCGCCTGATAAGAGACAGCAAATCGCCGATGTCGCTATGAGGGCTTTCGTCGCCGGTAGCGCAGTTTGCTTCCTCACCGCCTGCATAGCTGGTAAATCGATTTTCATCGTTGCAAATGAATTTCCAATTATCATTAACCTGATATAAAAAAAAAATCATAAAATTTTTTTTTAACTTTGCATTTTATTCTCGCTTCAGGAATGCTGATGGACGACGACTTTTTAGCGTCCGCCTTGACAAATTCGACGACAATCGCACCGTCCGCGACGCTCAGCTGATGGAATACAAAGCATTGACTTCGATCACGTTCGACAAGACATTTTTACTTTCGTTACTTTTTTTTTGTTCTCTTATTTCAGAAAGAACAGCGCGCAATTGTATGGTCAGCGCAAAAGGCAATATTGCGCGGACCATTTTTGTCATCATCCGTCCATCCATCCTTAAGAAAGAAGCTCGTAACACTCGCTCTCATTAATTTCTCTTTTTATATAATTTTCTTCGTAACTTTTCTTTTGTACTTATTAAACGAAGCGAACAATTGAATTATAATTTACGATCACAGAGATAGAGACATTTTTTTTTAGCTAACGAAATTCCGACAGAAATGAGGGCGAAAGTCCTTCGTTATCGTGGTTTACACTTTTTTCTTTTTTTTGGACCCCTTTTACCATCAGGTTTATTAAATTGCACGAAAGAATGCTCGCCGGAAGGAATGTTTCAGCATTAACGTGTAGTTTTCGTAGTGTTGCGTTTTTCTTCTTCAAAGCAAGCTGTGATGCGGATGAATTTCGTAGTGGCTGTGAGTTCGGTTTTCATAGCCTCTTCGGAGCAGGACGTATGTTTTTTTGTATCCCACCCCTTAAAATTTTCACGGCAATTCTGGCATACAAAAAAGGACAATTATTTTTTAAAGTAATTAAAAATGTTTTATATTTATGAAAAAAATAATAATAATAAAATCTTACTTTCGCAAACGAAATTTTTCATGGCAAGCTGTGAAGATTGTGAATTTCATAGAGACTGTGAGTTCGGTCGAAAACGTCGGCAGTTACCTCGAGCATCTTCGGCAGTATGTCAATGTTTCGCTGAACGTTTTCACCGCAAACCTTCGGTTGAATTAAAAAAAAAAAAAATTAATAAAATAATTGAATAAATAATATTATGTATGAAAAAAATCGGCAACCTTTTTGAACAAAAGTTCTTTCGTCGGCATTGTGTACATCGCGACTACGGCCGCTTTCCTGATGACCCACGGATGATGTTTGGCCAGAGTCTTGCCGTACGCGTCCTGACAACAGCTCGAAGTTTTCTCCGTGTCGGCAAGATCTCCGAGTTGCCTCAAGAATTCTCTGATAAAGTCTGACGATTCAAGTACATCGATTTTTGTAAATAAAAAAAATTATTAATTTTGTTTTTTACAGGTATTTAATGAAAAAACTATTATTTTCGCGATCGCGAAAAATACCCACCGAGACCTCGATGGAGCCTCAGCAGAGTTCTCGCCCCGTTGACCGGATCCGATTTTTCCAGCAATTTATTTTCCTTCTCGTAAAGAATCATCGATTTTATCGTATCGTAACTCTGCTCGTCCTTCTTCACCAACTCGGCGAGAACGTCGATCTTCTGCTTGAGATCCGAGGATACGAAGCTGAAGACGCTGCCCATAAGTTGAAAAAATCTGGAAACATTGAAAATCCCGGATTGAAATTATTCATCGTAGACACGATAAAAAAAATTAGACTTGTAAACTTTTTTACGAGGAAGCATAAGTAAAAATTCGATAAGAGAACTTGGAAATCATTTTCGACGGAGGTGAATGTGAAAAATTTATGACGATCTTTTTTTTATTAAAAGCAAATAAATTACAAAGAAAAAGTTAAAAAATTAAAACAAATAAATGAAAAATACTTTTTTTATTTAAACAAATAAAAGACAAAAATTTTTTTTTGAAATTTAAACAAATAAATGACAACATTTACAAAAAATTATAACAAATAAATGAAAAATATATTTTTTTATTTAAACAAATTAATGACATTTAAAAAAAATTATAACAAATAAATGAAAGATATATTTTTTCATAAAAAAAAATTAATGACAAAAAAAAAATGTAATTTAAACAAATAATCGAATCCCACAGGGTGAAAAAAAAACGGGAAGGTCACCGGCTGGCAGACGATGGAACTGGTGTCACGTGACCTGACAATCGTTTCGAACCGTGCGACAGTGAGAATTGGTTGCACTGGTCCCTCCCATCGAATCGCCGTCTAGCTCAGCAAATTTATTTTTACTCACTTGTAAAGTTCATTGTAGGCGTCGAGGTAAGTCTTCAGATTAACGTCATCGTCCTGGATGAGGGCCCGATCGAACAAATCGTGAACGGTTCGCAGATCGAAGAACATAAGGTCCGGACCCTCCGCCATTTTTCTCACTGCTGTCAAGTGCGAGTGGCATCGGCGAGAAACGCTACTCGTACTTTGACTCGAGGCGCCGCTCTCCGTCCCCTCTTTCGCCTTCCATCCACCGTGTATTCCGATTCTGCGCAAGTTCCGTCAAAGGCGTTGCCGACTCTGTTGCCCCTTGCATCTCCGCCGCGTGAACAGCTGTGTCGAACCCGATCGACCCACTTGGCCGCGAAAAACACAGCAATATCTGTGGAAGCTTCGAGCTCCGGCCGTGCATACCGTTCGTCGGTAAAGAAGGAATCGACACGATTCACATAGAATACAAACTCTCAGAATACTGAAATTCGACTCTATTGGCACACAAACAAAAATCAATTCCGGACTGCCAATAAAAATACGTATCGTAACATCTACTATTTCTGAATTTCTTAAGACTTGAAGATCTTGATTTTTTACCGAAATTTACATCGTAGTTGGAAACGTCACTTCTTTTTTAACAAATCTCATTTTTCAACCGGAAGTGACGTCATACCGAAAATACGTTACCTCCGTTTCAACAATATTATTTTTCGGTTGGAAGTGACGTCATACCGGAAATACGTTACTTCCGGATTGAAAAACTTTTTATCGACCGAAAGTGACGCCATACCGGAAGTACGTCACTTCCGTGTTAACAATATCATTTTTCATCCGGAAGTGACGTCATACCGAAAATACGTTACTTCCGTTTCAACATCATTTTTCAATCGGAAGTGACATCATACCCGAAATACGTTACTTCCGGTTCGAAAATCTCATTTTCCAATCGAACGCAACGTCTTGTCGGAAACACGTCACTTCCGGTTTCGAGGATGTCATTTTTCGACCCGAAGTGACGTCATACATGAAAACGTGATGTATTTCCGGTATGACGTCACTTCCGCAGTCTTACGGCGCCATTTTAGTATATAAGATTTCTCTAGCTATTCTTTTGCGAAAATGAGTTTTGGCTGAAAAGAATTTGGCGTCAACGACACCCTACCGACATGGTCTTTAACAGACTCTTGTGATCATACCGCGAACAAACGATAGTCGACTCTGAGTTATACACATAAATTTAATTCTTTTAAATAACAAGGTACAAATTTACAACGATTATATACAATTGTCTTACGTTATCCACTAATCAATACTAATGCAAAGCAAGTGTTGTACAGCTAAACGGTATTATGATACATCACGATGGAGTCTTTGATCCATCGCTCAACAAGTTTCGTTCGATATATTTTCAACAGTATAGTTTCATGGTTCCCTCTCCGCATTGTCTCCACGACCAAAACATTGCTCCCTTTTTTTAATGCTATACAACCGGTAATATCGCAAAGAAACAAAAAATGTGCCGTTAGTACAACGATCGGATTTGGATCGCAAGCAATTTCGTCGTCGCAATGCTCGATCGACGATATTCAAGCTTAACTTTGTTTTCTCTCATATAAATTCCGTGATGAATATTTTCTTCAGATCCGGCACCGAGCCGCCGATGTCGTGTTTGCAAATTTCGCCATTGTCCATGTAACTGACGTCGGAATTTTTCAGCACGCTCTTGAGGCTCTCGATCGACAAGTTGGCCAGTTTGCCGTCCGGATAGATTCTGTCGAGATCGTTCATCGAGTATCCCGGTGTGATCTTCTTGAGATGATAAGACTGAATCGTCGGTTTGGTATTGCTGCAGATGACGGAACTCTTTTTGTTTCTATTCTTGTTCGCCGTCGCGTCGTTGAAGATCCAACTGTTGTCGATCAACTTCGGCGTGAACGAACGCATGTTGACCTTGACCTCGTGACTACCGGAAACTCTCTTGGATACCGGCAGAAGCTCCGCCTGTGTGGTGAACAAAATCGGTTATGTAATTAAAAACAAATCATAGTGCAAGTGCGCGTACTCATTAAAGTTGTATGTGAAAACATCGTTCGTGGTTTTAGGATAGGGTGGGAATCTTTTTTTAATTATGTTGCTGATAGACAAGTCACAATTGGTTTCAAGGATAGACTCTCAAGTCCTTATGATTCTGGAACCCAAAAGGGGCAAGTATAAACTAAGGGCTCAAGCCGATGTCTTTCTGAATATCTTGCTGAATATTTTGCCTCATATCTTGCTCGATATTTTGCGTAATATCTTGCTCAATACTTTGCTTAATATCTTACTTGATATTTTTTTTACTTAATATCTTACACGATATTTTGTTCAATACCTTGCTCGATAGTTTGCTCGATGTCTTGCTCAATATCTGGCTCGATATATTGCTCAATGTTTTACTCGATATGTTGCTCAATGTTTTACTCCATACGTTGCTCAATGATTTACTCGATATGTTGCTCAACATTTTACTCGATATATTGCTCAACATTTTACTCGATATATTGCTCAATATTTTACTCGATATCTTGCTCAATATTTTACTCAATATGTTGCTCAATATTTTACTTATGTCTTACCCAATATTTTTCTCGATATGATGCTCAATATCTTGTTCAATATATTGCCTAATATCTTGCTCGATATATTGTTTAATATTTTACTTGATATATTACTCAATGTTTTACTCGATATGTTGCTCAATATTTTACTTGCTATATTACTCAATGTTTTACTCGATATGTTGCTCAATATTTTACTTGATATATTACTCAATGTTTTTCTCGATATGTTGCTCAATATTTTGCTCCATATTTTCCTTAATTTCTTACTGGATCTTGTACTTAATATCTTGCTCAATACTTTACTCGATATTTTGCTCAATACCTTGCTCGATATATTGCTCAATATCTTCCTCAACACCTTGCCCAGGAGACGTTGACGGTAACGCTTTCTCAGAACCGTTATCATACAGAAGCCGCGCAAAAGCTGTTTCTAACATCGTTTAAAAAAAAAGCTAACTCAGGAATGTAATAACCTTTGTGCCCTTTCGCTGAAAGAACTCGAAGTCGTCGTTCGCAACGGTCGTGACGGAGCAGCAGCTTCGACTCCTGCTCTTGCACGAGCTCATGGTGTCCTCGAAGTCCTCGTTGTCGAGGTCGCAGCTCTCGTCGTCCGATGTCTCGTAGCAATTCTCTTGCTCGAGGCTGCCCAGTCTCGAGGTGTCCAGTCCACTCTGGTGCAGCTGCTGCTGCTGCTGGAGCCGACTGCGAAACAGGAGGTCCCTGTGGACGTCGTAGGTTCGCGAGTCGAGGCTTATCCGCGGATACTTCGCGTGATCGAAGCTCTGATTTCTTCGGACCAAATTTCTCGTGAACTCTTGCTCCTCGTTTCTGCTCGACGATTTGTCGAGTCTCTCGCTCTCGCTCGACTCCATTCCCAGCGAGCTTCTGACCTGTCTGCGACCTCCGCCGATACCGTTTATGACGCTCTCCTCTCTTATCTCGTCGAGGCTCTTGGCGAATTTCCGCTTCGTCGGGTCCTCGAGCTGGACGAGGTTCTCCATGTTCTGACCGAAGACGTCGGTGCTGCCGATCTTTCGACGATGAGCGAACTCGAAGTTCTCGTTGTGGCGCATGAGCTGCTGGGAGAGGAGATGCTCGCTCGGGCTGGAGGCGCTCTTCGAGGCTTCCGGGGTGCGGTGGTTGTGACGAGGCTCGAAGGTCGAACTCGTGAACGACGTCAGCTCGGCCGGTAACGAGGCGTAGGCGCTCTCCTCGTTCACCGACTGAGAGCGAGGGTAGTGCTGGATCCCCATCGTTATCGTGCCGGTCTTCGCTGTTGAGAGGGACAAAGAGAGATACAGGGTTATAGTTATATCTCTGAGGTGGAGTTGTATCGAGAGGATTGCACAGTAAAAAAGTTGAGAATTGACATTTTGGTAGCGCTTCATCATAAAAGTTGAAAATTGAAATTTTCGTAGCGCTTCCTCATAAAAGTTGGAAATTGAAATTCCTCTGTGAAGAAGCAAACAAATTTCGTAAAATCGGAATGCGAAATTTCGCAAAATAATTTTGTTAAATAAGCGACAGATTCGTTTGTCATTTATTTGAATAATACGAGCCTGTCCTTTTATTTCTCGTGTCATTGACAATATTGGTTTGTACTTTGGTTTGTAAAAATAGAAAATTAACACATAACAAATGCTGGACTTTCGTGGACAATAATTTGTAAAAAGTACAAACTTTTTTTTACTATGTATGAATCTCGCGGTCGGTAATGAAAACTGTAATTTTTTTTAACCTTTCTGAGCGTTCGCGGTCAAAAGTAAATTCTAACTTGAGTCCGAATCGATATCCGCTTTGGGTGGGAATCTGATCGTAACCGGAAATAGTGCGAAGCCGTAAAAAAAAAGTTACAGTTTTTGTTACTGACCCGAATTTCCAGTCAGAGATTTTAGTTGTTTAATCGTAAAAAAAAATGAAACTCACTTCTGTTTTGATTGTGCAATCTACCGTAGAGACTGCCATTGGTCAGTGGAAACTTGAGGCCGTGGTTCAAATTTAACTGCAGCTTGTACTCCGCATCTTGCTCAAAGTGCCGGAACTTGCCGTCTATACCACCTTAATGCATACAAACGATTGTCAATATTATATCGAAGGCGAAGCAGGTTTTTCTAACGTTACTTTTAAGGCACGACCGAGCGTAAGCCAAAAAGAAGTGCTTTATTATACATTTAATTATATTTCTGAATTGTCTCGCTGCTGAGAAAAAAAACAATGACAATTCTATGATAATCGATTTATCGAAATTTGTGGATTTTAATTTACTCACAATGCGCGAGTTTCTGCGAGTTGTCCTGCTTCGTGTACACTTTCGCGACGTACCGGCAGAACATCTTGTCGAATATAGCGAGGAAAATCGGTAGAAGCGTGTCCTTTATCAACGGCAACCACGTCGCGACGTTCTGCGGTGTGCAGAAGCCCTGCAGAAGATCGGGCCTGATCGAAACTACCTGAAGAACAAACAAACAAAAACCAGAAATATTTTTAATAACATGGTAATTATATCTTGGATATTCTTTAAAAATTGTTTTATTGCTTATTGAAAGCCAGAAGGTAGGCAAAAATTCTGAACAATCAACATTTTGATATGCTTAAATATCGATTTTCAAAATTAACAAACGTATACAGAAAGGCCAATCTTACAAGAAAAATTTAATTTTTATCGTTCAGAATTTTCAGCCCAAATTAAAAAAAAAATGTCCGCCCTGTCTTGTTGAGCTGTAAACGTAAAAAAAAAAAATGATCGCTTATCCCCGATTGTGTCCTCGAACGACAGAGCACAATTTCATTATATTCTCGACGCCTGCGCGTTGTTACGTCTGTTATTAATGAGTTCCCATTGTGAGGGATAAAATTGCCATGGATGTGCTCATATGTGCGACTCCTTCGGCCGAGATGTCTAAGGAAAAATAAAGAAAGGCGAGGGGAAAATGAATTAGCCGCAAATGGAGAGCTCGTAATTACCGTAGCCACAGGCGAAACCGGCCACACTGCAATATATACGGTATCGTACCGCAGTGGTGCTATAAACATGCCTCGATGCAGGTATACACATCGGCCTGTCTAGGCTCCCCTTAAAGTCACTACCACCAGATAAACGACTTCGCTTTCGCTGGAAAAATCCGGAAGTCGATTCGAGGCACCGATTCCGCAAACCGCACTGACAAACACCATCGGCCCGTTCTGTCATCATAGAACCGTACCTGGACGGCGAGCGCGCGAGGGACATTAATTAAATTAATAGCGTTACCTTCGGAGTGGGGCTGAATCTTGTACCGTGAATATCCTTTCTGGATTTTTTACTTCAACATTTTAAATAATAAAAGAAAGTGTTTTGTCAAACTTTTTTATATTAACATTTTTCTCGAAGACGACTCGATGGAATAAGGATTGAATAAATTTATAGCGTTAAGACATAAAAAAAAACCGATCTGTTCTCTGTTTTTCTCGATCATTTAATCTTCGATCTCAGCAAGTACATGGCCGCGCGTAGTTTCAGCTCCATTTCGTTATAGAACACGTACCGATACGGGAGCTGTAACGAAGGGGGTGCGAACTGGAGCCGGCAGTGGACAGCCTCTCGCTTTATCAGCTCCAATGTAAAATAACATAAAATAACATAAAATAACATAAAATAACATAAAACTGCCAGGAATTGTCACGTCAAATCCGTTTTCGGGATCCTCCTGGAATAGCCTTGAGACAAATAATCGGTGTGTTGATTATTAATGTTCAAATGAAATGATGAAATATATTTTCTCTAGTTTTATATTCAGATGCGAACTGGTGATAATATTCTAATTGTAGATACACTTTCATAATTTACTGATTTACTGATGTATTTTTATTATCGTATGTAGTAGTAAAGAGTTCCCGTAAACTAAATAAATAAATAAACATATAAAATAACATAAAATAACATAAGACGACGTAACGATAAAAAAAATGCAAAGTTCTTCTCGAAAACGACTTGACCGAATAAGAATTGAAAAATTCATGAAGCGTATCTTAAAAAGAAAAAAAGAAAAATCTCTTGTTCTCTAATTGTCTCGATCATTTAATTTTCGATCTCGGCGAGCGCGCGGCCGCGCGTAGTTTGAGCTCCATTTCGTTGCAGAAAACGTTCCGATACGGGAGCTGTAACGAAGGGGGCGCGAACTGGAGCCAGAAGTGGACGGGCTCTCGCTTTATCGGCTCTAATATAAAATAACGTCTTACGTCGTTGCTCGAAACTTTCGATTTTACGGTGAGCCTCCGGTGAAAACGCTCATCGAGGCGGGCAAGCAGCGCCGGTCGCGCTTTCAGGAGTTTGACTACGTTTTCTCGCGTGTATGTGCGTTTATTACGCGTGGATCAGGATAGGTGAGGATTTAGCGCGCACACATCGACATAGACAACGGTCACACCTTATGTGGACTCTGTATAAAGTGGTTTTAATTCACAGGCTGCTCGTATAGGCTCATAACAATAATAGAGCCTATAACGGATAATAATTATTCGCCCGCGTTCTCTATACACCGCGTGAGTAATTATCGTTCCAACGATATCGGGCCGCGCTGACGAGCGATCGTGAAGATCTCGCTGTAATCTCGAAGATTTTTTCTCTATGAAGATCGCAGATGTAAATACGCTCTCATTCATCTTTCATATTTAGAGTTTACTTTTTCTTATATTTACATTTTTTTCAAATATTTTTATATTTACATTTTTTAAATGGGTTTATGTTGGAGCTGGGCGGTTTTTTAAATACATGGTATATTTTAGGTATTTTACATACGTACTGTAAATGCTTCAATACTTCTGTGGTACTTCAAGTAATTTTTCGACCAACTAAGTATAAAATAGAAAATATTTTTACACCCACCTCCACATTTGAATCCGGAGCCAAAATACTTGGATGATGATAATAAAGAAGTATTGAATTTTGAGGCGAAGGTCAAAATACAAAGTCAAATCATTAGATAAAGATTTTTTAAAACGAAAATTTTAGATTTCGAATGCTAAATGTGAAATGGGAAATAAATTTCAAGTTTCAAATGTTTAAAAAATCTTAAATTTGTAATGCAAACAACACATTAAATGGCAAGTATGAACAACAATTACTGTCAAGTATGAAAGAAATGTCAAAAGTGAAATTTAATTAGAAAAAATGGAATTGAAGTTTCTTTGACTTTTACCACGTATTTTAGGAAGTACGCGAACAAAGTACTTATCAATGAATTTTAAGTACAAAAAAGTATTATTTATTTTCAGTATTTTTTAGTATTTTGCCCGACTCCGGTTTATATAACATTTTTAAAATAGGTTTATATTAACCTTTTTAGAAAATTTGTATGTTTACATTTCAATAAATATAAATTTAATATATTCATTTAAATTTACCAAAGTAATTCCGCGCATGCGAGATCTGACCTTTCGAGCGACGTGAAATAATATCGAAGTGTCGTATGGTCAATTAGAAACTATGAAGGAGAAAAAAAGAAAAAAAATAGGAGCTCGCCTACGTGTTTCAGGCTCACCGGTCAAACACGTACGTAAACATACTTTTGTGCACGCTCGGTGCATAAAGATATCACGCGAACGGTGTATATTAAATTGAGCCTGGGTCACAGTTTCTCCTGCGGGCTCTTATGACCATAATGTGTCTTGGTGCGAAGATCGACGTGAGTTGAATCTTTATCACATCAGGGACTGGTACACGCATCGAAAGTTGCCGCGTTCTACATTATTCTTATTCGTACGACCTAAAGAGGCATTGTATGTCAAGTTCCACCATTTAGGCGTGGTATCGAGAAATGTATTTTTTTGTTTTGAATTATTTTTCAATAAAAAAAAGCTCTGAATTCCGAGAAAAAAGAAAAACGATATTTCTTTTTTATTTTACAAATTGAATAGTTAATGATTAATAACCAAATATAAATAATAAAAGTGTCTCGTGCACTGCTATTTACAATTGAGAGGGTTTAATTTTTTGCGATAGCAATTTTTTACGGTTGTCAAGTTACATTCGCCTATAAGCAAATAATAATTAATATATAGAACAAATAATTAAATAATGAGAAAAAAATTGATAATGATTTAATAAATCGCTAACAACCAATTTATACATTTCCGAACTCCGAGAAAAAAGAAACGATTTTTTTTATTTATAAATTGAATAGGTAATGATTAATAGCGAAAATAAATAGCAAAAGTGACTCGTACACTGCTATTTACAATCGAGAGGGTTTAATTTTTTTCGATAGCAATTTTTTACGGTTGTCAAGTGAGATTCGCCTGGAAGCAAATAATCATTCAATAAAAAAAAAATGATTGATAATGATTTAATAAATCGCTAGCCATTTGACAAATTTATCATTTATATATACAGAGAAATCGGCAGAACTGTACTGTATCGAAGAAATCGAGGATGAGAAAATTCCTCGTTCAATAATCAATGAGAACGTAAGTAGTCCACCGGTCGGCACGTCGTACGTAGACATTGGCTGGGACGATCCGCGTTGGCGAGTGTAACGAGTCTACCGATTAGTACTTATGAAAGTAAGTACACACGGACGCAAGCGCAAAACGCACGTATGCCGTACATTCTATTTGGGCCGGGTGATATTGCCGGGGCAATAATACAAGCAATTTCTCTTTCGAGCCTTGGTACCGAGCATTGAAGATTAAAAGTACAACTCTCGAAGTGCACTTGAAAGTACTATCGATACTACTAGCATCGATACTTTTCAGTGCGCCTCGAGAGTTCTTCGACGATACGATCCATGTTTAAAAAAAAACTTTTTTTTAAGGGAATAAAATTTTAGGACAATTTTAAGAAAATTCGTTTGACAATTTGAAACAAAATTCTTTAGGAAAATTTGATGAAGATCGATTCAGAAATTTGATGAAGATCGATTCGGAAATTTGAAACCAAATTTTTTAGGAAAATTTGAAGAATATTCATGCAGAAATTTAAAAGGAAATTATTTAGGAACATTTGAAGAAGATTTTGCATAAATATGAAACCAAATTTTTTAGGAAAATTTCTTCTTTGGACCGATAAAATGTTGCGATGTAAACAAAGATTAACCATCAGTTTTTGAAGAATTGACGATAAGATTTTTTACGGAAATTCAATTTTAGGAAAATTTGAAGAAGATATATTTGACGATTTAAAACAAACATTTTTAGGAAAATTTGAAATCGCATTTATACTAAAATTTGATGTGTGTATGGATAAAATTTTGGGCTCTAAACCAAATTTAACGACAAGCCTTACTTCCGCGAAATATCGACGAATGACCGATTTCATAATTTGGTGAAATTGTTTAATTACAGTAGAGATTATTTGCGGGTAATAAATAAGCGCCGGTGCATTGTACGTCGCCCGTGCTGTCTCCGCGTCACGTTGAGCCGTTGGATACAACGTAATTGGCAGGTTGACGGCCGCATCGCGTAATGCATATCAATTAAAATCCAAAAGCCATTACCATAACTCGACTAGAAACTTTCCCCGCCGAGAATTTCGTTCGTCGACAATATTGCGACTACGGCAAATCATACATTACGCACTGCGAATTTTAATCGCTGTTTCGCGACGAGCGCACCGTCTTGCGCGACAACTCGGACCGGAAATGACAAATTGTTTACCATGTCGATATTTTTCGTGTGACGAAATTTATTTTTTTAAACACTCAAGATTTTTTTTAGTTATTAATTATTGTCGTTATAATATTACGATGAAAAAAAAAACTTTCCAGTCGATCGCATGTCAGGTGCCGATACAGAGGTCGCGCCCAAAGGTTCAGCCAACCTAACTTCCGGCACGAGGTGGTCACTCGCACGAAAATCCTCCTGTCGCCCTGGCTCTGCTGTTACTATACTATATTACTATACTATACGCTATATGCTAGATGCTATATGCTATATATGCTATATTATAGCATGTCCCGGAGCTTCCCGATTCTATTACGACGAAAATATTCCACGTTGGATGCTCTCCGTAGTTTTTTTTTTTTTTTATATTCCCATATTATTTTATAATTATAATTATAACGACATCGTTATATTAATTAGCAGGTTGTTGTGGCTCGGGCGTTTCGCGCCTTCGCTATCGAGTATGCAATTTAGAAACCGGAAATTTAGATTTCGAGGATTTACGGGAAATACGTCACTTCCGGTCCGGAAATGTCATTTTTCGATCGGAAGTGACGTTACACCGGAAATACGTCACTCACGGTCTGAAAAACTCATTTTTAGACCTAATATATTAACATATGATAGATCTATTTTTTTAAATATTGTATTTCCCCTCGTATACCTTGCCGGGTTTTTACGATCTCCTACTACTCTTTATTTGCCCTCCCATGCGGCCGCATCCGACTTAACCCAACTGTATCGCATTCGCCGAGGGGCCAGGGAAACTGCGGAAAACCTGTGCCGGTACAGTCGGTGCCTACCTAAAAGTTCCCTCGGTGATAATGCGAGAGCGCTCAAGCACGATCACCGGATGTGCTCAGGGTACACCTGCACCTCTCAGTGATTAAACTCAGAGGACCACCCAGCCATCACTGAGAGGTGTTTTTTGGACCCATATTTATCAAAGATGGGAACCCAACCACCAGGATCACAGAAAAAACACATGAAAAAATTTCCAATGGTGTTGACCGGGAATCGAACCCGGGTCCGCTGCGTGCGAACCCGAGCCTCATCCACTGAGCCACTGCTCTCCATAAAATATGATATATTAAGGTAGCTATGTCGGTACGCCGGAGTCATAGACATCAGTGTCTATATGACGTAAAAAATTAATTATATGTGGTACTTTGTCTGCATCAATTATATTATAATTGATGCAGACAAAGTTCGCGACATAACTATCTTAAAATATAATACACTGGTAAAAAAAAGTACAGTTGAATCAACTAAGATCCGGGCAGGGACGTTCAAATAAATACTTAGATGGTCGAACAAAATATTTTAATGACTCAAAAATATTTTGGTGAAGTCACCCAACAAATTGTTGAACTAACTAATTTTTTAGTACCAAAACAAGATATTTAGTTGAACGTCCCTGCCCGAATCTTAGTTGATTCAACCTTATTTTTTTATCAGTGTATATCAAAATATGATACATTAAAATACAATTATAATTGTACGTTTTTGGGATACATTAAAGTACAATTATAATTGTACGTTTTTGGGATACATTAAAATACAATCATAATTGTACGTTTTTGTGATGTATCTAATCAATGCAGATGGTAGAAATATAAATTTGGCACTCACCAAAACTGGCAAGTGATCGAAGACGTAGCATACGAACAGTATGCTATAGACGGTGGATCTGCTTCCGGTTTCGTCTACCGGAGGCTTTCTTTTTCTGAGACAAGCGCGACTGTTGGTCGATCCACTTGTGCAGGATCCACTCGAGGGATCCCAGTGTTGCGGATGACACTCGAAGGCCCCCGACGAATTTTTCGAGCTCGCCTCCGAAAGATCGGAAACCGATTTCAGGAGTTCCGCCTTTGGTGATTGACACGCGTCCCGAAATATCGCCGTCGACAGTCCGAATATAGTCGCGAGCACGAGCAATGCCCTCAGACAATTAACGAAAACACCGTACTTCGCGGATACTTCCTGGGCGAGAAAGACGCAAACTTCCGGCTCGAAGTTGAGCACACCGGTCATACCGATACACGCGCTCACTACACTCAGGCTGACCAGGTGATACTTTATGTGATTCTTCGTCAGGCACGTTTCGTCTTTACCGATCGCGGCGTATATCGCGATCGACGTCAGTGTCAGTTCCTGGAGGATGCTCGAGGAATTTAGGAGCCACACTAGGGTCGAGCATATTTCTGTGAAAGGACAAAAAAATTAATATTTTGAAATTTGTTTGACATTTTTAAAAAAACAAACAAACAAACAAACCATTTTTTATATAATTTTTGTTTTTTTAAATTTAATTATTTTTTCTTTACTATTTAGTTTATTATTATTTATTTCACAAGGGTTATTTCTTTCACTAGAGTCTAACGTATTTCTGTGAAAGGAAAGAAATGATTCTTTTTAAATGGTTTGAAACTTTTTAACGGTAAACAAAAACGTTTTAAATAAGTTTTTTCAATTAACAATTTTTCTTAGTTCTAGTTCTTCGTATAGTTGCAAATGCGGTTATTTTTTTATTGAGGTCGAACATATTTATGTGAAAGGAAAAAGCGCTTTTTAAAATTGTTTGACATTTTTTAAAGACAACAAAAAATGTTTTAAATAATTTTTTTCGTCAGTTAATTTTTTTTTACTTTTAGTTTTTTATATGGTTTCAATTTTTTTTTACCTCCAAAATGATTAGCTGGCCTTATCAGAGTCAGTATAGCGTAGAGAAGGAGACCCAATTGATGAGCGAGACTTTGGGAGAGTATCGCGACCGTGAGCACGTCGATCCTGCGCTTCAAGGACGACGCCTGGTTCTGGTAAATCAGCAGTGACCACGATAGCAAAAGAATGCAAATTGGCGAACCGACGCACGTTGCCAGCCACTCGCCCACCTCGCTTCGCATCTCTGTAAAAGAGAGAAAAAAAATACAAAATAAAAAAAAAATCAAAACGGCATTCCTGAGATTTGCGAAGGAATATCATACCGAACTTAAAGCGATATCATGCCCAATGTATAAATATATGTATATATATATATATATATTTTTTTTTTCAAGGCATATTTACAACTGATCGTAAAATCCGATGTTCTTTTCAGGGCAAAGATTTATGTTCCACTGGTGTTTATATTTTCGTATAACACTAGAAAAAAATAAGCTATATATATGCTATATATATGATTTTGGCTAATTAGGACTACGTTTGGATCGCGTAAAATGCAACTGGCGATTAAAAATATACAAAAAAAACTTTCCTCGAATAGCATGTGAAACCCTAACAACAGGAACTCTCCTGACAAATAATTCGATAGAACGACAGTTAGTTCATCGTCGAGATGATCCGAGAATCGGAGGGTTGAGAACCCCTGGCTGTACCGTTCCTGAGAGGCTCGCCAGCTTTACTGCGTTTTAAGTGCTAAGCAATGCATAAAAACATATAAAAAAAGTAATAAAAATCTCGCTGCAGGAATGCAAATAGATGAAACAAGAATCTGACAATAAGAAAGTTACAAAATATATTTTGAAACGTAGTTTCGGGACGATCCTCCTACGCGGCTCAACGCTGTCAGGAATTTCAGCCGGGAGGTTCATTATCATGAAATTAATTCATCTAAAAAAATGGGCGCGATGAAGCGAAAAAACAAAATTATTTTTCGTCACCAAAATAATTGTATTAAATTTGATATTCTGCCTAAGCAAAATAACGTTTTAGCGTTGCTACTTCGGCTATTATATTTTAGCTAACATTTTAATGCTTGGAATTTTTAATTTTTTTATTCCCCCTTTAATTCCATGGGTTATAAAAAACCTGCGCGATGAAGCAAAAAAAAAAATTTTTCATTACCAAATAATTGTATTAGATATTATATTCTGCCCAAGCAAAATAACAATTTCGGTACCGCTATTCCGGCTATTATATTTTAGCTAACAGTTTAATGGTTGGAATTTCTTATTTTTTTTATTCCCCCATTTAATTCCATGGGTTCAGAGGGGTCAAGTGAGGTATCGGTAAATCGTTGGAACGCTGGCAAAATCTTATTACAATAAATATGTCGGTCAGTGAGGGACTCGAGCGAGCCGAGTTTAAAATTACACCGGAGCGGAGGAGAGGAAAGATCGTGAAATATCGGGCTCAACGGCAACTATTGCGGCAACAGGGCACATCGTAAGATGCCAGTCACCTGGACGGCAATTGCGAGGCTCCTCTCACTCGTTGTTGTCGGAGAGATAATATGCGAAGAAATGTCATAGAGAAGCGCGGAGAGGGAAGAGAGCCCAAGGGGATTGGCCGGTGAATGTTGACGCGTAGTGCAAATCCGTACAGGCATTACCAAAATTAATCTGTAGCTAACGAATTAGATCGTTCAATTGAAATAATTAATTATTTCAAGTGAAGTTTAATTTTTGGCAAGTAAAAATCGGTTATAATAAATAAATGGATTTGTTGCCATAATGGACGAATAATTTTTGGCAAGTAAAAATCGCTTATGGAAAGTAAATGAATTTATCACCATAATCGATGAAACACAATACAGTGATAATCGATTGATAATTTTCTTAAAATAGAATCTTTCCAATTGAAGAGATTTTTTTTGTAATAACATAAAAAGTTGTTAGAAATGATTGGGAATTATGATTTTGCTGCATTCTGAATTTGTCTTGCATTTTTAATATATATATATATTTTTATTATTATTTTTCGATCTCACGGTATAAAACTCAAAACTGTGTCCCCTCTTCTTTCCGTACAATCCGGCACCCGCTGGCAATATTTCTACATTTATTTCTGCAGTTCCCGGGCGTCCACTTCCACATGATTGTACGATCTTTCTCTCTCCCTCTCGCACTCGACACTCGAGCTACAACTTTCTATTCGTGCGCCAAAGCCCGCTACGGTCTAATTTATCGTTCGAGTTAAGTGAAGCCGAGCCGAGCAGGTCCTGCTTCAAGGAACCGCGTGTCAATATACACATAAGTATCACCTGTATACATAAGTATCGATTATTCGTCGCCAATCAATATATTAGAAATTTTGTATCGGAAAACAAAAAACAACTTTTTTTTTTTGGCTTTAGCAATGTCCCGTTTGCGTTTACGATTTTTAAAATTGGCGAATAAATATGTACATATATATACAAGATCAATTTCTCATACAGGAAGCTGTGCGCAAAATTGAAACAAATGAGGAAGCCATGTGCAAAATACTTTTCACCTTTTTACGTAACATAAACAAATTTCTACGTCTCATAAAATTAAAACAGTCAAAATTTACCGGAAAATTTATTGTAGGAAATCGCACACTGAAACTTGAGGATTTCGTCGTTTTGAGGTGATTTTTAATCTATCCTTCACCGCTGATCACAAAATTATGACTAATTTTACTCTTAGCGTGATATTTGATTCAGAAATTCGTGTCAGGGACAAAAAATAAATTCCAAATTTTCAAATACCCATACAATTTAAACAGTTAGATAAATTTTCGGCGAATTAAATACGAAATATTATGCAGCGTTAGTCCATTCCCGTATAAAATGTAAACTCGATACCTACATGTTTACTCGAATTAGAACCATTTCAGTAATAAAAAAAAATTAATTAAAATCCCATAAAATCATATCGCTTGGATAGATTTTGACCAAATTCAATCCAAATTCAATACTAATCCAAATTCACCAATTCAAACACCAAAGGTCTTTGATAAAAATATTGTATTCGTGTGCACTTTTAGGACGACAGCTTAAACCTTACGCAAGTTAGAGACACCGCAAACATTTTTTAAAAAATTCAAAATCGCGTAAATCCGCCAATTCGGCCTCAATATTTTAAAAAATAGCACTGAATGAAGAGACGTGAGCACTCTACTAGCGCAACGAATTTCAACTGGCTATCTCAAGCTGTTCCCGAATCGTTTAACGGTCGTTTTAAACGATGCAAGTCTGTCACACACACATACATAAATCCGAACGCCGGCTAAAAACCTAATTTCTCGACGTTTTAGACAATTTTAAGTACACTGACATTACAATCTCGAATGTCTCTTCTTTGACTAAAACATAGCTTCCCTCTATGCGGAACCAAAATGAAATGTCAAAAAATAAAAATTAAAAAATGTTTTTATTTTCTGGATAAAAAATGTTCCGTTTGCGTTTAGGATTTAAAAAATTGTCCAATATATATGCACGCATATATAGATATATGACGAACATACACGATGCGTTGCGGTAACAATAGAAAGAGCAGGAAGCGCTTCGAAGCGGCAAAAAAAAAAAAACAAAATAAAAAAACTCGAGTTACTGCCACAAGGTATATCAACTCCACAGCAGTTTCTCAGTCATGAAACCGGAATGGGAAACCGAACGAGCATTCCTCGTAGATAGCGGACACAGAGGATCGCGTCGTGTTCAGCGCAACGGAGCACGCCGTGTAACACGTATAGGCTACTTCGTTCGATGGCCTTTTTTTTGTGCCTTATTTTATCGCGTCTTCATTTTTTCTTCAATTTTTTTTTTTTTTTTTTATGAACTTGTTATTCTGTTAAAAATAGGAGAAAAATGTTGAAGCAGCGGTACACTGAGATGATGCGCAATTTGCATGGAGATTGTTTCGCAAAGTTGCTCCCGGGGATTATAAATATGTATGCAGCTTATCGGCTCGCGAATCGATCGCGTCCACTTCGTCAATCTTGTACGTTTTTACTTCATTTTTATTAAATTTTTAAAACCAGATATTCTCAATTTTTTTAATTTTTTTATTTTTTTAGATTAGTATTGTAGTTGGCTGTTTTACAAGACGGACTTGTCTTCTCCGCTGACCGTATTTTCCGTACCAAGCAACCCGGTACTTTCTCGCACACGATGAACATGCACGCACTCGACATTCCATACTCGGTCGGCAAACACGGCCGGTCCGTTGTGCATTGCACGGAGAGTACGGTCGCCTTCTACATTAACCCTCCAACAGCCAGGCTTCATTCACGTTGAAAAAAAAATTGTTCTTCGATGTGTGAAAAATTATCATCTTTCACACATTTAATTTTTTTTTCGACATGAAAAAGTTGATAGGTTCGAAAAAATGTTGGTTTTTAATTTTAATACCCAAATAGCAAAGAAGTTTAATGAAATTTCGGTCAAAACATGTTCTCTATTTGACAATTTATTTTAGTATTATTCGATTAAAATTGAAGAACAATTATGTGAAAAATTTTTATTTTTCACACATTGGATTTTTTTCAACCTGTGAAAAAATTTATTTTTCAGATTTTAATACCCAAATAGCAAACAAACGTAACGAAATATCGGTCAAAAAAGTTTCTCTACTATGTAACACTATTCGACAATTTTCCATTAGAATTATTCGATTCAAATTGACGAAGAAACTTTCTAAAATTATAAATATTGATTTTTTTTTTGTAAAAAATCGAGATATCGATCCTCGGTCGAGAGTACCGTTAAAACATTCTACGGTACAATTCGAAAGTCGAAATTCCTCGAGAACCCATTGCGGGTTCTCCGTTAAAAGATTGTAGATCGTAGATTATAGATCGTACATCTTAGATCGTAGATAAATAAATAAATGAATAAATAAATAGGGATGCGTAAAGGGGGTTCATCTCCGAACACAATTTCTGGATCAATTCGCTACGAAGTCTGGTCTGGTGGATCATAGATCGCGGGTCGCAGATCGTAAATCACAGAATCGTAAATCTGGTTATTCGTGGCGTTATAATTTCATACATGCTCGATAAGAATTGGGTCGATGGCGAGCGAACGAGTCAAAGCCGAAGGTGTGCCACACGATTATTTATAGTATTCGTTATGTATTGCTTCGCAGTTGATGATCTTTCGGCGAAGAGGCGAAGTGGGCACCGCTCGCGAGAGAAGCGTCTCAGGAGGAAATAATAATAAGATAAAGAGATGGAGATCAATGGCCTCGCGAACGTAAATCCAGTGCGGTACGCAAGATCCTTATAATCGTCCATTGCGCAACTCCCGATGTCGCTTAGTCATTGAAAAGTATTGGCAAAAAAAGTCACCGCGATGCGGTTAACGAGCATCAGGAATTAACGGCAAAGATAGAGTTATCGGAAGAGCGGGGCAAAATGGACCTCCATATAGGACGTTTTTCTTCGTTCCCTCGAAAAATTCGAAAAAATTGTCAAAAATGTTATCAAATCGGATAAGTCGTTCCTATCGCGATAACCGATTCTTGACCTTGATGTCCGACTTTTGACCTTGAACTGCTCTTTTTCTCCCAACTTCTTCCTTCTTTTGAGCGTAGAGAATTAATTCAGCACCGGAAAAACGTCACTTCCGGTCCAAAAAATAAATTTCCACACCGGAAGTGACCTATTTCCGATGTATCGTCACTTCCAGTCCAAAAATAAAATGTTCAAACCGGAAGTGACGTATTTCCGGTACGACGTTACTTCCGATAAAAAAATGCTATTTTCAAACCTTAAGTGACGTAGGGTAAAAGTGGTGAATATGGCCCACCTCGATTAACACGTAAATCAATGATAAATGGACCGGGCCATATCCCTTTACTTTTACCCTATGTCCGGTATGACGTCACTTCCGGTCTCCCGATACAAATCTCCGATTAATTTTTCATAAAAAAAAAACATGACCATATTACCCCGAAATTATTCCGAAATAAATATTTTCCACGACGGCCCCTCGGGCCATGGAATTTTTTCAAGGACGTCTCGGAATTTCGTTCTTATCTCGAGAGGGTGCCTCGGAGGATCCTGTTTGGGATGGGCCGACCGGTATGATACTCGTCGCGTGGGAACGAAGACCGGTGAGCACCGATAGTGCTATTCTCCCGTCATGCACGATTCCTCCAGCAGCAACAGCGTCAGATGCACCAGCAAGAGCCCGGTGTTCTACGCGAATCGTTACCGCTCGTGGGATATAGGTAAACGTGTCATAAAACGCCTGGAACCGCGCTGCTCGGAGCTTTGGCTCGTTTGTGGCATACCGCTCGGAGCAATCGAGCACCTTGTGGAGGCTCTCGAGCGGTTTTACTCGGAGTACCTCGAATACTAGCTCTGGCGAGCTGTTGCGAGTTCTTGCAAGCTGCGTACATCGCATTCCGATGTCGCATTTCCGTTGGTTCGCGGCCAGTGGCGCGTTTCTTCGCGGCCGATCCGTCGATGTTGCCCCGCTTGATGCGTGTTTCTACCGCCGATTGAAGTCGTCACTCGGAAAGGCGGCGAACACGGCCGAGGCGGCGAGGAATTTTAGAACCGAGCGGAGAATGTCATTGCGGCAATGTTCGCTCGGAAGAGTGACTAAGTATTTGGCGCAAAGAGACTGATAAGTTTTGATCGAAGGCGTGAATATGGACCACAGAGTTCAAAGTTTAAAGCCCTCTTTTGAATCGTCGCTCAATAATGATTTGTCGATGTTTGGACTAATCACTGAAAATAATTACTAAGTATTAAGTGCATAGAGACTTTAAGTTCTAAGTTAGCATCTAGGAGGATCTAGGAGGTTCTAAGATTAGATCGGAGGTATGAATATGGCCCACACAATTTACAGTTTAAGATCCACTTTGGTCCTCAGAAGAATTACTAAGTATTAGCAACAAAGAGGCTCTAAGTTATACGTTGGAATCCAAGAAGATCCAAGAGGATCCAAGAGGATCTAAGAGGATCTAAGAGAGGCTCCAAGAGATCCAAGAGAAGATCCAACAGAAGATCCAACAGACGCTCCAAGAGAAGATTGAAGAAAAGATCCAAGACGATCCAAGAGAGGATCCAAGACGATCCAAGATGATCCAAAAGGATCTAAGTTCGGATCGAAGGTGTGAATATGGACTACAAAGTTTAAAGTATAAGGTCGTCTATCGGTCCTCAGAAGAATTACTAAGTAACTAGGCACAAAGAGGCTCCAAGTTCTAAGTTAGGATCTAAGAGGATCTGAGAAATCTAAGTTTGAATCAAAGATGTGAATGTGTACTACACCGTTTAAAGTTTAAAGCCCCTCTTTCTTCGGAACCTTTTTCGAACCATCGCTCGATAATGATTTGTCGATGGCGACGCTTTATTCCTCGCACGAACCAAACCTCGCGATTAATAATAATCAAAGGTAGCCGCGCGATACCGTGTTCTCTTTCCGAGAGTGACATTTATATGCCGCGGTGGAAATTTGAAAGGCGTTACACGTTCATTGAAGTAGAAAAAACTAAAATTATATGTGGAAACCTAGACGAACCAGTTGACCGGTGCGCCGGTAATTTCGTCAACGAAATTATCGGGCAAAGCGACGCGGAGGCGCGTCGCGGCGCGAGCTCCGCGTTCCTCGTCCCTTTCTCCACGGTACGAACCGGGTTTACGGTTCCGCCGTTCGGATCGAGCCGAAGCTTTACCGGCTGTTCTCGGTGTCTCTCCGCGGGACGAACCGGGCAACATTTACGTCTATAACGCACAGCACGAAACCATCTCGGCCTCTCGACCGCATCCACGCGACACAAATAAATGTGTCACACGTGCATGTAACCCTGCACGTGTTATATTTACAGAGATTTTCGTACGTCTCGTTTCAGCGTCAAAGACGAGCCGCTCTTGTTTCGTTTCACTCATCTATAGTTTGTTACTTTCTCGTCGTCTACGATTTATCCGACGAGAGAAAGCTTATTGTAATCGAAACAATTAAAATTGGACCGACGGGTCGTGATCCAGAATAGTAATTTACGATACTAGTGCGATAAAAGTTTTTCTGACGCGTGTGGGTTTGTGGAACGAGCCGAAGGCGAGTGTTGCAATCGCACGAGTTAAGAAAACGTTTTATCGCACTAGTAGCGTAAGAAGGTTCAGTTCACAGGGTGTGAAAGTGGAGGTTTTAGTCAAATGGCTATTGCCAGACTGTCGGTACTTTTTCTCATTTTTGCCATTTTTTTTTAGATACGTCGCTTATCCGCGTGGTGTTTCGTCGTGCACGTTTCAACGAATTATTGTTACGCTTACACATAAATTGAGGCAGCGTACCGAGCCAGATAATTCTCGGTATGATAAGCTTCTAATTATTAACTTTTAACTCGAGTCTTTCCGAATCAAACATTGGATTCTCGTAAAAACGGTCCCACACGGAGAAAAATAGTTCTGTTTCTCTAACAAAATGTAGATCGTTAATAATTTATTGTTGTGGCAGCAAAAATATTTGGTGCCACAGCAAAATATTTGCTGCCACAGCAAAATATTTGCTGCCACAGCAAAATATTTGCTGCCACAGCAAAATATTTGCTGCCACAGCAAAATATTTGCTGCCACAGCAAAATATTTGCTGCCACAGCAAAATATTTGCTGCCACAGCAAAATATTTGCTGCCACAGCAAAATATTTGCTGCCACAGCAAAATATTTGCTGCCACAGCAAAAATATGTGGCTGCCACAGCAAAAATATGTGGCTGCCACACCAAAATATTTTGCTGTCCCTATGTTAACCAGGTAAATGAGTTATGGTAACAAAATTCGTGTTGTCCCCACAATTTTTTTTCTTCCGTGCAGAAGGCTCAAGGTACAAGTGGACTATTCCTGCAAGCGAAGCAAGTGAGTTACCGTAAAAAGGCCCTTCCCAGACCATCGACACTTTTTGCCATTTTTACCATATTTTTTTTAGACACATCGCTTATCCGCGCGTTGTTTCGCCACGTGCGTTTCAACGAATTATTATTATTCTCACACTTCCATTGAGGCACCATATCGAGCCAGATAATTCTCGGTACGAGAGGCAAGGGTGAAATTACGTTTATGATTATGACCTTTGGCCAATTAGCACGTCCGAGCTAGAGCGACGCGGCGATATGGCAATGAAGCCACGGCCCGGCCTACGTGCAAATGATCCCATGTCATAACTATTATCCACCGAGGCATTGGCTCTCCGACTCGACAGAAGAGACCCGCGCCGTCCCGTCGAGTGACTCTTAAACTCGGTCATGTGAAACTCGCTGGATTATTGTACCCCGCAGCAATGCAGAATGGAAGACATAATCCTCATCCGTGTGTGCTGTTTTATTATTCTTTCTATAGTCATTATAACCTCGCATCCACCTCGGCCACCTGTTCCGCATGACTGCCGGATTTTCTTTTTTTCTTCTCTCCATTACCGCAACTACTTTTTCTACTGAGTCAATAAAAAAAAAAAAAAAAATTATTTTGCTTCCCCGACGAAGTAAGTGTGATTGGTTTTATAGAAAAAAAAATATGCAAAGTAATCGCACATTGGCTTCGTATCTGTGAAAGTTCGATGACCGATTTTGGCTTGCTTATATGATTTTTTTTTTGGCTTAATGTTACATTTTTTTATTGCTTAATGTTAAATTTAAACGGTCAAAACGTACCGTCGAATTTATGGTGAAAAATAGTTGAGTCAAATTTTCCTAATTTGACGATTTGAGGCCGATTCGAATGGATTTTTAAATACATAAATGGACGCAACTTATTTCAGTTCTGGCGCGATATTTGATGCGGTAACTCCCCAGTATGGTTTAACTATTGGCCTAGCCGTGTGCAAGGCCTTTTGGTCGATTTTACAATGTCGGCGCAATAATCGGTACCAGTGCTTAGCCAACGCCGGCCCAACCTTGGGCTGTTACCGCTGGACTAGACTCATATCCAGTATTGGACCAACGCTGGCCGAGTACTGGATCCATTACTGCATGAAAATTTAAGCGAGGATTAAGAAATAAATAAAAATCTTTGAAATGTTTTTACGTTCTGTTGTGCTCTTCCCTCCCTCCCACGCCCCGATAACTATTTCCGACTATTCTGGTTCTATTCCTTGCGTTTGGATGAGTTGTGCACAATAATGCGGTGCAAAACAGCGCTTTGCTATATCGCGTTGTGAAAAAGACTATTTTCTTGACCGGAAGTTTGTCACCGGGTTTGAAAATCTCATTTTTTGGCCGCAATTAAAGTCATACCTGAAATACATCACTTCCGGTTTGAAAGTCTCATTTTCCAACCAGAAGTGACATGTTCTGGGGCTAAAGTCACTTCCGGTTTGAAAAATCTAATTTTTCAACCGAAAGTGACGTCGTATTGGAAAACGTACATTCCGGTCTCGAAAACCTAATTTTTCGCCCGGAAATGCGTCTCTTCCGGTTTAAAAATCTCATTTGTTGATCGGAAGGGACGTCATCTAGCCGAAAAGTCACTTCCGGTTTGAAAATTCTCATTTTTCAACCGAACGTGACGCCGTTTCAGAAAACGTTATTTTTGGTCTCGAAGATCTAATTTTTCGCCCGGAAATACGTCTCCGCCGGTTTGAAAATCTCAGTTGTTCGTCAAGTCCGGTCGAAAAATGAGATTTCCGAACCGGAAGTTGACGCATTTCCGGTGAAATGTCTAATATAAAAAATCCATTACATTTTTTTATTTATTTTTATACTGATCGCGTTATTTCGCTGAATCTTAACGAGTCTATCGCTTAGTCTGTGATTTGGCTTGCGTCGCGACTCTGTAATCTGGCGAGATATTCAGGCCGAACAACGAGACCAAAAGGGTATAATCATTCGTTCCTATGAGGCTTCGGATGCGTTCGGATTTCTTTACCCGCTTCGCATTAGAGGTCCGAACGCGATGAGCGCGTTAATCCAATTATTCAATTACTTCAACATATCCTCATTCGTGGGCCGACGACGGAACGAATACTCACGCCTGATACCGTTACGATAAGGATGGTGCAAGGTCGCCGTTACCCGGTGCATTGTTCTTTATAGATACACCGTGTGAGACGATAAATGACTTAACGAATACCACGGACAAAGAACTTTGTCGTGGATCTTTGTTAATGTACATCTGTTTTTTTTATTTTATTATTAATCGGCGAAAGGAAAATAATTTTTTTTAATTGAAGAAAAAGCATCTTAACCACGGCCTTAATTTTTTTGGTAAAAATATCAACAACAAATAAAATCAGCGACGTTTTTAACAGCAGTCGATGAAATGCGTTTCAGGACAGACAAGAAAGCTCAGTAAATCTCGTATGCAAATGTGTGTTTCGAACAAACTTTTTGGTTTCTCTTTGCAGCGGTAAATATTAATACTTTGTCGTGGGAATGTTTTTACATAATGCGCTTATCTTCAATTTGAATGTACAGAATGTGGAGGCAGAATTTTTTTTTTTTTCTTGAAAAAAATGATATTTATTACTTTTCAATTGGTTCGTCGATTGTTGAACAATTAAATACCGAGCAACCTTCAAAGATGGAAAAGTCAAGTCAAACAGATTTCAATAAAAAAAAAAGCTTCCTTCATGAGGAAGCAAAAACACAAAGTCTATAGCCGATCTACTAAAATTGAACATTCGCTAAAAAAATATTACGGCGAAAGCATTTTTTTTTAAATTGTAAGATTAGTATTATCAAATACCAAACAAGCTTCAAGCCTCAAAAAGTCGACTGAAACTTTTCAATTGGTTCGCCGACTGTTGGACAATTAAATGCCAAATAAGCTTCAAAGCTCGAAAAATCAAGTCAAACATATTTCAATAAAAATACAAAAACACAAAATCAATAGCCGAGCTACCAAAATCGTACGTATGCTAAAAAAATATCACAGCATAAAAACCAAAAAAATAAAAAATAAATGTAAGATTAGTATTATTGACCGATGAAATGTTATCGAGTGTGGCAAGGTCACTGGGGCGCCTGCCGAGCTGTGCGCAACGAGGACCCCTTGTCTCGACGTGCGCAGATAAAAATACTACATCGCGATCGCGTAAAAAAAAAATACAATTTTTTTTTTTTAATTACTATACTCACTGAAAGTGTCAATGACTGCGAGTGATGAACAGAGCTGTGCAGCTGTCGTAAAGCAGCGGCATCGCTATTTCGAGAAATAAAAAAGCGCGCGCCTTCCCATCGAAAATCTCTCCGCTCGACGAGGAATTCGATGATATTTTTCCTTCCTTTTCTTCTTTCTTCTTTCGCAAAAAAAATTATATATATATATATAAAAAAAATAGAAATCTTCCTCTTCACTCCATCATCGTTTTTCGTCTCTTCAAAGACGAAGGCGTCGAGCGAACGCGATATATTTCGAGAATCGACGAATATTTATTCACCCACTTATTTTCGAGTCTGAGGCGAGCCGCGCCGGCTCGTGTCTTCGCCACCGCGCCAGAAATGATCCTCAATCAGCACTGCAACGCATATTCTTCTCTCGCCTCGGAATGCCGGATGCGCAGGAGCGCGCTTCAACCAAGGTGGCCGATCTACGGCGCACGTGCACTCGCTACCGGTTCACAATATATTAAAAAAATTTTAAACTGTTTAAAATTGTTTTATATTATTTTTTTATTTTTTACTCCTCGTCTATTTTCTATTTTCTCCGTCGTTTCTCGAGGAATTCCTAAAATTCTTTTCAACGTCCGCGGCCAAGATCGGCGCCCGAAAATTTATCGAAAGAATAAAAACAGCGAAATAAAATCCATCTAGTGTCTATTTAAAAAAATTTATAGAAAACAGTAAAATAAACAGCTGTTCCAGTAACCTTTTCTCGACGAGTTTATCCTCAAGTCCCTCGGACATTCTTTCACATTCACCACCGCTCCGATAGACCAACCGAATCACCGAGTCTTTGAGAAAATAGTGAGAGAAAAAAATCGTTCGAGCGCAGGACTCTGAAATAATTCTTCGAGCGAGATGTTTATTTTTTTTTATTTATTTATTTTTTATTTAAAAATTTCACGATGTATCTCCGTCGAAGGTGACGATCCGCGAGTACTCCGCTGCGAGCATATTATCACGAAGAAGCCCGGACGGGGACTGACTGGCTAGTGGAAGGATTCATTTGGGTCAGCGGCACAACTTAGTATAGCGTGACGTCGTGTTCTCTTGCTTTCCTGCCGAGGCTGCTCTATACTGCGGGCCATTCGCTGCTCGCTGCCGGCGAAGTGAAGGTGCGGATAGCTGCGAAGCCATGGTGGGATACAGCAGCGGCAGCGGCAGCCGCGAAACTCTGGAGCACGCTTTGTGCGAGTCAGAGCCGAGCCTCGGGTCTGGCCTGTCCCTCTCTCCAGGTATTCTCGCTCTAACCGGGCTCGGCTACGGCTGCGGAAAAAAATTTATCCGACGATGTAGACAAGCCCCGCAGGTAGATCCCTGGACCCCAACAGCTGGCACGGTTATTTAGAGTTAAAAAATACATTTAACTAAAATTTCGCCCCCGCTTCAACCGCGAATCGCACACTGGAATCGGAATACCATCGGCACTGCGAAGAGCACGATTACAAAGGTCGTGGGAAACGACGGGCAAAAATTAAAAAATTATTTACGAAATAAAACATTTGGAGATTGGGAAATTGAAAAATGTAGAAATTGATAAATTTGGAAATTGATAAATTTGGAAATTGATAAATTTGGAAATTGATAAATTTGGAAATTGATAAATTAGGAAATTGAACAATTAGAAAATTGATAAATTAGGAAATTGAACGATTAGAAAATTAAAAAATTTGATAATTGAACAATTAAGAAATTGAAAATTTTGGTAATTGAACAATTTGGAAATTCAAACATTTTGGTAATTGAATAATTAGGAAATTCAAACATTTTGAAATTCAGAAATTTAGAAATTGACAAATTTGAAAATTCAGAAATTTGTAAATCGAAAAATCTGGAAATTGACAAATGGCAAATTGACAAATTTGCAAATTAAAAGATGTGAATATTTAAAAAGAAAAGATTTTGAATCCATCCTGTCCTATTTAGGTAGAGTTGCTGATTCGGATTCGATATAGACGAGGCCCGGAGCTAGATTCCTGAACCCGATCAGCCGGCGTGGTTGTTTCAGTTTTTAAAAAAGTATAAAAACACACTTCCGGAACAAAGCTTTTATCTCGAATAATCCGCGAAACGTTTACTGGAATCGGCATACATCGCGATCCCGGAGAGCACGAGTGAGACGACCGTGAAAAGCATCGAGCAAGATAAAAATGAACAAACAACTTAAAAAATTAACACAAACAAGCAAATATGAAAGTACGAGCGCGAAAATATATGTGCATACCAATGAAAAACAAGGATGATTCGTGCGTGAAATCACGAAGGCCTTAACATTAAAAATAATAAATACTAGCACGCATATCTTGTGAAGGCATTTGTCTAAAAACGGTGGAAAATAGTCTGCAATTGTACATTAAAAAAAAAAACGGCTTGTCAATAGTTGAGTAATCGTCCATTACTTCATTTTAAATCGTAACCTTTTTATTATCCTCATTTTAATCATTATAATTATTATTAATATTATTATTTTTATTACTATTATTACTTCGGTCCTTCCCTACATTTCAGATTTTCCTTTCCACGCTTATCGATACGAGACTTAAATATACCGATTGCCTCGGGCAAAATTTTTTCCCGCGAAACATTACAAGCTTCCGCTACATAATTTAAGTCTTACGAGGTTTTACACTTAAATTTACATTTAGTGAAAAGACGATGTATGGCGATTCGGGGCGCGACGATCTGCGCATTAATTCATAAGTTTCGACGATCGAGAACATTTTTCTCGGCTCTTCGTACTCTCTAAACTGTTCCCGGCGCGTGGGAATTAATAATTGCTCGCTAAATCGGAAAACTCGACTTTTCCGGCTCAAGCAGCGCGTGTGTGTATATATATATAGTATGTGTGACTATCCGTGAAATGCGGAAGATCGCGGGTCGCTTCTACAAGCGATCGAGAAAGCAGTCATAACTCCGTCGGGAGTTTTTTTCATAAAAAGGAAAGAAAAAAAAAAAAAAAATTGCACATATCGATACGCGGAGCCGGAGTTCGTGTCCGCGGAACGCTGGAGAAAAGTTCGTCGATCGGGGAGACGCTCTCATAACGCTCCCCGCCCTGCCGTATTCTCTCTCTCTCGCCGACGTACGCACACATTTTTGCTACGCTTTCACTCTTGCTCGCTATCGAGGAGCAAGTAATTCGACTCGTTACGACTTTTTTTAAAAATCCAAACTCGGGCCTGGAGCCGGCGCGGAACTCCTCGTCGACAAATACGTGTGCGTATCAATCGTCGGCTGTGTGCAACGCGCTAACGTTTTTACGGTCCGACGATCGAGCGGAACGCAAATGCAGGACGGCGAAGGACGTGGATCGAATCCGATACATCTTTTTTTTCTGACAAATTCGAATTTTAATTTCGGTGCGGACGTGAGCTGAGAATAAACCTCAAGGTTTATCAGATATTTGAATTGCATAGAATGATTCTTTTTTTTACTGGCCAAAAATTAAACAAATTTTATTCCGCTATAATGAATTTTTTTAAATATTTTATTTTACCTCGAATTTCATTGCGGTAATTTTTTTTTTTCTGTAAACGATTTTTTTTTACTCTTTTAATCGACGGAAGCGCGCAAGTCAATTCTCGCTGGGCGTAACTTGCTTTCCCTTACTCTCGTTAAATAAAATAATCCGATACATTTTTTTCTGCCAAATTCGGAATTTAATTTCCATGCAGACGAGAGCTGAGAATAAACCCCAATGTTTATCAGATATTTGAATCGAATAGAATTATTATTATTTTTTTTGAGTTGTCAAACATTGAACAAATTTTATTCCGCTATAATGAATCTATTTTTCATATTTTATTTTACCGCGAATTTAGTTGCGGAATTTTTTTTTATTTTTTAAACGATTTATTTTTTTTACTCTTTTAATCGACGGAAGCGCGCAAGTCAATTCTCGCTGGGCGTGACTTGCTTTCCCGTACTCTCGTTAAATAAAATAATATATAATGTAAAAAAAAATGCTCGCGCTCTAACGCTCAGGAATTCTCCTCCGGGATTTAAGTACCTAAATTATCCATGAAGACTATCTTCATGCGTAAGTAGAATTACCGATTGGCTTTTTTACCGTGAGAGGAAGCCGTTGCATTCTCTCGTTTGGGCTCCACGTATTATCGTAAATTTCGAACTCTCGATGAACACGCCGAGTAAAAAAAAAAGAAAAGGAATCCGATAGCGCGTTATTGGCATTTCGTGTTTGCGGTTCGTTCCCGAGTCGAATCGACGGTAAAACGCTTAATACGATGCGGACACGAGACACGGAGACTCGGAGGGGCTTTCACCACGATTGAAAGAGAACAGGTGCGCTCGGCTTGAGCTCGACGTACGTCGAGTAATCCAGCCGTAGTACAACGTATTTGCGATTAACGAACACTCTTCGAAACGGATGAGCGTTGCCCCTGAAGAGGATCGGACACAGCGGCCTCCTGCCGGCCCGCTTGCCCCTCTCGTTGTCGGTCAAGTCCCAAAGATCGACCATTCGGCAACCCGGTGGTCTGAAAATACACGGCGTAACGAAAAAAGGTTTTTTTTTTACATTTTTTTTTTTTTTACATTTTGGAAATCGAGAAAATCTCACATTATCGAATTAAGATAGTTATGTCGCGAAGGCAATCCAAAGTCATGTGCATAAACTTTTGACATGTTGTAATTTAACTATCAAATTTTACTTGTACAAAATCTCGAAAGCTTTTACCGACCATTTGAATGAATAATTATATCTTGAAAATCGGTCTTTTTACACGGCGCTTACGAGAAAGCTGGCGAAATTGATCTTCAAATCGAGAATTAACATACTTGGATCTAAGATAGATAGATACTAAGATAGATAGATACTTGGATCTAAGATTAAGATAGAGAAAAAATGTAAAGTACCGCGAACTGGCACATCAATCAGGAATTGATGCGCAATAAGAAAAAGTCAAGTCACCGAACTAATGTTGAATAGAACTGCGATCAAAGGGTAGAGTTTCGGGCCAAATTACGTTTCCGAAACTAATTGTCGCAAATTGAAGTCAAATCCACGCTAAACAAATAATCAGTTCAATCTAATTGGGAAAATCTTCATAGATGCTCTATTATTATGATTGATGCAGACAAAATACCACATATAAGTGGTATTTTGTTTTTGCATAAAAGTTTTTTTTTGCATAAAAACTTCCAGTCGTATACATTAAATTTACAATTTATGCACGGAGAAAAAAAAATGGTTGGGACAACAAGAATTTTGTTACCATAACTGATTTACCTGGTTACCATAGGGACAACAAAATATTTTGTTGTGGCAGCAAATATTTTGCTGTAGCAACCAATATTTTGCTGTACCAGCCAAATATTTTTGCTACCACAACAACAAATTATTAACGATCTACATTTTCTTAGAGAAACAGAACTATTTTTCTCCATGTGTTAACAATGTACGATTTTTTAAAAACTTTTATTAAATTTTTTACGAGTACTTTCGGTCTCGACGGAATTTTCGTTACTCGGCCGATTTCTTCGCCACGGAATATCGAGCGAGTGGAGAATAGGAAAACGCCGCGGGTCGAGTGAAGCGGTGCGATAACGGTGTAAAAAGTCACTCACGCGTTTCCGAGTCCGTAGCACAGTCCCTCCTCGAGAACAACGTAGTCGACTTGCATTTTTCGCAACGTGTCGTAAACGGTTGCTGCGTCCTTCCTGCTGTATATCTCGTAAACCTTAAGCGTTCTGTCCCTGAAAGAGTAGTTGCAGCCACGTTGAGGATAGCGAGAGACGCTTTGACTCTCATTATCGACACACCTCTCACAATAGACTCAACAAGAAACGTTAATCGTTAACGCAATACTCACCTCATCTCTTTGTTCTCGTAGTATGGATTATTAACTATAGGCCTCTCCGTCGATAGCATCAAATTCGCCATCAGTGACATTTTACCGGCGAACACCGCGGTCTTCGGAGTGTTCGATTTTATCCACTCGAAGAGCTCCTCCTGCTCGACGTTACTGTATTCACCTGAAAAATTCATTTCATCGTCAAAATTATATAAAAATCATAGAAAAAACATAATCATAAAATATTATATAAAGATTATGATATATGATTATAATTTTATATCCTTATTTTTTACATCATTATATATTAACATCATATATTACTAGCGATTATGTTGGCTCACGCGCTCGCAGTATTTGGGTGAGTGTGAGAATCTGTGAGTATCTGTGGGAGTACCTGTATGAGTATCCGTGAGTAGCCGTATGAGTATCCGTATGAGTATCGGTATGAGTATCTGTATGAGTATCGGTATGAGTATCTGTATGAGTATCCGTATGAGTATACGTATGAGTATCCGTATGAGTGTCTGTATGAGTATCTGTGTGAGTGTCTGTATGAGTATCTGTATGAGTATCTGTATGAGTATCTGTCTGAGTATCTGTATGAGTATCTGTATGAGTATCTGTATGAGTATCCGTATGAGTATCCGTATGAGTATCCGTATGAGTATCTGCGAGTATCTGTGAGTATCTGTGAGTATCTGTGAGTATCTGTGAGTATCTGTTAGTGTCTGTGAGTATCTGTGAGTATCTGTGAGTATCTGTGAGTATCTGTTAGTGTCTGTGAGTATCTGTGAGTATCTGTGAGTATCTGTGGGTATCTGTGAGTATCTGTGAGTATCTGTGAGTATCTGTGAGTATCTGTGTGAGTGCCCAATCGACATGAACTTTCTTATTATGTACATGTAGATTATTTTGTTTATAACTGTGAATGATAAATATTATAAATGACATTAAATGAAAAATATATTTTTTCAATTACAAAAAAAAAATGAGATAAAGTGTATTACCGATAAAATCGTGTTCCTCCTGGAGCCTCGCGATTCCATGATAGGACATGGCAGCGACGAGTAGTACGACGAAGGCCACCCTGGCGTTTTCGCCCTTGACGCCGAATTTTTCGAGGTACCTCTTGCTGCCGACGAGACCGGCCATAATGCACAGTTGCGGTGTCATGAACAATTTTAGTCTCATTATGAAAAAGGCCATTATGACGAAGGCACCGGTCTGCAGGGCGTTGTAGGCCACCGAAGCCTCCACGCATTCCGGATAACCGACGATCTTGTAATTTCTGTACCAGTAATAAACTGCCAAGAAACCGGCGAGTATGGCGGACGCGAGGAGCAATGTTTTGAACAACGCCTCGTACGTCTCGAATCGCAAAAAATCGAATTCGGCCGAGCACGTGTAGAGCAGAGTGTGAAAATCTTTGTAGTCGCTCAATTTCGATCGGAGAAGATTGAATATGTGACGATCGTCGTCGAACGCTGCGAGAATGCTCTTCAGCAGCACTGTTGTACCGACCGAGCCGACGATCTGCCAAAAGACGAGTGTCTTCGTTTCGGTACGTCCCTCGATACTGCTGTTCATGAAATTACTGTAGTTACTGCCGACGAGGAGACACGTGTACAACGAGCAGAGAAGGAGATTGCTGCGGGTCGCGAAGATTATAACCATTACGGGAATCGCGTGCAGCGCCGATATCTTCGAGTACAGGTCGCGCGGTATTATTCTAAGCCACTGCAGTATCATCAGAGCTATCAGCTGGGTTGTCAGGACGAATTGGGAAAATTGCCAGCTGTGAAGACTGACCGCTGTTATCGCCAGAAGATCCTGAAAAAGTATATACAATCATTTTTCATAATCGATTCGCAATTTATCGGTGCGATATTGTATGTCATATTATATCACGTAAAAATGTATATATTAAACAGTCTTATACATAATAATAAAGTTCACGTCGATTGGACACTCACACCGATACTCACAGATGCTTAGGAAAGAGCGGGGCAAAATGGGACGGTGGGGCAAAATGGGGCAGTGGGGCAAAACGCCACATTCCAATCATTTTTGGATGGGACAATGGGGCACAACGGGGCGGAAAACCCGGATCTATCAACAAGGCAAAATGGGACATCCAAAAATAATTGGAAACTTGCATTTTGCTCACTGTCCCGTTTTGCCCCACTGTTCCATTTTGCCCCGCTCTACCCCACAGATAGTCACAGTTACTCACAGATACTCACAGATACTCACAGATACTCACGGATACTCACGGATACTCACGGATACTCACGGATACTCACGGATACTCACGGATACTCACGGATACTCACGGATACCAACACATACTCACACATACACACAGATACTCATATAGATACTGCGAATGCGTGAAGCGCGCGAGCCAACATAAAGGCTAGTAAATAAATATGGATAAATAAATAAATATATAATATATAAATAATATATTGCCTAATGTACTAGACAATATATTTGTTTCTCCGTTCAAGAACGGACACAATAAAATAAGAGAAAAAGGAATGCCGACCGCCCGAACTTACGATGTATCGGCCATTGATGAGTATTTCCCTCCACGCGAGTTGTTCCTTGCCGGTGTTCGTCTGGTACTTGTCGATTATCGTCGTTACTTTGTACATCTGATAGAGCAAGGCCGGATAAGCGAAGCTCTCGCGCAGAGGCGGTGTCCACTGTACCCTTGTGCATTCCGTGTGATTGTAGAAAAATGACAGAATCGCTATAAGCCCGCCGTAGATCGTACCGCTCAGGTAAGTCGCGTACAGAAACAACACGACTCCGGTGACGCTCGCGAAGTACCAGACGACTTCGAGATAGAAATATATCGGGACTCCGAGTCCCTCGCAACTCGTCACCGACGACAGACCGTCTCCTCTTTCTATCTGGGTTATAAACGGTCGATTGTTCATTTAGGCAAAAAACAACAACAACAAATATTTTTTAAGATGTTGCATTTTTACGCAATTTTTTTTTTTCGTAAACGATATGTTGTATGAAAAAAATTTCACCTGCCAGCACTGCTGCTTCGTTATTATTCCCAGTGATTTACCGGCGTGGTACAGCAGACCAGCCATGACCTGTAAGATTATGAAAAAAAATCATGGGATTATACAGTTTTTAAATGTTTTTACTTTTCTTTTTTTTAAATAATTTTGGCAAATTTTAGGAAACAATTCTTTACGAAGTCGTCGAGGTGCAGTAAATAGTTTTCGGGAATGCGTAAGTTGAATAAACAAACCTCGGGGAAAAGGTTGTATTTCGCTTCCGCATTGATGACGTTTGGATATTCCGACAAGTTGTCGCTGTTTATTCTCGTTAGGCCGTCAATAAAGTTCTTCGACTCGGCGATCGTCTTGTAGTAAGAATAATACATTCCCTGTTGAAAACAATTAAAAATTAAAAATTAAAAATTAATCATTAAGAAGTAAACATTAAGAATTATACATTAAGAATTAAACATTAAGAATTAAACATTAAGAATTAAACATTAAAAATTAAACATTAAAAATTAAACACTAAAAATTAAACATTAAAAATTAAACACTAAAAATTAAACATTAAAAATTAAACACTAAAAATTAAACATTAAAAATTAAACACTAAAAATTAAACATTAAAAATTAAACACTAAAAATTAACATTAAAAATTAAACACTAAAAATTAACATTAAAAATTAAACACTAAAAATTAACATTAAAAATTAAACACTAAAAATTAAACATTAAAATTTGCGACAATGTTTGATTAATCGTTAATATATATTTTTTCTTTTAGATCAGAAATATATATGTACATATTTTTTTAGATAAAAATGTGCCGTCAACAAAAAATATTCTGCGTAAGCATCAAATCACCGGCAATTTTTTTTCGTCTATCCTGAAGCGAACTTCAAGCGTGAAGCCAACGAGCAGTAATAATTTGACACATTAATTACCATTTCCGTTCGGAACGACATTTCCCTCTCGATCTCGGACAGATGAGAAAAGTGTCTGGCATTCTCGAAAAGCGTCGATACATGCCACCGGTGTAGGAACCCAAAACCTAGAGCTGTCACCAAGCAACACACAATTAAGTCCGTCCCAGTAGTGTGAATTGAGTTTATTTTTTTTTTTTTTAACACACCGACAACCGAGCGAACTCTTAAATTTTTCCAAAAAAACAATAACCAAGAAAAACACTGTTAGTCTTACCTAAAATAGTAACGAGAGTTTTGTAGGGGATACCGGAAAGATCCCTTTCGGTTTTCTGAACGCCCTTTCGCCTTTTCGATGTTCGTCCGATCGCCATGTCTGAAAAGCCAGTTCCACGTGACGAGCAGCGGTTGAGCGTTCGTTTGGCGAACGAACGAACGAAATTTCGATAACCCTGCTTGGGTCAAAAGCCCAGCCGATTTTGTAGGACGTCGGGGATGAAGTGAGGGCCGTCGTAGAGGTCAACGTGGCGACCTCTAGCGGTGAAGAAGCTGACGATGAATTACCGTTCGTAGGTAAGGTAGATTGTCGTTAAATTTTTTTTTTAAGTAATTGACAATCCCATTTGGTGACTAAAATAAAAGCGTTTTTATTTAAAGTGCGACGTTAATGGTTTTTTCAAAATTAAATACGAAAAACGGTGTCTGTTTGAAATATTTATGTAAGACTGGAGGAACAATGGTTCAAATTCACTATAAATTTTTCTCTCAAATTGAAAAGGAAAACCCAAAAAAATGTAGACTATTAAAAAACAATAATTATATCATTTCGCAAAATCGATCGATTGGTTAAAAAAAAATGTTATTATTAAAATTTTTTAAAAAAGATTAATTAATTATTAAATCAATCAATTGACCATTCACAAAAAAACTGATCGAGTTTAAAGCTTAACAATGTTTCAAATGCATCATAAATACTTCTCTCAAATTGAAAAGTAAAACCCAAGAAAAATGTAGAAAATTGATAAACAAAAATTACCTAAATTTGCTAAATCGATCGATCGATCGATTGGTTAAAAAAATCATTTTCTTATTGAACAATATTTCTTTGTCAATGATCAATTGATCAACGAATTATTTAATCGATCAATCGATCAGTCACCTAAAACTGATCGAGGCATTTAAAAATGTCGCACATCCATAAAAAAAAATGAGCAACCATCCTGAAAAATTCCTGCTCGTTCCCGATTCCGAATGACGTCAGTTTCCCCGGTCAGCGCCACGTGCAGATCCTTCTCTCCGGATCTCCCCCACCCTCTCCCCGTTGCGTGCCTCGATACAGCGTAAGCCTCGCTTATCGCTATCCGGACCGAGCTTCTGTCAGCCGAGGACTTGCGCAGAGTAACTATGTCCGCTGTATTTACTGCATAGCGGCACCACCCGACACCGCCAAAAACCTCGATAAGGTCCGCATCGAGTCGCGTCGCGATAAAACAAATAAAAATAAAAATTATAATTAAAATCCTAAAAAAAACCTAAGAAATTAAAAATAGCTAATTATCCAAAGCATCTCTGAAATTTTTCCTCTATTTTCTGCAGCAACACCTTTTTTTATTTTTTTTTTCTTCACTATATCCTTTCTTATAATGCGACGAGAAATCGTTACATTATCCTACGTCAAGTGCGGTGTTTGCATGCGCCTCCCGCATAGCGCTCTTGCATTCGTTCGTTCGTACCGTCCAACGTACAGTAATAGTTTTAGCGCATTGTTGTACCCACGTCGCTAGGACGTTTTCGAGGCGTTTCGAGAGCAGGAAACAGTGGCAGCGGCAGCGCAGTGCTCCGAAGCCGCGAATATCGATTAGTCGCGTGGCAGTTGAACCGCGGCCGTCCGTCGACGCAAACGTCGCTTCGTCGACGCCACCGCGTCATGGAGGAGCTCCTACTGCAGATTGTCAGAGAATCCCAAAACGCTAAATTGTCGAGTCTCCGAAAATCGTCGCAGGATGCGTACGGTGAGTCCGACTTCATTTTTATTTTTTCTTATTTTGTTTTAAACTAAATCGATCGTGTTATTGTTGTCGCCCAAAGTGCTTTTTCTCTGCGTCGTTTTTGAAGACCAATTTTTTTTTTTTTTTTTTTTTTGCCGATTGAAAATTGTTCGATTTGGCGGGATTGGAACTTGTGATTGTGTTGTGCAGATTTCATGGAAAAACAGCAGGGACTCCTGCGGGACCCGCCGCATGAGTTGCGGGCGAAATGCCTTCAGGCGATCCAACTCGCGTTGGAGACGAAGAGAAGCAAGTTCGTGGCATACGGACTCGCCGGATTGCACGTATGTTCGATAAGTTTGTGTCAATGTTTCGATGGTTGTGTGTCATTGGCTATGCAGTGACAAATAATTTCGTGAAATCGGAATTTACGAAGTTTCGTAAAAATAATCTTGTTAAATAAGCGACAAATTCAATTGTGGACGTTTGTTGATAATAGGTTGTTGTAAAGGGTACAAACTTTTTTTTACTGTGTACGGGATAGTATTGTAACTTCCTGTGCCGGAAATAGCAAGCACTCGGTGATGTGATAATGTATGTTTCTGAGTTACAACTGAGAAATGCAGTAAAACTTGAAATATCCGAATCTGTCGAAAGCGAGTTCGGATAATAAAAAATTCGGATGATTATCGAATGTGCGCTTCGATTGAAACGCACATTTTTTCACAGGAAATAAGTAATAACGCACTGAAAAAGAATATCTATGACTCAAGTAAAATTGGCTAGCAGGCTGCCAAATATATATATATTTTTTTTCAACTTTACTTTCAATTCTTACAATTTTGTACGGGATTGAAACGATAGCATGCCACCCAAACAGTCTTGCCGCCATTGTTTCAATATCATATGTAATTGTAAGAATTGAAAGTAGAATTGAAATTGTTTTTTTCTTTGGCAGCCCGCATGTGATTATTTTTTTCAGGGCACGTACATAAACAACACATATGTAAATGAAATAACAGTATAAATTAAACTTCAAAACATATTTTTCACAATATTTGAACACGAATTCTTATATAAAGGGTTCTGTGAAATAAATTCGTCCATTTTGGATTACCGAACGTGAGCTAGGGGCTTTTGAGCAGCGAAATCTCGTTAGGAGTTATAACTATTTAGGAGTTATAACTATTTAGGAGTTATAATTATTTAGGAGTTATAACTATTTAGGAGTTATAATTATTTAGGAGTTATAACTATTTAGGAGTTATAACTATTTAGGAGTTATAACTATTTAGGAGTTATAACTATTTAGGAGTTATAACTATTTAGGAGTTATAACTATTTAGGAGTTATAACTATTTAGGAGTTATAACTATTTAGGAGTTATAACTATTTAGGAGTTATAACTATTTAGGAGTTATAACTATTTAGGAGTTATAATTATTTAGGAGTTATAACTATTTAGGAGCTGTAACTATTTAGGAGCTGTAACTATTTAGGAGCTGTAACTATTTAGGACTTATAACCATTTAGGAGTTATGACTACTTCGGAGCAATAACTTATCTGAATCACCGGATTCATTATTTATTCACGAAGCAAATAGTTCTTCTAATTAATTTTGTTTTGTCAGAAAATGCTGAGAGACGATAGGTTCCAGTCACCTTACGAGCCCGAGGATGACTCACTGTGGCTACCCGCGCAGATGTTGCACGCCATGGGCTCGATACTTTCGCAGTCCGACGACACGCAGACGGACATGCTCAAAGTATTGTCTCCGTATTCAAGCTACTTTCTATAGATACAAAAAAATCATAAGAAATTAAATATCTTCTTTACTTTTGCAAATCGCTTCTCCCAAGGTTTTACTTCAAGTAGCGTGTTCGTCGTACTGGACGATGAACGGACGTCTGATAATAGCTATACTGACAACATGCTGCGAGGCGTTTGAAAATGGCAATCAGGCCGTAAGAACGGCGGCCCAAGCCGCGACCAGCCAGACTCTGAGATCGTTTTGCCTTTTCCTAGGTAAACATTTTTATTCCGTTTCAATGAACATTGCGTCAACGTCAGCAATTTTTTTTTTTTCATTCTACAGTAGAAACCCCGTTTAACCGGGGTCGGATTATCCATGTGTCCTTTTTTTTATACGCGGAGTAAACCAAAGTCACTGAGTACAAAAAAAAGTCTATTTTACGTAAGATTAATGAAAAAAATCCAAAGCTTTACATTCTAGTTCACACTATTTAACAATTAACCGCAAGTTGTACCAAATGTCATTGTAACTAGTAAAAAAAAAGTTGTATCATTAGCCACTCGTGACTTATATGCTTTCGCTGTCTAGTTCGGATTAACCGGTATTTCGATAATCCGACTCTTCGGTCCCGTGCATCCCACTTAATCGGGGTTCTACTGTACTAATTTATGGATTATAATCGGTTCTTATCCGCCAGACGAGGAATGCCAAGAGATGGACGAGAACGCGAAACGTAACAAGAATCTGCGCGAAAGGGGAGTGTCCTGTTTCAACGAGGCATTGCCGATCCTGCAATACATCTGCAGCAGACTGGACGAGGCACAGAAGTATGAAAATCATTTGATTAAAAAAAAAAAAATCGAAATTGATGACCAATATTTTTTCGCGGATTGGCAGTTTTTAAGTATTATTATATATATATATATATATTTTTTTTTTTGTAGGAAAAGATGCGCGAGCAGCGCCCGAAACGGTAGCACCGTTGTGTTCCTTCTCGAGTGTCTTCACACCCTCATATCTTCGTTGCCGCAGAAAATTCACACAAACGCACACTTCACGACTTTTCTCTGGCAAAAATTTTGCCCCGCTCTGATAGCCTTCCTCGGTACACCCCGGGTCGACAAGACCTTCACTTCGCGCGAGGGCAAGGACACCGAAGTCGGCAGAGGCTCGGGATACTTGGCGACCACCCTGAGCTTCGACAGCCATCAGGCGAAAACTGTTTACTGGTAACTTTAAAACGCGACCGTAAAATTACAACATTTTTTGCAATTACAAAAAACAACAATTGTTGCCTTTCCCATTCGTTAAATGCAAAAAAAAAAAAAACATTCTTGTAAAAATCTTTGAAATTGTGAAATTTTCAATTTTTAGTATCGGCACGGAACTAGTGCGTCTCGTCGGATGCGTGGGACCCTTGCGGCCGGTCCTGGAATCGGTTTTCCATCGAATGTTGCTCTATCCACCGCCCCAGCAACGACTGGAGCCCCTGAAAGCTCTTCGCGAACTGTTGCGAAGCCCCAGCCGAATCGTAGACTTTGCTGGACCTCTGCTCGTCGACGAAGAGAGGACGAGTCAACCTCAGAGCGATATGGCCCTCATGAGACTGTGAGTATTTTATTCGTCATCTAAATGTTATTAACAAACTTTAGACACTTATGGTAACACGATTCATCGATTCAATTGTCGATAATAATTTAATCAATTATTTACAAACTAATTTGCATAATAATGAAGTTCATGTCAATTCGATACTCACAGATACTCACAAATACTCACAGATACTCACAGACACTCACAGATACTTACAGCCATTCACACCGATACTTACAGATTCTCCGAACGCGCGAGCCAACAGAACCGCTAATAATAATAATAATTTCAATAAAAATAATATACATTTTTTCACATCATATATATTTTCACACATTTAAAAAATGTATACATTTTTACATTTTTACATATCATATATTTGTGGTGAAATTTTAAATTTTGATGCCAATAATTATTTATTTATTTTTTATCACAATTGATATTTTTTACTTTCAAGCTTCATGAGCAGATCTATCGTTTACAATAATTCATTGATTGAACTGTTTTTTTTTTTGCGCAGTGCAATGGATTCCATCGAAGAATCGACAACCGCGGGACAAACGATTCTCTACGCCAGTGTGTCGTGCGTGGTCGCTATGCTCTCGGCGCTCCAAGAACTATGCGAGGGCAATGCCATAAGCCACAGTTACACGTGCACGATAAACAGTCTGTACGAGGATCTCGAGACTTGCGATTATCGTGGTCCGCTCACCTATCAGAGTATGACGCGTCTTCCAAAGACTTACAGGTAATTAATTAAAAAGTCTTCCACATTTCTTACCCAATCGAGATCAATTTTGCTCCCGTTAGAAATTAAAAATCAAATCGGCGCAAAGAAGGCAAAAAAAAAATTATATATATATATATTTTTTTTAGGGAACAGTTGGAACTCATGAAGAAGGAGAACAATTCCGACTCGGACTCTTCCGGACACGGTCCGTCCGAGGACGGTGACTCAACGGACACCGAAGGCCCGCAGAACGAGTCCGACTACGTCAACGAGGACAACAGCGTCGACGAGAACGACTACGAAATCGAGAACGAACGAGAACGGCTGAGACTCGAAAAATTGCCAAAGTGCCTCCACGTCGGTCGACAAGTCGCCGAGGAATGCAACGTCGACGTGGAGCGTCACAACGCGAGGAAATTCGTCAAGATCCTCAAAGCCGATCTTATACCGGTCGTCCTCACACTCAGAAGCAACATCGAGGTCGACGAGGCCCTGCAAAATTTCGCCTCCGAGTATTGTCAAGGTATATTTTTACCACACAAATCGGAAATCGTTCCGATACTTTTATAATATTTGGGGACCTTTTTCGGCGCACGATGCCCATATCGCGGAATCTGTCAAAGAGTTGTGATCGTAGCTGTGTGCGTTGGAAAGCTTGGGTCCGAATTATATAATGAAAGCATCTTCGAAATTCCGAGCTGAGGCTGCGTTTTCAAATATCATCGCGTCAAAAATTCCACTTCCAACATATTGGAGTACAAGTACTTGGTAGCGTTTTGGTTGAAAAAAAGATCCGTTTTTAAAGTTTAAAAAAAATTCTTTTTCTTTTAAGTAGAAAAAAATCCCTCTTTTAAAGTACTTGGCGTCGAGACGCTACCTAGTCTCTTGATATTTTTTTTAACGTCTTCAGCAAAAAACGTCGCAAAATCGGCGGCAAAATAAGCCACTTTGTCATTGAAAAATAACGTCGATTAATTTTGGCTTCTTTGCACAAGGGGATTTTTTAAGGACCGAAGAGTCAACAAGGAACGTGCGAATTTAATTCGCAGTATTTTTTGATCGTTCAAAAAGAGAGTGGCATTTTTTTTTCCTTAGCGCTTCATTCCTTGATAGAAATTATTATTATTAGTATGTCTTTTTTACTTTAGGTGTCTTCGCAGCACAACAAAAGCTTCAGGACAAGGGCGAGACGAGTGTTGACGCGTGTGCCTTAATAACGATTATGAACGCCGATGGGGTATACCTTGCAACCTACGCCGCACTTCTGCTCAATCTCAAGCTCATGAGAATGAACTATTACTACGAGGAAGGTTGTCAGGTTCCCGTGAGCGAGGTATGTACAAAAACCTTTCGGCATAAAATTTTCAAGAACTCTTGCCACTCCATTTTTTTAAATTTTTATATAAAGGGAATAAACAACAAGAAAAATGTTATTTTATTTTTCAGGACCAATTTGTCGAAGAAGTCCACGGTTCGGGCGTTCTCGTCTATCTGTCCGCCACGTGGCTCTCCGAGCTCTATCAACAAATCATCGCTTGTAATTTGCTGGAAAAGTGTGGATACAATTCAAGCTCTACGGAAAATAGCGCGCTCGTAAACATCCTCGTCGGTAAAGCCGAATTAGATTTTTAATTCGCATAAACAAAAAGAAAATACTATATGTATATATAGGGCTTCTGGTGGCTCGCTCACTTCGCGCGCTCACACGAAAAGTCTCCAAAATACTTAAAATGATCAAATCCTGGGCAGAAATCCAAGGACTTTTATAATATTTCGTTTTTAGGCAACTTTTATATATTATACAGAAATAACAAAAATATTTCGTACTTGATTTTTAAGACGTGGACGGTATCAGTGTCAGTCACAGAGGTGGACAACTGTTGTCCGACTATCGCAGACTCGAGAAGGCCCAATTGTCGCACACCGAGCCGACGCCGGAAGCCGAGGCTGGCGCCAAACTCTCCAGAAGAGTTCTGACCTGCTGCTGGACCAGCATGATGACCGTTCTGACCGCCGGTCTCAATCCTGCGAAGGAGGACAACAGCAAGGGAATTTTGCATCGGGACGGCACTAGACGAGGAATCAAAGACACCGTTGTACTCGCCCTCGAGGGACTTCACAAAGCCGCGACGCTCAGCAACGTTTTAGGTACCTTTTCTTTCTCTATCATTTCTGTTTTCGTCAATACCGTTTCTTGGATGGTCCGTTTGTAAAAAAAACATTATCTCTATTCTAATTTTTTGTTCGTTTGTAACATCCGCAAGATTGCAAAAACGTTTTAAGTACATTTTATTTGTCTATAATTTTTGTTATCGTCAGTACCGTTATTTGGAAGGTAATTTTGTATTTAAAAAAAATATTATTATTCTAATTTTTGTTTAGTTGTACAATCCACATGATTGCAAAAACGTTTTAGGTACATTTTATTTGTCTATCATTTTTGTTATAGTCAGTACCATTTTTTGGATGGTCCTTTTATATCAAAAAAACATATCATTGTTCTAATTTTTTGTTTGTTTGTAAAATCCGCAGGATTACAAAAACGTTTTAGGTTAATTTTATTTGTCTATAATTTTTGTTTTCGTCAATACCATATTATGGATGGTCTTTTTGTAAGAAAAAAATGTATTATTCTAATTTTTTCTTTATTTCTAAAATTCGCAGGATTGCAAAACCGTTGCGGTTCGATTTTCGCATTGCTGGCGAAAGCCGCGTGCACGGAGCCAGCGTTGTCGAAACTTCGACGCACCAAAGACGTATTGAGACTGAAGCTGCAGAACAGAGCAACGAACATTCATACCTCGCACGCACTCAGTATGGAAGTGTTGCTCGGACGGGGGTTGGAGCTTGGAAGTCACGGAAGCGACTGTTGGCCCCACGTTTTCACGTGAGAATTGACAAATTTTTATTAAAAAAAAAAATCACCATTCTGTGCATCCATGAATCTATAATTCGTTGTCTCATGCCGGTTTCCTTTTCCAGTTGTTGCCTTTACGTGAGCAAATTGGAGCACGACTTTTTCGGGCGTAATCAAAATCCGGCGATGCCGAAGGTTCATCAGAAGCGAGAAAAAAAAGATTCCACGACGAACGGCGAAGCTAAGGGGAGTCAGGACAAAATGAGGCTGAACTTCAATATCGTCGACGACGACGAGACTTGGTGAGAAATAATCCAATCTAAGGTAGTCCTTTCGTTGTGTCTGACGCCACCTAAGAATGAGAGACATTACAAACACTTCTCGATGGAATAAAAATCTAAAAAATATCGAGCATATGGAAGGCGCTGAAAAGATTGTTTTTCCATAATAATAATTCCAAAATGCTAACAAATTACTGAAAAATAAAAATTGTGCAACAAATTATTGATTTATCAATTTTGCAAATGATATGTCAATTTTTCTGAATACGTATGAATTTTTTTCAGAATTTTATGTAATGTTTTTGAAAATTGCAATTTTGCACAACTTTTAACATAAAGAAAACGCAATTTTCACACGGTAGATACGCTTGACTGTTTTTCAGATTTTTGTCCGATTGGGGAGTGTTTTAAAATTCTGAACTATCTAAAAGGACTACCTAAAATTGTGAGGATTAAATTTGTCTGTACATTTTTTTTTAATGCTAATTTTCTTAATGCTAATTTTCTTAATTTCTTTTAAAGCGTGGACGTATACAGTTTTCTGTCGACGCCGTACAGTCAGAATTCCAGCGCCGAGACGATACCCGAGATAATTCAAGAATCGAACGCCGACAATCAGTTCAACGGAATATTGCCGGCCGATTACGCGGCAAAAATTATATGCATCCTGTCGCAGGAGGTCGACAGACTGTTCGAGGACGCGGCCCTCAAGTTGAATCTTCGAGCGCTTTGCTCGTTCCTCGCCGCACTGTGCAAGGAGAGCAAGGATCAATTGTTCAAAACCCCGGACGGTCGTTCGAGCGAGAGCAAAAAATTTTGGTGGCGTCGAAGCAAACCGCGCGAGGACGAATTGAACGTTTTGCTGCTCTCGAGACTCGGCGAAGTTATGCTGAAGTGCGTCAAGAGCGGGAGACCGCTCATTCACGTTATGAGAGTGAGTGACGGTAAAAAAAAAAAAATTTGGTCAGTAAGAAAAACTGTAATAATTTTTTTTTTCGACGCATCTTTAAGGATGCATTACACGTAGATTTCCAGCCAAAAGTGGGATTCACTGAGAATTTGAACACTTCCTAATGGCATTAAAATCTGCAAAATCAACCGTGTTGAAGGCGCAGAGAACATTAATTTTGCATAATAACAATATCAAAAAGTTATTAACAAATTGGTAAAAAAAAAATGTCCAACAAATAATCTGTAAACCTTTTTTCTCTTTTCAAATGAATTCGTTGATTTTCTAGAAACCTAGTCCTAAAGAAAATTAATTACAGATTTTGTTACCGACCGAGCAGGAGTTGATTTTAAAGTAACGATTCGCGTTGGATTTTTCAATAGGTCTGGAGCATCCTCGGTCCCCACTTCATGGAAGCGGCGTGCCACAAAGACCGTGGAATATCGAAGAAAGCTGTGCAATGCATTCACGATTCAATGGCAGCGCTGTTGAACGAACAGGTCGAACTGCCGCACTTTCATTTCAACGAGGCTCTGTTCAAGCCCTTCGAGAATCTCCTCTGTCTCGAGCTTTGCGACAGTGATGTCCAAGATCAGGTAACAAGGACGTTAACTAAACCGCGAAAACTCGCGTAAGGTCACGTGGCACGGACTCGGTCGGTAACAAATCGGTATTCTCGTTTTCTTCGTGACTAATTAATATTTCGGACGGGTTATTCGCTTCGACGTGGAATGCCCCATATACAGTCCACAAAAACTTAATTTCCTTTCGTCCGAAACATCAATGGTCGGCGTAGAAAATAGGGAAACCGATTTTTTTATCGACCGAGTCTGTGTCGCATGCCCTTAACGAGATCCTCGCACGATTCGAGGGAGTGGAAGATTTTTGAGTCGAACGATCGAACCTATTATTACCGATGGTCATAATTGAATTTACATACAATCGACACGATCTTGGGATTATCGTTACTGCAAAAAAAATGGTAAATTTAATGTACCCAACTGGGGGTTTTTTATGCAAGAACTGACAAATTAAATTTAATGTACAATTGTGATGAAAAATTAATACACTTTTTCACAGAAATTAAAGTAAATTATAAAAATTCGAATACTTTAGTGGTAAAATTTAAGTAAATTCTTAAAAATAAAGTGTTCCCAGTATTTTTAATACACCAAACATTAATATTTTCATCGCAATTGTGTAAGAAATTTAATACACCAGTTTGTCCATAAAAACTGGTAAATTAAATTGAACGTACATCTGTGATGAAAAACGAATGTCTACTTTTACATAAAAATTAAACTACTTTCATTCTAAAATCAAAGTAAATTATTAAAAGCAAACTCTTCCCAATATTAAAAAAAAAACCTACCATTAATTTTCCATCACAATTGTATAAGAAATTTAACATACCAGTTTTACCACAAAGACTTCCAGTCCGCTGCATTGAATCACCTCCGTCATTTTTACCGCAGTGACGCTAACAAACGTTCTCCAACCTCGAGACCGCCGCCACTCCCTCGATCCCCCCCAAAAGCCGACGCAGTCACAAAAGAGTATATCAAAGTCGTGACGTTGCCCTTCGTAGATCGTGAGCTGCATATGCGAGTTCGTTGAGACCAACAGAACGGAGATCCGTTCGGGTTGGCGTCCGCTCTTCGGTGCGCTGCGTGTAGCGTCGGTCGGTAACGCGGAGTCCGTGGAGTCGGCGCCGTTGCTCGAGGTCTTCAGGGTTTTCCTCTCGACCGACAACACCCTCGTCTTCGCGAACGCCGCCCTCGACTGCATCCTGTGTCTGCTGAAGCACGTGAGAGGTCACGGCGATGCCGATCAGGGTTCGCCGCAGTCGGACGATCAGAGCAACCACCACAATCCGGATCTCGGATCGAGTTCGGAGGGCAGAAAGATGCGGCTCTGCCTGGAGAGCCTGAAGTACCTGCTGAACTGCAGCGACATCCTCTCGTCCATGTACCGGATGCCGGCTTGCCCGATCTTCCACTCGGCCCAGCGAATCCAGGTGTCGACGATTCCCCAGTACGTCGACCCGACGATACCGAACGTCGAGTTGACGCGATTCGACAGAAACCCCGACGGCATGCAGGAGATAATACCGGAGATATCGTACGAGATCCTCTCGAGGATCGACAAGAGCCAGACGATGACGCTCCAGAGCATGGACAAGCCGAGCGGGATCCTCAGGGTCTGGTATCTGCTGATCGAGGGACTGGCGAGCGCGACGATGATATGCCCGAAACGCTACCAGCCTCACACCCTGGAGACGCTGTTCCATCTTCTTCGCGACATTCTCAACGTCCCCGGTCCGGCCTTCGGGCTGTACTGCGTGAACCACCTGTTGCTCCCCATGGTCCAGAATTGGCTGAGAATGACGTCGAAGATCTACCGGGGCTGGGACAACTTCGCGCCGAATTTCAAGCAGTGCTGCGGGCTTACGACCGATCTGGTCGTTGATTATCTTAACCATCTTCAGGGACCGGAGGTGAAGAGGAACGAGAGCCTGCTGCCGGCGTCGACGCTCATGATCAAACAACTTTTGCTCGTTATGGCGGAGTGCGTCGTTCAGCAGACCGAGAGCATCGCAAGATTGGGCTGCGCATGCATAAGGTACGAGCTTGGCGCGGCTTTGGGACTTGCGGTAGAATCTCCGGATTGTTCGATTATTGTTCATTATCAGAGCTGCGACTTGGGCGCAGAACTCCTATTTATCGGAACCATGGCGCAAAATTTCGATGCAACGTCATCCGAACTGGCCGCGAAACCAGATTGGTTTGAATAATCGTGGTTCTGCTGCACTGAGATATAGAAATGGTTGGATTAACCAAGGCGCAGTGACATACGTTCAATGGTGTTATTTGGTTGGTACAACAAAAATGTTTGTTTGAATCGACAAATTTTGAATCGATTGAAGCAAATAATCATTTAACAGAATCATTCTTTATTTGTACCCAACAATTCTTTATATGTACCCAACAATTCTTTATATGTACCCAACAATTCATTATATTTACCAAACAATTCTTTATTTGTACCAAACAAATAACAGATTTGAACGCATGTCACTACGACTTTTGGTAAAGCCAACCATTTTTTTTCTCACTGTGTACTCGCGAAAGACACTCGACGATCTCGTTGACCTTATACTTTTGAATTTCGACAATTTCTTTGGAAACTATTAGAATTCATTTTTTTTATTTACAAAAAATGGTCTCTTGTGCGCACTGAAAACAAAAATACCGCCGGAAACTTAATTTGACGAATCAATTCAATTCTCCCGACCAATAAAAATTAATAGAATCAACATGAGACCATTCGAACATCGATGGCTCGGGGCAGAAAACATTGGCATGAAAAAGAATCATAATTTCCTGCCTCAAGCAGCTCCAGCCGGAAAATTAATTCGACCAATCAATTAAATTCTCCCGACCGATAAAAATGTATAGAGTCAACATGAGACCATTCAAACATCGATTTCTCAGTGGTAGAAAATATTACCACAAAAAAAACCATAATTTACAGCCTCAAGCAGCTCCAGCCGGAAAATTAATTTGGCCAATCAATTCAATTCTTCCCACCGATAAAAATTAATAGAATCAACATGAGACCGTGCGAACGTCGAGAGTTCGTGGCAGAAAACATTAGCACAAAAAAAAAGATCGATTGAAATCCGATAAAATCGTGAGTCAACGTACTCAAAGATCCCGAGTGTGTACGGGTGTGTAACGGCAAAGGCTCGCGACACCCCTGTACGTCATCTCTCCCGTTCCCCGGTGTAGCTGCTCCTTGTTTGCCGCTGCAAGCTCGCGGGTGTCAAATTTCGGTGGCTACCTTATCCATCCCGACAGGCTGTCAAGCCTCGTTATCGTCTTACACGCACGCCCGCTAGCTCTGTCAACGTTGCACACCGAAGCCAAACGCGCATTCCTCCGCGTACGCAACCCGCAACGAGCCTTCCACGGCTCTCTCCCTCCGGCATAGCTGCGACCTGTGTGATTCCGATGAATTAATCGGTCGACGAGGCGTGCGGATTTTACCACTGTCGGCAACACCCACTTGTTGCAAAACATTTTTTACATTTTTTATAAATATTTATATTTTTTCATAAATATTTATATGTTTTCATAAATATTTATATTTTTTCATAAATATTTATATGTTTTCATAAATATTTATATTTTTTCATAAATATTTATATGTTTTCATAAATATTTATATTTTTTCATAAATATTTATATGTTTTCATAAATATTTATATTTTTATGAATATTTTGCAACACCACTTGTCGTAAAATATTCTTACGGTTTCGGCCGTATAATACAACTATATCGTCATTTCATTAATTGCCTATACATCATTATCACTTACACGCGATACGGCGAATGATTCTTACACAAGCCGTCTAAGGCCTCCGGGTACATTATTTTTAAATTTGTTTTTTTTTTTCGATCTGGCTCCTCCTGCAGTTTCTACTCGCCGGTCCCACACAGCACATCGAACGGTAATCCTATCGCCCCGTTGCCCGAGAGGTATCGATGTTACAACTCCGCACCGAGTACTCGTGTTGGCTTGGCTATGGTGCTTTGAAAAAGACACCGGCGCAACCGAGACATGACAGTGAACGAGAGTAGTTGAAAACATTATATACGAGATCGACAACTAGCAATCTTAACGACCTATCCTGCGCTTGAAATCCTATAGCGCTGTCCGTTCGACGGTTTTATTTGCTCTACTGTTTTTCTTTTTTTTAATCGATCGAATGGGTGCACTAGAAACGATTGGTTGTCCTATTTTATTATGTCCTATTGATTCGACTCATTATATTGGACGACAACCGGACGTTGTTCTGTTGCAGACACGTACTGGTATCCAGCGGTCCAGTTCTGACCCCTGAGCAGTGGGAAGTTTGCGGGGTCGCTTGTTACCGTGCGTGCTCAAATTCGCTCCAGGAACTTCATCAACTGACTATGGCCTTCTCACCGAGATCGGAGTCCTTTTACGGCGACGTTGCCCAGGTCAAGGTGGCCGCTCGTCGAGACGCCACGCCCGAAGAAACCGAACGACTGCGCCAGCTCTCAGCCCAGGTCAGTTACATTGCGTTAACGGTGGACGTTGATTATTATTCGTTAAAAAATATATACATATCTTGTTAATTAAATTGGGATAAAATTGATTGCGAGAAAACAATATTTCTGTGTAATAACGTTCTTCACATATCACATACGTACTAGCCGTTATATTGACTCGTGCGTTTCGCGAGCCCGTAGTGTGAGTGTCTGTGAGTGTCTGCGAGTTTCTGAGAGTTTCCGAGAGATTCCGAGAGTTTCCGAGAGTTTTCGAGAGTTTCCGAGAGTTTCCGAGAGTTTCCGAGAGTTTCCGAGAGTTTCCGAGAGTTTCCGAGAGTTTCCGAGAGTTTCCGAGAGTTTCTGAGAGTTTCTGAGAGTTTCTGAGAGTTTCTGTGAGTGTCTGAGAGTGTCTGAGAGTTTCTGTCAGTGTCTGAGAGTGTCTGAGAGTGTCTGAGAGTGTCTGAGAGTGTCTGAGAGTTTCTGAGAGTTTCTGAGAGTTTCTGAGAGTTTCTGAGAGTTTCTGAGTGTCTGAGAGTTTCTGAGAGTTTCTGAGAGTTTCTGAGAGTTTCTATCGACATGAACTTTATTATTATATAGAAGATGATATATTAGCAACGTTATGGCACAGAAATATAATTTTCCACTATACAGTACGATATAATATATCATGTATATAATGTATCATGTTTGATATATTTATGTGTGATAATCTTATATCATATATCATTGTAGGGATTAATGTATTCCGGGATTCGATGCGAGAGAAAGAAACGCAATTTCTGTGTCTTGCTTTGGCCGGAAGCTTGAGCTCGATTAAATAATATATATGCTAACTGCTGCCGTTGCAGTTACCTATGTGTTTTGTGTGGATGTTGTGTGCTTTCCTGCTGAACCTGACTTGATCTCAGGTGAGCCAGCTACGCGAGGTATTGACTGCCGTGAAGAGGCAGAGCGCGGCCTCACTGCCGACCACGCCTTTCGAGGATTCGATGACCATTGAGACGACACTGCTCGACCAGCACACTACCTCCTACCCCGTCGGTTGTAGGCAGCACACCACACCCCCCGATTACACTAACACTACAACTACTACTACTACTACGTCGAACACTATGGCTGGCCCACAATGGCTCTAGCCGTCCACGGTAACTCACGTCATGGATTTTAATTTCATTAAAAAAAAAACTACAAATTATTGAATAAACAAAAAATGAAATGAGAACGAAGAAATCTATAATTTTTGTTCAATTTTTTTTCACGCTACACTCACCTGATTGCAGAATGAGTTTCCTTTCGTCACACGGCCTATATTTCTATTTTTTTATATTTATCAAAAAATTATTTTTGTAATTTTCTTTTGGAGCATAGAATTATTTTCTTTGACACGAAGCACATTACCCACCCTATCTCCGATTAAGGCGCGATCGTCGACGTAATCGATTTTTTTTTGTCTTTCTGTCACTGATTTTGTTGCATTAGACATCTTTGCACCCGCTGGTAGGCGTGCCATTTGAGGCAAAGTGGACATTTTCCGCCGTCGGTGAAAACTACAATGAACTTTTTTTGGTTGTTTTTTAAGGGGCGAATTTTTTTCGAGAAAAAATTGGTACCGTTGAAAGAAAAAGTTCGTTGAAACATTGCAGCTATCTCAGCCGTTTCACTTCACCTTAATACACTGAGCGTACTTGAACACAGAGACATACGACAGTCATACGAACACATTTTAAGATGCGTTTGCTGCAGACACCTCCATAAATTTTCGGGGCCTTTTAGAACAGTTTAATTTTAATTAATTATTATTATGTCTCGTTGACATTTCAATCGTTAACTCGTTTCGTATTTTCCGAACACTTCAATTTTTTTGATTGTTCTTAACATTTCAATCTTTGACTCGATTCGTCTTTTCCCGAAAAGTTCATTTTTTGTTTTGTTTTTTATGTCTCCTTAGCGTTTCAATCGTTTACTCCTTTTGGCTTTTCCTAACAGTTACATTTTTTTTTAATGTCCTTAACATTCCCATCGTTGTCTAGTTTCGTCTTTACCATCTCTTATTCTTTCCCAATTATTTGCTAATTGAATCGTGTATCAGTAAATGGATTTTTTTTTGTTATTATTCGATCTATCGTGAACTAAACGAACAAACCATTTATTTACATTGCATATATATTTCTATTTTTATTTATTTTTATTTATAGATCTAAAAACTACTCGGATGTTACCAACATCGCATCACAGAGTGACACACAGAGACATACGACAGTCATACGTACACAGTTTAAGATGCGTTTAAGGCCAAGGCTGCAGACATCTTCACAAAGATTCGGGGTCCTTCTGAACGGTTCAATTTTTTTTCTTGGTGTGTCCTTAATATTTTAATCGTTGATTCGTTTCGTCTTTTCCGGACTGTTCAATTTTTTTATTATTTTCTGTCTCCTTAACATTTTAATCGTTGACCCGGTTCGTCCTTCCCAATTCTTATTGTTACTCAAGTATTTGTTAATTAATTCGTGTATCAGTAAATGTTTTTTTTTATAATCCACTCGATCGTTGACGAAGGACTTCATCACTCCGTAGCGCATTTATTTACATGGTATACATTTGTCATTATTATTCATTTTCCTTATAGATAAAAAAAAAATGACTCGCATGTTATTACCTTGTGTCACAGTTATTCACGAGTTGAAATTTTTTTTTTATTAATTTTTATTATAAATCATTCACCATTAAAATCCATGGCTTGAGACCATGGCTAGAAAATAATGGAGTTCCTCCTGATGTGTATATATATATATATTCAGATAATCGAGGATTATCCACGAATAATATGGTTTTTACTTTTTCATAGAAAGCTGCAGCTTACGTAGTGCGCACACTTATATAAACGTTATATAAAAATATTATAATAATAGAATACTCCGATATAGTGTTGTTATGTGTATTCAAAAAAGTTCCCATTGCGAGTCGACAAAAGAAAAGAAAGAAAAAAAGAAAAACAAACGTAAACGACCCGACAAACTTGCGATTCTATTAGTCGTGCTGTCTTTGAAAAAATCTCGTAAATCTTTGGAAATTTGCCCCAAACATTTTTTTTTTATTTTTTGAAAATAAATTTTAATTGCCAACATTTATAGCTGTGACTTGTAAACATATCGACGACCTAATGCCAAAAGGAGCGAACAGCACTAAAAAAACTCGCTTGCCGGCTGCCAAATATTTTTTTTTATTTCAATTCTCCTTTCAATTCTACTTTCGATTCAACTTTCAATTCAACTTTCAATTCTACTTTCGATTCATCTTTCAATTCAACTTTCGATTCAACTTTCAATTCTACTTTCGATTTAACTTTCAATTCTACTTTCGATTCATCTTTCAATTCTACGTTCGATTCAACTTTCAATTCTACTTTCAGTGTCATATGATTTTGAAACAACGACGGTGCGACTGTCAAGGTGACATGTTATCGTTTCAATCCCGTATGGAATTGAAAAAATTCAAATAACCATTTTTTTTTTTTTGGCAGTCCGTAAGCGAATATTACTTGCGTCATTGATCTTTTTTGAGTGTGCCTGTACACAGTCCTTACAGAATTAGGCCATCGATATGCATCTTGTAAGGGGACTTTTGGCAGTGTGAAATTTAAATAATTAATTATTTGATTATCTGGGTCACTTTGTAAAGTCCCCTTGGCCCATTAACGCCGATACGTCGAATTATGCTCGGTTTCTGAATGATCTAAATTTTTTTAAATCCATGTCTTTTTCGCCTTTTTTTTTTTTAATATAACGTTAGAAACGTAGCGAGTGTGTTTCCAACGAAAACAATTTTGGCGTTAATTGGTGTGAAAAAAATAATAGCGTTGAAACTTTGGACGAGAAAAGAAAAATGAGAAAGATTTTTAGACCACCAAAAGAGATAATTTCAAAACTTTTTTTTATGCCGCACGTTTTCACAGGTTTTTCAACTGGCGGAGCAATGCGCTGACGATCAGAAAAGCAATGTCGGCGACGATAGATCGTACGTCTTCCTTCTCTATCCACCCTCGGTCGCCACCACTCACAATCCCGATCTTTACATCGTCAGCGTCCAACTGAGGGCTCTCGTCGTCGGACTTCTAGTTCACCAGATGCTTCTACATTGCATCGCTAGTGTTTTGCTTCAGGGAATGGGGCCGCTTAAGCCGAGGTTAGAAGAACCTTTTTTTTAACGTTATCAATTAAATTTTCATTAATTTAAGAATTATTTTTCAACCGCACAAACATTTTCGAAACTATGGAATTCGAAATGCTCGAAGATATTTTTCTTTTGATAATTGGCGGACAAAAATCAGAAACCTTGAAAATCAAAAAACGGTAGACCAAACAAATTTAACAATTGATTTTTTTTACCGACAAAAACTGTTCGAAAACCATGAAATTCGAAATTCAGTTTCTAAAGTTATAGAACGAAAAATCCCCGAGCACTTTCCCTCTCAATTTTCGATGCTCCACCAAAAAATGTCCACCAATCAAATCCCCCAAAAATAAGAAAAAAGGAAGCGGAAATAAACAGCCGGCTATGATTTTTCCTTCAATATCGAAATCTCCGACTTCACACTGATAAAACAATACGGTTGAATCACTTAAGATTCGGTCATGGACCTTCAACAAAATATTTTGTCGGTACAGCTAAAAAATTTGTTAGTTCAAAAATATATTGGTCAGTCATTAAAATATTTTGTTAACCAACTAAATATTTATTTGAACGTCCCTGCCCGAATCTTGGTTGATTAAACCGCACGTTTTTTATCAGTGCATCAACATCTCGATTTTTCTCACATACAAAAAACCACCCCAAACTAATTCCTCACATTGCTGGTCCACAGTCTCGGCCACGTGATTCTCAGCCCAGCGACGACATCGCCAACCTCGAGTGACGTCCCGAGCCCCGGCAACGCGTCTCAGCTCTCGTCGCGTCACGTGGACACGTTCCTGGCCGCCCTGGACTTGTCGTTCATCGCCGCGCTGAAGTTCGACTCGCGCCCGGGTCTGAAATTTCTACTGCAGAAGGTAGCGAATCTCGATCAACCGGCGAATCTCTATCGTCAGGCCGGTGCGGCTTGGAGCATAAAGATCGTCACGCTCTTCGAGTTGACACTGGAGGAAATTTCGCGCAGCGCCATCGACCTCGACTCCGTAAAAAGAGCGCTCAGCCTCGTCGACGAGGACTCGACAGCCTCGCCGGATCGGCAAAAAATCGTCAAGCACCTGAAGCACTCGAGGTCGACGTTCGACGCTCTCTGCGAGACCTACATCGAGATCGTGGTCGACCGCGACGGGAAGCATTCCCTGGTCGACACCTTCGCCGATCGTCAGATCTTCCTCCTCGTCGCCCAGCCGGACGATTTTCCGACGATGACGAGCGAGTCCATCGACGAGAGGGCGAAGAACGCGGAGATCGCGAAGCAGTTTCTGCGGAGCTCAACGATCGGCTCGAGGACCCAGCACACTGTAAAAATTATTTCGTAAAATTGGAATACAAAGTCTCGTTAAAATAAAATAAGAAATACATGGTGGCCGCGGTCAAGGAAAACCGGGAAAACCGGGAAAATTCAGGGAATTTCAAAATTGGTCAGGAAAAAGTAAATTCCTAGACCAATTCCCGAACCTTCTATAAACAAATAAAAAGTACATAAAAGGGAGCCTTAAAAAAATAGAATTAAACATTAATACAATAATTAGGCATTTTCATTTGCATCGTTAATTTTTTAAAATAGAAGTCGTTAGAAGTTTGGTCAGGGAACATTTTTAATTGGTCAGTGAAAAGACAGGGAAAAGTCAGGGAAAAAGAATCTTGGTCGGGGAATGAGTGAAAAGTCAAGGAATTTCAAAATTGTCCAGGAAAAAGTAAATTCCTTGACCAATTCCCGAACCTTCTATATACAAATAAAAAGTACATAAAAGGGAGCCTAAAAAAAATAGAATTAAACATTAATACAATAATTAGGCGTTTTTATTTCTATCATTAATTTAAAAAAAATAGAAGTCGTTAAAAGTTTGGTCAGGGAACATTTTTAATTGGCCAGTGAAAAGTCAGTGAAAAGTCGGGGAATTTTTTTCCGTCCAAAAAACGGCCACCATGAAATATGCAGACGTCTGTACACTGAGAAAAAATAACATAGTAAAAGCAACAATACTGACTGTATACCATAAAAACTAGTTCCCAAGGGGATCATTTAAATTTTATAGTTATGTCAGTAACAAAAAATCATGGTTGCAACAGTAATTATAATTTAACCAATTGAATATATACTATAAAAAACTATGTATATAGACGTTCCCCCTAGGAACGTTTGGTATAGGGTAAAAGTGGGGAATATGGCCCGGTCCATATATAATTGATTTACGTGTTAATCGAGGTGGGCCATATTCACCACTTTTACCCTAGTAGAAAATACTATTCTTTTTCTCAGTGTAACCAATAAGTTATTGCAAAAAGTACAAAAGTTTTTTTACCATGCAGGAAGTTCGAGCGTTCGGTCTTCAGGAGCTCGGCGTCGAGTACTCGACCGATTCGGGGCCGGAGTCCGAGTCCGAGGTGGACGAGGATTCCTCGAGGCCGCCGTCGCGTCTGGGTTTCTCGGAGAGCAAGAGGATAGTGTACAACTCGGGCAGGACTTCTCGTGAGGACGGGGCGAGCACGGCGCAGAGCGTGGACTGCGCCGGACCGATCCGCACCAGTTCGGATTCGCTGGACAAGAGCAACGCCGAGGAGATTCGACCCTACAGCCGCGAAACGACCGACGGCGACGCGGAGGTGAGACGAGTCTTCTCGGCCTCGCGAAGGAGAACCAAATTCCGCCGGAAGAGCGAGAATTTCTTGCTCTCGCGCCGGAGGTCGCTGCGATTCGTGGTCGGCAAGGACGACGTCGACTTCGACGATCCCGAGGGCTACAAAATTCTGAGGTCGAGGTCGCTGATGGATCTTCAGCGATCGTCGGATCTGGCGATCGAGAGGGGGCGCGACAGGATCGGCATGCATTTCTCGAGCTGCGAGCGCGTGTCGGACAACTTCGAACCGCTTCGGACCGGTTTGAACCTCTCCGCCGCCTCGGAACTGTCGTCGAGGCTCGGCAATGAATTCTCGAGCTGCGATCGACTCAGGAGGGACAATAATTCTTGGAACTGCGATCTTTCGGTGGAGAACTTCGGATCGCCGCGAACCTGTTCGAAGCTGTCGAAGGAGTCGCCGGGCGCGAAAAATTCGGCGAGATCGTTGATGCGCAATTCGAGCTGCGAGCGCATCGTCGAGAGTCTCGAGTCCTCCCGGACGTCCTCGAACTTGTCCGGCAAGGCGCGGGAGACTCGCGAGGGCGAGCGTTTCGAAGGAGCGGACAGCGTCGAGGAACTTCTGAAGGATTACGAGCGCAGTAAAATGGGCTTCAGGACTAATCCCTTTCTTCACGATGTCGACGATAATGACGGGGAGGAGGAGTACGGGATTTCGGGACGGGGAAGTGAGACGCATCGAAGGGACGGCGTTGGGAAGGACAGCGAGGCTCACAGGAAGACTTGGGCGGAAACTATCAACACGGCACTCGAGTGGGCTCTCGCTTTACCGGTAACGAGAAAAAATGTTGCAGCTTCCTCGTCGTGAATTTGATAAGATGTCGGCTTTGGAATTTAGAAACCGGGGATTTACCGGAAATACGTAACTTCCGGTTTGGAAATCTTTTTCAACGGGAAGTGACGTCATACCGAAAATACGTCCTTCCAGGTTGAATACGTCACTTCCGGTCTGAAAGTTTTTTTTTTTACCTGTAGTGACGTCATACCGAAAATACGTCCTTCCAGGTTGAATACTTCCGGTCTGAAAGTTTTTTTTTACCGGAAGTGACGTCATACCGGAAATACGTCTTTTCCGGTTTGAAAATTTAATTTTTTCATCGACGTGACGCCATACCGGAAATACGTCACTTCCTGTTTGAAAATCTTATTTTTCGACCGTAAGTGACGTCATACCAGAAATACGTCACTTACGGTTTGAAGATTTTATTTTTTACCAGAAATATGTCGAATCCAATTTTAAAATTCCATTTTTAAAATACGTCACTTCCAATTTTAAGATCTCGTGACTTGTGCGGTGGAAGTGACGTATTTCCGGTATAATAATCCCAAAAAAAGTAAAAGAACAAATTCTACTTAGGTATCTGCCGTGTGAAACATAATAATGGTTGTCTGCCATTTTTCAATTTTTTTTTTTTTTTTGCAGGACGACAAACTTGCACTCCTGCTCCCGGTTATCATCGGTGGCGTAAGGTCACTCACGAGATACGCAGTGGATCCGATACTGAAGCAGAATCTCGCAGCGATTTTCCATCGGATCGTCGTACTGTACGGTTTGGCGGGCAACTGAGGGATCTTCGCAAGCGGTGAACCCTGACGATGATTCGGATGTTTTGAATGTGCGTTTTAATGGTTGAGCGATAGATGGGGTTACGAGTATTCACGCGATCCGAGTATACTTCCATTATTCGATACGTCGCCGCAAACATCAAAGTGTTCCAATGGCAAAGGGATTTAAAAATGTGAAAGAATGGCAAAAGCGAAAGACTGGAAAAATGTTAATCGACCATTATCAGTTTTGGATTTTTTTTTTCTTTCGAAGATCAAAGTATTATTATTCTGTACGAATAAACAATGATACAACAATGTATTGTAATTGTATTATAAATAAGAATGTGCGATATTATTTTTCGAAGCGTCGTTGCTCGTGTAGATGCAAAAAAATAAGAAAAAAATGAGATATAGTGGATATAGACGTTACGTATCGATTAATATTGTGTATTATACGGCTATTAATGAATTACACGAAATGAGACGACACGAAAGTGAAGATACATATATTTAATTTGTTCACTCGCACCAACTCCTTCTTCGACTCGCAACTTGTTTATTTTCATTTGCATTCAGTCTTAACTGTATTCTGCGGTGTGACGACGTGGATAAACCAGTCGTAAGACCGCACACCCACACCGCACGCGTTTTTACGATTTTCCTGATCAAAGTCTGTAACGTCACTCACGGTGAAAAGCTGAAATTTTCAAACCGGAAGTGACGACACAAAAAATAAATGCAAACTTACCTTTGAAAGAGAAACCACGACTTTCAAACCGGAAGTGACGCCACAAAAAAATACAAACTTTCCTTTGAAAGAAAAACTGATATTTTCAAGCCGGATGTGACGTCACAAAAAAAAAAATGCAAGCTTTCCTCCGAAAGAAAAACTGAGATTCTTCAAACCGGAAGTGACGTCACAAAACAGAAATGCAAACTTTGCTCCGAAAAAAACTGAGATTCTCAAGCCGGAAGTGACGTCACAGAAAAAAAATGCAAACTTTCCTCTGCACGAAAAACTGAGATTTTCAAACAGGAAGTGACGTCACAGAAAAACAATGCATACATTGCCGAATGAAAAACTGTGATTTTCAAACCGGAAGTGGCGTCACAAAATAATTATCGAGACGGGCGAGATGTTTTTTTTTAGAACCGGAAAGAAGCTACGGACTCGATGGGTTAACATAGTATTCGTTGCGGCACGAGGCGGAGGAGCGGAGTCGCGGAGAAGAAACAAAGAATGGAATAAAGGGGGAACTTACACGTCAAGCCAGCTTACAGCGCAGTCACGGTGTCCACAAACTCGACGAATAAACGATGACGACGAATGGTCGTGGACGAGGCAATGAAGCCTCTCGAATAAAAGCTTAGTAGACGCTGTGAAATGGTCCGAGGAGATCCCAGCCGTGTCGCTCGTAAGCTATGGATCTTTACGAGGCACCATGAGGATGACTCGAGTAGTCCGCGCCCGCCCGACCGCAGATGCGAACTTATGTATACGCGAGACTTATAACGCTAACTCTTACCACTCTTACCAGTCCCACTATTTTCTCCCTTGGCCTTTCTAGTTTCTTTTTATTCTGTTTCCATCTCCACGAGGCGAAGTTTTCCTGTTTCTTCCCTCCAGGTTGTGCTCAATCTTGGGCATGCTAAACCTCTTCCTGCTTTTCTCATTGTCTAGTTAATCTTCGTCACGCGCTAAAAATCTGCTCGGTAAGGTAAACGTACCAATGCCCGGACACTTAAGGGAGCAGTCCCAGTCCCTGGACATGCATGGAAAATCGTATTTCCATCTCCCTTGCACGCACACCTTGTCCGGCCACTGGGACGTGTCCGGTCATGGGTACGTTTACCTTACGAACTGTGTGATGGATCATTAAGGGATTTTTTTTCTGAGTTACGAATAGTGGAAATATATTTTTACACTAAATACCTTCGATCGAATATCCCGATATATACGCGAGACTTATAACGCTAACTCTTACCACTCATACCAGTCCCACTATTTTCTAGCTTGGCCTTTCTAGTTTCTTCTTATTCTATTTCCATCTCCACCAGACGAAATTTTCCTGTTTCTTCCCTCCAAGTTGTGCTCAATCTTGGGCAAACCTCTTCCTGCTTTTCTCATTGTCTAGTTAATCTTCGTGACGCGCTAAAAATTTTCTCGGTACGAACTGTGTGATGGATCATTAAGGGATTTTTTTCTTCTGAGTTACGAATAGTGTAAATATATTTTTAGACTAAGTACCTTTGATCGAATATTCCGAGCACCTGGAATATTCGATAATATTCGAATATTCGACATTTTTTTTTTTTTTTTTTGCATGAAATCCATGATCCTTTTAAGGTAAATCGAGCGATGTGGTGTAAAATTGGCGATCAAATGAAAAATTGGTTTCTCCCAAGTATCTTTCGTTTTACAACTGGAGGCCAAGAATCATTTGGGAATATCAAGCTTGGAATTCGACAGCACTAGTTAATCTTCGTACCGGATTCGAAATTGGTTCGATATGAAAAGTGCGATGCATCATCACACCAACTTTTTCAAAATAAATTACGAATACTTTTTTTTTTATATGGAAAAAAATGTGTGAAAAAACACAAAAGTCAAAATTGATTGAAAAATCTGAACAAATTCATACGTATTCAGAAAAATGAATGACTCATTTTCGTAAAAAAAAAGTTGCTTTGCCGAGTAATTTGTTAAACAATTAATTTTTTGATTAATTCATTAGTAACATTTAGGAATTATTATTATGCAAAATTAATATTTTCAGTACCTTTAATGTGCATGAATTTTTTTAGATTTTTAAACCATCGACAAGTACTTGCAATTATCTCGAACTTATGCGAAATGAGCGCGAAGCGACGTAGCTACCTTAAACCGTGTTTCACAGGTTTAAGGTAGATCGATTAAAATCGGCAACCAAATGAGAAATCGTTTTTTCAAAGTATCATTGGTTTCACAGCTAGCGGAGCTATCGTTCGGAAACATCAAGTTTGGCCTTCTATCGAAGCCCCCCTATGCGCTCGCGGGAACAGGAACGAGTGTAAGCTACGGCGCACAGAGTGAAGGGTTGATTGCTAATAAAGGAAGGTGGCAGTGCGACCGTCGACGACGAGGCCGCGCCGGCTTCGTTGTGCGGCACGGTATAGCTCGGTCCGTTCCCGACCGCAACTATTCATCGCTGCTTCGGCACACGCACCTTTAAATATTAAATGGAGCTTTGCGCGCTCGTAAAAAAGGAATCATCGGGACCGGCGAGTCTCCCCCTTCGCGCATCGACGCGTCAAAGCGTGGAAAGAGAAAGGTGCCGTCGCGGTCCCGAACTGTCGCTCGATCGTCGAACAGAATTCACGAGAACAAGAACTGTGCCGAAGCAACAAATACTGAGTTAAATTACATAAAAATAATAAACAGGACGCATTTAAATATTTAACTAATTTTTTTTTAATGAAAAAAGTACCTAAAGAAAATAGCTTGATACGCTCTTTTTTATTTAATGGAACGTATTTATTTAATGGAAAATATTTGAATATTTACAGCGGGCGCTCGAGCACACACACACGTGCCCAACGAGATGTTCGCCAATCTCGACAACGAACAATCGATCAGCGTCCATTTTTTTTATCATCAACACTTTTTACACGTTTTACACCGAAGTCTTTTGTTTTAACATCCGCCAAGAAATTGCATTTCGACGTGCAGCGTTTTGGAACTTCCGGGACGACACGAAGTCGACGGAAAATTCGGCTCCGCGATTATTCTCAGCAGTTTCGGTCGTGCCGATTTTCCGGTCGCTCGTTCGAAGCTCCTGACGACCCATCGGTTAATTGCGACGGGATTTTCTTTCGGACGTTTCGCAACCTTCACCGAATCGCTCCGTGCCTCGAAATCGCCAAGCTCGTTCGCATTCTCCAGGAAGCTTCGCGGTTTCTCCGGAACTCCCAATCACGAGGAGTTGACGGACGGTGGAAAAAATGGACCTCCGCGGAAAGTCCCAAGGATCGTCATGCACGTTAGTTTCCCGAAGCTCGTCGCAGGTCCACGAAGCGTCTCCTGAGTTCGCCGTTCTTCGAGGCTTTCCTTCACAATGCCTGATAGGATTTCTGTAGAAAAAAAAAAAAAACACAAAAATTCGAACAGTCCTTCAGCGGAGTAATTTCGCTCAATAGGGTCTCCAAACGTCGTTCCTGCTCTGTTCGCTCTCCTCGCCCATGACTCCGATTTCCAGCCTGTTTCCGCTTATCGTCAAATTCCCGCTGGCGATCGTGACCTGGTCCTCGCTGAGGTCGCCGTGGAGATGCAGATGAATCTGGTTTTGATTGACGGTGCTGTAGAGCTGAGGATAGAGTACCATCGGCGTTGGGCTTATGTAATTCTGTGCGGAATTGTTGTAGTAACTCTGATAATTGGGATTGTAATTGTGTGAGGGTACGGGCACGGGGGTCGATGGTCCAGGCGTCCAGGAGCCGTAGTGATAGCCAGGACTCGCGTTTCCTCCGGCCCCGCCGGAGGCGAATAGCTCCGGATCTATGGTGGGTTTGCCCGGCACGAGGGGTAACGTCGTCGTTGTCGGCGTTCCGGACGCACCGTGACCCGGGTACATGGACACACAGCTCGGCGTGTAAGCGTCCTGGTGCTGACCCTCCGATGGTAGAACTTGAACAGCAAAACAAAAACAAAATTTTTTTGTTAGAAATTTATGTCTCGGAAGGAACACATGTAGGGCAAAAATCGTACACATTTTCGATAGTTTGTCGATGAGTTTGTTCATGAGTTTGTTTGTGAGTTTGTTTGTGAGTTTATTTGTGAGTTTGTTTCTGAGTTTGTTGGTGAGTTTGTTGGTGAGTTTGTTGGTGAGTTTGTTGGTGAGTTGGTTGGTGAGTTTGTTTGTGAGTTTGTTTGTGAGTTTGTCTGTGAGTTTGTCTGTGAGTTTGTCTGTGAGTTTGTCTGTGAGTTTGTCTGTGAGTTTGTTTGTGAGTTTGTTTGTGAGTTTGTTTGTGAGTTTGTTTGTGAGTTTATTTATGAGTTTGTTTACAAGTTTGTTGACTCCTTGGAAAATTGTAACTTCAAAACAGAAATGAATGACGTTCGGGAAGCGTCTGCGTATCCCTACCGCGATTCATTCATTGACAGCGCCGGTTGATTCATCGACCGGCTCGAGTCGTGAATCATCGGTCGGCAGGGACTTTGAGAATCGAGTGATCTGAATTAGAATGAGACAAATGTTTTTTTTTTTATTTACGTACCTGTGGGCAGTGGTACCGGCTCCGTAGTTGGATGATGAGAGAGCGACTCGCCGGGATACGAGAAGGCACCTCCTGGGAGCGGCGAGTAGGAACCACCGTCGCTTCCCGATGGGGCCGGGTAAGACGGCGCTGCTGACGGATACGTCCATTCTCCTGTGCTCGCTGCTGTCGTATCTGAAATTTTTTAAATATTATTTACTTTTTTTATAGGCTATTATTTGTATGATAAAAAATTACTCCACACTAGTCGCTAAAATTTGAGTGTAAAATTTTTTTTTTTTTTTATAGAATCTTTGGTCGACACAAAACCCCATCTGATAAGAACTAGAGATACGAGGATATCGATGGTGACTAAATACGCAGAAGAGAAGTGTCAGGGTACAGCAGAAGCAGGAAGAATATACACGGGAGGAATTACCAATGACCGGGCTTTCCGCGATATTAGTCGTCCGTCTTTCCATTCGAGCGCGAGCGACGGAATACGGCGAGCGGCTCGTTTCGCAATGCGCACAGTTCGTATGCTGCAGAACGCGCGTTCGACGAACGGAGATAGTCGAAGAGACTGACGATGGGGCGACAGAGGAGGAACAATGATTCCACGTATCTGTCGTCGACTCGGAATTACCGGGCGCTGCGAACCGAGCATGATGATTTTTTGTTTGTTTGTTTGTGTTTGATCAGACGTCCGGGGAATTTTCTTTATTTTTTTTTTACATAATCGAAGATACACATCGTAGTGATTAGCACGTAAATTCAGCGCGTCGAATACCTTTAGCCGCTAGACTGTGGCGAAGATTTGCGAAGCGCGGGCTACGAATTTAAATATATAAATTAATGAATAAACTATGATTGACATTTTTTTTTCAAGCATTTTTTATTTGAAATGATTTTAAAATAAATAATGATTTTTAAATTCACTTTGGATTTTTTTTTATGTGGGAAAAATAAGTGGAAATTCACAAAATTCAAAGTGGATTTTAATGTCTGAAAAAATGCATACTTATTCAGAAAAATGAAGGAATCGTTATTATTATAAAAAAGTTAGGTTTCCGGGAGATTTGTTCAACAATTTTATTTTTCGTCAATTTGTTAATAACATTTTGGAATCATTACTTACGTATTTATCTCATTTCTGTGAAACTTATGCGAAGTGCTATTCGCAAGGACTACCTTAAGCCTAAGTGAAACTCACGCGGGCTAATCCGCGTCCGGTCGGTATGAAAAACTGTAATCAATCTTTTTCACGGATAGTTGCATGTACGACAAAAAGAACATTTTTATCGAACGTCACGATACCCGCATTCGCAAGAGACTTTTCAATCGTATATGCCGCAAGCCACGAAAAAAATTACATTGATTGCAGTTTTTATTACCGACCGCGGTATTTCACATACTGTTAAGTTCGATAAGGAGTCGAGAAAAAAAAGTGTGGTTGTGCCAAGACCACAAACTTAAAAAAACAACAACAAAAAAGGTCGCGAATCTACTTAATCAAGCATGTCGTTAAAAAAATATATGAAGAAAAAGCTCACACGTAAATTGCATTCGTGATATTTTCATTCATGTTTTAAGAGGAAATTATTAATCAGATTTTTTTTTACTTGCGCATGCGCACCGTTACGCAGTACGAATAAATAGTGAAAAAAAGTTTATTACAGTTTTTATTACCGACCGCGGTATTTCACATACTGTTAAGTTCGACAAGAATCGAAAAAAACGCCACAGCGCAAAAACTACAAACTTTTCAGTAACAAAAAAAAGAAAATAAAACAGTCACGAATCTACTTAATCACGCACGTCGAAAAAAAAAGATGAGGAAAAACGCCCGCACGTAAGTTATATTCGTGATATTCACGTTTTAGTAGGAAAATAATGAATCATAAGATTGTTTTTTATTTGCGTATGCGCAATGAGACGAACTATGAATAAATTGTGAAAAAAAAGTTGATTACCCTTTTCATTACTGACGACGCTATTTCACATACTGCAAAGTTCGGCAAGAAATATTTTTAAAAACCAAAAAACTCACAAATTTACTTAATCAAGCGTCTCAATATAAAAAAATATAAGGAAAAACGCCCGCGCGTAAATAATATTCCCGATATTTTTCATTCACCTTTTAGGAAGAACTTATGAATCACACGATTTTCTCTTCACTTGCGCATGCGCACCGTGACGAAGTGCGAATGAACTGTTAAAAAAAAGAGTTGATTACACTTTTCATTACTGACGACGCTATTTCATATACTGCAAAGTTCGGCAAGAAGTATTAAAAAAAAAAAATTCACAAATTTACTTAATCAAGCGTCTCAATATAAAAAAATATAAGGAAAAACGCCCGCGCCTAAATAATATTCCCGATATTTTTCATTCACCTTTTAGTAAGAACTTATGAATCACACGATTTTCTCTTCACTTGCGCATGCGCACCGTGACGAAGTGCGAATAAATCAAGTACGCGTGTGATAAAAACGCTAATTGTTAATCAGCAGCGCAAAACTAATGTTTCAATGGATTCCAGCGATCGTTTAACCGAGAAATCTGTCAAGTGTGCGAACGCGTGTGGGTTAGTCGGTGTGTGTTTCCGAGGCGGCCAGACCGGTCTGACTCATTCCAATTAATCGGCAGCCACGGCAGTAACTGAGAGCAGGAGAAGAGCGTAGTCGAAGCGATACGGTAGTGGCCCACTGTAACGCGACGTGTTACTCACTCGGTGAAGCTCTCCGTTCACCGACTCATGCCTGCCACACTCTCGTGAATATTAAAGAAGCGGCGCGACCCGGCCGATTCGCCCTCGGGCATGTCGCACGCTCCGGATGTAGCGCTATGCGTTTCCCAATCGATGCCCCCTACAAAAGTTCTCACGGGCTCCGGTCCTACATACGCGCGATTTAGTTACCGCACGCCACGCATGGCCCGTAAACAGCGTGTGCGTATACACGCGCAGCCAAAATTAGCCGATTCAAGGCTCGGATGACACTCCCCGCGATCGATCGTTCGGATCATTCCGCTTTGGACGCGCCGACATTATTCGACGATAAATGTCACCTGGGCGAATATTTTTTTAAATTTTTGAACTGAAAAAGACAATAATAATAACGCTCAAAAGAATAATAATAATGTTGAGAACAACAATAATAATAAAGTTGAAAACGACAATAATAATGTTTAAAACAATAATAACAATGTTTAAAGCAATAATAAAAATGTTTGAAACAATAATAATAATCTTAAGCTTTTAAGTTTTCATTCGTTATTCTTAATTTTCCAGATTTTGTATTATAATTCGGTCGATTAGGGCTCTGACTTAAGATGCTTATCTTTATTTTCTGTACTGCCTCTAGTATGTGGTTTTATGTACTTTGGTGTTGGCTCTCAGGGGACGTAGTCCTAGAGCCTCAGGTGTAATAAATAATAATAATCATAATATAGCATTCAAAACAATAACAATAACGTTCAAGACAATAATAAGAACGCTTAAAACAGTAATAATAATGATGAATAATTTAGAAAAAAAAATTAACATATATCACGGCAAAACCTTATCACTTTTTTTTTTAAACATGCATTTTTCGTATCCTTTTTTCTCTTCTTTTAATTAAAAATAAAAATGTTGACACTGAAGCACAGGCTCGGTGTATCTAGTTATTTTTTGTTTACTTTTCGCTCAACACAACGGAACAACTTCGCGAGGTCAACGGAGACACGAAAATGTTGCAAATTTGTATATATTCGTAATTACAAATAAAAATTTTGAAACTGAAGCACAGGCTCGGTGCATGTAGTTTTGTTTTGTTTACTTTTCTCTCAAGACGACGGAACAACTTTGCGAGGTCGCCGGGGACACGAAAATGTTGCGAGCTCGATTCCTCAAACACGCCCCCCCCCCCCTCCCGCCGCGGCAGCCGTCAAGGGTGACCAAACGTTCGGGCTAACGCACCGAGCGAAAAGGAGCGAGCGGTAACTTCGAGCTCGGGACGGATAGAGAAAACGCGACCCGAAACGATCCTCTCGCTGCTCTCCGTTTAGCGATGAGTATAATTTCGAAACGCAGCCAAGCGGCGTTTATTCCGTCGTGCGGAGATCGGAGGAAAAGAAGAAATCCTTGTGCGTTCTGTTACCAGCTCGCTAGTTCTTTCGCCAATCCCCGACTGTGTGTCTTTTTTGTTTATATATATGTCTTTCTTCATCTCTACGGTTTATCTCGAGACGCAACCCGACGGAGCGTCGGGGATTGCGTATCTGTCCGCCGACTCTGCAGCCAACATTTAGATGCGTTCTAAATTATCCGCTTGAATATTCCATTTCGAGTTTCGCAATTTGCTCTCTCCGGCGAATTGTTTTATCGCGAGAATTGTTGTCCGCCGAGTTACTCGCTCAAGTCGACGATCTCCGGCGATTTTTTTTTAGCTTGTCGATGCACGATGAACCGAATTTGCGATTTTTTAAAATTTACTTTCTTTCGGATGAAAACGGTTGAATATTCCGTTTTGAGTTTCGCAGTTCACTTTCGCTGGCGAATTGTTTTTGCGAGAATTGTTGTCCGCCGAGTTACTCGCTCAAGTCGACGATCTTCGGCGTTTTTTATTTTACCTTGTCGAAGCGCGATGAACCAAATTCTCGATTAAACATTTTTTAAATATTTTTTTTCGGATCAAAACGGTTGAATATTCCATTTGAGTTTCGCAATTGCCTCCTTCCGGCGGATTGTTTATATGAGAATTGTTGTTCGCCGAGTAACTCGCTCAAGTCGACGATCTCCGGCGATTTTTATTTTATGTTGTCAATGCACGATAAACTAAATTTTTTATTTTTTTATTTACTTTTTTTTCGAATGAAGACGGTTGCATATTCCATTTCGACTTTCGCAGTTCACTTCTTCCGGCAAATTGTTTTTGCGAGAATTGGTGTCCGCCGAGTTGCTCGCTCGCTTCGACTATTGCGTGCGATTATTATTTTTGATCTTGGCAACGCTCGATCAACGAAATTCTTGGTTTAATTTTTTTCGTATAAAAAGGTTGAACATTCCATTTCGAGTTTCGCAATTGTTTTTGCGAGAATTGTTGCCCGCCGAGTTACTCGCTCGAGTCGATGATTGCGTGCGATTTTTATGTTATCTTGTCAAAGCGCGATGGACCAAATTCTCGATTATATTTTTATTTTTATTTTATTATTCCCAACGAAACAGCAGCGATTTTTAAGGTGCGCGCAGGTACAGTTCGAGGGAACATGAATGAACAAACGAAACGAGTGAAACTCCCTTCGAGGGTTTGACTCCGATTATTTTTTTTTTTTTCGGGACAGTCGACAAAGTCGCTGCGGGCTAATAGTGGCAGCAGCGAGTGAAACTGTCGGAAGGTCGAGGTCGACAGGTTTGACGATCGGAGAGGTAGAAGGGACTCAAAGAAGACCGCTTCAGAGAAGACTGCGCAAATTTTTTCGCTCTATTTTCTTTTTTTTGCCCCATTGGCGCACACGGTGGTTCGCGACGTTGATTGCCAAAAGTGGGCGACGGATTTGCCGGGAATTACCGGGGAGCGCAGCAATTGCAAAGCAAAAGGTTAGGGAGGGAGAAACGGACGTGCATGGGGGAAAGAAAAAAAAATCCTAAAAAATGTCGACTATATGAAAGAAAAGAAAGATTATTGTTGAACCATCTGTTGGATAACAGGTTGTGCGGGTCCGGCCGTGTTTCTCGTCCTCGGTCGTGAAGCGCGAATAATAACGAGGCAAAAAAAAAATTGCCCTAAGGAAGGAAAATAGACGGAGTGGAATCACTCACGGAGCCGATTAGAAGCCAAGGCGCTCCATTCGTCTTTTCTTCGGGCACGGACCATCTAGCCATCACGCATTAACATGATAAAGGGCGACTTCGAATTCTATACGCTAACCCTCTTATTCGACTCCTTTTTCGCCAATTTTCGTGACTCGTCGTCTTTGAACTTTTCGAAACGAACATTTTTTTAACATGCAACCTTATGCAGAACGTATTTAAATTACCACGATCAACGGTGTTAGGATCTCTCGATGGTATTCACTTTATATTCGACACAATTCACTTTGTAAGATTGTAAAATGGTAAGATTGTAAAATGGTAAGATTGTAAAATGGTAAGATTGTAAAATGGTAAGATTGTAAAATGGTAAGATTGTAAAATGGTAAGATTGTAAAATGGTAAGATTGTAAAATGGTAAGATTGTAAAATGGTAAGATTGTAAAATGGTAAGATTGTAAAATGGTAAGATTGTAAAATGGTAAGATTGTAAAATGGTAAGATTGTAAAATGGTAAGATTGTAAAATGGTAAGATTGTAAAATGGTAAGATTGTAAAATGGTAAGATTGTAAAATGGTAAGATTGTAAAATGGTAAGATTGTAAAATGGTAAGATTGTAAAATGGTAAGATTGTAAAATGGTAAGATTGTAAAATGGTAAGATTGTAAAATTGTATATTGTTACTAATGAAACAGTAAGATTGTAAAGTTTTACAATTGTATAATTGTACAGTTTTAAAATTGTATAATTGTGTAATTGTAAAACTGTAAAATTGTCAAACCGTCAAGTTGTCAAAAAGATTGTCCCCGTTTCCGGAGCAACCAAATAGTCCGATAAGTCTCGAGGAGAGAATTCTTAAGAATCACGATAGCTTGAAGAACTATGTTGTTTGCTACCGGTCGAGCTAAAACCGTCATAGCGGAAGGAAGAAGTTCCCCGACCAACCGAAACCCCGGTCGCTGAGTTTATACGGTCAAGCCGCGGTATTTCTCTGTGTGGTATTCTAGGTAGGTCGGTAGGGCGTGCAACAGGATTGCTCTAGACACACGGTTTGAGACCGCTACGACCATGGAAACAACACACATAACCACAGATTGTATCGGTCGCCGTAGCAACCTCCGGGGTCTTCCCTGCTTGACCGAAGGAACGGGAGCCCCTTCGCGAGTCCTCAACGGAGGGACTCCGAAACGAAAGCTATTTACTACCGATCCTTGCGGGTGTGAAACCACAGCGCGAGGTGGCTTTGGGGCATAGTCCTTTTCTCGTTAAATATCAACGAGTCTCGCCATCGACACAGGCCAGCCAGGCACTAAAACAAAAACATCCGCAGATCGTCAACAAATCACCGAATCTGCTCATTGCTCATCACCTCAATTTTTTATTTTTATTTTGTTTTTTTATTTATTTTTTTCTTAAATTTGTCGTGTGTATTTTACCAACGCTTTCGCTCCGGTTCAGCGTGAGTGAACTTCCCTGTAAAAATTTCCCGAGTATAGTTTTTTTTATCTTTTAATATATTTTAATATATATTTAATTAAAATAAGTAATTTAAATTCATTAATATTTATTTAATTTAAATATGCAATAAAAATTTTTTAAATGTATAAGTAATTTATTTAAGTCAAATGAATATTTCCTTTCTACCCCCTCGCCGTACAAACAACTATTCTTTTTTGGTCGCACGGTAGATTCTACAAAAAAAAAAGAGAAGAAACAGTTACAGCTCCAGAAACAAAAAATCCCCGCGTAAACCGACACTCTCCGCATTTGAGCAAAAAGAATTTAAAAAAAACCGATGTTCCGACATCCATCGATCAATTCCGATGAATTCCGGATCGTTTTCATCCGAAACGAGTTTGCTCCTTCCCATTCTCTCGCGAATCCCTGAGACCAAAAAAAAAAAAAAAATCCCTAAGGAATTTAAAATCTTGAATATCGCGCCTCGCTGCAACTGCATCGAGGACATCGATGAGAAAAAAAAATCGGAAAAAATAAACAGGGTAGACGGCAGACTTCGAGATGAAAAAGAAGGTGTCTAAGGCAATGAAAGACGCGTGTGGGGCTTCTCAGTTCCCACCGAGATAGATGCTCACTCGGTCGTGTAACGTAAGTCGATATCGCGCCGTATCGATATACTTGCCTCAATAAAATATAGATATAGTATCTTATACGCGCATATTATGTTGTATATACATATGTATATCTATATATATCATCGTCGTACGAAGATTTCAAGAGTTTCAAGAATCAACGACGGCGGAAGTGGGGCTTGTAAATCAGGGTAAGAATAGGAGTGGTGGGGTTGTAGAGGTGTATCGTGAAGTCTTACGCATACGGTCGACGTTAAGAAACTCGTCGCGCAGCCCAGGAAACTCGGGGCAGCCGTCCTCATACCGTAGTATCGCTTACCATCAACGATTTCATCTTATATTAAGTATCCTGTCTCGAGGATAGTGTTTCTTGCCGGGGCAAAATAACGAAGCCGAGGCGGAAAAAAGAAGAAGAAAAAATTGCGAAAAAATAAAATGAAGAACGGGAAGGGTGACATTATTCGCTCGAAACAAAAATATAACCGGTAAGTACACTGTACAAAAAATTTCATATCGCTTCCTCGTGAAAGTTGAAAACTGAAATTTTCATATCAGTCGCAAAGCTTCTTCTATGAGGAAGCATTGTCTGCATTTTTGGCTTCAATGCAAAAGAAAATCGTATGACATTTAATGTACTGGAATGGAAGTTTTTATGCAAAAACTGGTATACTAAATTTAATGTACAATTGTGATGAAAAATTAATGTTCAGTGTCGTAAAAACATTGGAAATACTTTATTTTTTAATAATTTACTTAATTTTCAGTGAAATGTTTCATCATTATTGTAGATTGAATTGAATGTACCGGTTTTTGCATAAAAACTTCCTGTCCGGTACATTACAATTAAATTTATATATTTTTTACAGTGTTCCTCATAGAGGAAATTTCGCGAATAAAGGAACACTATGAGAAAGCAATATGAAAATGTCAATTTTCAACTTTTCTGAGAAACGATGTGATTTTTTGATATTTTGGAACATTCCGAACACGTTTTCATTATAATCTCGATTTTTATTATCACCATAACGAAGCCCTATGAGGAAGCAAAAATAATTTCGTAAAGTCGGAATACGAAGTTTCGTGAAAATAAAATTTTGTGAAATAAGTGACACAAACCCGTCCTTTTATTTACCGCGTTATTGACAATTTTGATTTGTATTTTTACCTGTGAAACTAGAATTTGCCTCGACAATTTTCGTTACTATTCCTCGAAAGTGTTCCCCAAGTTTCAGGAGAATATTCACGAGTTTAATTTGTCTCGATAATTTTCCTCATTCTTAATCGAAAATGTTCAACAAGATTGAAAAGAATTGATCTCCCCAACTTTCTGCACGCAAACAACGCTGAACTCCGAAATCGTGAACATTGAAAGTCCCCCAAAATTCTTTTCATCACACATTTAAGAGCCCAATTTGAGTCGACGATTTAACAAAAATAAAAATAATAAAATTACATATTTTAAATATCATGCAATAATAACAATAATTTGAATTCACAAAAATGCCTCAATCATACTCGAAAAATCTTCACAAAGTTTTATGCATATGTGACGTGTGAGCAATTTTCTACCCATAAGCAACAAAAACAAAAAATATGAACGTTTGTGGACGATAAATTGTAGCAAAAAGTACAAACACTTTTCGCCGTGTACTTCGCAAAGAAACCAAGCACCTTTCCTTATTTTTAAGTACTACATTATCGAAAAAAAGCATTCCTCGCCCAATATCGAGTCCCGTTCAGTGTTTGGCCCGTGAGAACGGTTTAGACAAAACTCGTCCAATTTCCACCGCGAATAACAGCCGATTCAATGACGGCGCATCCTGTTCGTTGTGTTTTTTTTATCGAGTTAAATTTTTTCTTTGCCTCCCTCTTGTTCTCGATTCTTTCCCAGAGACAGAATTGATCATTACAGCCGATACTCTTACACGTTCGACTCCCTCCTCCCATTAATCTTCATTTACCTTTTTTTTCCCCTCTTCCTCGACTTTTACTTCGCGACTTGACATCCGTCTCTCGTGAGTCCGTGAATGACCAGAGACGCGATGTATCTTTAGCGCGATCGCGCACAAAGCCCGGCCGTGTGATTCGCACGCGAGCATCGGGCGAATCGCATCGTCCAAGCGACCCTCACAATGGGAAGCGCCCAAGACATCGGACGGGAGGTTTCAGCGCCGCGTACATTATTCGGTTATTTTGTTCATTGAATTTTCTTCTTTTTTTGCGTTCCCCCATTCTTTCCGTCTCGCTATGGCGTAGTGGCCCGTGGACCGCGCTCTGTGGACTGTACACATCGGGTCCGACAATTTCGCCGGGGTGAATGAAGACCGAATCGACGATGAGCCATGAATGGAGGTGGCCTGGTGACTGGTGGCGTGCCTCGAGGATCCTGAGTGATCCAGCGCGCGCCTTCGAATACCCTCCTCGCCGTTCGGTAATTGGTCCTGGCCACGAACGAGAACTCAAGATATCCTTCGACACTCCGCGCCAGTTCGACGTCTCCCGATTCCGTTATTCCACGTGTTGTGCACCGCGGTTGCCTTGCTCCTTCCGCTGTTTTTCTTTTTTTGTTTACTATTGTTTGCTACTTTTACTTTCGGAGATGAAAGTGACGTCTTTTTTTTACCGGAAGTGACGTCATGACGGAAATGCGTCTCTTCCGGTCGAAAAATGATATTTTCTAATCGGAAGTGTCGTCTTATCAGAAATACGTCACTTCCGGTCGAAAAATTATATTTTCTAATCGGAAGTGACGTTTTATCAGAAATATGTCATTTCCGGTCCGAAATCCGCATTTTTTTCGACCGTAAGTGACGTCATACCGGAAATACGTCACTTCCGGTTTGAAAATATAATTTTCAAAGCGCTTCTCCCAGGCGCTGACTATTCATTTTTCGACCGGAAGTAACGTATTTCCGGAATGAGGTCACTTCCGGTCGGCAAGTGATATTTTTTTTGATTGGAAGTGACGTCACACTAGAAATTCGTCGCTTCCGGTCCGGGAAACTCATTTTTCGACCGGAACTGACGTTACACCGAAAATATGTCACTATCAGTTTGAAAAACTCATTTTTCAACAGTAAGTAACATCATACCGGAAATACGTCACTTCCGGTCGAAAAATGAATGGTCAGGGCCTGGGAGCAGCGCCTGGATCCTTGAAAATTGGAAGAGCCAAACGAACAAACAACTTTCCAAAATATATGTAAGATTACCAAGATAAGTTGTTACAAGAGTTAATAAATGACAAAGCTGAGGAATAATTGCCAAAGCTGCCCAGTGAAATTTTAATTCGGTGGTTTCAGTGTTATACCCGACGCTTACACAAAAATAATTCTCCTAAACGATTCCCCGTAAATTACAGCGCGTAAGTGCCGAAGCGTCGCGGGAAGGAACAAAAAAAAAAGATGAAGAAAAAGCAAAAATACAAGCAACGAGCGGTCGTCGTAGTTGACGGAACTTCTTGCAGTGTCACGGCTCGCAGGTGACAGCAAATCGGGTTATGATGTTCCGTTATTATTAAGCGCTTCACTGCGAATCGCTTTCTTCTTATTCTCATTTCTTTTTTGTCGTTGTTTTCTTCTTTCTTTCCGCTCGACGGCGGAAATTCAGTTTCTACGGGCCTGTGGACTAACCCTAGGCTGCGCGGTATGTCTTCTTATTTTCTTTGTGATACCTCGGCGATGTCATTTTTTATTCTATCGGGTAACCCGTGTACCGGTCGGCACGCACGTACGAATCTATCCGAGTTTTCACGTTCTGTCTCCGTTGCACACTGGCGAACTTTCAACAGTTCGCTGAATCCATCCGATACCGACAATAAATAGCATCTCAGCCGGACAATGTCTGGTCTTCACACCTGACATTCCGCCGCTATTTTCCTATTCGTAAGTTTTTTTTTTCTCTTCCAATGTCAAATTTCGTTGCCATTATCATTGTCATTATCATTGCCATTATCGTTGCCATTATCGTTGCCATTATCGTTGCCATTATAATTGCCATTATCATTGCCATTATCGTTGCCATTATCGTTGCCATTATCGTTGCCATTATCGTTGCCATTATCATTGCCATTATCGTTGCCATTATCATTGCCATTATCATTGCCATTATCATTGCCATTATCATTGCCATTATCATTGCCATTATCATTGCCATTATCATTGCCATTATCATTGCCATTATCATTGCCATTATCATTGCCATTATCATTGCCATTATCATCGGCTCACGAGTCTCAGTACAGTCGAAGAATGGAACGATCTCCGTTTTGTCACGTTTCAAGTTCGCTTCAATCGCGGCAACACTGAGATATTTGGTCGATCGACCAAGATCGAACTAGTCACGTGTACAACGCCCGAATCGAGGATCGCCGCTGCGCGGGGGTTCCTCGCAATCCAACTTCACAGCCGGAAATTCTCGACATCGCTAGGCGACCGTGGACCATCGAAAAATCACGGTAAAGTCGATCTATTCCAGTATCTCGATGGAACAAGTCTCCTTTCCCTTCAACGTCTCTCGGTCTCGCTCTGTCCTCTACCCGATGCGTGTCTCACGCCGACGAGACTTTCAGAACCGGAATCCTACGCCGACTATCACTGGCGCGAACGGAAGTGGCATGGAACTAATGGCAGGGGGTGAGAGGGGGGGGGGGGGGTGGTCCTACTTTCTCGAGTGAACGGACGAACTCTTTCAAGGGGCCTCGATGCTCTTTTAGACGCTCTTTCATACATCGGCTCGCTATTTTTTTTTTTTTTTTTTTTTTTCACTTCTCCTTTCATTCCGCCTTTTTTTTTGCACTCTCCCCTCCTCGCGCGTCTCGCACGATACTCTTGTAGTCGTAAGTCATAAGCGCGGAAAGAAAAGAAGATGATGAAGAAGTTGTATGCGATGTATAGATGGAAGGTACTCGGGCGGTACATTGGTCGGTTCGTGTAGCATCGAGAGGCAGGTACAACGATCATCAGTAAAGGATGAACGGAGTTCGTGGATGGGAGAAAAAGGGAACGAGAGGAAGTGCCGGAGAAGTGTAGAAGCAGGAGGAAGGAAAAAGTTCGACGGCGAGGGAACGGGCAGAGGGGGGGGGGGGGGGGCAGTTACGTGATCCACGCTCGAGAAGGCACGGATCCTTCGTTCCTCTCCTTTGTCTTTTGCTTCTTTATTTTGTCAGTTCCAATCGCGCATAATGCCCCGTGCTCGCGCCCGCGCCCCCCACCCCCCGTGATCCAAGCTATTTCGGTGCCCCCGGAATCACTTTGGACGCCTACTATACGCACCTCCGCGAGGATAGGAAGGTAGGATCGACGATTGAAAAAGGGCGATCCGATCACGAGCAACCGAGAACCGCCGATAAAACTGGCGAAGAGTTCTCGGCTTTTTTATTTTAGCCTTTGAAAGACTTTTGGATTAATGGGAGACATTTTTTTTTTGCTTGTTTATGAAGTAATTCATGTTTTAGATTTTAAAAAAAGAGATTTTCGAGGTTTTGGTGTTATAGGACTTAAATTTTGTCTAAAACAAGCAATGGGATTTTTAGCGGGCGTTTGGATGTGTGCATGTGTGTGTATGTGTGATTAATTGTGGGTCTTTAAAATAGCTAGAATTCGTTAACACTGCAACAATGTTTGGTATTACATTTGACGAAAATAGATCTAAACGTATAAGCTTGATAAAATTATGAATTTTTTTTGAAAGTAGACTTAAAATAGTCTAAAACAGCAAGAAATGAAATTTTTAGCTGGCGCCCGAATATGTGTATGTGTACGCGTGTGTGTATGTGTGATTGACTGTCAAGTGGGCCTTTAGGATCGTACGACCTGTAACTCATTAAGACTGGACATTGTTTGGTTTCGCATTTGGCGAAAATGGATCCAAGCTAAAATGCCATAAGTTTATGAAATAATGCTTTTTTCAAAAATGTTGTACTCCAGGTCCAACACCGAGTTTCTGCACCGAACATCGCGCTGGGAGTAAAATTATTCATAATCCGCGGGTAAAATACATCAGACATGATCTCGAATCAACGATTCACAAAAATGTCACTCGATCAAATTTTTACAATAAATTTTTGCGATAAATCTCGGTCACCCACATTGTATATATTATAAGCATAGCTTCCTCCATGAGGAAGCCAACTTGGGTCTACGAACTTTCTCACGGAGAAAGCCATGCGCGAAACGGCAAAAAAAAAAAAAAATGAAAAAGCCATGTGCAAATTGTTTTCCGCCTTTAAAAAAATAATTTTTCCAACAATTTTCTTCCAAACTTTTCGACGAAGTTAAAAAAAGGAAAAAAAAACCACGACCGTCTCTGCGAGCGAGAACGCAGGAGGCCTACTGAAAAAAATAAAAATAAAAAAAAGATCGACCAACGACGACGGTTCTTGCCCAATGGCCTGGAACTCGGGCGCGTACAAGGCAGCCGTGGGAAGAAACGGGAAACTTTCTCGAGACACTTCGGTCACCGAGTGAGCCATATCAGCCCTTTGGCTTTCTCGGCTCGCCGACCGGGGCGCCTTCTGCCGTCAGGTATCTAATAAAAAAAAAACCCTTATCATATCGCCTCTCGTTCTTATCACCGAGCACGCGTCAGTTAATTTTTTATTTATTTTTTCTGCTGTATTCTTCGCCGAAACCGGAAGTGAACCGTATCATAGCACCAGCAGTCGGCGTGGTAATCTGTCCGGTAGGCGCCAGTCGAAACGGACGTCGGGTAACGCTCTCGCATCCCCGTTACCAATCCGGGCAATCCTACAACCGCCCCCTGTCGCGCAATCGCGGAAAATTGAGGACGGAGATAAGGGAGCCACATAATTTCGCCGAATCGTTAAACCTCCAAAAATCAAGTCACCGAATCGTCACTCGTTCGAATAGTCATTCATCCAAATCGCCAATCAACCGACTCACGAAACTAAATAACATAACCAGTCCAGTTTAGTCTACACTAGTCTAGTGAATACGAATCGCAGAGATTCAGTACGAATCGATTAGGATAAATGACCTTTCGGATAAATAGCAGTAGTAGTAGTGGATTTATTGACAATATTCCAGATGGAACCGTTTTTGGTATGTACATAGCATTTACATAGTGTAAGTTGTCATGAGAGTATAAATATATTGCCAATTGGCTATCGACCTAAGTTCTTCAGCCACTCGGATATATTTATCTAGCCGAATCGTCATTCGTCCGAATAGTATTTCTATTCGGACGAATGACGATTCGGCTAGTTGACGTTCGGAAATTTAACGATTCGGCAAAATGAAGTTAGGTGAAGTTAGCATTTGAAAAAATGAAGTTCGTTGAAGTTCGGTTCGGTTAGACGAATGCCATTTGACCGAACGTCATTTTTTCGAATTAGCATTCGAAGAAATGAAGTTCGGTAAAGTTAGCATTTGAAAAAAAATGACGTTCGGTCAAATGGCATTCGGCTAAGTACTATTTCCGAAGAGAAACGTTCGCCTGTGTCATAAACGGCCCAGTTTATGACACATCTACGCAGCTCTCGCACTTTAAGCGTGTAAAATCATAGGGACAAACAAGGAGGGCCAAGCGTCGCATTTTGTGATCCCCCCAAAGCGCCCCACACATTGGCTGCATATCAAATGGTGGGGGAGCCGACTATGCTAGAGGAACCCCTTTCACAAACTGGGACAGTGTGACAAACTGGACCGTTTACCTTAATACAGTTTCGGAAATTTGACGATTCGGAAAAACAAAGACTCGGCAGTTTGCGATACCGAAAAAAATGAAGTGTCGGAAGTTTGACTATTCAGACGAAGTGCGTTCAGGCCGATGACATTCGACCATACGATGATTATAATTGTAATTTCGGCAAAATTATGTGGCTCCGGAGATAGAGTAAAAGTGGTGAATATGGCCCACCTCGATTAACACGTAAATCAATGATATATGGATCGGGCCATATTCCCCACTTTTACCCTAATCAATGAAGAAACGTAGTCTGAAAAACGTACCTTATTAAAATAGAATTTTTTTAAAAATTGTTTCTCATAGAAAACTGTAAGTATTCGATGTTTACGACTTTTCGTGATTCCTAATAATTCCCGAGTCCCGAGGGGTGAGGAGGAACTCTCCGCGCGGAACATCGTTATCGCGGTCTGGCTAAGCGGTCGCCGTAGGGTTTCCTTAAGCTTTTCAGAAGTCACGAAGTGACCGCCTGATTGGACGGATACGACGGGGATACGAAGGATGTTGTGCGCCAGGATACGGGCGATAAAGGCTCCACTGCCTGCGATAAGATTAATTCTGTTACTCCCACCCCTCTCGTTAAATCTTTTTTTTATTCCTTCGTTTCGTAATAATTACTGCACTGAGAGAAGGATCCGATAGAAATTACCGTAAATCAGGTAAAAACGACGGATTTTCAGGTATCCTGGAACGATATCTTGGCAAACATTCGTATCGAACTTGATACATTCTGCTAGAAAATATGGTGATTTTTGCTGTCGCATATATTACCCGAATATCCCGCAATTTTTTCCAGAATATATGTACTTCATACAAAATAAAAAATACAGTAATTCTTTTTTTTTTTTTTACCTAATCTGCCGAGTTAATTTCAGTGCTATCTGTATTTGCCAATAATGCGTGTCGTTTAACGCTTACGCACGTACACTTTTTTGTACTTACGGGGTGTAACACCCTAGCTGCAATAATAATAATAATAATAATAATAATAATAATAATAATAATAATAATAATAATAATAATAATGATAATAATAATAATAATAATAATAATAATAATAAAAATAATAATAATAAAAATAATAATAATTGGTCGCGAACCGTTTGTTTTGGGTTTGTAGGTTGTACCGGCAAATTTTACTTATGTATACATGTATACATAGATTAAAAAATTGAATCGTCGAAATTTTTCCAATCCACCTTTAAAGGCTCCACTGCCTGCGATAAGATTAATTCTGTTACTCCCAACTCTCTCGTTAAATTTTTTTTTATTCCTTCGTTTCATAATAATTACTGCACTGAGAGAACGATCCGATAGAAATTACCGTAAATCAGGTAAAAATGCAGGCGATAAATGAATTGTGTTAAACGTTCGATAATTCACGTCCCTGCTTAAACATCCTCCGCACGCTCCCGTGTAGCGCGGATTTCGTGCAAGAACTTAAGCTTCACTGAGACACTACTCTATTTCCTGTATCGCGTGTGTGCCGAGTCACAGCCCAAAGGATTTACGGGTTTAATTAAATCTGCCGAAGCGCCGCTGAGCGCGGTCGCATTTCTCATTTAATACGCCTCGCTCAAGTGAGTAAGTACACTTTGGCTCACTCCAAATCCTCGAACTTTGCCGTGACGTTTCCGGTCTCCTCTTCGCTGCATTAGATTAAACGAAAAAATTATCCAAGCAATAATTTTTTCATAAAAGACATTTGTTCAATGGATTGACATTTTTTTCTGATTTTCGGACGATGCGAAAGAAACTATTTCTGAATTTCATAAATATGAAAAAATGTTGCACTTATTACAATTTTGCGCATCGCTTCCTCTACCCTCTCATACTCTCTCTATGCGCAAATTTCTTTTTATTACACGACAATTAAAAAGAATATTGAAATTATCATTGATTTCCGAAAATAATTTTGTTTTTTGCTTCCTAGAGTAAAGTTGGTTTTGATAAATATGAAAAAATCGTGCAAAGTACTTTGCACATTCTTTTCTCATTTATCACAATTTCGCGCATAGCTTTCTCTACGACGAAGCCAAAAATCGACTGCCGAACTTTCTCACAGAGAAAGCTATGATTATTTTTTTTTTTTTTTTGTGACGAATTGTGCATTTTATAATCACCTCGAGCAACTCGTCAAACTACGAGGAGAGTCCGCGTAACGCGTAGCCCGCAACCATTGTCGAAGGTGGTAACCGACAAGTTCCCAGCGGAACTTAGGTGGCTTTGAGGGAAAGGTTAGCTCACGAGGGCCAAAGTCGGCGCCCGGCGGTGGTCGGAGGAGCTCGAGCAACGGCTCGAGGGGCGCTGCTCGAAGGGTTGCTTTCTTAAAGGGAGTTTAACAGCGTGCCAGGCAATTAGGAAAGTGTCACGCACACTCCAATCGCGGAGGAGACAGGTTCTCTTTTCGCGACACCGCCACCGTACTCAACGACCCCTATCATATCGTTTAACGCCGGAAACGGGGGAGGCCTAAATAACGTGTGTTTTAATACGTTTGCGTTTAAATTTATCTCACTCATCGGTACCTAATTTTTTTTTTAACTGCCTCAATCTTGGCCAGTTCTATTAGAGTAGAACCTCGATTATCCGAACCAATCGGGACCGGAGCTCGTTCGGATTAACGAACATTTTGATAACAGAACTGTGAAGTTCTGTTTTGCATAAGTTTTTGCATAAGTTTTTTAAGCATTTTGCATAAGTGCGAGAAAAATAAGAGAAAATTGCAAGTACTTCTCGATGGTATACAAATCTGAAAAAATTCATGCATATTAAAGTTACTGAAAATATTAATTTTGCACAATAATAATTCCAAAATGTTATTAACGAATTAATCAGAAAATTAATTGTTTAACAAATTACCCGGCAAACCAACTTTTTTGTATTTATGTAAATGATTCGTTCATTTTTCTGAATACGTATATAATTTATAATTTATAATTTATAATTTATAATTTATAATTTATAATTTATAATTTATAATTTATAATTTATAATTTATAATTTATAATTTATAATTTATAATTTATAATTTATAATTTATAATTTATAATTTATAATTTATAATTTATAATTTATAATTTATAATTTATAATTTATAATTTATAATTTATAATTTATAATTTATAATTTATAATTTATAATTTATAATTTATAATTTATAATTTATAATTTACTTTCTCAACTTTATCGATGCTAAAAATCTTGGCAGTAAATTGTGACGTCGAATGACGTCGACTCTAGCGTCATAGGTCGAGGAACCGGCTAAGACCGCCGGCACTTGTAACGCACGGCGCATTTCGTCTTTCTTTTTTCCGCGAACAAAACGGGACAATTTCGCAAAGCGGAAAAATGTCAAAGTAGCTCCGAGATCAGCTTCGGTGGAACGACGACGGGGGGAAGTGGGGGGGGGGGGGGTTCAAAGACGCTGACGGAGGAAGGAGAAGGCGGTGGCGTTGCATTCCGCTACCGTTGGGTTACCGCGGGGTGGGCGAGGACACGTGGGAAAACGCGAAAGGATCATCGCATCGCGGATGAGGTTCGTCCGTCCCGGCGGGTCGGTATATACAAACAGCACGCGGCCCGAGAACGTGAGGATCGCAGGCAGAAACAACCGAGTTGTGTATAAGTTGCCATCAGCGAGTAGCCAGCAGCGGCAGCGAGCACACCTTGTCTTTTTAGAACGGTACGGATGAGGATAAGTAGCCGCATCTTGGTAAATAGGTAAAGAGGCACGATCTTCTCCTTGCTTCTCGTCGTCGTCGTTGTGCACCTTTTACCCGCGACTTTGCAGCGAAGCCCCTTTCTGCCTCGGTGGAACGAAAAATTAGATAACTCCGTCCCGCTCTCGCGGAGAATTGTTAAGGGGACGGAGAAGGATCGAAGCGAATGACAAATGTCTTTAAGATTTGGTAAAAAAAATAATCAAAGCAGCATGCAGATAGGATTCTTTTTTCTAGTGACTGGAATATACATATTAATGAAAACATGCATATCAATCAAAATATTAATATTAATATTAATAAAAATATTCATATCAATCAAAATATTAATATTAATAAAAATATTCATATCAATCAAAATATTAATATTAATCACGATATTAATATCAACATCTGTCTCGATGGAATGAAAAATTAGATAACTCCGTGCGGCTCTCGAGGAGAATTGTTAAGGTAGTCCTTGCGAATAGTGTTCACTTCGCTCAAGTTTCAGAGAAACGAGAGGAAATTGCAAACACTTGTGGATGGTATAACAATGTGAAAAAAATCAAGCATATTAAAGGTGCTGAAAAGATTAATTTTTAAAATTGATGGAAAATAAAATTGTTCAACAACTCTCCCGGAAACCTTCCTTTTTTTGTGAAAATGATTCGTTCACTTTTCTGAATCCGTATGAAATTGAAAATTTAAAGTCACATCTTGGAATTATTATTATGCAAAATTAATCTCTTCAACACCTTTAATATGCTTGTTTTTTCAGATGTTTTATACCATCCAGCAGAAGTGTTCGCAATTCCCTCTCATTTCTCTGAAACTTATGCGAAGTGAACACCATTCGCAAAGATTACCTTAAGGGGGCGGACGAAACAGCGACGAACAAAAAAGGATCGACGCGAATGACAAATATCTTTAAGATTCGACCAAAAAAAAATCAAAGCAGCATTCAAATAGGATTCTTTTTTCCAATGACCGGAATATACATATTAATAAAAATATGAATACTAATAAAAATATTAATAATAATAAAAATATTAATAATAATAAAAATATTAATAATAATAAAAATATTAATATCAATCACAATATTCATATTAATAAAAATATCAATATCAATCAAAATATTGATCAAAGATCAACCACTTTGAGCGCTAAGAATGTTTCTTAAAGAAAGTGATGTATTAGGGTAAAAGTGGCAACTATGGGTCTGCCGGAATTAAGGCATGAAACAATGATCGACCAACCTAATATCCGCCACTTTTGCCTCAATTAAAAAAAATTCTTTTTGTCCCTACCGAAAAGTCGCTCGTTCGGAACGCAACAGATTCGAGGATATTTTCTTTTCTCGTTACTTTCGTTAGATCATATCTCGTTTGTGTTTCCGTTGGCAGCGCTTAGCATCGCGGAGGGACAGAGGAGGTGATAGAGGAACGAAACGAGAATGTCTGCCTTCATCTTATTCCGCTTATTCTCGTTCCTCCACTGCGATGCTTCTGCTTTTACTGCACAGACGCGGAGGCAGACAGAAGTAGAGTTTGAGCCCGCGCACAGAATGTACAATCAGTGTGATTGTTTGACACCCCATAATCAGAGTCCTTACCCCTTCTTCTTCCTCTTTCCTCTTCTTCTTTCAGTCAGTCTGCGCTTCGCAACCTTTCTTTATATTTATTGTTTTTTTTTCCTCACTCTGTTTAACGTTCTCTCCTCTGGATAACGTACTTTCCTACCACTTTGAACGGCCGCTTCATCTCATTCTATTCGCAAGCTTATCCGTTACTCTCTCGGCCAGTTGAATCGTCCTTGTCTCTTCTTCTTCATCCTCTTCCTCTTCTTATTGCTTGTTTTTTTTTTTTTTTCTTATTTATCTCGCTGTCACGCTTCTTTATTCGTCTCCGTCTTTCTCATTCTCCACAATGGCCCGGAATCCCCCGAGCAGCACTCGAGAGTCGCTGGTTTGCCGGCTCACCGTGCGCGCAAGCTTCCTCGCCGGTACCGGACTCGGGTCTCATTACCCCGATCACGACTCGAGATGAGACTCGACGCTGGGAGAAAACGAGAAACGGACACGGTTATATTATAAGAGAACAGCGAATAATGCTCGCTTCTCTTTATACATTTTTTTTAAGTTTTTTTTTTTACAACTTATTTCTTCCTCTTCTTCTGTGCCTCCTTTACTTCGTTTACGTGAATTTCTCATCTCCGCGTCGAGGTTTTTTTTTCTCGCAAATTTGTGACGTTTCGTCTTTTTTATTACTTGGCCAGTCGTCCAGAACTTTTTTTGCGGAAGTATCTTCGCAGAGTGTATTTCTATGTGTTGTGTTTTATTCCATTTTAATATTGCATTAGCAGATTGCTGAGTCATCGACTATGAAATTTAGAAACCGGAAATTTAAATTTTCGGAGATTTACCGGAAATGCGTTCCTTCTGATTTTAAAATCTCATTTTTCGATCATTTTTTGACGTAATGCTGGAAATACGTCAGTTCCGATACGGCGTGACTTCCGGTCGAAAAATATTATTTCGTCGTCATGCGGTAAATACGTCACTTCCTGTTTGAAAATCTCAGTTTTCAACGGGAAGTGACGTCATACTAATACCTAATTTCCGGAATGACGTCACTTCCGGTCACAAACAGACGTTCCTGGATCGGAAGGGACGTATTTCCGGTGTAACGTCACTTGCGGTCCGAAGAATAAGATTTTTAAACCGAAAGTGACGTATTTCCGGTGTGACGTCTAACGAACACTCAACGTTACTCACAAACACTCGAAATGTGGGAGGCCACGAGTGTCGTTGAGTGTCCTCGAGCGTCCATGAGTGTGTTTAATAGTCTTGTACTTTATTAAGTAGATTTTAACGTTGTATTTGTTTTTTTATTTTTGGACGATAAGTATAAAAACACTGATTTGTTGAAATTAAAGAAAATAAATATCGACGCAAGTGATTTAAAAAAAAAAAGTATCTTTCGATACCCAAAGAAATGAGAATGATATTCTTCATTCATGCAAAGTTATCCGGATATGATATTAAAAAAAAAAAAGTGAAAAGAAACTTTGCACATTTCGAAGAAGCAATGAGGAGTAATGTAAATTCGAACGAGCTGTACGATCGAGGGTGAGAAGGGTGAGAGAATAATGGCGGAGATCGATATTCGATATTTCGATCGCGAAGAAATTGTGTGTGGGAAGAGGGGTTGGTTGGCAGCAATGTGGAAGTAAAAACAACACAGATCGAGGCGTCGTTGCCGATCGATCGGTTCTCGATCGGCGATCTCTGGTATTACGCAGGCGTGCAAGCGGACGCGTTGTATATACGTGAGTGCACGATCGATCGAACGGATCGCCAGGTATCCGATCTTTTGCACCGAATTGGCGGGGAATAATGCCGACGGAGGGGATGGGAAAGACAGTAACACAGAGTCGAAAAGATGCATGATGCGGAGGAAAAAAAAAGAAAGAAAAAAAAACGAAGCGAGAGGCAAAGGAATAAAAAGTGAGGCGAGGAACCAGAAAATTGGCGTGGCCCACCGACGCGTTCTCCAGATCATTTTGCACTTCTTCCTCCCCGCCTTCTTTCCTTCGTTCGATAATCCATTTCTCCCGACGCGCGATCCTAGTGTTTGATTTGTTGCTTCGCTTTAGGGCCAGCTACAAAATTCACCGACGGAGAGTGGAGTCGAAGAGCGGGGAAATAAAAATGGAAGTAACAAAAAAAATCATCCAATGTGCCGGTCAAATACACGAGAAAAAAAAGAAAAATCGGCAAAGTCGAATCTGGCGAAGAAACAACGAGGGAAAAATCTTTCATGAAATTTAGCCGAGCTAGGTCGGTAACAAAAACTCAACCGACAAAATTCACTAATGGAGAGTGGAGTCGAAGAAGGGGGAACTAAAAATGAAGGTAACAAAAAAAATCATCCAATGTGCCGGTCAAATACACGAGAAAGAAAAGAAAAATCGGCAAAGTCGAATCTGGCGATGAAACAATGAGGGAAAAATCTTTCACGAAATTTAGTCGAACTAGGTCGATAATGAAAACTCACCGGACAAAATTCATAGACGGATAATGGAGTCGAAGGGGGGGAAAAAATTAGAGGGATAAAAAAAAATCATCCAATGCGTCGATAAAATACACGAGGAATAAAACGAAAAATCGGCAAAGTTGAAGCGCGCGAAGAAATAACGAGGAAAACATCTTTTACAAAATTCAGCCGGGCTAAGTCGGTAACGAAAACTCGCCCGGCAAAATTGGACGACCGACTATGGAGTCCAAGAAGAGAGAAATAAAAATGAAGGTACCAAAAAAAAAATCATCCAATGCGTAGGTGAAATACACGAGAAATAAAAAGAAAAATCGGCAAAGTCGAATCGGGCGAAGAAACAACTCGTCTCGGTCGGTAACGGAAACAGAAAATGCATTTTTGTTCAAGGCTGCCGAGCTTCTCCATGGAGGACCGAGTGATTCAAAACGTGATGTTGAAAGTCTTCGAAAAAAAAAAATATATATATATATGTATAGATAAATATGTAAAAAATGGATTACAGTTTTCGTTACCGACAATCGCGGCAGTGGACGATCGGGCGACAGACGGAAGTCAAGGAATAAAAAGGAAGCTAACGGAAGGCAGCAGGAGGTTTGCCAACGGGGGTTGCATTCGGAGAGGAGACTCCACTCGTTTACAGCTGGGCCTGCTAGTTGCTCCAGCAGCTCTTGGGCATGGTTAAACAAAGAAGTGTTCATGCCCGTAGTGAGAGTGTGTTAGAGAAGAGAAAGAAAACCGCAACGCGCTCGGCATCAAAGGGGTTCATCGTATTGGTTTCGTAGTGGCCCGGAAGGGGGGAGGGGGGGGGAGGGGTCGGTGGGGGGAGGGGGGAGGGGGAGTGTATCGACGCATGGGCGCTTCTACTTATCTTTGATCAGGTCGTGACCACTGACGCGGGACCAGGCCAATGGGAAAATATACGATATTAAGAAGGTAAAGAAGAAAAGAAAAATATTTTTTGCCGGTCCACCTCTCTTGCTCTCCTTACGGCCTCCGACAAGCCGGCCAAGTTTCCGAATCGATTTTGGCTGCTCGAATTTTTATTTACGTCGAAAAACTTGCAATAACAATTTTAGTTATTTTTAATTTGACTTTATTTTAATTTTTAATTTTACTTTATTTTAATTTTTGATTTTACTTTATTTTAATTTTTAATTTTACTTTTTTTTAATTTTTGATTTTTTTTAGTTGATTTATTGATACACTTTGAGCGAATAATTTAAACGCATTTTCGCGCCGGATCAAGAATCAAGTTGGAATTCCGATTGACGCGGGACAAGGCCAATGGGAAAGTAGACGATATTAAGAAGGTAAAGAAGAAATGAAAAATATTTTTTGCCAGTCCACTTTTCTTGGTCTTTTTGCGACAAACCTGCCGAGTTTCCGGATCGATTGTGGCTACTCGTATTTTCATTCAGGTCGAAAAATGTTCCACTATAAATAATTTGAAATTATTTATGATTTTTTAAATTAATTAATTTATTCACTTGTCAAGCAAAAAATTTAAACGAGTTGGAATTCGAGTTTGAAGTTTTCGAAGATTTCGAAAACTATTTCGGTAGTAAACCGGTGAGTCCCGTGATTCGCGTCCCGAGGAGGGGAATGCGCGACGGAACGAAAAAATGAAACTTCTGTGGATTCACCACTTTCCGTTTTGTCGACAACGATAAAACGGAAACCTCGCTGTGGCGCGGCTGGTTCGCTCAGCCTCCGCCGGTTTGCCGTGCGGTGTTTGCTGCTGGATGCTGCCTCGCGGCCAACGGCAGGTTGAGTGTCGTTATTACGTTGAATTAGAGGGTGCAGAGCCGGAACGAGGTATGAAACTATTAGCTTTCGCGTAACGGCCGACGAACCGGACGGCCGAAGCTCACTCGTTCCGTAAACCCCTAAGCCCATTCCACACCATCGCTGAACCGCCGATTGTCTCCTCTCCGCTTCTCAAGATACACGAAAGAGACGAGCGAGAACGAAACTCTGCGTCATATTTGACGCGACCTTGTTCAGACTTCTGGAAACAAATTTCAAGACCTTTTTTTTATATCCTATCTTACGGACGATCCGCTTCCAAACATCATCGGCAATGTTATCAGACGGGTAAGAGACAAACACGCTAAAAACTATTTTATGTAACTCAGTCTTGAAAAGTGCTACTTTTCGTGCTTGCCGAGAGTGGCGTAAGTGGCGCTTTACAGCCAAGTGGACATGCGGACATTGCACGCTTCCCGTGCTTTACGCACGCTTCCCGTGCTTCACACACGCTTCCCGTGCTTTACTCATGCTTCTCGTACTTTACACACGCTTCTCGTGCTTTACGCACGCTTCTCGTGCTTTACGCACGCTTCTCGTGCTTTACGCACGCTTCTCGTGCTTTACGCACACTGGCTGTACAACGCCACAATCAGCAGGCTGTAGCACTTCTCCTGCATCCGTTACAGAAAATATTATACAATACTGATGCGGTGTAACGAACATCATGTACGAACTGTAAAGTAAGTCGCACTCGCCGAACTTCAGTGTTTTTTTTTTTTGTGGAAAAGTAGTTTTGTCCCATTTGTCCGCTATGGGAAGTTCAGAACGATCGTCAATGTTATTACGCAAAGGAATGCACGAACTCACCTCCATGCTGTGGACTGTGCTTGTAACAGTCTTGATGAGTGTTCGACGTCCCGGTCGCGCTCCCGAGATGCGTCCCGGAGGATGGCGAGGCTTGACCGGCAGGATTCGTCGGATTGCTCGGATCGTTGCAGCCGGTGCCACCGGAATTGCCATTGCCGTTTGCGTTCTGTTGCTGCTGCTGCTGGAGGTGAGCATTTCCAACGCCGCTCTGGTTGTTGTGATGATTCTGGTGATGATGCTGGTGATGGTGATGATGCTTGTTTCGACGGTAAGACTCGAGCTCCCGGAGGTGCGAGGTGAAGGATGCCGGGGTGTCCAGGAAGGGTCGTTGCCCGAGACCCAAGGCTCGAAACTGCTGATGCTGTTGTCCTGCAACGTTACGAAGTAATGGATGCTTCCGGTAATTATAAAAATCCGTTAAAGATTTCCGGCTAACGGATCAGGGTTTCATTCACGGCAAAAAAATTTTTTGAATGAAATTCAATGTACCGAACTGCAAGTTTTTACGCAAAAACTGGTATATTAAATCTCACGTACGATTGCTGTGAAATATTAATGTTCAGTATATTTTAAACATTGGAAATTCTTCATTTTTATAATTTACTTTCATTTTGCTGTAAAGGTACTTTAATTTTAACATTTTACTTTAATTTCGATGAAAACGTATATTCATTTTTCGTCACAATTGTACATTAAATATAATGGACCAGTTTTTGCATGAAAACTTCCAGTCCGGTACCTTAAATTTACAATTTCTTCTTACAGTGCTGTTTAAAGTGTACTTTAATGTCGGGTAACTGAGTAGAATTTTTTTTGTTTCCGTCGCAGTTTGTTCTCGATGCGCTTAAAGACATTAGGCGTGTCAAGAATATCGAACATATTCGATGTTATTGTATTCTTTTCCTATCGCGAAGTCTCCATGAAAATGGTCAATTTTGTTGTGCATATTTCATTAATCAGCATCTCGACATCTTTAATTAATTACTAAAAATAATGGAATTCAAGTAAAGATGGAGGTATTGAGCTCAAATATGGAAGCTGAATGGATTATTATTGCGCAATATTTGGTAATAAATTTGGAAAAAAAAGAATTATTCATTTATTTTTTATGGAAAAAAAGAATAGGACTCAAAACTGCTGTTGCTGTTCTTCTGCAACGTTACGCAATAATCGATACTACCGATAATTATGAAAATCCATTAAACATATCCAGCTAACGGCTGAACGTTTCGTTATTACTTAAAATATACTTTAAAGTTGGGTAACTAAGTTGCATTTTTTTAAACCTTTTTTGTTCTCAATGTGCTTGAAGACGTTAGACTTGTCGAGAATATCGGAAGTATTCGGTTTTATTGCATTCCTTTCCTAAGTCTCCATGAAAAAGGATATTAATTTCGGGGCTTCCCCGTGGAGTAATCGCTCGTAGCGGATAGGTGCATATTTCATTAATCAGCCGCTAAACAGAGTGACATAATTAAGAAACCCGACCTCCTACTCGCCTCTCTTAGGGTGCGGAGTGCACTACGGAGCGATGATCAACCGGCTGGGTTCAATAGCATTCCATTCGGAATTCTTGCGACCCTCGTCTCTCGTGTGTATGGCGTATCCTTGTGTCCAGGAATATCCGTACGGCGAGAGGGCTTTAGGACTGTCGTCCCCGATGTTCCCTTTTAGAGCGGGATTTCACCCCCCGTGCCGAGTCGATGCGCATGGCACGGCATGTTATTACAAGGTTCCGGCGTCAATGGGACGTCTGCGACCTGTCTGAGGAGAACGTTTCCTGACGAACTGCCTCGCGCACCTCGACGAGACCCATCGTCGAACTATCGCGGATCTTGCGACACTGGGAAGTCGTCACAAGGTGTTTTGAACACGCACGACCGAAGCGATGAAAAAAAAAAATTTGGCTGGTGGCAGGTAGAAAGGTTATGTCGATGGACCGAAGTAAAAAAGAGCATACGATGTGTGTCTAGACTGAAAAAAGATCAATGACTCAAGTAAAATTCGCTTGAGGGCTGCCAAAGAAAAAAAATTGTACTTTGGATTGTACTTTGGATTGTACTTTGGATTGTACTTTGGATTGTACTTTGGATTGTACTTTGGATTGTACTTTCGATTCTACTTTCGATTCCACACGGGATTTAAACGATAACCTTGACAGTCTCGCGGTCGTTGTTTCAATATGATTTGGGATTTTAAGAATTGGAAGTAGAATTGAAATAAACAACATTTTCTTTGGCAGCAAGCGAATAGTTTTTCAGTGTACTCCTTTCTGGCATTGGACCATCGATATGGATACGTATTCTACTTATACGTAATTCTACTTATGATGTTCATAATTCAATGTGCATTTTGGGCAACGCTGAAGTGAGTAATTGATTCTTGTTTTTGAGTCATTGACACTTTTTTCCGCGTGGTTATCCGGTCAACACTGGCGAGATTCTTGTTTTCCGTGGACACTGAACCAGCAAGCATCCCGCGTCATTGGGCACGTCATTGGGCATCCTGTGGAAGTTGGATATCCGCAGCAAATCGGCAAGACGATGAGCGCAGGATTGTCTTCCATACGTGGGATTCTCATAATATCCGTTGATAACATTTACCACGGGTACGCGTTTGAGTGGAAAATTCGCGTTTTTCAAACTGATATCGTCGTGATTTTTGCAATCACTGTGACTCCTTTGATGATCGTTGGTGTTGACGCTGCATCGTGATTAGTCCCAGATATGACGGCATTTCGGCGTTACTTTCGGGCTGCGATGCATTTCATTTCGATATCCAAGCATCAAAGGGACGTAGGGTAAACGTGGGGAATATGGACCGGCCCATATATAATTGATTTACGTGTTAATCGAGGTACGCCATATTCACCACTTTTACCCTACACTGAGAAAAAAAATTGGTTGGATTAACCAAAATCGCGGTGACATACGTTCAAAGCTGTTATTTGTTTGGTACAAATAAAGCATTGTTTTGTTAAACGATTATTTGCTTCAATTTATTCAAAATTTGTCGATTGAAACAAACATATTTGTTGTACCAACAGAATACACTTTTGAACGTATGTCACCGCGCATTTGCTTAATCCAACCATTTCTTTTTCTCAGTGTATGTAAGATTCTTGGATGACATTTACCATGGGGACGTTTTTGAGTTGAACATTCGCGGTTTTCGAACTGATAATGCCGTGATTTTTCCAATCACTGTGACTCCTTCGATAGTTGTTCGAAGGTTAAGAACCACTGATCTAGGTGAAAGTGTTCACCAGTCGCTGTGGTTCCTTCGATTCGGCATCGATCCCCTTTCCGTCGATTCGACATCGATCGTTGATGTTGCCATAGCATCGCGATTAGCCACGGATGTGACGGGATTCCGTCGTTGCTTTCGTGCTGCGACGACCGAAGAACGACACCGCGCCCGGCCGAAAACTATCGATGGTCAGGCTGGTGAACTCTCCACGTTGAGTTCCACCGGAGACGGCCAGATCGGGAGAAGGAGGAACGAGGCAACTGCTGACCGATCCGCCGAGCGACAAATGAATTTTCGACCGCAAACTGCACGAAATCGTCGGTGGAGGCCAGATTGTCGATTCACGGATGTTCATCGCTTCTCTCCGTTCTGGACACAGTATTGTACATATATACGTATTGTAACGGAGGCATGGCATTGTTTTTTTTGCTCTTCTTATTTCGTTACTCATATTTTGGTCATTTTTGGAAGTCTCGCCGGTTCTCTGCTATATTCGGCGTATCAATGAGGCGATTGATTGCACGATTATGGTTGTTGAGACTGAGACACAAGAGGATGACTATTATAAGGCTGATGGGCGTTTTTCCCATTTTTAGAGGCGAAAAACGCATAAATTAGTTTCGTTACTCATATTTTGGTCATTTTTCACAGTCTCGCCGGTTCTCGTCTATATTCGACACATCAATGAGGCGATTGATTGCAAGATTATGGTTGTTGAGATTGAGACACAAGAGGATGACTTATAAGACTGATGGCCGTTTTTCCCATTTTTAGCGGCAAAAAACGCATTAATCAGTTTTGTTACTCATATTTTTGGCATTTGTCGCAGTCTCGCGGGTTCTCTTATATATTCGGCGTATCAATGAAGCGATTGATTGCAAGATGATGATTGTTGAGACTGGGACGCAAGAAGATGCCTATTATAAGGCTGATGAACGTTTTTCCCATTTTTAGCTGCGAAAAACGCATAAATTAGTTTCGTTACTCATACTTAGGTCATTTGTCGCAGTCTCGCCAGTTCTCGTCTATATTCGACATATCACTGAGGCGATTGATTGCAAGATTATGGTTGTTGATATTGAGACACAAGAGGATGACTATTATAAGGCTAATGGTCATTTGTCCTATATTAAGCCGCGAAAAACGCTAAATTAGTGTGATTATGATTGTTGGCCTCTTACATTTGAGAGGAGTCTTTGTTTTTAATCTCTCACGAATAACTGGTAAAAAATGGTCCGTTTTGCCCCGCTCTTCCCAATATACATGTTTCACGAAAAGGACTTAAAAATTCGAAAAAAAATTATTGCTTAATTTTGCCGAGTGAGTCAAGAAGTACGTAAGACGTAGAGCGGGGGGGCGGGGATGTAACTCGGGGTCAGCTATCAAAGAGGAGGAAACCTGCGCTATTTCCGTCAACCGGGACCGCGCCACACTTTGATTAGATAAGAGGCCTAGGTCTCCCGTGCGCCGAAACATTCGTTTGGCAAGGCTCTCGGTACTATAGTGAAATTGTTCAACGATAATGGTTATAATATTTGGCACGTATGCACGCTTCGGTCTGATCTAACCCGACCGCCTCCACGCGCTGTTTGATCGGTCAGTTCTTATCGGCGTTTGCGAGATATATTTTAATTATTAAACTTTCAGTTTCGAACCTAAAAAAAATATCGAAAGGTACAAAGTACTTTGCACATGGTCTCATAATAATTTACCGTCTTGAGCACAATTTCCTCGAAAGGAGCGCAGTCATTTTCAAATTGCCTAGGAATGTTTTTACCCTTTTACGCACAGTTTCTTCTATGAATAATCTCATTGAACCAGCTTTTCAAAGTTTCAACGCTAAAAAAATAATCAAAAGGTACAAATTAATTTGCACATTGGCTCGAGATTTTTTTAGCGTTTTACGCACAGCTTCTTCAGTGAGAAATCTCGTTGAATTAACATGCCAAATTTCAACTCGCTGTCCCCAGCCCTTTCGGAGTTATATTGATTTTAAATCACATCTGAATTCAAATAAAAGAAAGCCCGGGGCTGAAGGACTTCGGTCGATGGCCCGTTGACAATATGTGGATACAATGATATTAGATATTAGAAATATATTAATGTGCAAACGTAAAAAAAAAAAAAAAAAACTGTACCGATCGTCAACGCATCGTATGTATTGTTAATAAATACACACTTACTACTACTACTGATTTTAAACAACGCAAATCTGTCACGTACACACACATAGTATCTAAAAATCGTATTTCTCAACTATGGCCTGCAACATTTGAACCCACAAATTAAAAAAAGCAGCTTCCTGTAGAAAGAAGCAAAAAAAAGACATCAGGGGATGTTTCTTATTTAAAAATATGATTGAACAGCGGAAGAAAAAAAAGGTCCGAAGGATAAGACACGGGAATTTTTTAACGCGCGTTAAACCTCTCCAAGCTTCATTCAGCCCGATCCCGATCGAACGATAAACCAGAGAGTGACTTGCACGTGCTGCTTCCTTTCGCGCGCCCCGAATTACCAGATAACACAGAGTACGGCTTGTTCGGTGGCTCTACACGTTAAACGTAGAAAAAAAACGAAAAAAAAATTACGAATGAAAGAACGCGGCGAAAAAAAAAGAAAATTGAATGAACGATCGCCCGGGAGTTGCAGAAGCTCCAGGGGTCGCGAAGGTGGTATACGGTGGGTGATCATACTACTCGCGTTTGGGGGAATTACCGGCCAGCCCTCACACGTCCGGTACACGATCAGAACAAAAACAAGAATTCGTGGGATCCTGCGGGCCCGCGAGGCGCTATTCAACCCCACACGTCCATTCTCATCCTCCAATTGTTCCCCATCTCTTCCCGCAATATTTCTCAATCCTCCCGGATTCATTTGATATGGTCTTCGAGACTAAACGAATGTGAAACTGAGATTTTTAAACCGGAAGTGACGTTTTCCCGTGTGACGTCACTTCCGGACAAATTCAAGATTTTGAAACCGGAAGTGGCGTTTTCCTGTATGACTTCAGTTCATGTCAAAAGCCAAGAGTTTGGAACTCCAAGTGACTTTTTCCCGTATGACGTCACTTCCGGTTAAAAGGCAAGATTTTGAAACCGGAAGTGGCGTTTTCCTGTGTGACGTCACTTCCGGTCAAAAGCCAAGATTTTGAAATCGGAAGTGACGTTTTCCCGTATGACGTCACTCTCGGTCGAAAGCCAAGATTTTGAGAGTTTACACAACGAAAGATTTTGAAAATTTTCACTGTTTAAAAAAATCTTGGCTATATCACCCCGGCTTACTCTACCAATATCCACAGTTCCCCAAACTCTTCGCTCGATCATTACACTAACTTCCGAAAGAAATTTGATGACAAAATAAAAAAAGGTTCAAACTAGCGTTTGCAATTATTCGCGTAGCCATAATGAGGAGTAACAGGTGTTAGCGGGGCGCGCACTGGTCGCATTGTTTGGAGACAATGAATGGCGTCCCGGCTACGGACGGTTCTCCTATTGTTGTTTTGAACGCGTACACGAGAAGACCGATTCAGTGATGGGCGAAAAAAAAATGAAATAAAAAATTTGCTCTACACGCATAAGTTTTGGGTGTGTGTGTGTGTGTGTGCGTGTATAATAACACTGTCGCCTGCTACAACGTTCCAAATACGTGCATAAACGTCCGTGACACGCCAACGTGAGGTTCTCTCCCACTTTGTGTCCTCTCACGATCGTCCTGTATGCAATATGTTCTATTTGCCAGGCTGGCTTATGGCCAGTTTCACGCGACACACGCGCACTCGAGCTTCTCTTCGGCACTGTCGATATTTGGACCTTTCGATCGCCCAATACTTTCAATATACAATAAAGTAATTTTTTTCTCCGTCGTTCGTGTGTTTGCATTTAGTTTTTGGTTCATTTTTGTTTTATTTTTTTTTTCGCCGATTTCCAAACGTTACCTAGTTAAGCCCGGCAACTCTTTTAGTCCTCTCTGACCGAATGAGACCAGCACCGGAATTCCCCATGGTAATCACTAGGGATGTGCGCATAATCAAAATTTTGAAAAATTCTTTATGAATTGAATATTCGAATACTTCGAATAATTGAAATTTTTATGAATATTCATGAATATTTTTGAATAATTCGAACAAAAAAGTATTTTGTATATTAAATACAGATAGTATTTGGAATTTTGAATGTTTTCAAGTATTTTGCCCAGCTCTGGAATTATTGAGAATATTTGAATAATTCATATTATTCAAATTTTCGAATATTCAACTCAATTCAAGTGCTATTCGCACATCTCTAGTAATCACCGTGCAGTCGATTTATTACCAGCGCATGTGCCCGCAATGCTAATCATAAACGTAAACTATTTTTGTTATGATTTTTAAAAAATGTATTTATTCTTTTAATTTCATTATTTTTTTATTTATATGACGTTTCATCTGGCGGCCAGTGGCTCCGTTATCCAGCGCACGTGTCCGCTTCCCAATCAAAGATGTGAATTTTTTATTTATTCATTTATTTCTTCGCGCATTCAATTTTTCAATAAAAAAAAATGTCATCCCACAATACTACATCCGGTCGCCAGTGGCTCCGTAACCCAGCTCAAGCGCCCGCGATCCGCATTACAAATCTCATTTATTTATTTATTCACTTATTTATTTACACATCAATGTAAAAAAAAAAAAAAAAAAAAAAATTGATAATTCCCATCTCATCTTTATTAACAAACAACATCCGGCGATTGGAACTACACCGGACCGCTGCCGAGATAGAATTTCGCGTATAACCACCCATAAACAAAAAAAATGCTTCGGTAAAATTATCCTAACTGCAGTTTCAACGCAACTTTTGCACCCACGGTTGCAGTGCTTGCACCTCACTTCGTGTTACAGTAAAGTGGAAAGAGGATGATAGCTACGTTAGCGGATGGTGGATGCGTGCGGATGTAAACGAACAACGGGGGGATGAGGGTTGGGGGAGGGGGAGGGGGGGGTTCTGAACACTAATTTTCCGCGTGCATAAAGGCGTGCACCGGCTATGTTGCATGGACTCGCTCGGTGCATCACTCCCCCCTCCCCCCGCCCCCATCTCCCCCCACTCCTTCTCTGCCCGTCCACCCCAAGTACCTCGCAAGCGATACAAGCGTAAAACACGAACTAAACGAACACGCACACGTGCCCCGCGTCGGGACCACTGCATCATCACGCGCCATCTGCTCTGTAATGACTCCCATTACCGCATAGTGACTTTGCCTGAATTATCGGTGGGTTTTCTGCGAGTCTCTCGCGATCGTGCTTACCCCTCGCTTGTCCCACCGGTGTCACACCGCCTATCGTTTAGGGTAACATTGTTTGCTCTTGACAATTTCTTTGAAAAAAAATCAACGACTCAAATGTCGTGTTTATGTGTCCGGATTGACTCGGAGGGTTTTTTTCTTCTTCTGATTATACTAACAATTGCACACGTGCGAGACCACGTGTAAAGACGAAATTGTGTTCACATGTAATTAGGGATGTGCGAATAATCAAAATCTTGAATAATTCATTACTGATTGAATATCAATAATTCTATTCGAAATTTGAATTGAATATTCGGATATTTCGAATAATTCAAATTTTTATGAATAATTCGAACAGCAAAGTGTAAGAGCATATGCGATTGGAGCTGGGAAAAAGACGCGAAAATACTAAAAATATAAAATAGGAAAGACTATCTGCGTTTAAAATACAAAATAGTTTTTATATTTTTAGTATTTTCGAGTATTTTGCCTAGTTCTGGAATTATTCAGAATGTTTGAATAATTCGAATTATTCACGAATAGTTGAATAATTCGGATTAAATGTTTTTCGAATATTCAATTCGAATTTTGACTTTTCCCGTAATAACAATATTTTAAAAAAATATAAATAAATGTTATTATTCACATTAATATTTACAGAAAGAACCTTTACAACTTCTAACATCTGCATCTTGTATTTGGACGTTAAGTAGACAAGTGTTTATCAACTCTGTTTTTAAATTGGTCAAGTGATTCGAAGTCAATTATTGCAGCTGGTAGTGCGTTTATATATACATTCTTTCATGAGAATCATTACTTTTAGACTTACTTGTTTTCGACCTAGGCTCCCGTGGTCCGTCCACAGTGACTTTTATCGCCCTCGTGTAAGTCGCGACTTGGGGCGGCGACGTCGAGATGGTGATGGTGATGCTGAAGCTCTTCCCTGCAATTCATTAATTGACAACTTTGAGATGCTGATTAATTCATTATTTAAATGTCGAAAAAAAAATCGTTCACCAAAACATGGCTTCCTCCACGAGGAAGCAAAAAAAGAAAAGGGCGCAAAAAAGGTTAGGTTTTCGGTAGATTTGTTGAACAAATTTATTTTTCATAAATTTGTTAATAACATTTTGGAATTATTATTATGCAAAATTAATATAGTATTGTAGAATTTCTTTCGTGAACATATTGTGAATGCATTCGGAGAAATTAATGTATGGAATACCTCAAAACGTAGACTGAATTGTTACACGGATCGTTATTTGTGTAGAAATTATATGCAAGGTAAAGGACCCAGGTTATGACACTTATACGCAGCTCTCTCACTTTAAGCGTGTAAAATCACAGATTTTACTATCCAAAAGGGTTTGCAATTCCCTCTCATTTCCCGGAAACTTATGCGAAGTGAACACCATTCGCAAGGATTACCTTAAAGTGGCCAACTTTGGAGTTCATCGTTGTTTACGTGTAGAAATTTGTCGGCACGAAAAATTCTCCTCAAGCTCGTTGAGAATTTTCGAGGAAATTAAGGAAAATTATCGATGCATATTCTGGTTTCACGAACAAAAAAGTACAAACTACAATTATTAATGACACGAGAAATAAAAGAACATTTTTATATTCAAATCTGAAGAAACGAGTTTGTCACTTAAAAAAAAAATGATTTTTACGAAACTTTGTACTCCGATTTTATGAAATTATTTTTTACCGTCTAGCAAATATGGCACACTCAAAGGGTTAATCATCCAGTGAGCATCGAGCATCCAAGGCACTTATCAAGATCATAAAAAAAAAAATGTCTCTCTTAAAAGTGTGCGTCCCGCCTCGGAGGAACGGGACGGCGAACAGGAGTGAGGCATTTTTAAGAGGTGTCCACGTGGATTTCACGCTTCCTCGTTGCGTCACGAGCGCCGAACGTTGCGGTAATTGCTTTTCGCGACTTAATGGGTCGTCAATCACCGGTGGCTTGGTCCAGCACGCGAGGGAATTAATACTTTGTTGCATTTCAGTAGCCGGGTCGAGCGTGAAACCAGGCTCAAAGCCTCCGCAGGATTCTGCCAGTTCCCCCATAACCGTTCAGAGTTGCAGGCATTCATGGCCACAATGTGCCAATATCTTCCTGCATTAACTTTCGCGCGATTCATGAAAATCGCTTTCTCCGATTGGAATTATTGTGATTTTTTTGTTTATTGAAAAATGTTATCGTTGCGAAAGGCCATCTTTAGATGGTCATAGAGTACTTAGTGAAGCAAACTTTACCACTGCAGCTTTTACGATTGAGTCTTCTATGCGAACCTTGTGCACAATATATAGCAATATCTGCGAGCATTCATTTTCGCGCTTTTCGTCAAAATCGCCTCCTCCGATTGGAATAATCATAATTTTTTTTTAGTCCATATTGTCCATTTTGCCCCACACCCAGAAAAAAAAAATTATTTTTCTTGAATCAAATAATCGGTGGGCGTCGAATACATTTTTTTTCTGGGTGCCCACTAGTCTAAATTTAATTTTTTAATTTTGGGAACCCGCGGAGGAAGGGTGAAAGGTGTCGCCGGCAACGAAGCGCGAATTTCGCTGGAACATTGTATCCGCTCCTGTCTAGTTTCTCCGGTCTCACCGCAAAGTGTTGAGGATCGAGGGTGTCGGAGCCGTGAAAAAATAGAGTCAGGCGTTTAGCACCCCATAAGTCTGAAGCGGACGCCCTCGCGGACTCTCCGTGTTCCCTCCGACTCATTTGAGCTCCGAGGATGGTGGACAGAGCACAAAGGTTCCAGCGAAACCCGCCAAACACCCACTCGCCTTGCATCGTCGTCCAGCGAGGTTCCCGAAGACGAGGCCGGCGGGGAGGAAGAAGAGGACCGAGCGAATTGGCAAATGCATATTAGCGAGCGACGGACTCCGTTTAAGAGCCCGTAGTCAATCTCTCCGACGGACATTTATGGAGAGGGAATTAATATACCGGGACCCTCAACCTCGGGAACCTTCGACGATGATATACGCACACGAGCGCTCCACCCTCAGACTTTCGAGCGAATCCCCACCACCGTCTTTTTTACCCCTTTTTATTTTATTATTTTTTTTTAATATTCCTTTTATCTCGATAATCGAAATAAGAACCTTTTGTAGGTACTTTGTTCGTGTCAAAGGCTGCAACTTTGCGGAGAAGCGAATGACGGTAAGTGGTCCAACTTTAAGTCCTTGTTAGATTGGGCGTCTGGGTATTTTTATTTTACAATAAAAAAATAACGTTGATTATTCGTTGAATAAAAATATTGGGGCTGAAGGACTCAGGTCGATGGGACTTTGTCAATGTATATAATTAGGCTTATGTATAAAATTTAGTATAAGATAGTGAATGTAAAAAAGAAATGTATAGCGTTGTCAATAAATTTTCTTTTACTACTGCTACTAAAAAAATTATTGGCAGATAGCGGGGCAAAATGAACTATTGTTGTAGCAACTTTTTATGGGACATAAATAGTCTCGTCTCGAACGGAGGACGCAGGTCCGTTTTGCCCACCCGTTTTGCTCCACCCATTCTACCACCTGGATGACACCCAAAATGTATTAAATCCCCTTCAAATTACCGGTAAAACCTGGCTCTTAAATAAAATAAAAATAAAAAATTGAGATCTAAAAGCTATCGTATGCAGCCCGTGTCGATTGCACATCCTACAAAATCGTTAATTTTTCTTCGTCGTTTTTTCGATACATGGTATTAAACAATAGCAGTCGTTGAGACCTTAGATATCTATTCGTATATAAGTTCGAAGCTCCTCCAACTAATATCTTCGTTCACAGCTACATATATTTTTTTAATGCGTCCCTAATAATGCTGTAATATTATTTCAGAAAAAAATGCTAATAAAGTAGTCTGGAAATATATATTAAAAAAAAGTAGTTTTTCACGCGTCACCATATGCAACTTTAAGCTCATTGTATCTCAGAATCAGGAGAAAAAATTATTAAAAATTCTAAAAAAAAGCCTTATTCATCGCTTTATAACACTTGTGATTTTTACTTCCAAAAGTACAAAAGTCATTGCGTGCCCTTAACCCCCTCACATTGCCGATAAACCTTCAGTCCCTTGAACAAAAAAAAAAAAAAAAAATCAAATCCAAAACCTATCGTATGCAGGTCGCGTCGATTGCACATCCTACAAAATCGTTAATTTTTCTTCGTCGTTTTTCGATACACGGTATCAAACAATAGTGATACATCCGCCACCGTGAAACGCCCGCTCTCTCTCTCTCCGCATCACGGATTCATCGTTTTCGGGCCTGTTAAACGTCAACGATTTATAATTGTCCGGCCGTTCGTCGTTGATGTATCCCCGTACTTGCCCCCCACGCTTCGTGTCTGTCAACGTGATAACCTGTATCAAACACCACCGCGTCGCGCAACCGTTCACTCGCCTCGTTCGAGTAAACGGGGAAACCCCCCCGACCCAACCAACCCCCCCCCCTTCCCGCCGACCCGCGGGAACTGCAACTGACTGCACGCGGGACGACTCGGACGACCTGTGCATTATAACATATAGATATAGAGGCGATGCACAGTTTATACACCCATTGTGGTCTCTCTACGAACAGCAGCTGGACCGCTCGTTGCAATCCTCGGCGCTCCGAAACACGTCAAACAGCAACATTTCTCGAAAAGCCTTTCGCTGAATTGTTTTGCTTAGAAAAAATATATTTTTAAAAAATGTTGGTGCCCAAAAAATTTGTCTCCAAATCCTTTGCGATGATTCTTCGCGTTTCGTTATTTTTTTCATCAAGAGCTGGAGCGCTCTTTGCAGAATCCTCGGCGCTCCGAAACACGTCAAACAGCAACATTTCTCGAAAAGCCTTTCGCTGAATTGTTTTGCTTAGAAAAAATATATTTTTAAAAAATGTTGGTGCCCAAAAAATTTGTCTCCAAATCCTTTGCGATGATTCTTCGCGTTTCGTAATTTTTTTCATCAAGAGCTGGAGCGCTCTTTGCAGAATCCTCGGCGCTCCGAAACACGTCAAACAGCAACATTTCTCGAAAAGCCTTTCGCTGAATTGTTTTGCTTAGAAAAAATATATTTTTAAAAAATGTTGGTGCCCAAAAAATTTGTCTCCAAATCCTTTGTGATGATTCTTCGCGTTTCGTAATTTTTTTCATCAAGAGCTGGAGCGCTCTTTGCAGAATCCTCGGCGCTCCGAAACACGTCAAACAGCAACATTTCTCGAAAAGACTTTCGCTGAATTACTTCGTTTAAAAAAAAAATAAAAAATAAAAATTTGGTGCCCGAAAAGTTTGTCTCCAAATCCCTTGCGATCGATGCGTTCTCGTTTTCTTATTTTTTTCATCAAGAGATGGATCGCTTGTTGCAGAATCCTCTGCGCTCCGAAACACGTTAAATAACAAAATTTCTCGAAAACCCTTTCCCTCGGAATTATTTTGTAAAAAAAAAAATGAATAAAAAATGTAATCCCTAAAAATGTCTTGAGATCGCTTCGTTTTTGTTTCGATATTTTTTTCATCAAGAGCTGGAGCGCTCGTTGCAGAATCCTTTGCGCTCCAAAGCACGTCAACCACAAAAATTTCTCTAAAACCCTTTCCCTCGGAATTACTTATTTCAAAAAAATAAAAAATTAATCCCCGAAAAATGTCTCAAAATTTCTTGCGTTCGCTTCGTTCACGTTTCGTTATTTTTTCCGTAGCGGGCAAGCCGCGAGAGTGGATGGACTCGAACGCCCGTTCCGCGATCATCGTTTTCGTTCATGTCCAACGTGCCACGTGAACGCCACCGGCCAAAATCAACACATCAATCAGGACGGCCTCGCTCGCCTGGCCGATGGCACACATCAAAGCTCCGATTTGCCTATCAATCGTCATCGCGCTGTGAGAGGCGGGATGTCGGTACAGGATTTATCCTTTTTTTTCCTTTTTTTTATTGCAAGTCTCACGTGCACTCGTCCAACGAGATATTCACCCTTACGGTCTCGGACAGTTCATCGGAGTTGCCGTCCGATGCACTTTGCCGGAAACTCGTGGGAAATAAAAATCTGAAAGACAAAAAAAAAAAAAAATCCTTTTGCCATGAGCCAGGTGAGATTTAACCATTGGCACGGGTGCGGGACCGCAACAGTTGCCGAGGTCTTGTACTGGCCCGGCGCTCGAGCCGGCATCCGCCCCGGTATTGAGTCGGAACCGACGTATCGGCTCGACGAACAGTGTCATCGCTGCGCCTGTATCACAGGCGCAGTTTTGGAGCCGGGGCTCCATTCCGTAGAGTCGTGGCCTGCGAATATTATTAGAAGACCACGACCTGCGAATATTATTGGAAGACCACGACCTGCGAATATTATTAGAAGACCACGACCTGCGAATATTATTAGAAGACCACGACCTATGTTCCTTAATTAATTCACGAGAAAAATACTAAATTTTCTTCATAACGTCACTTTCGCTTTGAAGAATCTCGGTTTTAAACCGGAAGTGACGTCACACATGAAAACGCCACTTTCTGTTTAAACAATCTCATCTTATGAGCGGAAGTGACGTCGCACACGAAATCGACACTTCCGGTTGAAAAATCTCAGTTGTACACCGGAAATGAGGTCACACACGAAAACGTCACTTCCGATTTTGAAAATGTCACTTCCGGTTCGAAAATGTCACTTGCGGTTCAAAAATCTCATATGAAAATGTCACTTACGGTTTAAAAAACCATTTTTCGACCGGAAATGTCGTCACACGTGAAAACGTCACTTCCGGTTTAAAAATCTCATTTTTCAATCAGAAATGACATCAGGAAATACGTCACTTCCGTTCGAAAAATGTGTTACAGAGAAAATGTTTAATTTTTCTCTGCTAAACAGTGGCGATAGTAAAATTATCCAGCGCTTATTGGCGTTCGGAAGACCGTCGGCTTCGCTCTGGTTACCTAAGCCAGCCGGAGAAGGACCGATGCGGCATTTTGTTTTTCCAATTACCACAGCATTCCACCCGGGGAGTTACGGTCATAATGGAAAAAGCGAATTATTTCCAAAAAAATTACACTCCACAAACATTGGCCATCAGAAGAGTGTCAAGCGATAGATAAAAATAATTTTGTTTTCGGCGGAAGTGAAGTTTCCGACTCAAACCGCGTTCAAATCACGAGAAAAACATATTTTTTTCTTCCTCTCTCCGCTGGAAGTTCCTCACGAATGTCTTTCGTGAAATTTTTCTTTTTTCAAAGCAGGACCAAAAGGGGAATGACGCGCAGTCAGAGATTTCCGCGACGGGGACAACGTGACGAGTTGCGTAGATCCGAAGGGTGGAAATGCAGTGCATCACATATAGGACTAAAATCGCTTTCAAATCACGAGAAAAAACATTTCCTTTTTAAGCTGCTCACGAAGCTGAACGTTCTAGAGAATGTGCTATGGTAATTTTTCTTAGATGATCGGTAATTTTTACTACACCCAGAAAAAAAAATTATTTGACGGTCACCGTATATTTGGTTTAAGTCAAATATTTATTTGATTTAAATAAATATTTATTTCACTTCAGTAAAATATTTACTTAATTTAAATAAATATTTATTTAATTTAAATAAATATTTATTTAATTTAAATAAATATTTATTTAATTTAAATAAATATTTATTTAATTTAAATAAATATTTATTTAATTTAAATAAATATTTATTTAATTTAAATAAATATTTATTTAATTTAAATAGATATTTACTTAAGTCAAATAAATATTTTACTTAAACCAAATAAACGGTGGCCTTCAAATAATTTTATTTCCTGTTTGTAGATCATCCACTCAGTGTACTCATCGGAATAAAATCACCAATCGCGTATTCCCCGATGCACCCGAGATTTTTCTTCTTCTTCTCAACACCCAAATTTTTATTTTTTTCAAAGCAGGACCAAAAGGAGAATGCCGCTTCTCCACTGGCGCGCAGTCGGAGATTTCCTCGACGGGGATGATGTGACGAGTTGAGTAGATCCGAAGGGTGGCTCCGCGTAGGTGGAGCGGATGGCGACGCGCGGGGGTGGGTTGGGGAGGGTTTGAATGCAGTGCATCGCATATAGGACAAGCCGCACCACCGTGCGGCATATAGGATCGAGAGGACAGAGTATAGAACCGGAGAAACCCTGGCGAGGTTCACGGCGAGTCCATCGCATTTGGGGCTAATAATGCCGCACGTTCCGGGTCCGCCGCTTCTGCCCCCATGTCCCCGGGAACTGCGGTTAATACTCGATGATGGGAACGGTCATCTGCAGAGACAGAGAGCCCGTCCGGTCTCTCGCTTGTGACCCCCCCCTTCCCCCCCTCCGTCCACCCCCTCACCCCCAGCCTCATCCCCTTTGCCCTTCGTATTGCCATGCATTCGGGGAGAGAGAGAGCCAGGGCTGGCACTGCCTGCTGCAAACTTGTGCGGAACAGACGGACGGATGGACCGACAGATCGTCGGACGGCCGTACATACCGTCAGACAAAACCGGGCCACGCGGGTAGCTGCGTACGTGTGTATGAACGGAACGGCTCGTTGTTGCAGGGCGTCGCACACAGGGTGTGTCATATTCGGGAAATCTGAAGGATGAGTCGGTAACACGGCGAACTTTCGCGCTACCGGTGAACAGATTTTTGGCCATTTTTTATTCTGCGGGCTTTGGTAATTTTGGTAATTTTTTTTGTATGATTGGTTAATGTGGTAATTTTTTTAATGGTTGGTTAATATGGTAATTCTTTTTGTATGATGGGTTAATATGGGTCATGGTTAATATGATTAGGAGGGTTAATATGGATTATGAAGGTCGGATAGTAATGGACCTTTCCTTGGTGAAGCTTCGGAGGCGAAAAATCGAATACAAGTTTCTTTGGAACTTTAAGTTATTATGGAGATTAGAATAATTTCAGTTGATTTTAACGAGATCAGGGGGGTGGTTTGTATTACCGAAGTATGTATGGTTTACTACTATGGAGGGAGCTGGTGCGATATTTTTAAAAATCTGATCGGAGGAAAGATTCGACGCTTAAAATACCCCACTGTTAGCGATACGCATTTTGGCCATTTTTTTTCATGCTTAATAAGGATGGTCTACGAATCACTGTAAAAAATTCCCTACGAAATGTAATGTACTGGTACCGGAAGTTTTTATACGTAAAGTGGTATATTAAATTTCATGTAAAATTGTGACGAAAAATTAACGTACTGTATATAAAAAAAATTTAGAAATACTTTACCTTTAATCAATTACTTTAATTTTACTACAAAATTACTTTAAATCAAATAATTTACTTTAATTTCATTATAAAAATCCATTAATTTTTCGTCGCAACTTGTACATTAAATTTAATGTACCAGTTTTTGGATAAAAACTTCCAGTCCGGTGCATTAAATTTACAATTTTTTAAAACTGTGATATCAAAGGAGCTGGGCGATGTTTTTTAAATTTAATCGAAAGCAAGGTTTGACACTTAAAAGGCTCTACTGTTATCGATACAAGTATATGAACGAAGTTCTCGATTTTTGTTTAAATTCATATTTGCGTGAACACTGACTGGTCCGTCTTAGCACCTCAGCCAATATTCGCCATTTTAACCCTACGTGTTCCGTTGTTTTCTCTGGTTGTCGAATCATCGAAACGCCCTTGCCGAACGGGGCCACGCTGTGCCAAGTCCATTCCGGCCGGTATATTAGTAATTACGGCCGCTAATGTCGACGTTTCCCGTTTCGGGACGTCGCAGCGGGAACGCGACGGGCCGATGGAGATCCTGCGCGCTCGGACGGTCGATCAATCTATCCTGGTAGATGCAAATTTATTCGGTAGCTTCGCTGATTATTGTCGTCCTTTCTTTCACTGGTTACGAGGTCATTCCGTTTATCTATAATTTACAAACCATAGCCAGCTTTTTCGATTTTTTTAAGTTTAGAAATTTTCTTGAATTAGGGAAACTTTTTTTTTATTAATTGAGTCGATCAATTAAATTGCCGAAGCGTTCTTCAATCTCCAGAAGCACTCGACGTCGATGAATTTGCGGGTTTTCATCGATTTCACGAATTTTTATCCGCGTCGCTATAAGAAAAACGCTCGAGGTTCGGCAAAACCGGAAAAAAAGACTAAAAAAAAGGAACGAAATAAAAAAAAAGTAATCGAATCGTTTGACGATGAATCGGTAAATTTATTCGGTAGCTTATCTGATTTTCGGCCGAGTCCTTCCTTTCACTGGATACGAGGTCATTGCCTTTATCTATAATTTACAAACTCTTGGAATAATAATTTTGGAATATAAATTACAAAGTTTTGGAGTTTTCTTGAATTAAGGAAAAAATTAATAAAAAATTAAGTCACTCGATCAATTAAATTGCCGAAGCGTTCTTCAATCTCGAGGAGCACTCGACATCGATGAATTTGCGGGTTTTCGTCGATTTCACGAATTTTTATCCGAGTCGCAAAAAGAAAAACGCTCGAGGTACGGCAAAACCGGAAAAAATATAAAAAAACACTACATAAAAAAAAGGAACAAAACAAAAACAAACGAATCGAATCGTTTGACGATGAATCCATCGCTCCAGCTTTGACGGCTCGCTCTCACGGGATTATCCGGGATTCCCGTGTGTCACAGTCTGAAGCGAAACAATCAAATTAATAAACTCCCGAATCGACCACCGCAACCCGAACGGGCGGATAGAAAAATACACCGTGAAATAAAGGGCTGTAGAAAAGAGGAATATCCCGAAAAAAAAGGAAAACAGAAAATCTCGCGAGAGTAGCACGACTGACGCGTACACGTAGCCATCAAGAAAATGCGCGATTGGCACGTGGTAAAAAAATCATCAACGCAAAAACCTTCGAAATTCAAAAAATTTTACGTAAAGCCGTGACAGTTTCCTTGGCAAAACAAAAACAATTTCTTTCTTGATTTTTTCTAAAAGAAAATTTTTTTTTCATAAATTTACAATAATTTTTTACACTTTACTATACAACAAAGCGTGTCGAGCAGTTCTGTCTACCTCGTCAACGATGCTTTGCCGATACTGATAGAAGGATCTCGGAAAAACTACCAATTTCATATGGTAAATTTCATGTGGTAAATTTCATATGATAAATTTCATATGGTAAATTTCATATGATAAATTTCATATGATAAATTTCATAAGATAAATTTCATATGATAAATTTCATATGATAAATTTCATATGATAAATTTCATATGATAAATTTCATATGGTACATTTCATACGATAAATTTCATACGATAAATTTCATACGATAAATTTCATATGGTAAATTTCACATGGTAAATGTATTAAATTATGGTAAATTTTCACAGGGGCCACAGCAATTTTTACCCAACCGGTAAATCTGCAATTCGTAAATCTGCACTAATGTATTGCAGTTTCCAACTCACGACGAGAGGTTTAGTCCGCCTCGTCGAGCCGGCTTTGCCGGGGTCAACAGAAAAGTAACCTGTGAATAAAAATGCTCAAAATAAATCAGCATTTTTTTTCTTCTCGCTGATATTTCCTAGCTCTTACGGATGACCCACTTTTTCGGCGTGCATATAGTCCACGATCAGTTATTAGTTATAACCGCGAGGAGGTAAAAGCCACGGGCTGCCGGGCTAATTATGAATAGAAGCGACGGAAGCAGCGAGTTGCCGGACGATTGATTGATTTTGATCAGTTTCCGGCACAGCCTCTCTCTCCATCGGAATTGAGCACCTGGTCCAACCGAAGAGCCACCCCCCCCCCCCCCAACCCCTCTCAAATGGCAGGGATGGCGAGAGAGAGAATCGTGATAGGTAGTGCTGGTCCGACGCGAAATGACGAAACCTCCTGAAAGATAGATGACGCTATTCGCGAGTTGGGGTTCGTTCACGAATCGGTCAATCCATAACGCATTGTTCGAAGCGCGTTGGATAGCGGCTCCCCGTTCAACCGTTCATTTCCCTCATGAACTCTCCACCTTCCTTTCTCACTTCCTCCGCGCAACGTTTGTATCCGTTTCGCTCTCGTTGCGCGACAGTTTGGCCCATGTGTGTCCAAACCTCGGTCACGTTCGCTGTATGACTGATAAATAACCGTCAATCGGTTCGAGGACTGGATGAGTCTTTCGAGGCTTCAAGCTGACCGGTTCCTTTCCATTCTCCCACACCAGAGGGATATCGCGTCGTTGGTTCATCCAGCGGCCTTCATGCCCCATCTATTCCGTTTGACGTTCGAATGTCCGATTCGCAGATCCGTCACTGCGGTGCAGTGACATGCTGTCGAAAAATTGAGGAAGGAAGATACAATGAAACGGCGATTCTTTTTTTTGTGATTAATAAGCTGTTAAGGTGACATATTCATTTGTTGGGCTAATACATTGATCGGTCGGCGACCAACTTATTTTTTGGCCCAACACATTGATGGTTTGGCAACCAACTGATGTTTTGGCCTAAGACATTGATGTTTTGTCAAATCACTATTTTTTAGGCCCAACACATTGATCGATGGTGACCAACTTATTTTTTGGCCCAACACATTCATGGATTGGCAGGCAACGGATTTTTCGATCCAACACATTGATCGATGGTGACCAACTTACTTTTTGATCCAAGCCACTTATGCGTCAACAACCAACTAATCTTTTGGCCCAACACATTGATCGTTTATCAGGCAACTAATTCCTTGGTACAAACGCATTGATCCTTTGGCGCCCAACTTATTTTTTGGCCCAACACATTGATCGTTTATCAGGCAACTAATTCCTTGGTACAAACGCATTGATCCTTTGGCGCCCAACTTATTTTTTGGCCCAAGACATCTTGACCGCTTAGCACGCGACTAATTCCTTGGTACAAAACCATCGACCAGTTATCAACCAACGCATTTTTCGACCCAACACATTTATCGCTTGAAAATCAACTTCCTTTTTGCGCCAACACCTCCATCGCTTGGCAACCAACGGACTTATCGACCCAACTCAACCTACTCATCTCTTACCCGAACCAAATTGATCCTCCCAACCCAACTCAACTGTCCAGCTGCTCGCGGCAATCAATTCGCGTTTCTCACTGCAGTGTCACTAAGATCGAAAAAAACCGATACAGAGTACGAGCCCCGTTGCAATAATCAGGGGAAGAGCACGTTGGATTTTGAAGCGCCTACGGCCTGGAGAGAGACGTTCGGGCGGTAAAAGCCGTAGGGGAATGAGGAAACGAGGGATTATCCTGCACACCGGGGGTTTCCAACGGGAGGCTGAAAACGGTAGCGGCGTTGCGATGACTTCTGATTAACAGCCAGTTGTTTCGCCTGCTGACTGGTTTGTCGCGAGGGGGGGGGGGTGGCGTAAGGGTGGAAGGGGGGCGGGGGAGACTATCGTGGCGGACGTCGAGTAATGATTCTGGGATGGAGCGGCGGGAACGGAAACTCGCGGACGCGGCGACCGATGCGATGCGAGCGAGGGATGCACGAGTGGAACCGGCCACTGGCGATCGTCATCGGGAATAAGGGTAGCGGGCCGGGGGCGGGTTGGCAGATCCGCCGGTGAGGACGGGCGGACAACTCTGGAACGGCAAACCCGGAGTCTGATGACGATGACGATAATGATAATTACAATAACCGTGATTTTACAGGGCCAGATATATAGAAGCCGTACAGAGTGGCTTTCAGCGCTTCGGATAGAAACTGCCGGGACCAGATGTACCCGCAAAGCGTCCGCCGGTTTGCCCCGACCGGCCCACGTGACCCTCCTAATTTTATAGCGCTAAATCATTTTCGGCTCTTTGAGCTCAGCCGTTAATGGATGAGGCAACGGACCATCGACATCGATGCGTTTGCAACCCACGATGGTTCGGGGAGGTTCTGCGGCAATTGCTTTGTTTTCGCTTTTTAATAGTCTTTGAAAGTTTGGTGAACTTTTTTGGTAATGGACCATCGACATCGGTGCGTTTGCAGGGCACAAAGGTTCGGCGAGTTTATGCGTCAGTTTCTTTTTTTTTATTCACTGAAAGTTTTGTGAGCTTTTTGGATTTTTGTGGTGGCGATTTGTCCAAGTGGAATTTGAAAAGTCTCAGAGAAACGACGATGCAGGAAGAACTTTTTCCGTCTCTGGGAATCATCGGTTCTTTATGAATTGTAATATTTTTTTGAACATGGGGGAAAATGAAATATGGCCAAATCACATAAATCCATCATATCGGTCATATCGGACCATATTCGCCACTTTAATCCCACTTATTGTCACCTCAACTGGTCGGTAAAGGTTTTGGGCACCTTTGGTCCCATGTTGACCGGCGTTTGCAGGGCACAAAGGTTCGGTTCGACTGGAAGTTTTGTAAGCTTTTTGGATTTTTGCGGTAGACAATTGTAGAAGTGAAATTTGAAAACTCTCGGAAAACCGACTATGCACGTAGAACATTCTCGTTCTCTGGTAATCGTTGGTTCATTATGACTATCAATATTATTTTTAAGCTAGGGTAAAAATGGAATATGGCCCGATCTCATAAATCAATGGTACCGAACAGGGTCGTATCGGGCCATGTTCGCCACTTCAATCCTACTTTTTGGCACATTTGCTGTTCGGTAAAGGTTTCGACCACTACGTTCTATAGGGCAAATCTTTACATACATATCGATCCAAAAAAATCTGTGAACTGATGTGGTACTTTTTAAAAAATCAACATGAGAATACGGCCGAAAAATTATTTTACAAGTAAAAAATAATTTTTAAAAAGCTTTCCGTTCCCCAAACGTTTTTGGCCCAAAATGTTTAACTTGGCCTTAATTTTACAATTCCAATTTTTCAAAATATAGTTTCATGACAAAAAAAGAAAATTAAAGAAAGATTAAATTAACAAGAAAATAAACTGCGGATGCTAAGTGTTTGCCAAACGTAAAAACCTATTAGAAAATGGTTTATACTTTGTAGATCTCTGGCCAAAAGTCACAAATATGGATAAGCGTCGTCTTGTGTCCGACGGACCGTCGACAGTCAATCGGCAATGTCTCGCAGCGCACTGTGCACTTGTTCGATGTGAATTGTTTGTGAAAAAAAAAAATGAAACTTTGTTCACGTGTGAATTATCGAATATAATTCGGGTTCGTCGGGTTCGTTATGGAGGCGTTAAAAAATCGTAGTCGAACAGAATTTTAGTCGATCGACTAGACTATTCGCCACTCACCCCGTCCGCTTCTGCCGACGAATCTCAAGTCGTTAAACTTCGCAACTTGATTCTTCATAAGGGCAGTTGAGTTTCTCAGTTCGGCGCAACAATTCTCATCGTTTCCCGCCCTAACGGTGACCAGAGTTCCATCGCCCACCTCGCCGAGTGCCACCACCTTGAACGCCACCGGGAGAGTCTTGTTCGAACGCCAGTGAGTCGGCAGCTGGCTGCATAAAAAGTACGGCGAACCTGAAAAAATTCGGAAAATAAATAGTCTGCACAGTACTATAATTTTGCACGTTTCTCCGATAATTTTATTTAAGGGAGGGCGGATCGAAATTGGGAATTATGGCATTTGTCAATCGATAGTTTTAGGCAGTTTAAGTGCAGTTTTAGTTTGGGAAGATCGCACTTGGGAAAAAGTATAGATGATAGATATTTAAAAAAAAATTGATCGATGAATGAAACATATTATGGATGAACAATTTTACATTTCTAACATATTTTGGTATATATATTTTATTTTCTCGTCCCATAGAAAAAAAAATAGACTGTCAGACTATGGTATAGAAATATGTTTCGCATGTCCCAGAATGCAAGAAAAAATCATTTTCTCGGTTCTGTCCGTCTGTAGGTCCGTCTCGTCCGAAAAACACAATAACTTTTCGAAGAGACTTCTGATGAAAATTGCTGCGCGTTGTTTTCATACAAAATGTGTTTTTGGCACTGAATTTCGAATTACCCAATCCATGCTTTCCGGTGCTTTGCCTCAAAAGTAAAAATAAAGATTATGAAAAAATCGTAGGCCTCAGCTCGCCGGACCCAAGTACAACTATTGTGACGATATTTAAAAATAATGTTATTTTTTAACGTCAATTAATTCTCACCAGTGCGAACAAGGATATCTCTGATCTTTTGTCATCGAAAAAAAAACATTGTACCCGAAGACATTTTATCGGTTTACTTAATTCAAAATATATTTTGGCTATTGAATTTCGTACAAAATTATTCCATCCTCTCCAGCACTCCGCCTTACAACTAAAAACAAAAAAGATACCAAAAATTCTAAAACAAAGTCTGCATCGAGTAACAAAAAACGTCTTTTTGCACGTATCAACATTTTCCGTCGAGGCCGTCACAGTTTAGTGTCCAAAGGTGACTCAGCTCGCCGGACCCAAGTACAACTATTGTGACGATATTTAAAAATAATGTTATTTTTTAAACGTCAATAGATTCTCAGCAGTGCGAACAAAGATATCTCTGATCTTCTGTCACAGAAAAAAAAAAAAAAAAAAAAAAAAAAACATTTTACCCGAACACATTTTATCGGTTTACATAATTCAAAATATATTTTGACCATTGAATTTCGTACAAAATTATTCCATCCTCTCCGGCACTCCGCCTTACACCTAAAAACAAAAAAGATACCAAAAATTCTAAAACAAAGTCTGCATCGAGTAACAAAAAACGTCTTTTTGCACGTATCAACATTTTCCGTCGAGACCGTCACAGTTTAGTGTCCAAAGGTGACTCAGCTCGCCGGACCAAAGTACAACTATTGTGACAATATTTAAAAATAATGTTATGTTTTAAACGTCAATAGATTCTCAGCAGTGCGAACAAAGATATCTCTGATCTTCTGTCATAGAAAAAAAAAAAAAAACATTGTACCCGAACACATTTTATCGGTTTACTTAATTCAAAATATATTTTGACCATTGAATTTCGTACAAAATTATTCCATCCTCTCCGGCACTCGGCCTTACAACTAAAAACAAAAAAGATACCACAAATTCTAAAACAAAGTCTGCATCGAGTAACAAAAAAACGTCTTTTTGCACGTATCAACATTTTCCGTCGAGACCGTCACAGTTTAGTGTCCAAAGGTGACTCAGCTCGCCGGACCTAAGTACAACTATTGTGACCATATTTTAAAAAAATGTTATTTTTTAACGTCAATAGATTCTCACCAGTGCGAACAAGTTCGCCGGGATGCTCGGCCTGCGCCTCGCCGACGAGTCTCTCGGTCCACCAGAGCTCGCCGACGGCGGCACCCTCGCTCATATCACCGGCCACTGTCTCGGCGGCGCTGTTGCCTCCGGCACCGCCTCCGCCGCCGACGCAACCCCCTTCGTCGTCCTGGTCCTCCGTCGGATACCTCGGCCTCGCGACGCCTCCCCGGTGAGGCGTCAACGACGAACCTACCACCGGACCCGCGCCCTCCTGATGTGAACCGACGGAACCGTAATTCTCGCCGCAGCCGACTGAACCCACCGGGAGATGCATCCCATCGGCGATTCTGGCAAACGAGCGCACCGAGTGCCTCGAAAAATCCCCAACCCGAGACTCCGTCTTACACTCGTATTCCCAGATCGAGAAATTACGGCACGGCGACGGAACGGCACGTACTTCTGTCTCTATCGTCTCCGACTTCAATTCCACCGCCTTTTATTAATTCCCCATCCGAGGACTCGGCTCAGAACTGGCAAAAAAGAACCAAAAAAAGTCCCTGACTTATCGACCGAGTTGCACACAAATTCCTCACGCGACGATCATTCACTGCGATCGCGAGACGAGCGACGGTTCAATGTTCGAAACGACATTTTATCTTTAATGCTTTTTCTTTCCATAAAACTTTCTTTCTATTCATCCTTATTTTAGTTGGATTTTTATGTTTCTTTTTATACTACAACATTCTCTTTTTATTCATTTTTTTATACGTTATCGATACTTGTTTATTGTTTTATTTTTTGTTGGGAACTTGTACTGGAAAACTTTGATGTTTCGTTTTGTTTTTCTCCGTTAGACGAGAATCCATGTGACTAAGCGGCGCAAGAGATTTTCCGATGCCGGACACTTCTGCACACTCGATCGTTGGAAGCCTCGCGATTCACTCGTGCCGGAGACGAACAGTTTCATCGGACGGCGCGGAGACGCGAGCGAAAAATTTTCGTCGCTTGCGTCCCGTTTCTCACTTCATCGTGAGTCGCAGACGATTCGACTGTTTCTCTGATTCTCCGCACTTATCCACAACGATCCTTGGATCGCCGAATCGTCGCTGCGAGCGCACGATTTTTTAAGATTAACTTTTTAAATCCGAACTTTATCCGACTGTTTTCTCCTTAGAGCAAAGAACAGTTTGATCTTTCGACGAACAGGCCCGAATGTAAACGAACTCGCGTTTGTGTAACACGGATCTTTCGTTTATCTCATGATTTCGCTTTGTTTCCTTGTTGTGTCTCGAAACCCACGATGAAACCGTTAAGACCGATCGGTCACGTGACTCACACCGAGCCGCGCCACTGCCCGAGTCGGACGACCTTGTTTTTTGAGGTTAATTGCGAACGATAATTTTTTTTCCTATTATCGACGGTTAAACGACCGCGAGACTGTTAACGAGAAGACGGGTGAGAGACGATCGACGACACCGACAGGTCTCAACCTGGCGCTCAGTCTGTCGCGGTCGACAGCGCGCGACGTAATGCCGCGCCGAGTTCTGCGGCCGGTGCGTGGCCGCGTGTTCCCCGCGGAAGCGGCGCGGGACGGACCAAAGCGCGGCGGGCAAACGGTCACACATAGGCGTCGCTGCTCACCGTCGGAAACATAAACAATCGCGCACGAACGCCGAGAGAGCGGCGGCGTTGAGCGCCCGGTTGGCGGGCACTTCTCTACCTCCGTTGTCTCGCGGGATCGACTACGCGTCCCACCGTTCGCTTCTCGTCTTTGTCGCTCGACGGTTTTTCCCCTCCCACCTTTTTTCCTTCACTCCCCGCGCGCCGCGGCAGCGCGCCGGTACTGTTGCGCGCCTTTGGGCCTCCGCCGAAGATCCATTTTACTATTCGACAGTGTTTTATTTATATTTTTTTCTATACAATTTCTTTTTGTTCATTTTTATAAAAATATTAGTTATATTTTTTATTGGTTTTTTGTTTTTGTTTTTTTGCGAGTTTGGCGCACTGGAAAACTTCAATGTTTAGTTTTTCCAGTTTGGTATTCGATGGTGTTTTGTTCTTTCGACGGCGTATCAGCTGGTTTAAACCCGAGGACGTGCGCTGTAAAAAAAGTTCGTATAACATTTAATTTAGCGGACTGGAAGTTTTTGTGCGAAAGGCGGTATATTAAATTTCAAGTACAATCGTGATGAAAAATTAATGTTCTGTGGATTAAAAACGTTGGAAATACTTGATTTTTAATAATTTACTTTAATTTTGCTGTGAAAGTACTTCGAATTTTTATAATTTACTTTAACTTCAATGAAAAGGTATATTAATTTTTCGTCACAATTGTACATTAAATTTAATTTATCAGTTCGCATAAAAACTTCGAATCCGGTACTGTAAATTTACTATTTTTTTTACAGTGTGATATTCCGACTCGGTCGGTGTCGTATCGTTTTCCCTGTTTTCTTCGCGACTATTATTACATTTCGGCCAAAGGGCAGATTAGGTTTTCGTGGGATTCTTGCCGTGGCTGGAAAAACGGCACAGCGCTGGCACCACGCTGGCTGCCATATGCCAAAACCATCGGTCCATCTCCGGCCGCCGTGTCTAGCCAGAGCGAAGCCGAAACACACCGATTAAACCGCGGCTTCCTTAATTCATCCGTTTCGGTCGCTAACTTAAATAGAAATGTTGAAAATACTGCAAAAATAACGTAAAATAATATATTAAAAATAATATTGCAAATAATATAACAAAATGAAATAATATTGTAAATAATATCGCAAATAATATTGCAAACAATATAACAAAAATGAATTAAGAATAAAGGCTGCGTAAAAAGTAAGAAAATCGCAAAGAAAATCGCAAAGAAAAATCGCAACATAGCGCATATGTGGATAAAATATGATTGCACCGTAAATTATAAGTAACCATATCCCCCGCAATTTCCGGGTGATATGGCCAGAAAAATAGTTTATTTTTAGTTTCGCGTCTGAAACATTCGACGGAGGTAATTATTGTCTTTTCGCAGTTCATGAAATATACCAAGACATGCTTTGTGCGATCCTCTATGCTTCTCTAGGCTTAATCCACTACCTTATTACTATGGCCATATCACCCGTGGTGTCCGGCTGATATGGCCGATTGGAAATATTTATTTATAGAGCTGGAATTAAATGACGCATCGAAAATATCGAAAGTTCTGAGTAAATTACTTCAGTCTGATGTTTCTAGAGTTGGTTGCGACCAAAATTTAAAGGTTTGTTTAAACATTGAACCTCCAATTTTCATTGTTTAAAAAAATCATCGCCATGTCAGCCGGACTTGCCCTACTACACAGTAAAATAGGTACCAACGTTTCTTGTCCATAAACGTCCACAATACTTGTCTTGTTAATTTTACAAAAAAATCTCGTTCATTTTACAAAAATCTCTGTCAATTTTAAAAATGTTTTTTTTTGTAAAATAACAAAATAATTGTGGACTTTTGTGGACAAAAAAGGTTTGTTAAATGTACAAATCTTGTTTACTGTGTAGAATTGATCACAAGACAAAAGTTAATTGTGTCGCTGTTTGCAAACTAACGCTGAACCGGGTCCAGCCATCGGCGCGCAGAGCGCTCCGAAAATGTTCGAAACACAAGATACGGTTAACTAAGCTGAACTATTTTAATGCGGCTCATCCGTGGCGAGTTATATTCCCGGTCTCGCGATTAATACGAGAATACCGCGCTTTACCGCATTTTATCCGTTAACGCGCCATCCGTCGATGTTTTAATCGCGAATTACGCAATACAAAGTTCAGTCCGGCGGTCGACGCGCTCGCAGGGGGAGGGAAAATTTGATCACTGCATTAGCAGCGATTCGCCAAAATTTAATTGCCAAAAGTTAATTCATGATGGTCGTCGAGGAAAAAAAAAAAAAAAAAAAAAAAAAAAAAAAATAGAACGAAAAATTCCCCGCCTCTTTATCGGAGGGAGGACCCTGTTATCGCGGCTTTCCCACGGCGGTCCAATCTCTCGGTTCGCTAATGACGGATACGTCACAATCAGCCGTCAGGCGCGCGCTCGGAACTCGCCGATGTTTCTCGGATCCCATTATACATTTTGCCTTAATATTATCAGTGGACAGTATCGGAAAGAAAAAAACCCCGTATCAACGTCGCTCCCCGTTTTTGAGTCGACTTCATTCCGGCTTCAAATTTAACTTCTCGCCGTTGTTGCCGAGGACCGATGAAGTCAACTTTGCGAGTTCGGTACATTAAATAAATAAATCGTGGAGGATACAATAAATAATTAAAATAAGTGAATAAAGAATTGAGGATTAAATGAACGATAAAAACATGTAAGCATGTATTTTGGTCCTTTTCTGCACCCAGAAAAATAATTTATTTGACGGCCACCATTTATTTGCTATAAGTAAAATATTTATTTGAGTTAAATAAATATTTATTTCATTTAAGTAACCATTTACTTACTTTTAATAAATATTTATTTAAATCAAATAAATATTTTACTTAAACCAAATAAACGGTGGCCGTCAAATAATTTTTTTTTCTCGGTTTGGACCGATATTTTTTTTACGGGTTCATTTGAGTTTTACCGTTTTGAAGGTCCGCTCATTTTCACCGAGGAATATTTTGTTTTTTTAATATGGCGAACTCCGAAAATTACACTATGCAAAAAGTGCTCTACGCGGTTAGCGTATTCATCTTAGATCCAACAAAATTACGGCCTTCCGAACGTAAACAATATCTTACCAAATCATCGAAAGTCCCGCCAACGACTTCGATAGAGGTAGAGCGGGGCAAAATGGGACTGCAAATAAACACTGATTATAAAAATGTGTACACTGTAAGTAAACTGTCCATCTTGCCTCCCTCCCGCTCACCAATAGTGAGAGGGTAATAAATAGGTTATTATGTATAGCAGGATTATAAGTAAAATAAATAAATCAATAAATAAACAATTAATCGGTCCTTTTCTAGATCCATTCCTTTTTTCGGATTTATTCGGGTTTTGTTGTTCAAAAGGTCCGCTCATTTTCGCTGCTGAATACGTATTAAAAAATGTCACGGACTGTAAAAACTATACTATGCAAAAAGCCCTCTGCCGGATGTGTCCATCTTAGACGCAAAAAAAATCATGGCCTTCCGAACGAACATAAAAAACTTTGTACAAAATCATCGAAGGTCACACCCACGACTTAGAGCGGGGCAAAATGAAACCGTAAATAAACTGTAATCATAAAAATATATAAACACAGTTAACAAAAATCATTATCGATAATGCAGAAAAGTAAGTCGAGAGAGCGGGGCAAAATGGACCAGTGAATAGACAGCAATTCTAAAAATATATAAACTGTATGTAAATGGTCAATCTTGCCCCCCCCCCCCCCCCTCACCCATGCTCCAACCCCGACATCGACCGTTTGTTTTCATCGACCCGTAAACTAAAATTTGAGCAAACATTTAACAAAAATCATTAATCGATCATGCATGAAAAGTAAGTCGAGACAGTAAGACTCATAAATATCCCTTGGCACATCGGCAACCGGGACGTCGAAATCCTGTTTCGGCCCACGTAGTTCCACGAGCCAGTGTCTTTATCGCATTCGCGGGGGGGGGGGGCGGGGGGGGAGGGAAGGGGGACCGGAACGCGATGACGACAAAATCGCGGTGACGGAGTTTCCCGCTACCCCGGTTGTAAGGTGGAACAAGTGTCCGTGTGACGTCATTTCGGTCTCTTGTAGGCGGAGCCTGCTTCAGCGGGGTGGGGCTCTACTCAATGTCGACTGACGCCTACCTCCCTGGCACTCCGACACTGTCCCTCTCTCCCTCGCCACGGTCCTCCCGGCCCTCTCACGGTCGATTAAATTTCCAGTCTAAATTATGTGTTAAAACCTATGCGACCTCAAAGAGGATCCAGATAATGAATGTCCGAAAGCCTGGAGCCTGGCCAGGATCTGGCCGGGATCTGGCCAGGGTCTGGCCAGGATCTGGCTTCTTGTCCCGTGCAATCTTTACTCTGGCGATAATTTTGGAGTGTTACATGCCGATGGTGTCCAGAACAGATCTGATAAGGCTGATAAGGCTGATAAGGCTGATAAGGCTGATAAGGCTGATAAGGCTGATACGGCTCGGGTTCTGTCTTGACGCTCCGAATGTTTGACCAGGAATATAATAACACAAGAAATTTTTGGCCATGTCTCCATTTTTGTAATCCAAGGATTTTGTTTAGAACGCATGGACAATTTCGCCATTACCATTCCCAAATAATTCTCGGGGCACTTTATGCGCCGGTATTACACAATTTGTTACACGGAGCGAGAACCTTTTGCCGAATCAGTGGTAGACAGTAAAATAGTTTGTACTTTTTACAACTTATTATCCACAAACGTCCACCATTTTTTATTTGTTTTTGTTTCGTCTTACTCTGGTGGAAATTTTTGAGTGTTACATCCCGATGGGGTTCAGAACAGGTCTGATAACACCTACAAAAATAATTTATTTGACGGCCACCGCTTATTTGGTTTAAGTAAAATATTTAAATTAAATTAATATTTTACTTAAACCAAATAAACGGTGGCCGACAAATAAATTTTTTTTCTGCGTGAAGACTCTGAGGCCCCGATCTTAACGCTCCAAATTTTCCACCAGGGATATAATGAAACAAGACATTTTTATCGATCCTTCCATTTTATTTTAACATTCAAGAATTTCTTAGAACGCATGGACGATTCCAACAATTTCGCCATTGTCATCCTCAGGCATTTCGTGCGCCGGTATTACAAAATTTATTACACGAAGACAGTAGCTTCCGCTGAATCAATGGTATTGGGAAAAGCACGGCCAAGATCTGGCTGCGATCTGGCCAAAATCTGGCCGCGATCTGGCCAGGATCAAGCCGGAATCTGGCTTTTTGTCTCGTGCAATTCTTGCCCTGATGGCAATGTTTTTATGATACATCCCAATGGTGTCTCGAACAGGTCTGATAAGGCTTTCGGCCCCGATCTTAACGCTCCAAATTTTCCACCAGTGATATAAGAACACAAGAAATTTTATCTATGCTTCCATTTTAACATTCAAGAATTTTTTAGGACTCATGGACAATTTCGCCATTGCCATCCTCAAATAATTCCCACGGGCGTTTCGTGCGCCGTCTATTACACAATTTATTACAGGATGACAGAAGCTTTCGCTGAATCAGTGGTATTGGGAAAAGCACGGCCAAGATCTGGCTGCGATCTGGCCAGAACCTGGCTGCGATCTGGCCAAAATCTGGCCGCGTTCTGGCCAGGATCAAGCCGGGATCTGGTTTTTTGTCTCGTGCAATTCTTACCCTGGTGTCAATTTTTTAATGTTTCATCCCAATGGCGTCTCGAACAGGTCTGATAAGGCTTTCAGGCCCCGATCTTAACGCTCCAAATTTTCCACCAGGGATGTAATAAAACAAGACATTTTTATCGATGCTTCCATTTTAACATTCAACAATTTTTTAGAACTCCAACTCAAACTATTTCTAGGGGCGTTTCGTGCGCCGGTATTACACAATTTATTACACGAGGACAGAAGCTTTCGCCGAATCAGTGGTAATGGGGAAAAGCGGGGCTTAGGAGTTTAAGCGCCTGCGAAGGAGAGTCCACAGTGCGTCTAATCGGGGGTCCTCCGGTCTTGATTTAGGACGGGATTTTAATTGCGAGGGTCAACGCGGGCAGACAGCGGACAGTTCGCCACCCGCTCACACACCCTTTACTCTGTTTATAGCTCATTAGTTCTCAGCATCTCGTCTACGCTCCTCGTTAGTCTCAACATTTCTCAAGATTTCCCAAAATCTCAACAAAAAATTTTTTTTACCGCAAACCGAATTCTCGTGCACTAAATAGATTTTTTGTTTGATTTTTTATTTGATTAATAAAAAATAAAAAATAAGATGCAACAGCAATAAAAAATAAAAATTTTGTTCCCCCAAATGCATTTTTTTTTAAGGTGGTTTTACCATAGAAATTTTTCGAACCGATACCGGTCGCACGGAATCGAAGCTACAGGACTGCAAAGTCATTAGTGTTTTCCGTTGGTTTATTTTTTTTCTCTTTCTTCTTTCTTAGAATCACCAAAACGATAGCGCGACGAAAATTCTTCGTATCCATCTTAAAAGGCCATAGACTTCCGGTCGGCTGGTTAGTGGGAAGTCCGACTCCGTTTCGAGCGGCGATAATTATCGTGTCGCCGTCCGTGAGCGATAAGACGCCTTCGGAGGAACGAGAAACGGCGGGACGAACCTGAAGAGGAAATAAAAAATTATGCGCATACGAAAGCGACGAGTGTTCTCTCCCGACTTTATTTCGGGGGGCGGAGCGGAGTCTCGGCGTCGCGAGCACCCCCGGGCTTATCTTCGAGATACGAGAGAGGCACGAAGTGAAAAGTATCCGGGGGGTCTCCTTCGAGGCGTGACCGAATCGAATTATAAAACGATTTGTGAAAAACACCCATATTTTTTCATCCCTTTAACGCCGCACATGCCCGGTTCGAGATTTTGGAGCGCTAGACGTGGTCCCGATAAGGCCCGAACAGGAGTCGATTTAAGGCTCGGAAATGTCCGGGGAGACCGGGGACAAAAGTAACAAAAATACTTTTTTATCTTTTTACCGACAAACCCAAAAGTCTAACACTTGGGCATCGAATGGCGTATCGTTAATCTGCTCTTAAGTATCTAGTTTTCTCAGTATTTAGTTTCGACTGTTTACCTGCTTCGTACACCGATGCAGTAAGCGTAGCTATAAATGCTATATAATAGTAACATATAAAATATATATAAGTACAAGACGTGTGCGTAAAGTACGAGACGCGTACGTAAAGTACGAGTCGCGTGCGTAAAGTACGAGTCGCGTGCGTAAAGTCCGAGAATCGTGTGTAAAGTACGAGAAGCGTGCGTAAAGTACAAGAATCGTGCGTAAAGTACGAGAAGCGTGCGTAAAGTACAAGAATCGTGCGTAAAGCAAAATCGGCCGGATGTGCGCATGCACCGGGTTATTTATAGTACACTAGGCTGTAAAGACTTTCGGCAGGGACGAAAAGTAGCACTTGTCGTGCATGAGTTAATTAAACATAAAATTACATAATTATTATTACATAAAATTAATTACTGCTGGTCCAAATGATCCGAATCGACTTCGTATCTATTAAGAAATATATTTCATATATTTTATTCTCAGAAACGGTATTATAAAATAAAATACGAATTGCCGCGCGCACTGACGTATTTAACGCGTTAACGCCTGACAGGGCCCCGATATGAAGCGAAAAAATTTGCAAAGCCTGACGAGACCCCGACCAGGTCCTGATGAAACGCTCGAAAAATTGTCTCCCAGCGATACGAAACTATAAGATCTTTAACTCGAAAGTTACATCCGCACCTGTTAGTGCCTGACAAGGCCGTGATGTAACGCAAAAAAAATGTGCATCAAGGATACGAAACTTTGCGTCGTCTTTAATTCGGCAAAACGAACAATGACGACACCTGTTAGTGCAACGAGAAACCGTAGATCCACAAATATTTATGACTGAAGAAATTATTCGGTCCGAAGACAAAAAAAAAAAAAAAGTAGAAACGGTGTAACACTCGAAAAATTGTCTCCCAGCGATACGAAACTATAAGATCTTTAACTCGAAAGTTACATCCGCACCTGTTAGTGCCTGACAAGGCCATGATGTAACGCAAAAAAAATGTGCATCAAGGACACGAAACTTTGCCTTTAATTTCATCTTTAATTCGGCAAAACGAACAATGACACGTGTTAATGCAACGACAAACCGTAGACCCATAAATATTTATGACAGAAGAAATTATTCGTTCCGAAGACAAAAGAAAGAAAGAAAAATACCGAAAATAAGTAGAAAGTGCACAATAGCTCGCGCAGGGTACCGCGAACTTCCGTGCCGAGAGTCAGGTTGTCCTCGTGGCCGGGGACGTAATCCCCGACGACGCCCCAGCCACGTTTCCGCTGATCCAACACGCTTCCGTTAATCCCAGTGTGCCCCCGCGCGTGCAGTTAATAATCCTTCGGGGGTTGCGGGCACGCGATAAAAGCCAAAAAACTTTTTCGTCGGCAAAAAAGCCGAAGCGGCGCAGTGTACCGAGGCACGAATAAAAAACGCTTGGAATTATCGTAATGATCCGCGTCGGTCTTTGTGTCCATATACATATTCGTGTATCGTCACGGTCCCGCACTCACGCTGCTACGTGGATTAAAAAAGAATCGTCGAATTTACCGTATGCGGTTGAACGTCGAAGCGGCCCCGGTACCTCGGCTCATTATTTTTCATCCTACACGGGGGGAAAGAACGAACTCGGGCCCTCGGCCTGCTTACGTACACGATCGCTCGACGATTTTTTTCGGTAGACACCAAATTCCTTTCTGATGTAACACCGCTTGCTAAAACAAAAGACCTTAATGATAATAAAAATTATATGGTCGAAGGAGTTAAGGTCGAATTTTGAGACGTTTGTTTGAACTTAGGGTAAAAATGGGGAATATGGCCCGGTCCACATATCATTGATTTACGTGTTAATCGAGGTGGGCCATATTCAACACTTTTACCCTACACTGAGAAAAACTTACATAATAAGTATTTCCCAGCGGGGACGTCTACATTTTACAGTTACGATAATTACCAAAAATTATAGTTGTAACTATAATTATAGTTTAATCAATTGAATATATACTATCACTAACTATCTATATAGACGTCCCCCCCCCCCCCCCCCAGGAACTATTCGTTATAGTAGGAAATACCAGCCTTTTTCTCAGTGTAGGTTTTCTCTTGAGATCGAACTTAAGATCGAAGTTTGGCTCGAATTCCATCGCGTGCTTAAGAACGAACTCGGTTCGAAATCAACTTTGGGCTTGAGTCTGATATTAAGTTCGAACTGGAACTGGAACTAAGTTTGACAAACTTCGATGACACACGTTCGAAGGTCTTATTTGGTTGGTTACAGCGAAAATGTCTCTTTGGATCGACAAACTTTGAATCGATTCGAGCAAACAATCGCTTACCAAAACAATGCTTTATTTCTACCAAACAAGCGGCTTTGAAACTGTGTCACCGTGACTTTTGGTTAATGCAACAATCTTTTTTTCTCAGTGCACATATAACAAACAATTTTTTTTATTTTGCGAAAGGTATAATTTAATATGTGACAAATAATTTTTTTCATGAGACATATCTATATGTTTGGTGTAAAAAAAAATCTTTAACATGTATAAAAAAAATATATCCCGGTAGATTTTTTAATGAGTTACAAAGTGCAGAGCCAAATACACTTTTCATGACGGGTAGCAAGCGGCGGTGTCCCCATCCGCTAAAATCGAGTCCGCATCTCGCCACGTCCTTCATATTCCATATTGCAGCCTCTGCCGCCCCGCTCGAACCGTTAATAAGCTTGACAATCCACCCCTCTAATAGACCCTCTGTCCGAATTACCAGAGACCCTGTGCTTTGTAATATATACAGTGATAGTGGTATAATACAGTGGGTAATGAAAGCTGCTCGAGTAGAAATTCCAACGATAACAGGGACGGTTCGCGGCGTTTAAGCAGCGGGTCGAGCGGCTCTCGGGATTATGTATGCCATGTAATGCTTAAATGTCTTTCGATACGTACGCCTCGAACACTCGATTTTTAGCTCATTTTACGGCAGCGTTGACCGGCGACAGCGATTTACCTTCGGCCGGTGCCTCGTTGTCGGTTCTTAAGGCGATGTGAAACCTCGTCTCGCGAAATTCATATCCGGTTTTTTTCAGAATTTACTTTTTGCGGGAAGTCATTAGCACCTTTGAAAAAAGTTAGTTTTACTTACCTATCAAGGTATTTCACATGCGATTAAGAGGATGTGAAACATGTATGGGGCAGAGAACGATTGAAACAATGGGCCTCGAAACACTGTGAGAAAGAGAGAAACTCTGACAATATTTAAGTCAAATCGCTTTAAGGGGATGTGAAAACTGTTTGAGATTGGTTATGCGTCTTTTACGGGGCAATAAAAAATTATCTCGAAAGTAGTAGTTGGTTCTTTCGTGAAAAAAATAAATAATCAATAAATAATCAATAAATAATCAATAAATAATCAATAAATAATCAATAAATAATCAATAAATAATCAATAAATAATCAATAAATAATCAATAAATAATCAATAAATAATCAATAAATAATCAAGATAACTGCTTCGGATTGGTGATGCCTTTTTTAAGGGATAATAAAAAAGAATCTTGAAAGTAGTGCCTGCTCAAAAGTACAAAAATACGTTGTACTTTCAAAAGCTCTACAGGCCTAGTTGATGACTCGCGGAAGTATTGGTGGCCGGCATGACGCCGACTGTCGGCAAGAACGAAGTTATCCTTTCGGATCTGTATCCTGGGCCTTACCGACCGATATTCTACTGTACCGACGGCTGGTATCAAGCAAGGGCGAACGGCAACATTAAAAAAAATGAAACGCCAAATAGTTTTCTAATTTTTAAAAATGTCTTCCAAATATACAGGGTCCTTCCCCTTTTGCATATCTCACCCCCCCCCCCCCCCCCCCCCGGTTGCGCCTGCAGCGGACTTATCCTCTTACTGTGTCGCATTCGGACTAGGACACAGGGAAACTGCGGACAACCATACACAGACGACTGTTTTCCTAGAGATTGGTGTTCCTACAGGGTCAGCACCAATCTCCGAGAAAGTTGCTTTCCGGTCCACGATCAGCCATCCAAATACCGACCGCGAGCGATACCACTTGACTTTGGGGACCGCCAGAGGCGCACACCAATCGCGCACTTATCGCTGTCGGTTAAATGATGAAGTGATGAATAATATACTTTTTCATTGAAATTAAACTAAATTATTGAAAATAAAGTATTCTCAATGTTTTTAATGCACTGAACATTGATTTTTCATCGTAAGGTAAGCGACTCAGTTTCCGCCATCTTCAATTGTTAAAGGGAACATTTTATAAAAAATATATGTATCGCGGCATTAATGAGGAGTAAACCGCTCTTCAACATGCCGTCAATTACGTTTGTATTTAACGTATAATGTATTATTAGTATAAATTGCGATTAATGGCGGTAACTGGGACAGCGGCGGAAACTGGGCAGTTTACATTAATTGTATATGAAATCTAAGATACCAGTTTTTGCATAAAAACTTCCAGTCCGGTACATTAAATTTCATACGATTTTTTTTACACTGTATTAATTTGGTTTTTGTCCACAGGTTGGTTACCAACAGTAGGTGCGGACTTCGAGCGCCCTCGCAAAGTTCACATGAACTGCTGTGTTACAAAAGGGCTGAATCTACTGCCGGTATATGTAAAGTAGGTAACATGTTGAAAACAAATAATTCAAAAATCATTGCGTCTTTACTCCCTCCATAATAATACTTGGAGAAATTATTATCATTGCTGTAACAATTTTTTTTTGAGGTATGCGGGAAAATCCGTCCAACGAATTTATTAGCGTTGACATTTCCGGTTTAGAAACTTAATTTATCGACCGACGGTTCATGCCGCGCTTCAAAATGTACCGGCAGTTCGTCGAAACGCTCACAGATGTCTGCCTCTGAGATGTTCCACGCCTGACCACCATACGATAAAGCATTAGCTGACGCTTCATAAAATCCGTGAAATTTTAGTGTCCTACTAGGAAAGGCAGGCACATTTACATCTCTACCACTCACAATTTGACCAGAAAACATCTCTACCATATTACAAATATACAGTATCAGAACTGTAGCAAAATCTCTATCACTGCATGGAAAAAAGCTGTACTAGAGCGAACCAGTCGCCAGTAACTTTACCACGTAACAACTTTACCGGAATCCGGCGTCCACGAAAATCTCTATCAGAAAAAAATTCTACCAGAAAAAAACTCTGCCAGATTTCAAATAAAACTTTACCGGAATTGAAATAAAACTCAACCACGGTCGAAATAAAACTCTACCGTTATTGGAATAAAACTCTACTGGACTACAAGGCGAGACGGTAGCCTTGTATTCCGGTAGAGTTTCATTTCAATTTCGGTAGAGTTTTATTTCAATTCCGGTAGAGTTTTATTTTAATTCCGGTAGAGTTTTATTTCAATTCCGGTAGAGTTTTATTTTAATTCCGGTAGAGTTTTATTTCAATTCCGGTAGAGTTTCATTTCAATTCCGGTAGAGTTTCATTTCAATTCCGGTAGAGTTTCATTTCAATTCCGGTAGAGTTTCATTTCAATTCTGGTAGAGTTTCATTTCAATTCTGGTAGAGTTTCATTTCAATTCCGATAGAGTTTCATTTCAATTCTGTTAGAGTTTTATTTCAATTCTGGTAGAGTTTTTTTCTAGTAGAGATTTTCTTGGCCGCCTAGAGATTCCTGTAGAGTTGTTATGTGGTAGAGTTGTTGGCGCCTGGTTCACTCGGATCGAAAATGATTAAAGTCGCGATGGTGCCTAACACCGTTGAGGTGCGTCGATTCCAATGGCACGCGTGCTCCGCGTAGCAACAAAGAAACGCAGTAAATATTGCGAAGATGGAACCTTAAATGCAATCGCCCAGGCTATTTGTAAACTTCGCGAGTCCGTGCGGAAACTTTAAAGAGTTCAAACGATGGCGAGGAAATTCAATTGCTTCGGGGCCGTAGCGTAGACTCGGTGTAATAATGTTTTAGATCCATAGGTCGTTAACAACCCATTTGTGGGCATAAATGGGTTAAGAGGCACTCTGCAATTTTTTCCTGGGACGCTGAAGGGTGCGCCAGTGCCTCGGAGTAAAGTGAATTGCAAAAAGCAAACAAACAAACAAACAAAATGTTACGCGGAATTTATACCAGTTATTTTGGTTTCCTCTTGGATGAAACTATGGTTTCTCTAAACAAAATTTGAGATTTTAGTGTCGGAGCACTTAAATTAGTCTAAAACGTCGATAAATGCGATTTTTCGCCGGCTTACGGACAGATTACGAAAATACTGCCTGGCGATTTTGTCGAATAAATGTTTACCGTTTAAATTTTATATTATAACTATATTTTATATTGTAAGTATATCTTCCTATACTTATTATAACATAAGTATTAAATAGTCTAAAGCATAAATGTTGATCGTTTAAATTTGATATTATGACTAAAGTCTATTTTAACTATGTTTTATATTGTAAGTGTGGCTTTCTCTATGAAGATTTTTCATACAGGCAGCAATGTGCAAATCACGTCGTACCAAATTTAACACACATCGCACATACACATATCATCTGGTAAGAAACAAAAGGGCGTATCCCACACCATTTATCATGTAAAATTATGTGAGTTGCGCCCTTTTATTTCCTAACAGTCGATCTAACCATGCAGACGAGTGGGGGGTAAAATGGGACAGTGGGGCAAAACGGGGCAGAAAATCCGGATGTATCGATGGGGCAAAAATGGGACATCCAAATATAACTAGAAAATTGAGTATTGCCCGGCTCTCCCCTATATCTCTACGTCAGCAAAACAATTGCGTTTCTCGACGTTTTAACCTACTCTAAGAATTCTGACAGTAAAATCTCAAATTTTTTTTTCTACGAAGAAAAATAGTTTTTTCGTGAGGAAGTAAAAAACTATTTTAAAAAGGCCAAAATGGCTCACCATCGGCGTGTGCGTTTTGGAGCCGACGGGATTTAGTCTTGCAGTCGGATGTGGCCCTTTTAAAATTTACCAGCACAGCATGCGCACATACCGATCGATAAATATCTTCAGCGGCTATCGTTGAAAGATCGCCATCGATGGTAATGCGATGCCCTTTAGATGCAATAATGGATAAATGGCCGGTAGGATATTGTGTTCCCGCCGCGGCCGGAGCGCTATTTCTGTCTTCTTTCCTTTTTTTCCTTTTTTTTCTCGTTGGCGAGGCACCGTGCCTCAAAATACGAGGACAGGAGGTCGATCCCGATTTGGACGAGAAGCGTACCGCGTGGGCTTACGCACCCATTGTAACGATGGTGAAATTGATCCATCGAGATTCCAGGTAGATTTTCGCTCGATGAAAGAACGATAAGCTTTTATCTTCGAAGCTCCAGTGTCAATTTTCCTTCCCGAGGGGAGGGAGTGTGGGAGAGAAAAATATAATTTTATATATATATCCACGGAAATTATAAAAACGCTGCCGCTGCAGTAAAATGCTGACCATTTTTTTTGCCTCAAAGCCTAGTCGAGTTTACATCGACAATAAAATTACTTCAATTTTTGTTTTATTGCCGATAAATTTTAAGTTAATTTCATTAAAAAATTTTTTGTTTCACTAGTTTTAGCTTACAAATGGATAACGATTTTTTAAAGAATTATCTGTACGCCGTAATTGTGCGGTACTAATTAATTGATTAATTAGGGAATTAATTAGCTGGATTAACCCAGCTAAAACGTGGCAACGTATTGGCAAAGACCTGTCTTCAATCTTTTCCTTATCCTTCTTATTAAATATAAAAAACAAAATTTTTCTTTTTGCACTATAACAATTTTTTCCTGAAAATAAAAACCAATAACGACAAATGCAGAGAGTGATATACAACGCGCACGTTTCAACAATTTACAAGCAATAAATCGATCGCACGTTTTTGGACGTAGAAAATACGTTTCTTTGCGTGGCAAAAAAAGCGAAGCGAAAAAAAAAATTGTGCCCGAAGTGGAAGGGTTCGGATTTTTTTTTGCATCTTTCACAGAAACGCCCCAGGGAAAAAGCGTCCGGTGCTTCTGGTATGTTTTTTTTATCGCCGGTTACACTAAAACGACGACTTCCCGGCACTCCTGTGTTCGACTGTTTGAGGTTTGATTTTTTTTGCTTATGAAAAAAAAAAGACAAAAAGGCCAAGGGCCATAGGGGTTGAAAGGGACGAGGCGGACTGGCAGCGAGGGACAATGCTGGGCGGTGAACCAGTGGCCGCTGCGGTTCGTGACCGACGTCTTAATTTTTATGAATTTTTGAGCTAAAAAGGCGGCCCGAACGGGGAGAAGCCGAAGAACTTAGCCGAGGGCTGCCGTTTTTTTTTTTTTCTACTGCGTTGAGATTCGAGCCAAAACCCTGCGGGTCTTCTTTATTGCGATCATAAAATACGTCTCCGACGCACAACTGCGTGCTTTCTTTTTTGTTGCTATTTTCTACCGTACGCGCGACGGCGAGCGCTGGCCACAACTTTACGACGTGTTCCGAAGCGCTTTTTTTTGCAGGAACGCTCGGAAAAGACTGTTTGTAAAAAGTTTGAAAAAAAATGTTGGAAAAAATTTTGAAAAAAAAATTTCACCGTGCAAGTGACATCGGCTCTGTAGTTTCTGAGTTTACTTTCCGCCGGACTGTAAAATTTATGATAATCAAGAGAATTATCGGGGCATTAGAACGATCATTCGAGCGCACCCTTCGACGAGGTGTCGTCAACATTTTTTTGCACGATTCTTCGCCGCTTTGAGTTTTTTCGCCTTTTTTTTTGCTCTCGTCTCGTCCGTGAAAGAGGAGACGCTTTATGCGCTTTAACATTTTTAACATTTTTTTTACTCGAGCTATCGATTACACGCATTTTCTTCGTCGGGTCTCGAGACTTTTTTTTGTCACCGAACAAATGTACTGGAAGCAAAGTGTTTTCGATTATTAGGACGCTTTTTTTTGAAGCATCGTTTTTTCCCTTTTTTCACATTACAGCAAAAAACTGGAAACCCTCGAAGCGGACCATTTTGGCCCCTCGCTGAGACGGAATTTGTAAAAAATTATCGTAACCCTTCTCGAAATTGCTTTTTTTCAAAATAGTGACGCCTTTTTTAAACTTTTTTTTCCTCGAGCTATCGATTACGAGCACTTTCATCCTCGGGTCTCGAGACTTTTTTTCTCATCCACCAGATGTACCGAAAGCAAAATGTTTTCGATCGTTAGGGCGTTTTTTTTCAAAGCATCGTTCTTTACGTTTTTTCACATTACACCGACAATTCGGAGTTTTCGAGGCGGACCATTTTTACACTCGGAGGAAAACGGTCCATCTCTAAGAGCAAAATTTGTCGAAAAATTATCGTATAAGCCCTCCCGAAATTTTTTTTCCAGAATATTAACGCCTTTTTTTAACATTTTTTCCCTCGAGCTATCGATTACACGCATTTTCATCTTCGGGTCTCGAGAATTTTTTTCGAAACCACCGGATGTACCGGAAGCAGAATTTCTTGAAATTTTTTTCCCTCCATAATACCCAAATATCTAGTTTCTTAACGCACAATGTGCGAAATATTTTCTTGTTTCTTATTTTACATATACAAAACCATCAAAGATTTATTAAGTTGTTAAGTTGTAAAAGGGATTTTTTCCCGTCTACCAAATAAATAAATAAATAATTGTATAACGCCTATCCCCTTACATCGAGCACATGCCAAGAAACCGTAACAACAACCCCAACAACCCCAACAACCCCAACAACAAAAGTGAATCCTTGACGAGAATTTTTCTTTTCCTCATTAAAAATAAAAAACTCCAAAAAGGCTACAAAAAAACACTTGCCTTCATTTCTTCGATTGAGCGGTCGTTTCGTCGAAACAAAAAAATCTCCATGGCATTTCGGTCCGGCAACCGCGAGCCGCGAGCTTTGTTCGCTCGAAGGGGTAAATCGATTCGGCGTCACGTCGTCGAGGGAACGCACATTTATTTACCTCCGCCCGGTGCTGGTGTGTAAACGCCGCCGTCGCCCCGGCAGCGTAGCAACTGTACTCGCGTCGTGTTTGGACGTACGAGAACTTACGAGGCAACGTTGATACATCAGCAACGTAGCGCCGGTTATGTTTACAGGCTTTCCGAACGAAAGCGGGAGAGACACGAGACACGAGGCCGGTCGACGAGACGTTAAACAGAAAATGGAGTATCGCCGGTACGGATATAGGAGAGGAACGTCACGCCAGCCCGAAGACGTGTATAATAGATAATAGAGTCGAAGAAAAAAAAAAAAAAAAAAAAAAAAAATTGGATGCCGTTTTTCAAGTTTCGCCTTCGAGCGCGTGGATCGTGCGGCAGCTGTCGCTGTCGATCATTCGGAGGTCTGCCGAGCTTGTGCTCGAAGCGGGAGTAGCTTTGAAGCTAAGGGCGCGAGTTAAGCGTCGTTTAATTCGCGTCACTTAATTTATTTACTTGCGCGATCGCATCGTGAAAATCGAGCCGATGAAGAGGGCGATAAACCAAATTGAGCATCGATATCATCCATTGAGCCCTTTTAGTTATTTTTTTTTAGCGTCAGTCAACTTAGCTCCGTCCACCTCGTGGCGTAATTACAGAGCGAATAATAATTATACCTTTCGCACTCTTCAGTCGAGTCGGAGTGTGTATTTTAGTCGTGTGTTCCACATGGCGCGTATTTCGATCCCTTCGTCAGAGACCGGGAATTAACGGTGCGAAGCCCCGCGCATTGGTGATTGATGCCTCGTAATTCTAACGTAAAGCGCTCGTCAACTTGGCTTGAATTTAAGGGTTTATTTTTTTTTATTTTATTTTTTTTTCAAATAGTTTATAGTGTCAAGAATATAGAGTTAAATTTTTATGTCGAAATTAAACGAATTACGAAAGTTAGAGACCGTTGTGGGCTTGACGGATTTTTATGCGAATTTTTACCGGTGTACTTCGACAGATTCTTTAGTCCTTGACGTTTGCATTATAGATTTTAAAAAACTATTGAAAATGATTCAAAGTGTAAAAAAATTGGTAATCGATTTTTTTTTCAAGTGGTCACCATTTTGCCAATTGTTAAGAATATTTATAATTTGTTAAGAAACAATTAAAACATTTTGTTTCAGATAAAATGACAAATCGAAATCAGGCGCCGCGAAGGAACTTTCGTAAAAATTGTTTACGCCGAACGATAAAAAAAATACATAATAACAATAAAATTGAACGAAAAAAATCCTAAATGTTCTTTAATATATCTTCCTTCCACTCTAAAAAAACCAAATCGATATTATATTTACCCAGATAAAAAGTCACGAAATATGCGTGCGTTTACCCATTTATTGTGGCGCAAGCCCTCAAAAGTTTTTTAGAGGCCAAAAAAAAAAAAAAAAAAAAAATGAGAAGAAGAGAAAAGGTAAGGGTGTTTCCGTGGATTTATCAGTGGACGTAAACGAGGGAGATTAACGGCCGTTGACGCGGCTGCGCGGGGAGAAAAGAAAATGAATTAAGGAACACCGCAGACACCGGTCGTCTGTTGTTTCGTAGGATTGTCTGAATGTGAGCCAAAGGCACCGGTTAATTGGGAAGTTCTTGCGGGAGGGTGCGCGCCTGCCTGCTCGACGAGACTCCTGAGAGACAACTGTTGCCGACAGTTGTGTCAATAAGATAAGGAGGGTAAAGATACGGGGACACGTGCTGTTCTCTTTACGTCTCGATTCTACCGTTCCAGTCCCGCCCGGAGAACCCGATGGCGCACCGAAGACGGAAAACCCTCGGAGTTCTTCGGTCGAAAGTCGGTCGACTTTCTACTCCAAAAACGTATTTTTTAAAAGTTTTTTTGGCGCAGCAACATATGGGCAGATCTGCTGTCTGCTGTCTGCTTAAATTCTGTCATCCTCTTTAAAAGCGTTATTGTCTTCTCTGGAAGTTACCGACACAATCATGATCATGATCATGATCAAGTACTTAATGGTACTTGATTGAATGGTGTACGGCGCATGCGCATATAAGTCCGACTCTAATGGAAAAAGTATACTCTAGTGCGAAAAGTAGACTCTAGTGCGAAAAGTAGACTCTAGTGCGAAAAGTAGACTCCAGTGCGAAAAGTTTACCCCAGTGCGAAAAGTAAACTCTAGTGCGAAAAGTTTACCCCAGTGCGAAAAGTTTACTCCAGTGCGAAAAGTTTACTCCATAAGTAAGACTAAGTAAGATAAGTAAGACTCCTGTGCGAAAAGAAAGAACTCGAGTGCGAAAAGAAAGAACTCGAGTGCGAAAAGTAAGACCGGACCGACGTGCGCACGCCCCGTGTCATTTTAGTACTCATGGGTGTTAAGAACACTTACCATGGATGAGTTACAAAAAAAAAAAAAAAAAATATCGGCATAACGCCAGCTCCTTCCGCATCGAGGATATTCAGGGCCCGATTGGTTTCGACGGTTTTACGATGGACTTCTTCGACTTGTTCCCTTTGACAAAGAGTTCGTCGACTTTCTACTTCAAAGTATATTTTTCTTGCTGCATTAAGATCCAACCCAGATCTGCTGTCTGCAGTCCGTTTAAAATCCGTCATCCGCTTTAAAAGCCTCCTTCAATTTTTCCCCGTTAATCATCGACACAATCATGATCAAGAAGACACAGCACACGTCGCCAAGTGCTTAAAAAAAGGTGATATTTTTTAAGCATTTCGGGGTCCGATTCGATTCGATGGTTTTACGATGACCTCTTCTGCGACTTCTTCGTCTCGTCCCCTTTGGCACTCCGGCTCATCTGGACCGCCGGCAGTTCAGACAGTAGCAGGTCCTGGAAGCCTCGGGTCGAGATCCAAAGCGTCGATGATAGAATGGGGGGCCCCCGCGAAGGGAGTTCCCGTTTTCTTCATTCTTCATTGTCCTACAAACAGAGTCAGCGCGCACGACTGCACAGTCAAAGAAACTCACTCTCTGCCTCTCGTCGAGTAGCGAAGAATCGTTGCGCCGAGTTTGAACGCAACGGAGCGCAATGTTTGCAGACAAGAAGAGGGCTCGGACCCCCCGACGGCGGGCCCTTAGTAGGGCCCCATTCTTCTTTCGAGGCTGCGTCTCACTCCGTCACCTTGGAGACCCAATGTTGGACCCCAACATTGGGTCTTCATCGCCGCCGGAACACACGTGTGCGCGCCGCCCGTGCATGGCTCGGGGCCTCACAGGATAAATCGTCGCGCGCAGGGTGACAACATAAATATAATGTCACGGTTCCGCGCGCGCGAATAGAGAAACGAACGCGAGATGGGTTTCCCCCGGAGCGGAACGCGACGAACGGTCGAGCCACCGTGAAAGACGTCTCATTCATGAGGAACGAACGGCTACGAATGTCTGTGCGTCCTTTGCGTTCCTACGGCAAAAAAGACGGTGAAAAGTACCGACGGATAGACAAAGTTGAAAGAGGGATGAGCAGCGACTGTTGCACGTAGTAGTCAACGAGGAGGGAAGAAAGAACACGGGCTCCCATCGGGATTCTGAGATTTTCATGGCCCGGGGGATGAAAAATGAGGTTACCTCGATCCGTGCCACACCTTGGGTGGAGCACAAGTAACCTAATATTTTGGTACTCGATGATACTGGCGGTCTTCTCGATCCTCATTTCTAACTGAATCGCATCTCGATTGGGTTGATACTTTTTTTTTTAATTTTAAGACTTTGGCTCTTTTTTGTATTGGTATTTTTTGTGTCGCTACCGAACAAATACAGAATGTTCGAATTATTATAATATTAATTAGCATAATTAGCATATTATAATATTAACCTACATGATAATAAAGTTCATCTCGATTGAACACTCCATTCGATACTCACAGACAGATACTCGAAGAAATTCACAGGCACTCACAGACTCGCATGGATACTCGCGTCGATACTCGCATGGATACTCGCATGGACACTCGCATGGATACTCGCGTGGATACTCGCATGGACACTCGCATGGACACTCGCATGGATACTCGCATGGATACTCGCATGGACACTCGCATGGACACACGCATGGACACTCGCGTGGATACTCGCATGGATACTCGCATGGATACTCACATGGATACTCGCATGGACACTCGCATGGATACTCGCATGGATACTCACATGGACACTCGCATGGACACTCGCATGGATACTCGCATGGACACTCGCATGGATACTCGCATGGACACTCGCATGGATACTCGCATGGACACTCGCATGGATACTCGCATGGATACTCGCATGGAGGATCTGTATCTCCTACTCCCGAAGGTGAATCCCCCTTCGGCGGCAGGAATAGGTACCGGAAAACACTTTTACACAGAGGCCCGGCAATAAAATATTTCTAGGATTTGTTGGCTATCGGCCAAAATGTAATATCAGTAGTATTCAAAAAAAATATGATCCTTTAGTGCTGAACGACTTATGTCGATGGCCCTTTGCCAATCGTACATAATTCTCTTCATGCTAATCATTAACATAGGATAAAGAATGCAAAGTGTACGACACTGTCAATAAACTTTCTTTTACCACCGCCACTTATTATCCATGATCTTACATCAGAAACGATAAAAAAAAAGTGTAAAACAACATTATACATAATAGCACTCCAGTTTGAACGTCGCCAGGTTTCGATATCAGAACATGTGTGCCTTGAATCAGTGAAATTCTCTTCGCGCAACTAATTAGTATAGGATAACAAAAGTAAGTACACTTTCGTTTACCACTGCCACCGTTATCCTCGATATTACAGCAGAAATAATTCAACTTTTTAAATCTATAAAACAACATTTTACATAACGGCGCTCAAGTCTGACCGTCGCAAGGTTCAGATTTAAGATTGGGTGTCAGAACGTGTGTGCCTAATCACATTGAATCAGTGCAACCGTACCTCGGTCTTGCAAAAGTAGCCCCATCGGGCTCGTATACCCGATATAGGGTCTCCACTATCGGTATATAAGTGCGGCCAAAGGTGCTTGTCCAACGGTTTGAACTCAGACCCTCTATTCCTCTTGAGAACGATAGTCCCGCTCGAGGGATCGCGCATGGTGATCTGGAAAGCATAGATTCGGCCATTCAAGGGGCCAGAGGGGGGGGGGGGCTGAGGAAGGAAGGGCAGGGGAGGGGGTAGAGGGGGATCTCGAAAGGGTAAGGAAATAAACCGAGTGAAGCGAGCGAACGAGAGCGAGCGGGAACCCCTCGATGAAGAGCAGACTCGCCGTGTGTGGAGAGCGGAGAGAGCAGCGGAATCAGGAGCGGGCAGCGGGCGCGTAAACTGAAACGGCACGTATCTTTACGGGCCATAAAGGCCGGCCCTCGTTACGGAACGCCAGGACCGCGACCGTGGCCACCAAGGCACCGCACACCGTGGTGGGACCTCGGACCACGCGCAACGAACCCTCTTTTCACGGGAAACCCTCCACCTCGCGCCGTCTCCTGTGTCCGGTGACCCCTCGCCGAGAGCGCAGCGATCGTCTCGGTTGACTCTAAAACGCCCCTTAACCCCACCGACATCGACCGGGCAGTTGTCTCGCGGACCTCGCTTATCCAGCGTGGTCAATGGCTCTCCCCTTCACGTGAAAATCTGATCGGATTGAGGGACAAAAATCTGGAGTGGAAAATCTGAAAAATAAACTGGGGCTCCGTTTTGAGATTTTGAGAAAAAATTCGTGGAAATTGAAATCTTGCGGGTTATCGTGGTGGAAATTTATGGGGAGAAAGCGGGGTTGAAATTGTGAAAAACAAATCGAGAGAGAAATTGGTTGCATATATGTATAGAGAGTATAGTATATAGTATATGAAAGTCTAGGGTTGAAAATGTTTAAAAACTGCGGTACGGGTCCATTTTGAAATGTGGAGACAAAAAATTTTGGAAATTAAAAACTTACGTAGTATAAGGGGAGAAATTTAAGGGGACCAAGTAGGTTTGAAATATTGAAAAAAGAATCGATAGAGAAATTGTTCACATATGTGCATAATGTACTATACAGGTATAATACATTGGTAATATTTTCCCACCATGTTTGGTAACTGAAAGTTTAAACTTTAGTTTAAAAACTGAAAACTTGTGTGGTATCCTGGTGGAATTTTAAGGAGGGCAAGCAGGTTTGGAATATTAAAAAAAATAATCGGCTCATTGGCACGGCATGATTCAATACACACAGTAAAAAAATGTAGTTTGACAATTAACGAACGGTATTGGAAGCCTTTTTACACAAACTGTTTCCGAAACTTAAAAGACATGTGCGTTGCAATTTTACGGTAAAATTTTTATTTTTAATCAACATTTTTGTAAGTTTTAGGCAAAAGATTTGTTATTTTCATATCTGGTACTTCTATATTACAAAAAATGTAAATAAATGTTCAATTAATGCAAGTCATGTAACCAAATTTCAAGTTCCAGTACATTAAAATTATAATTATCTTTTACAGTGTAAATAGTGTGAAAATGAGTTTCGCGCCTATGAAACCGATTCATCTTTAGTGCAGAAGCCACGCTGCGGAGACTGGGGACGGATGTATTTCGGAACCTTGGTCCTGGTGGGGCCCATTTTGCATAAAAAAAGAGGTCCAATCGATTTCAACACCAGCGCGGTGAGCCGAGCCGACGCCGCGGGGTCTCCGAGGGGCCTCAAAGGCCCACAAGAGTCTCTCCCCCTCCCTCCCCAGCCTCGGTTTAGTACGTAATGAAGATGTCTCGTCACGGGTGTCCCATATGCCGCAGGCCCAATGGGGCCCCATTCGCACCGTGGCGAACCACGGGGTGCTGGCATAAACGATGTCACGCGGATCCCCGAGCGTGGCATTGTGCCGTTCCCGAGGTTGTTAGCTCACTCTTGCTTGCCCCCACAGAAGTAGCGGAACCGATTTCCCGTACGCCATAGCGGTGGAAGTTTCATTCAGCGAGACCTTTTCTGACTTATTTCATTCTGCAGTCACGGTCCCGAGAAATTCTTTATGTCGACGGCTTGGAAAGGGAAGGGCGTATCGGTGGTCGTTTTGTGCTTCGAGTGATCCAGAGTGGGTCGTTCTGGTTCTCAAACGAACGAGGTTACAATTGGGTGGAAGACTCTCGCGCGGCGCAACGAACTAACGAGGCTCGTTCGGACTATCGGAGCTTTATTTATATAATGATTTTTACTGAATGGAGCTGAATGGACGGGAAGTAATTGGCTGGTAATTGGAGCTGGTTACATTTTTTTTGTAAGTGCAATGAAATTGTAAATTCAGTCGGGTAAAGGTTGTGAATAAAGCCCGGCATTTGTCTCAATGATTCGCGTGCTAATTGGCGCCGGTCGTATTCACCGCATGCACCTTATATTAGGAAAAAAATTGTAAAAATAATGCGTTTTGTATATGTTTTTTTTTATTATGAGGTTGTCTTGATTGTGATCTTGGATGAGTTATATTGGCATGAGAATATGTATAATCTTTTTTTTAAAGTTTTTTGTTTGTTTGTCCCAATTTTGAAGAATCAAGGGGGATCTCCTTGGGCGCCCTGATTATTCTAAGTCCATCTAGGGCCTCCATCCCAGGCCCTGGTAAATATTCTCCTATTGTACTATTCTGGTTTTATGCTGTGCATCTCGGTGAGTTGTGCACAATAATGCCGTGCCCAACAGCATTGTGCACCTTCGTAGTATGCAAAAAAACAACTTATTTTTTGACTCCAAGTACGTCACTTCCGGTCTAGAAAATTCATTTTTCAACTGAAAATGACGTTATACTGGAAATACGTCACTTTCGGGCTGGAAATATCATTTTTCGACCGGAAGTGACGTTATACTGGAAATACGTCACTTCCGGGTTGAAAATACAATTTTTCGACCTGAAGTGACGTCATACCTCAAACCGGATGAGACGTACTTCCGGTATGACGCCACCCCCGGGTTGAAAATATAATTTTTCTACCGGAAGTGACTTCATCCCCTAAATACCCAAACAAGTACATTTCAAAACCGGAAGTGATGACTATTTTCCGGAATGACGTCTCTTCCTTCTTTTTCACGGTACCCAACCCGCGAGTAACCAACTAAGAATCCCCCATCAGGAATCCATTCTTCGCCGTCCGCCCTCAACAAGATCGTCGATCACCTGTGATTCTGCGTTCCCCATTTACCGTCACATTTCAATTTCGACCCGAGCACCCACACGACTTCGCCAAAACGCCGCGCTCCGCACGGAACTGAATATGGCGTCTCTGCGAGAAGAGCCAGAAGAGGCGGCCGCGGAGTGTACACGAGGTGAAAGAGGAAGAGAAGAGGAAGCGGATAGGAGGTATTGAAATTAGCCGAGAGGCTAGGATGCACGGCTCGCCATGCTGCCGCCGCTTGTGGGTCGGCCATTGGGGGTTGGGGGTTGCAGCCACCGCCGTCCACCGCCGCCTCGGTACTGTTTCGAGGGGTGTTCTCAACCCGTGGGTCATTTGAAAGACTGCTTCTGACTCAGCTGGGCGCTCCCGCTCGCCGCTCGTGCTGCCCCACCGACCTCCTCATCCCACCCATACGCTTCATCATCGGATAGAGCTTGCATATATTCACATCGAATTAAGTCACTCACACGGTCCTACGAGCGTTGTCACATTCTTTGTCAAGCCCGGCGAGCAGCCCTTTCACGCGCAAATATTCACCCTTGCCCGACACCCGCTGTCCTCTCTCGCTGCTGCTGGTCCTGCTCCGGCTCCCGCTTCCGCGTCAACCACCGCCCCTCTCCGTCCCTCCGGATACCATACGCCTCGCACCCTCGCGCTCTACACACACCCCCGACGGTCACTCATCCTCGCCGCTTCCATCCTTCCTCGTTCACGCGTATGAACGCTCTGTTTGACGCCGCTTCCAAGTATTCCCCGTCCTGGCTACTCCCGGTACCTGTTACTAATTAAGGCCGATGTGTACGGCAATTGATTTTTCGAGACTTTTGGGCTTTTTTATTTTTGTTGGTTTTTGTTTTTGTTTTTTTTTTTTTATGTAATCAGGCGAGGTAACTGGCTGATGAAAGGGCAGATATAGCAGAACTGAGCGGTGGTGTTTGGAAAATAAAAAAAAATTGTAATTTTTTTAATTTGTTAAATTCAAAGGTTGGAACATTTTTAATTTTTTTATTTGGCGCTCGGAGGACGGTAGTTAGTGTGGGTAAATAATTTTTGAAAACATTTTTTGAAAATGTTTTCCATCCATCTTAATTGACTATTGATTTGGGATAAAAGTGGTGAACATGGGCCGATGCGCCGAGATGAACCGCCGTGTAGACACAACGCGGTGAATAATGACGACTTTGTACCTTAAGGGACATAGAATAAGAAAGGTTTAAGTTCTCTAGATGCTTGAAAAATTGGGACAGACATACAAACTCACAGTTTCCCAAAATGTATATAATTTATAACTAAAAATCTGGTGTATCGGTGATCCTTAAAATGTCGCGTTAAGAAATGTCATATCTTCGTTATTCGTCGGAGCCATTTTTTTTGTAAACAATTAGGCAAGTTATCTTGGTGATGAAATGGTAGATATCGAAGAATTGACCGATCGTGTTTATAAAATGTAAAATTTATCAAAATTGGAGCTCGCAGTACTGATAGTTGGTTTAGACAAATAATTTTTTTTTTATAATTAAAAAAATGGATTCTGCCCAATTAATCGTCTAATCGATTTGCGATAAACCCGACTCGGTAAGACGAACCGCCGCACATGGACATAACACGGAGCATTATCAGGACTTTAGTCACTTAAGGATACTTAGAATAATAAAGGCTTAAGTTAACTGGATTCCTGAACAATTGGGCCAAACATACAAATAAATCCACAGTTTTACAATATATATATATATATATATATATATATATACATATATAAACATAATAATAACTATAACAAAAAATCTCGAGCATCGGTGGTCCTTAAAACGTCACACCAAGAAACGTCACTTCTTCGCTATTCATCCAAGCTATTTTTTTTTTGTAGAAAAATGTTTTACGAGTACCCAAGCCGCATTCGTCGCGGGTGTAACGCAGTAGGTGCAATATCTCCGTGCAAGGCCTCAGGATGACCCAGTTTTTCGGTGCCCGAGGCTCATCCGCCGTGCCGGACGAGACATCGGTGAATTTTCGAAGCATTTTTATGTTTTTACGAACAGAGGAACCGTGGGGAAAAAAGAGGGCACGAGGGTTGCTTCACGGAACGGAACCGTAAAGTTCGGTCGGAAATACGTGAAACGGGATCTCAAAAAGCGGGATCCCGTTTTTCGTCACACAATCACTCGGGGCCCCACAGAGCAGTCCACTAAAACCTAACGGTGGTCGGACTATTTTAAATAACGGTGTTGTATATTTTTATAGATTTTTTTCTTCCTCCTCCCCGGTCTACCCTCGTTTTTCCGGGAGGCCTCCGGTGTCCCGGTCGTGTTATTGCACCGGAACACCGGTGGGCCCCGCGGTCCACTTTTGCCTCGGGCTTTTGCATCCTCGAACTAATTCCTAACCAAAACAGGCCGTTTTCCTTTTTTTTTTATCGCTCTCGACCAAAAGCCTCGTAGAAACTGGAACGTTGTTTCCACCCTCCCCCCACCCCGCCTGCACGGTCCCCGTAAAATGACGGTAAAATAATTGTCTTTTGCGACTGTAAAGAAATAAAAACTTGCGTGTCGAGTTTTTGTGATATTCGAAGCGAAGGCGTTTTCTCAACGGTGAAACCGACTAAGAGGAAACCTCATTGATTTAGGAGGAGGTGGAAAAAATAAAATTTTTGAACTTATTTCGAAATTATGACTACTCCAATAAAGAAGTAGGCAGATTTTTTTTTTTTTTTTTCATGGAGCGTTGGAAATCACTTTTGCTCGGCTGAATTCTAGTTTTACGTTGTGCTATTCGGAATCTCCGTAGCCAATGGCTGTAAAACGTTTTGGCAGAGATTTACGCTTGGTTGCGGAATTGAGAGCCGCAATGAGCGGTTTTCTTGAGCGAGGAAATTATGGGGGGGAGGGGGGGGGATGGTCTCTTTTTCGATTGGAATTATGGGGACGTAGAATTGGTGAGAATGGTTATTAAAATTTCATTCTTTCGATCGTTGAATTCAAATAAATAAATTTTGAAAAACCTTTGCGAAAATCTAAAATCGCCGATTTCGCAATATTCGTTGACATTCTTAGAAATGTTAATTTTTTTTAGTTACGTTTGTAGTGCTTCATTTGTATGAAAAATAAAAATTAAAAATTCGGAATTGTTTAAAAATTATGACTGTACTCCAATAAAAAAAGTCGTCAGATCATTTTTTTCCCAGAGCGTTGCAAAATAACTTTCGATTACTTTTACGTTCCGTTGTGGAATTTAGTTGGTGACAAAAGTTATTAAAAAAATTGCTTCTTTCGATCGTTAAATTTAAATAAATCAATTTCCGAAAACCTTTCCGAAAATCTCAAATCGCTGATTTCGCAATATTCATAAACATTCTCAGTTAATTTTTTTACCTAAGTTTATAGTATCTAATTTACAATTTTAAAAAATCGCAAAAAGGGGTGAAAAAATGGCCCTACCCGACGCCTGCACTTTATGCACACCTAATAATAAATAACTCCACGAAAAAAGGGGGGAGTAAAGAACGGTAAAAATCCACGAAAGCCCATAAATCTGAGACTCAAACGTCTTCGCCAGTTGACTCTGACCCACATCGAGAATAAAAACGGTAAAGCTTCGACCGTTCGTTTTTTTCACTGCTCACCGAAGTTCGTCACTCGGCATTGCCCGACCCTTTCCTTGTCCGGCCGAAAGAGTGAAAAATTCAAATTGTAAAATATTCGAAAAATAGAAATGCGCGCCGAAAGGTTGACATTTTTTGTACGGTTATGGCGATGTAAAAAAATATTTATATATATATAGTAGTCGTGGAAGGAAGTAAGAGTTGACTTTACGCCGCTAAGCCTTTCCTCGGCCGTAAAGTTAATTCGCCGGATCTCCCGCCGGGAAAGAGGGAAGGAAAAAGGAAGAAAGTAAAAAGGAGAAAGGGGAGACTGCGGGGCAATAAAACGTGGAAAACGCCAAAAGTCATAGTGAATGGTAATATAACTGTGGAGTTAAGAGTGCAAACGGTAAAGACGAAAAACGGGTTGCGCTGACCGGACGGAAAGTACATAAATTCATAAAGAACCGCTAGTCGCCAGTCGAAGGGTTCGCCCTAAAACGTGATTTTTCACTCCGCGCGGTCCCTCGCGCTAGGCGTCGGGAAAGGATTCGTAGCAGAACCGGTAAAAAAATGTGGGACGAAAAACTGTCCGGCAAGAAAAACAAGACACCGTGGAAAGGAGTGGGAAGATAACCCAAAGAAAAACTGGGTAAAAACGTGGCCTATAAAGCAAAAAGAGGCTGAAGAAACGGTTTTTACCCTTCCCAACGAAGGAAACTATCGTTTTTTTTTAGAATTTTGAACGCAAGGTCGTAAATCAACGAGGCTTCGAGTTCTCGATAAAAAAATTACAAAAAAGAGAACAAAACGGGGTTTCGAGAAAAATTCGAGTAAAAGTAAATTCTGGCGAAGGAAGAACAAAAAAAAGGACCGAACGGTTTTCAGCGTGATGTATTCTGGTGAACCTTTGAGGGTGCAACTCGTTTTTCCAAAGACGCGGCATTTTTTGTATATTAAGAAAAAAAAGCTTCCTCTATGAGGAAGCAAAATTGAATTAATTTTTTGATGAGAATTTTTTTCAATTTAAAAATTGAAATTTTCATATCGCTTCGTCATAATATCCCATGTTCGCAAAGCTTCTTTTATGAAAACGCGTTTTCGGTATTTTTGGTTTCGTCGTAGAGTACGCTTTGCGAATGAAGGGATATTATGACGAAGCGATATGACATTTTTTATTTAAACATTTTTCAACGTCAACGCCGTGCCTGACTTGCAGGCAAAACGGCTGTCCGATTCAGGTTCACCACAAAAAAAAACACATGGAAAAAAAATACGAACGTCACGCGTGACTTTTAATTAAAACTAATGTCGGATCTGTGCTCGGCGCGAAAAAATGGAATTGTGCGCGCCGAATTTTTCCGGATTTTTCCAAATGACACCGTTTTATTTAATTTTTTTAACCCCATCACATCCATCGCTTTGTATATTTCGAGCCGTAGAACATCATAAGCCTCTGGATTTTTTCGTGATGCCATCGGGAAGCAAAGACACCGCTGTTTGAAAATACACGAGCTGAAGGCGAGTGCTGTAATCACACGAGTTAGGAAAAGTGTTTCGCACGAGGGATGTACGAAATTTGTCATCACACGGTGCGAAAATGGCGGTTTTACGCACGCGAAGCGGGCGGAAAAGTGGCCATTTCCGCACCGTGTGATGAAAAAATGTTTACATGTAATACGTATTTATACGTATTTTAAAACGTATCTTCGAAAACACGTTAAAAAACTACATGGTTACAAAATCTTAAAAAATGTCAACAAACAAAGCGTGTTTTTTTCTGTGCACGACACATAAGTTTGATCAAGATCGAACAGAAACGACTTTTGGTAACGATATCCTTAACCATGCCACTTGACATAACCATACATAACTATGTGAAAAATGTCAGCTTGATCAGTCGAAGCATTCGACTGATCAAGATGAAGACGACACACACACATACATCTGGACATTTTTAATAAATGTATTTTTCAATGTATTGCAAAATTCTGAACACGTTTTCATAAAAGCTCTATTTTTTTTCACTAAAACTTCCTCCCCGAGGAAGCAAAAAAAAAAAAATTTCACCAAATCGACCCATTCCCAAAAATGTCCAAAACCCTCTCCAAGCAACCAATGGTCCCCTCTCCAAGCTGAACGACTAATCGGCGCAACATTCGCCGAAAAACCTCCGCTTTCTCCGATTTCCATCGTAAATAATGTCCCCACCCGTTCTGCACCAACGAGTGTGTATCGCCTCTCGATCGGCCGTCGCCAGAAGCGCATGCAAAGACGGGCCGAACAATGTACCGGACCAGAAGTAGTTGGTGTCGCGCGACACGCCGAATTCCAACGGTCCCGGCCCCTTCAATTAACCCCGTTGAGGAACGGTGGTATAACTGGTTCAACGGCGAACGGGATAATTTACGATTGAAGGACGAGACGCGGAGCGTTAGGATTCGTCCGGTTCGACGAGCCAGGGCGCGAGCCACTTCGCTGCGTCGCGCGCACGGAAACACGCGCGCACGTCCGTGCAACCCCGAACCAACCCCGTTCGGACGGGGTTGTTGTATATAACGATAACAATGCAACTCCGTGCGGAGGCCATTTGTGTCGTGAGGTGAGCGGACATTGAATGGGCATGACAGAAGGCGGACAGTAACTTCAAAGTGTTCCGTACAGAGTGGACCGGAGCGTCGTCGAAAGTCGATGCGCCACCCCGCAGAGCCCTCCAATTAACGAAATAACTCTTTATTGGTCTATTATTAGCCGCAGCCCGCACGCCTTCGCGATCCGACGAGAAAACCCTTTCGCACTGCTCCGAGCCGGAACCTTCGGTAGGGGAGAGCGGGGCAAAATGGGACAGTGGGGCAAAATGGGACAGTGGGACAAAACGCAATTTTCCAAAGACTTTGGGGATGGTGGCGTGTATGGTAAGTGGGGTAAAACGGTTTTGAAAATCTGGATGTATCGTTGGGACAAACTTGACCGCCCTGAAGATGTCTGCATTATATTAAATTTCATCTTTGGCAAGTCTCTGTCAATGGGACTGTTTTAGAAAAAAAATGGTTCACTTGTAGAATTTTATTCTCTAAGTGAACTTGCCCGAGCGGGGTTTGTGCGATGCAAAACGCAGCCGCTATAACGTGATGAAATTTCGTCTCGTGCAGATATCTTCAGGGTGATGAAGATATCTGAGTGAGACTAAATTTGAACAAGTTATAACGGCTCTGTTTTTCATCGCGAAGACTTCACTCTGGGAAGTTCACTTAGAGAATGCAATTCTACAAGTGAACAATTTTTGTTTCGTCCCAAAGCAGTGCATTGACAAAGACTTGACAAAGATGAAATTTAATGTCATGCAGATATCTTCAGGGTCATCAAAATTGGGCATCTAAAAATTATTGGAAAATCGAGTTTTAACCCCGCTGTCCCGTTTTGCCCCACTGGTCCATTTTGCCGCAGTCGCACTGTTTACAGAGTGTGCACTCCGAGCCCGGCTTTACGACACCGCTCCGATAGGAAAATTTGTACGCTCGATCTGTAATTCTTGCGCGCTCTCTTTCATTCCGTTGCATGTTGGGGACACCGTTACATTTTCGGCGAGGAGGCGAACGTCGAGCGACGGAGAAGGGACGGTGCTACCTTGCGGTGCACCGGTGCGCAGGAGGCGGATAGGAGAGGGCGAACCCTTTTGGGTTTGATGCCATTTCGTTGTGCGTGACGTTACCGAAGCTGGGATGGGAATTTGTCTCTGGCACTGTGAGCCTCCGAATGGCTTTTCAAAGGTTTTTTTGGGGGTTACTCGATCGGTCGCGCAATTTGTAGGCAATTTGGGGCATTAGTTTTAGATTGTTTTCAATTGTGACGATTTTTTCAATTATAACAAATTTAATTATTCTAATTTTCCATTGTTTCAATTATGAATCATCTCAATGTTCAATTATCTCAATTCTCAATTATCCCAATTTTCAATGATCTCAATTTTCAATTATTTCAATAGTCAATTATCTCGATGTTCAATTATCTCAATTTTCAATTATTTCAATGTTCAATTATCTCAATTTTCAATTATTTCAATGTTCAATTATTTCAATTTTCAATTATCTTAATTTTTACTCGCAACAGCGGCGGAAAGAGAACCAACAATTGAACAACTGAATTGTTGGGGACACCAACAATTGAACTGTTTCAATATCTTCTACCCCTCTTTGGCACGATAAAATGTAATAACTGAATGAGCATTTGCAAAAAGTTGAGAACTGCAGTCATGAGACACAGTTATGATGTTCCTACCTTACATTTATATTGTAATCCGTATATTGCAATACCTTATATTTATATTTTAATCCGTAGATGAAACATTTTGAGATACTTTTGATCAACACATTTCGGTCCACGGTAAAGAAATCTCCGACAATGTAGCTACTCAACCATTGCGAAAAGCACTCCACAATTTATTTTTCGAAAAATAAATCTGTATGATCACCGACCACTTCGGCATTCATTCGTTCGACTAGATACTTTTTGCGGTTGTTCAGCCAATACACCGTTGCGAAAAAAGAGAAAAAAAAGGTACTCCACTATGTTGCATCGGTAGAGAGATAAACGAAGCACACGAGTGTTTATCAATCTAGTTGAGCCGGGATCGTCGGTGGGGTAAAAAAAAATATCGAGTGAGAGAAAAACTAAAGCGTTGTGAAAAATAAAGCGGATGGCCGGTATGCGGTGTGGCGAACCAGCAGACGAATGGTTATCCTACTACTCGTGTTATCGCACATGAAAATAATTTTCGAACGAAATGTGTTCGAAATATTTTTCATCCATTTATTCGGCACAAAAAAAATTATACGTATTGTACATATTTTTTATATCTTGTTTCAAGCCTTACCTAACAGGTTGAATAAATCGATGAGTGAACAATCATACGGCTTTCGAACACTTTAAGGCCAATTGATAAAAAAGCACGTTATGTGATTATTAAGAGCAAATAAAAAAATATATATATATCGATGAATTAGTAATATCGATGTACATATAACCGCGTAAAAAATATTACGTAAAGGAATACACTAAAAAAATTGGAAATTTAATGTGCCGGACTTGAAGTTTTTATGCAAAAACTGGTATATTAAATTTAATGTACAATTGTGGTGAAAAATTAATGTTCAGTGTCTTAAAAACATTGGAAATACTTCATTTTCAATAGTTTACATTAATTTTACTATGAAAGTACTTTAATTTTAATAATTTAACCTAATTTCAATGAAAAAGTACATACATTTTTCATCATAAATGTACATTAAATTTAATGTACCAGTGTTTTTGCAAAAAAAACTTCCAGTCCGATACATTAAATTTACAATTTTTTTTACAGTGTATACTTTTTTGAAACTCATTTTTGAAGATCGATATCTAATTAATCGTATATCCAAAAATATTTACTCGGCTATACGGAGAAAAACACGATTTCGTTCATTCGGCGCTTGTTCGCCCTGTGGACGGAAGCGCGTTACCGGTCTGCCAGGTATGCGTGTGTGCTTTCCGTCGACGCGCCCCTCTATCGGATACCCCGTCTATCGTTGGTCTGTTACCCACCGTTCAGCAGCATCACCGCGAACACTCTCATCCCGTACACCGGGACGGTATTAAATTAAATATTGTTCGTCGCAGTTAGGCTAACGCATCAGTTTTCGCTTCCGCGGGCGTGTCGAAAAAATTCACTGGTCGGACGTACCGCGTTCACGAGCGCCGGCTATCCTTTGCGCGCGATACGTGTCGTATAATGAAAATGTACGCTGGTCCTGATGGGCGAACATCGCCGGCTGTCAGGTCGATGCTGGACCAAAATACACGTACGGGTTCTACGAGAACGGATTTTTTTCTCTCTTTTTTGTGCCATAATTAAAAAGAGGGATTTTACAAACGCGAAATATTCTACACGTTTTGTTACGGTGAAGCGTAGGCGATAGAGACAAAAAAAATTGGGTATATTGCTAAAAGGGAGGGAAATGCGCGAATTTTGCTGAGTTGTCAAAAAATCACACGAGGTGAAAATTCGCTCCCTTTCGTATTGGCATACGATACATTTTTCCGAATTTGTTAAAGCAACTGCATTTCCTGCGATGCTGGACAATAACAAAATACATGTCCGGGTTCTACGAGAAAGTATTTTTTTTTATTGTGAAAAAATCTAAAAGAGGAATTTTTTAAACGCAATATCTTTCACACGTTTTGTCATAGTAGGCAGTAGAGAAAAAATAGAAGCAGGAATATTGTACGCAATAATATTAATTTGAATTAAATAAATATTTATAGATGGGCTGAAGGACCTAGGTCGATGGCCTATTGGCAATAGCAATAGCATTATGAAATGTGAATAATCTTTGAAATGTACCATACCGTGTAATATATGGTCAATAAATACATTTACTCCTACCAAATATTTATTTGCGTGTCACCCTTCAAATAACTTATTTTTCTGGGTGTAATGGAACAGTAATGAAGTAGTTACCGTAATGAAACAGTAATGAAATGCGCATGCGCACAGGTCAACAATGATCATTGGTCAATCATTTATATGGGCGGCTATTTTCCGCCCGTATTGCACGCAAGAAATATGGTTATTTTACCGAAGTCGGGGGAAAAAACATCACTTCGACAGGTTGTTAAAGGGTCAATGAAAAATGTACAGAAACGAAGGAGGTCCTTAAAGCCATCGGTAGGAGAAGCTCGGCGGCGAAGTGCACCCAGAAAAAAAATTATTTGACGGCTACCGTTTATTTGGTTTAAGTAAAATATTTATTTGATTCAAATAAATATTCATTTGATTTAAATAAATATTTATTGGATTTAAATAAATATTTTACTTAAACCAAATAAACGGTTGACGTAAAAGAAATTATTTTTCTAGGTGTGGTCATCCAAATCTTTCTCATCATATAAAACCACGACAACGCAGTATAACAGAGACGAGCGCCCCGCGGATGTTCTGCAGAACACACCCTACAGTATCCACCAGGTGATTTTTTTGGTGTCTGCCTTGGTGCATTCCATCTCGAGTATCCTCAGCGCTTATCCGTCTATCTCGCGATAGAGGAATTTCCAAGTTCAGCGGGCTTTCCATGCTCGAAAAAATTGCGGACGAGAGTAGAAAAAAATAGACAGCGATGTGGAAGAGGACAAAGCGAAGAAGATCACTAAATCCATCGGTAGGAGAAGCTTGGTGACAAAGTGGTCATCCAAATCTTTCTCACCACATGAAACCGCGACAACGCCGTGTAGCACAGACGGGAGCCCCACGGAGGCTCTGCAGAATAATCTCAGCAGCATCTCCCGTTGATTTTCGGTGTCCGTCTTGGTCCCTTCCATGCCGAGTCTCCTCAGCGCCTGTCCATCCATCTCCCGAGAGGAATTCCTGAGTCCTGCGGGCTTCCACGCTCGAAAAATTGCGGGCGAGAGGAAAAAAAAAATAAAGAGCGAAGCAGAAGAAGAAGAAGCTAGGTCCACCGCGTGCTGGCAATGATGCGTTTCTGGTTGGGTCCGGAAGCCCCCCGGGGGTCCGGATCTTCCCGTGAAACGGGGTCCCATTGTAGGCATCATTGTTGCCTCTAAATAGGTACGCGCCCCCTCGGAGTTTCACCGATGCTTCGTCTTCTCATTCTGCTTCGAGGTCTTTTTTCCCCCCCTCTTGTCCTCGTAATACCGTAGAGCTTCTAGTGAAATACTTGACGTTACAAATCGGTACTCTCAACGACTGTAGATGCGAGGAAAAGTTATCACCTCATTGACATTCTTTGCGAGGGATTTGCAGTTTAAAGGCGGTGGAGTTTTAAGGCGATGGAGTTTTAAGGCGGTGGAGTTTTAAGGCGGTGGAGTTTTAAGGCGGTGGAGTTTTAAAGCGGTGGAGTTTTAAGGCGGTGGAGTTTTGAGGCGGTGGAGTTTTGAGGCGGTGGAGTTTTGAGGCGGTGGAGTTTTGAGGCGGTGGAGTTTTGAGGCGGTGGAGTTTTGAGGCGGTGGAGTTTTAAGGCGGTGGAGTTTTGAGGCGGTGGAGTTTTGAGGCGATGGAGTTTTGAGGCGATGGAGTTTTGAGGCGATGGAGTTTTGAGGCGATGGAGTTTTGAGGCGATGGAGTTTTGAGGCGGTGGAGTTTTGAGGCGGTGGAGTTTTGAGGCGGTGGAGTTTTGAGGCGGTGGAGTTTTGAGGCGGTGGAGTTTTGAGGCGGTGGAGTTTTGAGGCGGTGGAGTTTTGAGGCGGTGGAGTTTTGAGGCGGTGGAGTTTTGAGGCGGTGAGGTTTTGAGGCGGACGAGTTTTAAGGCGGTGGAGTTTTAAGGCGGTGGAGTTTTAAAGCGGTGGAGTTTTAAGGCGGTGGAGTTTTAAGGCGGTGGAGTTTTAAAGCGGGGGAATTTTAAGGTGGTGGAGTTTTAAGGCGGTAAAGTTGCAACTACGGTAGAGTCGTAACGCGCCAGACTCGTAAAGCTGTAGAGTCGCACTCGGAAGAAATTCATTAAATACACCAAAGGTGAAGAAACTAAAAATAAAAAAAACCATCCAAACAATAATTCACTCCGTAAAACCTGACACTTTATGAAACAAAGTCGAACTCCAGGCCAGAAACTGGCTGTGCAAACACAATACTCCAACCGGGAATACATACATGCATAGCGCGACGGAAAACTCTCGAGAGCGCGCAGATCCTTTCTGTATTCATTCGGTCAGGTTATTGGGAAGCCGATATCTGGCCGCAGGAAGTTGGCTGGTCGGGGAAGCGGGGGAGCGGGCTCGGCGGGATGAAAACGCCGGAGAAACTTCTCGAGGCGCACAGAGCCACGCAGAGTGAATCCAACCCCCGTATCTCTCCCTCTGTCCCGCTCCCTCTCGGGACCTGCCCCTCCTCCCCCCGGCCCGACAAACGGAAAGCGAAAGGGGTGAACGAGACGGGAAATCAAGTGCAGAGGAAGCGAGAAGTGGCGCGGGGTGGCGGCAGGAAGCTCAGAGAAAGCCGAGACACAGCGATAGCAAAAGTATTATACGTATACTATAGGTATATAAAAAAAAAAAAAAAGAAAATAAAAAAAAGAACAGCCACGAATACTACAGCAAAACGCGCTACAGAGGAACCGGTGGCTGGAGCTCGGTCGGCTCTTTATCCTTTCGTTCCAACGTTCGTTCCACTTGCTCGCGCGAAGCCCGCCGACTCTCTCCCCGTAGCCGGCATCAGCGCGAAGGTCGTGGTGGTGGCGGCTATTGGCTTCTGGAAGGCCGAACCTCGCGCCCGGCTCCGCTCGAGTACGTAGGGAACGAGTTGTGCCGTATAAACGGCGGTGTCAGGCGTGGGTTCCAGCCGGCGCGCGGGGGCGGTTGAGAGAGCGCCGAGGGGAGGTTTGGTTGGGTTTTCGCACGGGATATGGGGTATTGTATCAGCCCGCTTCTCGTCCTTTCCGCTTTGCCGTGCTTCTCCAGAGGCAGGAGCATCACTACAATCCTCCTCCTCATCCTCCTCCTCATCCTCCTCCGCGGCCCCCAGCCCCTTCCCACTTTTTCAACCCAACCCCCCAGCCACCCTGGATTTAACCCTCATCCTCTTTCCGCCACATCTACCTATGCTCTTCCAGCAGTAAGCGGCATCACCGCCGACAACCAAGATAACTGTATAGCTCTCCTTCCAACCCCCGCGACGGCCGGCGAGTATGGAAACCCGCCCGGAGTCGCCCAGAGGCCCAACCCTCGATCCATATATTTAAAACAAATGCTATCTGATGCGGCGCCTGGCGCAAAACCTCGCCGTTGTGTGCGCCCCGGCAAGATGAGAACGTGCCACCAAACCCCCTTTTATCCACTGCCTTTTTTTACTATCGGGGTGGCCCATTTCCCTCCTACGGGCTTTCGTGCTCCTCTGTCCTTCACCCATGGCGTTCTCCACCTATCTTCTTTTTCGTCCACCACCCCCGCCCCCGCCGCCCTCTCGCGTTTCGCTCCGCGTTGCGGGGCCGTTGTGCGTCGCTTGTTCCTCTACCCGAACTCCTCGTGTACCTTATCCGGCGTTTTACCTTCTCGTCTCGACGATCTACGGCGACGGAGGCCAGCGGCGCTTTCGCGCTCGCTATGTCGGTCATCTTTGCGGAGATTTTGGTTGGCGACTTTTTTTGCATGCGTTACACTGGGAAAAATTATATAGGAAAAGCAACAGTAGTGACTTTTTATCGGGAAAAATAGTTCCCGAGGGGAAGGTCGACGTTTTGTAGTTACGACAATCACAGAAAATCATGGTTGCTACTATAATTATACTGTAAAGAAAAATCGTGTGATGTTTAATGCAACGGTCCGGACGTTTTTATGCAAAAACTATGATATTAAGTTTCATGTACAATTTAATGTTCCGTGTATTAAAAATATTGGAGATACTTTATTTCTAACAATTTTTCTTTATTTTACTATGAAAGTGCTTTAATTTTAAAAATTTAGTTTAATTTTAATGAAAAAGTATATTCATTTTTCATCACTATTGTATATTAAATTTAATGTACCAGTTTTTGCATAAAAATGTCCAGTTCGGTACATTAATGTTACAATTTTTTTTTTTTTCAGTTATAGTTTAACCAATTAAATATATACCATCAGAAACTATCTATATAGACGTTCCCCCTGGGAACTGTCCATTATGGTAGAAAACACTATCCTTTTTCTCAGTGCAGTTTCATAGCCCTGTGTGTACCTTGCAATTGCGTAGTAGATTATGCAATCTACATAACCTACATACCATGAGGTGAGGATTTCGATTTGTAGAACTGAATTGTTCGGAGTATTCGGAGTATCGAGGCCTTGTATTCGAGGCGTTTTCAGATCCCGATAAGAACACGATGCAACGTTCTAAAATTTCTGTCAATACGGCCGACGTATGGTCAAAGGTTTTCACACTTGCTTGGAAAAATAAGCGCTATGGATAATGAAGCATGCGACCTGATTGCAACGTTCGTACGGTACAAAAACGTCGTATGATATTTAATGCACCGGATTGGAAGTTTTCATGCAGAAACTGGTATATTAAATTTCATGTACAATTGTGATAAAAAATTGAATGAATATTTATTTAAACCATATAAATATTTATTTGCTAGTGCGCGTCAAACAAATAATTTTTCTGTGTGTAAAGAACAAACAACTTTTCAAACTAACACACAATATCACAATTATAGAATAAATTCTCTCTCCGATTGGACTTCCGTCACTCCATCCGTCCTCGTGATACACTTTTTCCATCTCCAATACACTTGCTGAGATTTGAGGATCCCTGATCACCCGTCCTGGGTGTCACGAGAAGTCGATCAGCCGATGCGCTCGGGTTGTTTTTCCTTGCTCTACCGGAATCTCCGACGCTTTTCCTTTTTTTTTTGCCTTTCCCGCTCTTTCGCCTATCTCCGCCAGTAAATCTGGCCGTAAGTTAGACTATTGGTAGAAAATCTTCGGCGAGGCTCGATCTTCTCCACTCCCTCCCATCTTCCGTCTTCTTCGTGTTTTTTGTCGCTTCTTTTATCTGCTTCCCGTTCGAAGCTCCGACCCTCCGCCGCCTCGCTCGCGCTCTCCTCCCGGGCACATCCCATCGGTGGAAGCTCCGGCAGAATCCAGTTTACGTATATCTCGTTGCCTATCATCTCCATCACCATAGATTGCCCATAAAGAACCAGGCCAATCCGTGGTTATACGCGCTCGGAGCCAGCCCAACGTTCGACCTGATACTTCTTCGCCTATAACCCCGCTTCCATCGGGGGACATGAGCGTGGCGTATGAGGGCTTCAGGAGAACCCACAGTCTTTTCAACCGGCGTCCTCGGCTCCGACCGAGATCCAACGCAAATCCTCCCGAACCTATTCCTCGGGATTTCTCCCCTCCATCCTTCTGCCCTTACGGTTTTTTAGTGCCCGATTCCTACCGAATGATTCCCCGCTGGATGATCGGCGGGAGGAGTCATGATCGAATATTCCAAATCCGGTATACCGAAAAACCGTTGTCGAGTAAATTTATCCTCTCATAAAAGAAGCAAGCTTGTGCGAATACACGGAAACATCTTTGACCGCCAAAAAGATGGGGAATTTTTTCTTCCAGAAACTCACGAAGGGTTAGTTCGAATGTGAGCTCGGGGTCTTTGGTATTCCTTGCCTTTTCTTTGCAATCAAACGTGGAAAACAAACCAAAACAATTCGGATTACGTCACCGATCATTTTTACGGTCAACAAATCTGAATGTATATGCGGCGAGGACAGAAAAAACATAATCAAGCGACATCAAGCGACATCAAGCGACATCAAGCTACATCAAGCGACATCAAGCGGCATCAAGCGGCATCAAGCTGCATCAAGCGACATCAAGCGGCATCAAGCGGCATCAAGCTGCATCAAGCTGCATCAAGCTGCATCAAGCTGCATCAAGCTGCATCAAGCTGCATCAAGCTGCATCAAGCTGCATCAAGCTGCATCAAGCCGCATCAAGCTGCACCAAGCTGCATCAAGCTGCATCAAGCTGCATCAAGCTGCATCAAGCTGCATCAAGCTGCATCAAGCTGCATCAAGCTGCATCAAGCGGCATCAAGCTGAATCAGGCGACATCAGGCGACATCAGGCGACATCAGGCGACATCAGGCGACATCAGGCGACATCAAACCAAGCCGTATATTTATTCCACAGTCCCCTAAAAAAAAATGTTGGAAAACCGTCGGTGTCCGTCGAGATTCCTCGAAGGTGGCAAGAAAGTTAAGGACCGCCGCCGAAGAATCGGGTCCATCTCGACGAAACAGGGTATTTAGGTGTCCTGAGCACATCGGCAGTCCGCCGAGGCACGAGGACGGGAAGCAGGAGCGCGCGTCCTAAGGCGAAAAGCGTGACGCTCACGAACGTCTCCTTTTCATCTAACCTTTCGCCTTCTTCTCGTTCGCTCACAGCTCGTTCCCACTGCCGCTGCTGCTGCTGCAGCTTCGAGAGAGACCCGACCATAAACCCATTAAAACCGGAACGAATCCGGTAACTGTCGGAACGAAATTGGGGAAAACTCTCGGAGGCAGGGTCACAGGCGCGCGCGACCTTTGTGATATTCTTTCTCTCGCACTAGAGATTCTCACTTCGCCCTTTTGCCATCGGTTGTCCTCGTCTTACCGCTGAATTTTCTCGCAAGGAACCGGAGATTCGTAAACGAAATACGGCGCACCAAGCGCGTCCCACGCACTCGCCGCGCGGCACATTGTTGCACTGCGGATAAATACGAAAATTGGCGAACGACGACCGTCGAGAGGTAAGAGAGGACCGAGCGAGACGGACGCACGGAGGTCGGAACGAGGTCTCCGCGGGAGAGAAACGGACGCGAAGAGATGACTAAATATATGGACGCTGGATGGGGGTCCTCTTGGGGGTCCGAGGACCCCCGGCGAGACCTCGGGGTAGCTTAGAGGTAACTTATTATGGCCTTTCAGACAGGTGATTTGAACGGGTCCGCAGTCAGCTTGGAATCATCCCGACGATTCCACCATTCCGCAGGAAACTTCATCATCAGCGATGAAGACCCGATCAAACGTAACTTAATTACCCGGTACATCGATTACGAGTTTTTGGGAAAAAAACGCTCCGCTATGGACGAAAAAATTGTGAAAACAAGTGTATCGAAGAAGATTCGTCAAAAATGTTCAGCCTTAAATCACTCTTTTTCATGGACCGGGATGGGAATTGGAGATGAAGAAATCGGACTTTTTATTAAGATAAAGATTCACGTCAAGATTTTTGAAAATTACAAAATTGACGCAAATGAACCAAATTATATTATATTATCTCAAGGCAAGATGAATGGACTATATTATATTTTTTTGTAAAAGGGTTATTCCCGTTAAATAAATAAATAAATAAACAAATAAAACCTATTTTTAGTTTGATATCGTCACAGACGCAATGGCAAAGTCGCCTAAAAACCACAGCCAGAAAAATAATGCACCCAGGAAAAAGATTTATTTGACGGCCACCATATATTTGGTTTAAGTAAAATATTCATTTGATTTACATAAATATTTATTTCATTTAAGTAACGATTTATTTAAATAAAATAAGTATTTTACTTAAACCAAATAAATGGTGGCCGTCAAATAATTTTTTTTCGTGTATTTCACGAGTGCTCAGCAAATAAACACTTATCGAATTCACGTAAACATTTATTTGCAGGGCAGACTTCGAGCATAACTTTTTTCCTTATTTCCTCTCGAGGGCGTTGGGCAAGAACGATCGGCAAGCTCCGCAGCATCATCGACTCTTGACGATGGCCAGACCAAATTCGACGTGTCCTCGGCAGATGACAATTTTTTTTCTTTTTTTTTCTTCGGTTCTTCCCTATCCGGAAGGAGGAAGCGACTGCCGCGCCAACAAGACGCCTTCCTATGCGCCTCTATACCAGAACATCGAGTGTAGCGCTGGGTCGAAGAAGCCCCCCTGCGATCTCGAGGTTAACCCGCGGGGGGCCAGCTGGCACCCATAATGAGCCCGACGCTTCTCGTGTCTCTTTCGTGGACAGAAATTCCGACGCGAGAGACGAGAGCATTCGGCGGTGGGCGAGAGAAGAGAGAAAGAACGGTAGCAAAAAGTGCTGCGGAGTGAGTGAAGACGAACCGACGGGTCGGAGACTGCAGAAACCGTCGGTGACGCCTCGCTGTGACACCGAGGACCCCTGACGATCTCCCGTCGTCAGCGATAACGCTGCACGGGGCATTGTTCCTCGAATTTGTGTTTTTAAACGACGACCGAGCGTTTTGGCAACCGGTCGGTTCTTGCGGTGGATCCACCCGGGCTCCTCGACTGCGCGAGCTTCTCGGTCGACCAACGGAGGCCCAACATGACTTCTGGATCTCAGTCTACAGGGTTAATTTTTTTTTTTTTTTTTTTTTTTTTGGGACTTTCAAAATTGAGATCCATCGTAGACATGAAATTTAGAGATAATGCAAATTTGATTTTGGAACACGGCCAGAAAAATAATTTATTTGACGGACGCACCGGAAATTAATATTCAGTTGATTTAAATAAATGTTTATTTATATCAAACAGATATTTATTTAAATTAAACAGATATTTATTTTAATTAAATATATATTTATTTTAATTAAATATATATTTATTTTTATTAAATAGATATTTATTTGCGGTTGTCCGTCAAATAAATTATTTAACGTTTTTCGCACGCATCTCGAATGTACAATAAAATGTTCATACGAGAATACCACGATTGCTTGACCAGTCATATTTTTGTCTATTCTCGCCGATTAAACATCGAGAAGAAACCAAAAATATATTTCTTACAAGGAGCATCTAAAAAAACATATATTCTAAAAAATGTTCATCACCCCTCCTATTTACGCATCTAATTGTTTAATTGTACGAACAAAATTTCACCACATAAATTCCCAGAACTCCCATTTAAATATTTAAAATAAAAAAATAAATATCGAATATGTACGGAGTGCAATTGAACAAAAAATTAAATTTTACCCACAGGGACTTTTCGGTGCGTATGCGCGTGGACGTAATAATTGGCCGTACGATTGTGTGTCTGGTCAGGTCTCGGAGGTGAATTCCAAAAAATGTCATTCACCAAAAAATGTTCCTGTAATTTGTACCGTTTCTTCCTTCAATACAATTCGCTTGGAAAAAACCCTACGAGCGTCGATTATGTTTCCACGAGACGAGAACAATATTTCAGAGCGTTTTTCGCACGCATCTCCAATGTACAATAAAATTTTCACACGAGAATACGTCCACGGCTTGACCATTCGGATTTTCGTCTATTCTCGCCGTCAATCTCTTATTCACGGCGCTCCGTCCCGTCGTCACTTCCTTTCCCATGGGAAGAGGCTGTTTTTCTACGGTACAAAAAGACACAAACGCAAAGAGGCGTCCCGGAACGAAATTGTCGTCGCAACAACTGAGAGAGTTGTCAGTAAGTCAGACCAGAGTCAGGAAAATAGAGACGCAAAGCCCCTGGCCTTTGCACTGCGAGCTGCAGTCAGGCAAATACAAAGCGGGTGTGTCCCGTCGCTTTCTTGAGGAACCGAAGTTTACTCACGGAGACCACAGGTGTTACGGACAAAGGCATGCGAAGCGAGCTTGGATTTTTTTACCGGGCACGGAACAGAGTCGTCTTCGTGATGCAATTCGATGCTGACAGGATCATAACATTAATCAAGAATGTTGTTCACATTGTAGATTTTTTTATTTATGAAAATTGATTTTTTTTTTTGCAATAGTTGGACAAGTTATGAAGCGAACGTGATTTTTTTGTTTATGAAAATTGATTTTCTTTTCCAATAGTTGGACAAGTTATGAAGCGAATTAGATTTTTTTACGTGAGGCAATTCGATGCTGACAGGATCGTAACATAAATCAAGATTGTTGTTCGCATTATAGATTTTTTATTTTTTTTTATTTCGTTATGTATTTTTTTTTACAATAATTCGACAAGGCGTGAACTTGGTATTTTTTTTTACTGGGCACAGCGCAGAGTCATTTTCATGATGCAATTCATAACATTAATAAAAAATTAAATACAATACAATTTTTAAAAATTTAGTCCGCATTGTTGATTTTTCTATTTCATTAAAAAAATTAAAATTCTACGATTTTTGCAATAATTCGACGGGTTGAACTCGATTGAAAAACCTAGAAATGATTCATTCAATTAATTCTTGTCCATGGAATCTGTCGAGTACTCGCCAGCAACAATCTCGCTTACATTTCTATTACACACTTTTAACAATAAAAAATAATATTTTATGATTAACAATTTATTTAAATGATTTCACAACATTTTTGATTTAATAAAAAAATGTATATTTATTAATTATCCAGGCTCTTTATAGAGATTTTTCTTCCGTAACGACAATCGTTCCGTCGTGTTTACCCCGAGGAGCCAGTGTCGTGTTTCCACGACATGGAACTTCCTACTGGCGATGCATTATGCCCGGAAAATCGATCGAGTCAAAACGTTCACATATTTCCGTCCTTTGAGCCTCCTCCTTAAATCTTCCGATTTTTTTTTCACTCCCGGACTCATCAATTTTTTCTCTCCTTTTTCTTCGTCAATGCCTTCCAGCTCGCATCCTCCCTTGGCACGCTCAGAATGACAAGAAAAAAAAAATATATATATATTTATAAGGAAAAAATAAAGAAGAAAAAGGACGACCGTCTGCATTGTGACACTTTGGTCGATGCGGGAAGGCGGGTCCGCCACTGTTTGCCCGTTTGCATAAAGCGCTTCCACGCTCTTCTTTCCGCTCTTTGGTTCGATGATCCCGAGAGCTCTCTTGCATTCATCACGACCCGCGTCCTGATTTATTTCGAGTCAGCGTTCGAGGCAATAGCGCTGGCGCGCGGTCCAACACAGATTTGTGTCGTAGCTTATTCCGTCCAAGTTTCTCGGTCCATTCATGAATGCGGCGGGGGTGGTTAGTCCCTCCCTCTTCGCCCCCTTCACTCGATACGACGATTCATGAATGAACATCGGGATTTCGGGGCTGAATTTCTCGTAGCCTGCAATTCTACTACGCATCGGATTATTTTTTTTTTATCATTATATTATTCATCCTTTCTGTCGCTGGCTAGATCGGAGATGAATTTTAAATATATTTGGAAGGTGTCGCACACATTCTTTTCCCCACTTTTTTGTGCATCTTAATTTACACGTTTCTCCCTCTTCGCCCCCTTCACTCGATACGACGATTCATGAATGAACCTCGGGATTTCGGGGCTGAATTTCTCGTAGCCTGCAATTCTACTACGCATCGGATTATTATTTTTTTTTATCATTATATTATTCATCCTTTCTGTCGCTGGCTAGATCGGAGATGAATTTTAAATATATATTTGGAAGGTGTCGCACACATTCTTTTCCCCACTTTTCTGTGCATCTTAATTTACACGTTTCTCCCCCTCTTCGCCCCCTTCACTCGATACGACGATTCATGAATGAACCTCGGGATTTCGGGGCTGAATTTCTCGTAGCCTGCAATTCTACTACGCAATGTAGTTCTGTAATGTCACTTACGGTTTGAAAATCTCAGTTTTCAACCGGAAGTGACGTCATGAGAAGATCAGTAAATAATTTTTTAAACGAATTTCTTATTCTGTCCAATTTGAGCAAACATCGAACAGCAGCTTACGGTGAATAATTAAATGATGTTTTTTCTTAAGTGAGCGTTAACACACATCGATGTCTTTTCTGTGGGAAGAAGTTCGGACGTAATTCTTTGTCCCCTCTATTTTTTAGGGAAAAATCGGTTGAATAGCCCGGACGAGGACGAACGAGAGATTTGGCATGAAAGGTACAGTAGCGTTACAGAAGCGCATCTCTCGTACAATCCGTGGGCGAGCCACGGGCCATTATAGCATTATACGTGACGACAATATGTCCTCGTTGTTGTTGCACCCTCCTTCTTCAGCCCCCGCGTAGCAGTGTCGAGTTACGAAATTCTTCTTCTATTTTCTCTCACATTCGTCTTGCCATCGCCCTCGAGGCCAGGCAGGAGTAAGAAACGTCGAAGATCCTCTTTTCTTGTTCGAGTGACCCAGACGTCTCAATTACCCGATGCGATCCTGGGCTACCGTTTTCCGCGCCCACCTGTGCGACACCACGAGGCGTGGGAGAATTCACAGTTCTCCTTCGTCCCAAAACATCTCCGGTTCGCACAACGACCGTACATGGAATCCAACAAATTTCGTTCCTTTCACGCATTGGAGGGAGATTTTCTCGTATTGACCTCGCAAATTTAATGAAGATAAGAGGTGAAAGATTCTGAAGAATTGAAAATGGCAAATCCAAGGAGTAATGGAAGTGGAAGATTTTTTGTTAAACATTTTTTTTCTCTTTTTTTTTGTATTAGTAAGGTTGATTAATTAGTTTTAGTTTTAGTTCCAGCTTGAACTCCAGCTTGAACTCCAGCTTGAACTCCAGTTTGAACTCCAGCTTGAACTCCAGCTTGAACTCTACCTTGAACTCAAGCTTGAACTCTAGCTTGAACTCCACCTTGAACTCCACCTTGAACTCAAGCTTGAACTCAAGCTTGAACTCCACCTTGAACTCCACCTTGAACTCCACCTTGAACTCAAGCTTGAACTCAAGCTTGAACTCCACCTTGAACTCCACCTTGAACTCCACCTTGAACTCCACCTAGAACTCCACCTAGAACTCCACCTAGAACCGCACCTAGAACTCCACCTAGAACTCCAGCTTGAACTCCAGCTTGAACTCCAGCTTGAACTCCGGCTCGAACTCCAGCTTGAACTTCAGCTTGAACTCCAGCTCCAGCTCCAGCTCCAGCTCCAGCTCCAGCTCCAGCTTCAGTTTCAGTTTCAGTTTCACTTTCAGTGTTTAAACCCAAACGAAAAATTGTGGACACTGTCGTCAAAATACTTAGGAAACAGAAAAAAAACGAATATCTGGCATAGGCGAGACGTAAGTAGAAGCAAATGAGTCAACAGGGAAAAGTATGTCCCGGTGGCGAAAGAAACCATAAATCATAACATGCCAAAAGAGAGGTCAACAGTTACGAAGCCGGCACGTGACACCTTTTCCCCGAGCCCGGCCGGGCATAATCGTGTACGACTTAACAGTCGTTTCGTCAACTGCCTCCTCCTTTCCTCTTCATCTTCCGGGACGAAGCGACTCAAGGTCAAACACTCGATATATTTCGGTAAGTCGCGCGCGCCCCCGACGAACTACCCGCCGGACTCGGACGGAACCCTCGACGAAGCTACCCGAGGCACGCGCTCTCTTCGGCAAACGCGCGACCCACTGACGACGACTTTCACTTAAGATTAACAGCGCGTGCCTTTCCTCCACACTTTTTCCTTCTCGACCTCTCCAATCTCATGATTTTCTCACTCCTCGTTGTTCCGGCACTGGAACTCGTGGATTTTACGATATCACGTGACTAAAATCCGAAGGACGTATTATTTTTCGTTCACAAACGGACGAAACACAACTTAGTGGGTTTCGTTTTGCGATTCATTTATGAAAAATAAACAATTAACAAAAAAATGCACTTTATATATTTTTTTTGTTGTTTTTTTCTACGGTTGGATTGAAATTTTTATAAGTTGCATTTAGCTCAAAATGTCAAGCATATCAAATACACCTTTTTGGTTTTGGTCGTTGTAATTTACGTATTATTTTTCGTTTGCAACATGGTGAGTTGCGTTTGTGATTCATTTATGCAAATTAAATCATTAACAAAAATTGCACTTCATTTTGATTACAACATTTTTGTATGTTTCGATCGAAACTAATAATTTGCATTTGGCTCGAAATTTCAATCATATAAAGTAAACTTTTTTAATTCGGTGTTTTCGTCGATTCGAGGAAAACTGAGCTTTTGATACTTCTTACTAGGTGAAACATTTCCGTACATCAAGTTTTTTAAATTCATTTATTTACATTTCTTAAAGCGCTTTGAAATATCTCGGCCGATAAAAAAAACTCGAAATTATTTTTATTTTACCATGCCGAGCATTTACCTATAAAAGCAAATTCTTACGCGAACCTGCATTGACATATGTTTTATGTAAGAATTTCCTTTTAACCGGCAGTTTTCGTTTCTAATCTCCCAATGCCCCAATTTTTTTGCCTCCCTTCACAATTACTTCTTATTTAAAAATAATAATTATATATTATATTATATTATATTATATTATATTATATTATATTATATTATATTATATTATATTATATTATATTATATTATAAACAACTTATTATTTAAAAATAATTCCCAAAAAATGTATCGACGATTCTTCGAGACTCCATTCCTTCCTCGCGTTGGTGGCAGACGCGGCTGCCACGGCAATAAAGCACGAGGGTCCAAGTTTCCCCGATCGTTCGTTCGGGCAGGCACGATCCATTGCTCTCGGCGCGTGCAGTTTCCGAGCTTTCACGTACCGACGTACGAACTCGCAACGCCGAAGTGAGGTAGCGCAATACGGAGAGAAAGTGAAATCCGAGGGTGGTGCTAAAATGAGGGAAAATGGGAAAAATAAGGGGGTCCCGATGGCGATGGCCCGAAGGACCGGCATCGTGCGTCATTGTAAATCGGGACGATATTTTCGTAAATTATCTTGAGACGCGCGCGCGAGCCTGCTCGTTGCGTCTTAGCTCTCCGGTTGCCCCCTCGTCTTCTTCCGGCAGTTCCCAACTGCAGCCTCGTCGAGCCACGCGCCATATAATTCTCGAGAGGCAAAACAAAGCGTCGGGGTCCCTTAAGGTTTACTGAGCGGTCCGGGTCCGAAACCGAACGTGGGAAGGAAGAAAGAGGGAGGAAAAACTGGAAAGATGCACTCGAAACGTCGAGCGAAAGTGCGCAACGGAGGGAAAAGCAGCCATGAGGCCCGGCTCGCCGAGAGGCTGCGCGAGCGTCGATGACGGTGAAGGGCTGAGGGGAGGGGGAAGGAAGAATGGCTTTCGCTGTGGCGTACGACTCGTCGTAAATCAAGAGACACCGCGGCACACCCCGACCAGCGGAATGGAAGGGAAGACGCGTGTCGTAAAGTTCACGAAAATTGTTTGTTAAAGGCACGACATTTTTGTTTTGTATTCAGGGGAATGTGGAAGTTACCGGGTCATCCATGGCTACCAATATTTCGTAACTTTTCAATGATAATTTCAATGATAATTTCAATGATAATTTCAATGATAATTTCAATGATAATTTCAATGATAATTTCAATGATAATTTCAATGATAATTTCAATGATAATTTCAATGATAATTTCAATGATAATTTCAATGATAATTTCAATGATAATTTCAATGATAATTTCAATGATAATTTCAATGATAATTTCAATGATAATTTCAATGATAATTTCAATGATAATTTCAATGATAATTTCAATGATAATTCCAATAATAATTTCAATAATAATTTCCATGTCAATTTCAATTTCAATCCTCATCTCGTCCAAGTACTGTTTTATTAAAAAGTATTTATAAAACAAAAAATCCGGCGAGAAGTCTGATCGGTTAAAGTATCTTAGGGGTGTCGGAGAGTTTCTATTTTACGATTATCCGGTCGGTTGTGTAAAGTCGAGAGTTGAGTCCGAAGGAAAGTGAGGGAAATATTTTAGGGGGGGTTGTCGTATAGTATACAACGTCGTAGAGCTTGTGGCCCGAACGGTAAGCAAGTTATACGACCCGAGTCGAGCCACCGTTGGTTTTCCGAGTGCCACGAAGGGGGAGAACACAGAGATTCCACGACTGCGTCAATATAAAGTGGTAAAATCACGTGCCGGTTAAATAATGCCGCGACGATGGTTACCGACACGAAGCGGCGGAAACGAGAGAGGAGAGAGTGCTTATAAATATTCGTGTAAACTTTCACATTTCCCTCGGTGACCCCGCGCGTTTCGCTGCAGCGAACAGCCCTTCGGCCCTTGTTCCCCGTAGCCCACTGACCTAAAACCCCGTCGCTGTACGAGAATGGCACCTTTGGTCAACCCTCCTCCAGCCTCTGCTACGCTGCTATAATCGTAAAGCGTTTGTATCTCTCCGAACGGGGCAATACAAAAATCGCCCTGCCGAGAATTTTCACTCGACGAAGAATCTTGATATTCAACTTTTTTTGTTTATTTATTTTTCGACGTTAACATAATTTAAATATTAATCGAACATTCGTGGAAAATGTTAATAATTATATTTTATCTATTTATTTTATTATTATTTATAATATATTTGTATTATTATAATTATCCACTCTATTTATTTTGCGTAATAATAAACGAGCAGTCTGTTATGCGCAGGCATTGACATTTTTTATTTTTTGCCAACAGCGATTGTCGAAAGAAAGCACGCTGATGAGTATTGGGTTTCCGGCCCGAGGCCGCTGTGTCCAGGAAGGGTTAATACTATATGTATAAGCCATTAAGCTGTCCTACATGCACAGTGCAGTACGGTGTCTCTTGCATCGCTAACGACCCGCCGGATATTAATCCGGTTACAGAGAGACCAAATATTTGTGTTCGCGTCACCGTGTTTCCGTCACTGGACTGGTGACTGTCATCTTCCTCCCCGACGCGCTCCCTTTTCATCGGGCGTTGATAACAATCGGGCGATTGTTTGAAAACGCAAAATAGTACATTTTGTTGCGATTGCGAAATAGTAAGTTACGGTACTGGTGGGATAATAGTAGTTTGCGATACGAGTGCGGTAAAGCGAACTTTATACGCACGCTGTGAAGTGAGTCGCACGAGTTGCACGATTACCACAGGAGTGCGATTTACTTCACAGTCCGCGTATGATGTTAACTACACCGCACTACTATCGCATAATATTTTCTATAACGAATGCAGGAGAAGTGCTACTCCGTGTACGCTAATTGTGGCGCTGTAAGCCAGCGTGCGTCAAGTACGCTAAGCGTGCGTAAAGTACGAGAATCGTGCGGTAAAGTACGAGAAGCGTGTGTAAAGTACGAGAATCGTGCTGTAAAGTACGAGAATCGTGCGGTAAAGTACGAGAATCGTGCGGTAAAGTAAAGTTGGCCCGACGTGTGCACGCGCCGCGTGTTTATAGTACACTTGGGTGTAAAGCGCCACTTACGCCACTCTCGACAGGCACGAAAAGTAGCGCTTTTCACGCATGAATTATATAAAACTTTTTCTGACGAGTGTGAGTTTGCAGCACGAGCCGAAGGTGAAACTTTAGTCTTGAGAGTATTTTCACTCCATCTTTCTTCGCGTGGCACAGCGCTTGTCCGAAATTCATTTACTGCCGATTGCTTATCGGTCCGTTCATTCATATTTATAACGCTTATAACTAAATAACTATTGCGAATTTTGAAAAACGCCTTTGCAACTTTGCTCGTTTCACGACCAACTACCGGTCGGCAAAGTATGTGAAAAACAACCTTAAGGGCACGTGAAATATCACGGTCGATAATAAGAACTGTATCGCTATTTTTTTTAAGCTCGCTCGATCTTTAGTCTTCAGAGTTTTTTCTCTCCATCTTCCTTCGCGTCGCGCAGCGCGTGTCCGAAATTCATTTACCGCCGGTGGCTGCCGCCGCTGCCGCTGCTGAGGGTTAGCCACGGCTAAGGAAGTCAGACGCAGGTATCCGGGAGTCGAGGATCACCGCAATCGGCGTCCCTCGGCGGGTGGAGTGTCCGTCTGCACTCGAGACTGCAGCCGAGTACCGCGACGGCTGTACAAGTGCTGGCGAGTGAGAAAAATTTATGCGGGATGGAAAGAGAAGAGACGAAGATTTCGAAAATTCGGAAAAGAAGCGCAATCGGTTTTACTCACCCCAGCCCCCCCCCCCTTTGGGCACGCTTTACGATACTCGCCGTAACTGCAGTGTACAACAAAGTTTTGGGTCACTGGGCTAAGGGGATGTTTCGAGGGATTAGAAAGTACGAATATTTATGTTACCACCCCCCCGCCCCCCCTTCGCCGGGTAATGGGTAAACGTCCGTCTCGCTCTCAATTTTCTGCCTTGGATCTCGTACTACTGGTGGACTTGAAAAATTTCAGCAAGACATTTTTGCTTCGCCAGCTAAGTTCGTTCTTAAAAAATAAAAAAATTAATGGAATAAAAATTAACAAGTAAAATTTAATGGAAATTGATCAATAGAATTTAATCGGTAGACCTAAGAATTTTTTATATGTAAGATAATGTAAAAGGCAACTCAAGCAATATAATGGAAATAAAATACTATACTATACTACATAGAATTTAATCATTTTTTATTAAATAAAAATTAATGAATAAAATTTATTAAAAAATAATAAATGAAATGTAATAAAAAGTCATAAAAAAAATTAGCAAAAAATCTATGTATCTTAAACAGTGTGGCAACTGCTCTCTCTCGCTTTTGTTTCTCAATACCGTCGAGCGAGCGATATCGGGACTGAAGGCTTCGCCCTACGAGTCAAAGGAAGCATATGAATATGCACTATGAAACTCTGCGACACCCGTACGAAAATATCAAAAGCTGAAAAGTCTAGTTTTGAAAAAAAAAAAAAACCCCGAAACTGCCCCAACTATCCTCGAATTACCCTATATAGAGTTTACATACGATATATGCATCGGAGAAGCCCATGTGTGCAATATCCACGGGGATAGTTGGGTTTCGAAATATAAATAATGGGGTGGCGGGAATAATGGATCGGGACGAGAGAGAGCGAGAGAACAGCGGCGAACTCCGATGGGGTGCCACGAGGCGAGAGGACGGGATGCGGCCTGGGGTATTAGGTTTAGGCGTCGCCCCTCCGCCGGCTTCTTTCTTCCTCGTAATACCGAGCTGACCGTACAGAGGTTTTTCGAGAATGGGCGCAGTGGCTCATAGACGGGGCACCACATATGGGCACCCCCGTCGTATTAGATAATACATGGCGTTAGGCCTCCCCAGCAGTTTCGATGTCGTTTCTCCCCCCTACCCCCTCTTTCATCTCTTCGATTCACCTTCTCCATCTTTCTCTCCGCAGCGGGGCGGGGCAAAACGGACCGGCGTCCTCCGCACGGTGAAAAATATTTCCACATTTATTTCCGCGTTTTTGTTTTCGTTTTGATTTTACAATCTTTCTTTTTCCAACGAACAGTATTTTTGTCTTAAAAAAATTGTTAAATTAAGATGAGAAAGAAATAGTTAAATCAACAGAATAAAATAATAAAAATTGCGAAATGAAGAACAGAAGATAGTAAAGTCAACGAGAATAAAATAGTAATGGTCTTTTGAGAGCGAAAAACGTGTTCAAAATGTCCAAACCTTTTTTCTTTTACAATTTACTCGAGACAAGGCTTTTTATGACATCCCGCAAAAAATTTGCAAAAATGGTCCGTTTTTCCCCGTACGGTAACAGTACTTAGAACTAAAAAACAATAGTAAAGTCAACAAGAATAGAAAAATAATGGTCCTTTGGGACAAATCACTTTTTTCAAAACGTCCAATCCTTCACAATTTACTCGAGACGAGGTTTTTTTATTGTGTCTCGCGAAAAAAAAATGTTCAAAAATGGTCCGTTTTGCCACGTACGGTAAAAGAAATAGTCAAATTGTCAAGAGAAAAAAAATAGTTAAATCAACACAAGAAAAAAAAATAGCGAAATCAACAACAAAAAATAGTGAAGTCATCAAAATAATAAACTAATAATAGTCTTTTGGGACCAAAAAAATGTTCTCAAAAATGTCCAAACATTTTCTACACATGTACTCGAGACGAGGCTTTTTGTCTCGACGCGTAAAAAAAATTGGGAAAAGTGGTCCGTTTTGCCCCGCTCGGCCCCCAAACGCCCCACTGTTTCTAGACTAGATTGTCAGAGCCTCCGGGTTACTCGATTTCATCGTCATGGCATCGGCCTCGCGACAGCCCTTCCGGCGATCCAGGACAAAGAAAGCAGCCTCGTCCTTCCCTCGTGTGTACGCAGCGTCGCTGCATCCAGCACAATGTCTGGCGCTCCGTGTGTATGTGTCAGCACGCAACGTGCATTATTACCGCGCTGTCGTACCCCACTGCCGGCTCCCGAGGCCTGCCCCGATGTTAGCTTTTACTTGTGTAACTTTGCCATGGAATCCCTCCCGGGCCCCGACGATCCGAAGTTAAAGTGGGACGCAGTACACGCACCGCTGTGAAAACCATGAGGGGCGCTCCCGATGCCTCACGGCTCCCGCGCCGAAGGGAACGAAGGGGTGAGACTCGCCGTGCCTACAGTGCGGCGTGCTGAATTAATTCTTTCGGCTAATCTCCGCCGATATTGTTACTCCCGTTTACTCCACACTCCGCTAAAAATATTTTAGTCCCTGCGCGTGGATCACCACCTGCCAACCGTGCGAAAAGATCCTTGGAATGATTTTTTATTTTTTGGTCCTTCGGGCCTTAAAAAGGGAGAGGAAACGCTCTCAGTGGCTTTTTTTTGTTTAGGCTTTGTGAAGGAAAGAAAATGTTGTTTCAAACTTATTTCATTTTTAGTTACTTGGTTAATTTTTTTTAGACTTTGTCCTCGAGACGAATTATTTTTTTAGAGAAGGGTCATTTATCTGCGACGACATATTAATATTTCTTTTATTTTATTTTTTTTTATTAGCCTCATTGAGGAAGGAGGGGGGGGGGGGGGGGTAAATTTCAGCAGAAAGAGCCCTTGGTGCTTAGAACGCTGCACGCTTATATCTTTATGAATGTTATTTTCTTATTTGTAGGTCTTTCGGGCCTTAAAAAGAAAAATTCTATTTTTCCACGGGCTTTTTTTTATTAAGCTCTTTTGAAGTGACTAAGAAAAATTTCATTTTTTTGACAGACGCTGTCCTCGAGGCGAATTATTTTTGTCGACAAGGTTAATTCATCCACGACGAAATATTAATGTTTCCTTTAATATATTTTTTTTTTTATTTCTTACCATCGATCATTTTCTTCGAGTCACTGAAATTACGGAACGAAATGTGTGGAATCGTTAAGTAGCTTTGGTGTTCGTGCACGAATCTGTCAAATGTTTGTAGACGTGAAGGGTAAACGGGGGGGTGGAGAGGGGGGAGGGGGATGGAATGGCAGCAGAAAGAGTAAACCGTGCAGTATTAACGTCGACAAAATGAAGCATGCTCGACGACGTGTGGATGACGTATGGGGGGTCCGCCAGTGTGTGAGTGCTTGTAACGCTGTCGGATGAAAAGAAGGGCGGCCGAGGGTTAGGGGTTGATTTTGAGGGGTTGCTAGGGGGTTGTCGCGGCGTACCCCTGCGGGCTCCCGCGCTTCTAACCGAGACTCGAGTCCTGGGGTGGTTTACCCCCCTCCGAGCCCCCCTTTTATCCCCCCCCATGCCCCTCCCCCAATCATCTCGTCACGATTATCTTCGATACAAATCTATCCGACAAAGAGAATAATATTTTTTATTATTTTCGACAACAGCCCGGCAAACACAAATCCGTATTCAGACCTCGAACAATGCCGAAGAATTTTTCTTTTCCTTTTGCGAAGACATCTAAAATAAATAATTTTTTTTTAATCCAGTAATTTGTTAAAAAACTTTCTTATTTATTTTTGGTTTTTTAAATTTTTTTTTTATTTGTATACTTTTCTTTGTTTTAAGATTTTGGGAATCTTTGTATTATAAATATTAGACTTTTTTTAACAGCTTACACTGTTCGGATGATACTAAGTATAAGTAATTCGCGTTATGAAAAATTATAGAGATACAGCGATCTTTAAATTAAAAGAATTTAAACGATCTATTTTGCGCGTCTTCCGCAAATGAATATTTATTTTCAAGGGAATAAATAAATAATATTTTTCTTTGTATACAATAACGTAACGTAATTAAGAACGTAACGAAAATGTAAATAAAAATGTGTGATTAACAGCGTTTAAAATATATAAAAATATGATACAAATAAAAATAATAAAATATAAATAAATATAATATAATAATTCCTAAAATCTCACTCTTATTTTTATATTTATTTGCCCGGTCTATCGACGATTATTTTGGCATCGTCTCTCGGGGGTTTCGGAGCGAGATATCATGTAACACAATGGATCGCGGGAGGGAGCAGAATCCCAAAAAAAAAATCTAGGAACGAGCGTCTTTCGTCATATCCGCGTGTATATCCGTGTATCCTTGCGAGCAGCTCCGTGCAGGCCTGCGGCGACGTACGAGCCGCGGAAGCCGAAGCACTCGATCCGCTAAACAGACGCGGAATACAGATACAAACTGCGGAGGCACACATGTCGCCACAGTGGCCGGGCGGAAAGAGGAGTGGCGCGAGGGGTCCGTGGAATACACGCGTTGGTTACGCAGGAAAGCCCGAAGGGGAACACTGGACCGACAGAACAATCGATAAATCCCGTTCCGACGAACGAGACACACTTACGGACCCTAAAACCCGAGGACCGCCGATTCAAGCAGTTAGCCCCCCCTCCTCTACCAAAAAAAAGGTGTCGCGATAAAATCTAGATCTCGATCCAGTTTATCCGAAAAGATTCTCTCATGCAATATTTTTCCCTCGCCTCCATGCTCTTTAATTTCCGCGGCACAAAAAAAAAAATATATATATGTCGGTTGAAAAATAACACAATTCCGAAAAAATAGACAAATAAAAAATCTGGTAGAGCTCGCAGGTCATGAAAAAAAAAAATCAAATCGCACTTTTTTCATACAAAAAATATATATATATATATTTTATACGTCGGTTGAAAAGTAACACAATTCCGATAAAAAAAATATGGTGGACATCGAAAGTCAAGAAAAAAACGATATACAAATCGCTCTATTTTCACACAAAAATATGCATGTATGTCGGTTGAAAAATAACACAATTCCGAAAAAAAAAATCTAAGCCTCGAAGCTTACATAAAAAAAAAAAATCGAATTTTTTTTCGCAACCTTCGACAAAGTCTTCGCCGTGGCGGAAAGGCGGCAGCTGGCAGCCCTTCGATATGATTCTTTTTTTCCTCACATTTTCCGTTGCCTTCCCACCTCTAGTCTCTGTGTCCTCATAATTTCATTTGATGCGCGTGGAAGGATTTTTTTTGCGAAAGTGGTCACAGTAGACGAGAAAGGCGAGTATAAAGAGTGAGAGTCTGGGTGAGGGGTTAGGGAGGAGGGGGGGAGGTGGGGGGGGGTTAGTGTAGCACTGATGTAGCTTGGACGCGCGGCTCCACGTGAGAACCTCCGGGGGTCGAGTCTCACCCCATCCAGTCATGTGTGATGGACCTAAATGGATGAGACGCACCCCAGAAGCGGCAGAAGCAGGAACAGGGTCCCTATCGGGCGTCCATCAGTTTCGCAGCTATTCCCGAAGAGTAATATCTAGGGGGTCAGGGAGGAGGAAGGGGGGGGGGGTTACGTTCTGGCTACGTGGGTACTTTGGGAAATGCAGACGAGGTCTGTACCGAGCCAACGGCCACGGTGGAGGTGGTCTGCACACTAAGTACTCACCCCCTGTAACATGCCCCCCTCCCCCCCCTGCGCTCGCGCCCCCCGGCATGCTTTGTATCTACGGATGGTAGCCCCTCGTGAGTGCTTCTTCGGGAATTTTATTAACGTGAACTTTTTAGCAGTCGCTTCGGCTGGGGTCCCAATTCGCCGACACGTTAACCTTGCAGGGTTTAAATACTTTTTTTTTGTTGAAGATATGTAGGATTCGGGGAGAGGAAAAAATCTAACGTGCGGGTGAAGAAATGGCGACGTAGGTGAAAAAAGCTTGGGTGGGAGAAGTGATGCATAGTTCGAAGTGTAGGTCGGGAACATTGCAAGTTCCCTCAGGATGTCCAAGGAGACGAGAATAATCTATGTTGGAAAAGTGGAGCATAATGGAGGGCCATTGAATTTTTAAGTTAATTAAGAAGTTAAAAACTCACTTCGCGCGCAAGATCGGGAAATTCGACATACGTATCAAGATCATTCCAATTGCCCTCAGGATATCCAAGGAAATAAGAATAATCTCTGTACCAAGAATGATACAGGATGAAGACTCGTTCAATTTTTATATAAGTTAAAAACTCACTTCGAGCTCGCGATTGGCAAGTTCGAAATGTGCATGGGGTAAAAGGGGGAATATGGCCCGGTCCATATATCATTGATTTACGTGTTAATTGAGGTGGTCCATATTCACCACTTTCACCCTAAAGAATAATCCAAATCTCCTCAGGATGTCCAAGGGGACAAGAATAATCTCTGTATAAAGAGTGGGGTATGATGGACCCCCGTTAAATTTTCATACAAGTAAAAAACTCACTTAGCGCGCACGACCGGCAAGTTTTAAAATGTGCACCAAGAACATTCCAAGTTCCTTTTGGGATGTCCAATGTGATCAGTAAGAATGATCTCTGACCTGGGAATGGGGTATGATGAACCCCATTACTTTTTCATATAAAGAAAACCTCGTGTGTCGGTGGGTTCGAAATATGCATGAAAAATGAAAGAGGGCGGAGTCAACCCGGAGCGTCAAGTGAAAGAGGACTGCGGAGAGTTGGGCATAGAGGTATAACGAAAAGGGTTGAAAGAGGAAGATGCCGAGTATATTCTCACTCCACGTAAAAAGAGATGAATATGTGTACGTACGAGATTTCTGGCAGCGGAGAGAGGTAGTGGAGAAAATTACGTAAGTTCATTTCGTCGAACGAAATCGATTCGACAAATTGGTCAATCGTGCTGAGAGAGGGGTTGGGGGGGGGGGGGGGTTGGGGGGTGGCCGGGCATTCCGAGGACTCCGACGGTCGGTACATAGTGGAAGCAGCAGGAGAACCAGGAATAGGACCATCATCGGAGAAAGGGGATGCAGCGTTAGTGGGCAAGTGTCGACCGTGTAAGGAAATTGTTCCGACGTGTCCACTTCCTCTCGGGCTTGATGAGTTCCGTTTTCGTCCGGGGTTAAGCTCCGAGTTGGGAAGATGCCCCGCGAATGATTTTCTCGTCTCGCTCTGTCACTGGCTCGGCCACTGGCGAAACAGTTTTAACACGACGAAAATCTTCGTGAACAATGCCCGATCGCGATCGCGCGACGTCACCTAAAATACTTTGTCGAGGCTTAATGATTACGTAAGCTTCTAAGAGGGGAAAGTTGGGAGTCTTAAGTGACGAAGATTTATTAACAATTGTGAATATGTCGCAAGAATTACACTTAGAGCGGTACAGGGACATATTTTCTGTGTCCCAAAAAAGTCTTAACACAGGTCTTAGTATATTAACTTAAAAAAAATTAAGACTTCATTTAAAAGACTTAACTTCATATAGAAGACTGAATTACACGTATTATGTACTACGACTTGGTACGTTAAGTCTTTCTAAGAAGCTCTTAGTTGGTATTTAAAAAAGGAAGATAACATCAAAGTCTTTTGAGGTGGTTCCCCGAAATTAACGTTTAACAATGCCCGATCTCGATCGAGGCTTAATGATTATGTCAGCTTCTAAAAGGATAAAATTATATCGTCAATATATCGAAAGAATTACACTTAGAGCGGGACGGGGACATTTTTTTCTGAGCCCCAAAAAAATCTTAACATATTCATAGCAAATAGTTCTGAAAGTTAAGAATAAGAGGGAATAAGTTTCAGTGCCCTAGCGACATTTTTTTACGACCCAAAAAGTCTTAATGTAAAAAATCTTAATCAAGAGTCTTAATATATTAAGTTTGTTTACTAATTAAGACTAGTCATACAAGACTGCCGTGAGCAGTTTACTTTAATATTTACAAGTATTACTTGTTACGACTGTATACACTAAGATTTTCTAACCAGCTCTTAAATGGTATTTAAAAAAAGATAAAATCAAAATCCTTTGACGTGGTTCCCCGAAATTACCGATTAAATATTAGGGACCAAATGGGATTGATAATGCAGTCGTAAAGTCTCTCGCATTGTCCGTGCGTTTTATTGACGCTTTGTTCCATGCGACAAAACCAAACAATCGAATCAGCGACGAGCCGAGGAGAATCATCCTTTATCTTTAACTCTTAATTGAATTTGCATGAGTAACGCGAACAACCCCGGGATGAAGCATGGAGCGTCATAAAAACACAAGACCATGGCGAACGGTTCGCAGCCGCCGCATTCCGATACCTGAGAATTACTGCTTTCATTTTTGGTGCAATAAAATCGCTAACACATCGAGGGAACGAAAAAGAATGAAATAAATGACGGTGGTAGGCCCGATGGCGTGCCATCGAGGGAGCCCAATTGGTAGCTAATATTCCATTCGACGTACCCGATTTCGATCCCTTAACCGTCCCTTTCCGTCACTTCTTACCTATGTCACCTATAAAAAAAAAAAACAATATCGTAAATGTTTATTTCGCTTTCAGCCATGCAACGACCGCAGCTTTTACCTCAAAGCTTCGCGGTCATTTCTAACTGTCTTCCCCCCACCCCCCTATGTCAGCCCCCCAAAAATAAAAGATAAGTTCATAAGCAGCGAAAGTCTTCGAGTTTGCCTTTTTCCTTCTTTCCACCGTCTTTTCACGTATACTGTCGCGTATTTCCTCGGGATATATTATATATATTATATAGATATACCAGAAGTCCTAGTATATTATATATATATATATATATATTTAAGGAAATCTCTTTGCAGCGCAAAACCCTATTGTAAAATCAAAAGTCCATACCGAGTTTGAGTTAGAAAGAACAATATCAAATTGTCCCCCAATAAACACGATGCCCCGAAGTCCACGGATGAGCCATAGCGTTGCTGTGCCCCCTTCGGGTATTCCACAGGCTCGCCGCTACAGCCTTCCGGTCTCTCTCTCTATGACCGATAGGACCGGCAAAGTCGAAACGGCAAGACCAACCAGCGACGAGAACACCATGGAAATGCTGCACATAAAGTGAAAAAAAAACTACATTTGACAAATTGGTTTTATCCCCAAAATATTCGTATTGATTTTTCCTTCTTAATTTTACAAGTTTTTGTTTGACGATGATAATATTTTTTAATCAAAAATAATTACAGGTTTAACAGACTTATATTGTACAATTAAGACAGAAAGATTTGAATTTTCGGCGAGAAATTTTTCGAATACACAAACATTATGACTATGAATGTACAAACGAAATTAAACTTCTTTGAATGTTCAAAATTATAAGACATTTTTTATACACTGTTTTTTTATTTTTATTTAGCGAGAACATAGTTTCGTTCTACTACAAGGTAATGCAAGCTACGTAGAGCTAGCTGATTGCCATGTTTGAAATGGACGAGAGCGAGGCTCAAAAATATGCTTTATTACACTCGGTGCAAAAATTGCAGATTTACGCACGCTTCGCGTGCGCATAACTCCAATTATGTGAACCAGAATTTGGTACGATACTCGTGCGAAAAAGTTTTCCGAACGCGTGTGACTGCACCATTCGTTAGAAAAAGTTTTATCGCACTAGTATCGTTAATTACTATTATGTAACTCATGCACGAAAAGTGCTACTTTTCGTGCTGGCTGAGAGTGGCGTAAGTGGTGCTTTGCAGCCAAGTGTGCTATAACTATCCGACGCATGCGCACATCGTGCCGATTTTACTTTACCGCACGCTTCTTTTACTTTACGCACGCTCGCCGTCCGGCGCCACAATCAACAAGCACGGAGTAGCACTTCTCGTTTCATTACAGAAAATATTATGCGATATTAGTGCGAACTTGATACGCGGATTAGGTAAGTCGCGCTCACTTCACAGCGTGCGTATAAAGTTCGCTTTACCGCACTCGTATTGCAAATTGCTATGAGGAAGCAGAACCAATTTCTTCGATCCAACGGAATTACAAGTAAATAAAATTGGTCTTCGCGAGTTGACGAAATGTTAGAAACCATTTAGAAAATAAAATAAAATTCCACGTTCCAGGGTACGTAAAAGCCGTCTTCGCGTAAGTTCCTCCGCTCTTCGTCCGGTTAGCGTTGGGCGGCAGAAAACAGTCGGACCTTTCGACCAACCTGACCGACGCCCGGCCCAAACGTCAGTGCGGTTTTATTAACGCGCCACGAAAATTTTTGCGGTTTATTACCTTTTACCACGACGAACTTTGTTGAATGCATTCGTCGTTGCCTTTTCATACCCAAAATCGTGTTTGCGCGAACCCCCTCGTTTAGTGCACTTTCGCGTCACCCTCGATGGCCGAAAGTTACTTATTTTAGTCTGCACTCGTCCCTCGGAGGGAGGAAAAAGTACGAAAGGCAAAATATGCTCGAGTCCTCTTCGCGGTTGAATTGCGTTCGAATTTTCCGAGTTATTATGCAAGGGCAAAGGGATACCGCAATCCAGTTCGACCTGAGTAAAATATTATGGTGTCCCGCGAGGTTTTCCAATTTTGGCTTCATCCTTTGTGATGTTCTTGGTCCGCCGCTCCACGGACACAGCAATCTGTGTTCCTTACCTTAAAATAGGCATTCGTCGTTCATTTCCCCCCTCCCCCCATAATTTACTTCATTTAAATTGTTTTATAAATATTACCTGTTATATAAATTATTTTTTTATATCGACAAAATTGGTGTGTGTAATCGACGATTTTTCATTCGGCGCTGATCAAAGATCTTTTTTTTTTTACAATAAAACAAAATCGTGTTTGTGCGGACTCCCTCGTTTAGTGCACTTTTCCGTCCCCCTCGCCGACCGAAAATTACTTACTTTACTTATTATTTTATTATTAAATTACTTATTATTAGTTTGGCCCCAGCCGTCGGAGAGAGGAAAAAGTAAGTTGGGCAAAATATGCTCGAATACTTTTGGCGGTTGAATTGCGTTCGAATTTGTCGACTTATCATGGAAGGTCCAAGTAATAGCGTAATCGAGTTCGACCAGGGTAAAAAAAGGGTAAAAAAGGGTAAAAAAGGGTTAAAAAAAAAAAAAATTATGGCGTCCCGGAAAGTTCTTCAATTTTACCTTAATCCATTCTGATGTTCATAGTCCGACGTTCCACGGAAATAGCAGCTTGTGTCCTCATCTTAAAATGGGCATTCTTCGTTTATTTAATTATAATTTATTTAATGTTAATTTATTAAATTTTATGTTATTTAATTTTATTTATTAAATGTCACCTGTTACATCCCTTCTTTCTCTATATCGACAAAACTGACGTTTACAATCGATCAATCATTTACTCGTTGCCAGTCAGATATCATTTTTTGTTTAAACAATATAAAACAACGAAGAAAATGCGCATCTCGCATCGAAGGAAAAACTCAGGTTTGCGTTATTAACGGAGAAAATGAAAATATAAAATAGTTCAAAGTATTAGTGCAGCGAGCTCTACGGTAGGGGATGCAGCGCGAACGTTCGTGATTTTTATTTTTTATTTTTCGCTCGCGTGCAGTTCCGGGAAAAGTCGTTAACCCGACAGCGCCCTAATACACTGTAGCAACGGGCAAACGCTCTCTCTCTCCTCCAGCGGACTCGATATCGCTGGTGTACGCTGGGTTTGCGGCAACTACCGTGGTCGAACAGCACCAGTCGAACTGGGGGTGAGGGGGGGGGGGCTTTGCCACTCCCGGGCCAAGTTATCGGAAAAAACGTAAAATCATCGGTTTCTAGAAAATAGCTCGGTGCAACCACGCGTCCCGGCTAAACCCTCTCCTCGGCTCGTTTACCTCCGCATCAGCGATCGATGGTCCGGGCTTTTTTTCCTTCAATTCTTTCCATCAGCACCCCCTAATTCATTCTTTCCTACCTCCATTGGTTTTCGATAGTTTTCGTTTTCGATGGGTTTCATTACCAGGCCTTTGCAAAGGGTGTTTTTGGATGTCCGTTCCTCTCACTGAAGCGAGATTTATTCTTGGGAGTAGAAGATGCAGGCCCAAACTGTTTAGTGGTCCATATTCACCACTTTTGCCCTACGCACCTGAATTTTTAGTGGTCAATATTCACCACTTTTATCCTACACGCCTAATTTTTTTATAACTATTTAGTGATCCATATTCACCACTTTTTCCCTACGCACCTGAATTTTTAGTGTTCAATATTCACCACTTTTATCCTACACGCCTAATTTTTTTATAACTATTTAGTGATCCATATTCACCACTTTTACCCCATGGACCTAATTTTTTAAATATTTTTTTAGTCGTCTATATTCCCCAGTTTTACTCTACGCACCTAACTTTTTTTTATAACTTTTTAGTGGTCCACATTCACCACTTTTACACTACGCACCAAATTTTTTCATAACTTCCCAGTGGTCCATATTCACCACTTTTACCTTGCATACCTAATTTTTTAAATAACTTAATTGTATTCCACATTTTCCACATTTACCCTACGCACCCAATTTTTTATGTAACTTCTCAGTCGTCAATATTAACCACTTTTACCCTACGCACCTATTTTTTTTATATCACCGTTTGGTTCCTTGTGCCTTTCATCCCATTATTCACAAAATGTATCGCGAGTCGGTGGACTTTAATTAACCGTTACCGAATAGTTTTCCCAACCGCCGTTATGGTTTTCAATCGATAACCGATAACGAGGTCGAACACCGCTCTTCAATGCCTCTCTTCCGCGTCGGCTCTTTCTTAACGTTTGCTTTGGGATTTTTTTTTACCTTCCACAGTCTTGCCGAGCGACTCCTTGCTTCGCATTGTGATGCAAAGCTGGGCGCTCGTTAAACAAGAGATAAGAAAGAGTCGAGTCGCGTGGTTGCGCTCACCCTTCGGTGTTTATCATTCTTCTTGTCCTTCTTAGACCCCGTTTCGACCTCCCCGTCGTCTCTGTGAAGATTCTTCCTTTCGCGGAGCAAGCAAAGCCGATGTTATTCACTCCCCCGGCCCGGCCGTTTTCCCTACGTACAAAACGACGCTTTTCCTCCGCACACCCTCCAATTCCCATTCCCTTTCTGGAACCGCGAGTGTATCATAGCGGGAGGGAAGTCGGCGAGCTCGAGCCCCTTCGGAAGTAGCTTATTATTTCCGAAGTTTTTTATTCGAGTGGATCTCCGGTCTTATTTTTTATTTTTATTTTTTTTTATTTACTTTAATTTACCCTTCATCAGTGCGCCGTATTCTTCCGCGGATTTCTCTTTGACCTTGCTTATCTGCTCTCCTTCTCACGAGCCCTCCTCGGTCGACCGTCGAGTCTCCATAATTTAACCGAGAAAACGAAATAAAGGTAAAAACCTATCGAAGATCTTACGGGCCACTTGATGAGGCGAGCTTCCACAAATTTCCATCCCTCACTATTATTATTTTATCGTTATTGGAAATTCTTTGAGAAAATTATAATTAAAGATCGATTTCCGTCTTTTAATTTTTTTACCGATCAAAATTGCTTTTGGATTTCCTTTTTTATTTCCAATGAATTTATTAATTTATTAATTAAATTAAATATGACACGTGAAATGGGTAAATATGGTCCACCCCAATTAACATGTAATTTTTACTTTCATCCCTTGATGTCCCGTCCTCCGCTCCATTCCGCGCTGATTCAAGGCGTAAGCCTCAGATAAATTAGCATAGGGTTTAAAATTCCTCGAGAAAATTATAATGGCAGATCGATTTCCGTTTAACATTTTTTTTAAATCTCAAAATTGCTTCCACATTGTTTCTAGATTGCTTCTAGATTGCTTCCATTTTTATTTCCAATTAATTTATTAATTTAACGATGAGTCGTGAAATTGGTAAATATGGTCCACCCCAATTAACATGTAAATCGACACATGCAACATAATCACCACTTTCACTCTAACCGTTTAGTCGATCGCCGGGGAGAAGACGATCTTTGTTGGTCTTGGAAGATCGGCCGAGTGATCGATGCCGATTAATGACAACCATTCCCAATTCCCGCTGCCGGCAGTCGGAATTTTTGTCAAGGGCTCGTTTGCTTCCGTCCCTTGATCTCCCGTCCTCCGCTCCGTTCCGCGCTGATTCAAAGCGCAAGAGTTAGATAAATTAGCAAAGGGTTTAATTGTCGATGTTCATCGGACCCAGACATTGTGTTTGCTGATCGTTTCGCTCGGTTATATATATATGTACAGTCCGGTATATAGCACATGCCGATTCGACTCGCGTTCTCGTAATCTCGTCGACGCAGTTGCGTTTCGACGTGAAACCACCCCCCCCCACCCCCCCACACACACGGCGAGGGTTTAGCGTACCAAAATCAGTAGTGTGTGAAGCGAGAGTCTCTTTCGCATGCGTAGCATTGCGGTCGGTGCGTTGCTCGACTGACGGAGGTACAGAGGAAGCTATAGCTAACGGAGAGTTCCGGGTGGAGGGGGGGGGGGGGTTGGAAGAGAGGACCGATTGGAGTGAGCGTGAGGGAGAGCGAGAGAGGGAGTCGAGGCGCAAACGCGATGGTCGAATATGAATGAAAAGGGTTGGACGGAGACGGACAGAGAGTCCCTCAATCGGTGCGAGAGGGGGGTGGGGGGGAAGGGGGGTGAGCGGGGGTGGTGGATGCGTGCGAGGGTGGTTACTAATTGTCCGAGCCCTCCACGACCTCCCGCTCTCCGAGCCTCCTCCCGCGTCCCCTCATCAACGCTGATTGCCTAATTCTAGGACCCTCAAACTCCCGAATCCCCCAAACCGCTCGCTCGCAGCCTCGACCGCCGCTCCTCTTCATCTCTATGGACCCAGGCAGCGAGGAGCCGCTGATCCTGTACAAGAGGACCGATCCGCAGTTTGTTGTGTTCGCTTCCGTTGACCCTCTGTCGCTTTATACAAAACGGCGCCTGTGTGCGCATCAATATGGGTAATGTTCTGTGTTGGGGCGGAGCGGGGCAAAACCGACTGCTTTTAGAAAATTTGTCGGAAGATATAAAAAGAAAGGGGTTATCGGGAATGGAGGAAACGGTCCCATGTTGGCCCGCTCTCTTCGATAGTGTGCCCTAAATACAAATGTTGGAGGGGTGGATAGGGTCGTGTCAAAACTGGTCGGTGCCCACTCAGGGCCTGGTCGGGGTATAGTTAGGGCCTGGTTAGGAATCAGTTTGTCTAGTCAGGACCCACTCAGGGTCTGGTTGGTGCCCACTCAGGGCCCTGTTGGTGCCCGCTCAGGGCTTACTCGGCACCCACTCAGGACCTGGTCAGGACCTAGTTAAGGGTCTAGTCAAGGCCTAGGTTAGGGTCTAGTCAAGGCCTGGTTAGAGCTTAGTCAGGGCCGACTTAGGGTCTGGCCGCTCACTCAAGCCATGGTTAGGACCTAGCCAGGGTCTAGTCAGGGCCTAGCCAGATTCTAGTCAGGGCCTAGTCAGGACGTAGGCAGGATCTAGTCAGGGCCTAGCCAGATTCTAGTCAGGGCCTAGTCAGGACGTAGGCAGGATCTAGTCAGGGCCTAGCCAGATTCTAGTCAGGGCCTAGTCAGGACGTACGCAGGATCTAGTCAGGTTCTAGTCAGGGCCTAGTCAGGACCTAGGCAAGGCTTAGTTAGAGCCTGATCAGGATAGGCGAAAAGTGGGGAATATGGCCCGGTCCATATATCATTGATTTACGTGTTAATCGAGGTGGGCCATATTCACCACTTTTACCCTACAATGTAACGCTTACAAATTTCTACCAACATGTATGCCTTTGATTCCAGAAACCGAGGACTCTTGTCTTGTGTACAGTATCCTGAGTTTCGTATCTTGATAGTCGGCCTTCTAGTATTTCAAAAATTTTACCGACTAAATGCGAATAACCTTTCGAATTTAGTCGTCAAAAACGAGTACCCTGTCTCGATGCGTCGACCGGTAGTCGTTTTCGGTGTTCTATATAACTTCGCTTTTCGCAACAGTGTCTTTTTTTTATTCCTCACATTTCAGCGGGGGGTGAAATTTCCGTGACTCGATTATTCGCCCGACGAATACTTCTTTCGTGAGCAAACATTAGTTAGCGCGATGCGAATGCGACAGGATGAGAATCGAGGTTCTCTCGTATGCGGTGACCCTTCACGGTTCCTCGGCTCTGTTGTCTACTCGTCAACGCGAACGGGAGGGGGCCCGTCGTCTATCCGGGTGTCGACAACGAGGACCAAACTCGCGGTTCTCATCCACGTGTGTCCTCGGTTCTCCGTCGTTTGCAATTTCGTTTCCGGTTATTCGCTCAGCGCCCGAATCACGTCTCACCTAGAATCGGGCAAGTCAGTTTACTCCTCAATTTTATTCTCGTTCCTCTAACAATTTTTTTTAGATAATCATTCGATTAGGCGACCAAAAAAGAAATGTAAAAATCACAAAAAGAACATTTTAGACCTCGGAAAAAAAATACCGGTACATTTTCGAACCCGTTTGTTTTTAGCGTTTTCACTAATGCAAACTAACCCAAAGTCATGATTGTAAACGGGAATATTTCTGCGATCGTAACATCCCATAAAAATCGGGAAAAAATTAATAAATCTTCATTTTTATGCAATTTCGTTTCCGGTACTTTTATGCAATCTCGTTTCTGATTCTGTACGTGTACGCACAGAATCCCTTCAGACAAGTCACTTCACTCCTCAGTTTTCATCTCGTCAATCTAACTATTATTTTATTTAGTTAAACATACGATTCGTTGACAAAAACAAAAGGTAAAAATATCAAAACGGACAAAAAAATTGTACTACACCTCAGACAATAAATGGTCGGTAAATTTTGAAACCCTTTGTTCTTACAGTCTTTAGTCATTCAAACCAACCCGCGATCGTAAGATCGCTGAAAATGGTAAAAAAATAAAACAATTCGATTTTTGACACCCGTCAATATTTTTGTCCAATTTTTTTTTTCTATTTCTGCTTACATGGAAATCGAAATAGTGTAACAAATCAAGGGATTAAAATTTAGCGAAATAAAATAATAACCTAAAAAATTACGCGAATTAAATTCCAAAGAACTTCTCAGCGGTTTTGGAACTTTATAGAGCGGCGGTTGAGAACCGCTGGATCTCGAGGCCTGCAGAGGTACTAATACAGATCTCACGCACTCCCCTCGATATAAACCATTCCCTGTCCAATCCCTTGGTGTTCCATCCCGCTCGCTCTCCTCCTCTTCGTGCTCGAAACGAGCGTGGCGTGCTGCCATTCAGATTTAAATCGCTCGCGAACAAAAAGAAGGAAAAGTAAGCGCGCGCCAGAGAAGGAAGAAGCTAGAGAGGAATATGAATTCCCTTTGCAGCGGCACGAAACCCTGGCTGTTTCCAATCTCTTTCTCTCCGCTCACCGAGGCCCGACGCGTACACATAAACACAGAGGGAAATCGTATCGCAACCGATAGATCGTTCGTTGGCACGAGCTAAACACGTTTCTCTCCTACAAGCGGCTATTTTACTTTGGGGCATCAGTTTGGTGGAAGGGCAACCTCTCATTCTTCGTAACTGCAACGATTGTTTTAAAGGGTTGAAAATCTGGCGAACAACTTTGGCAGAACTTAATCTCGATGGCAAGAAAAAATTATAATTTTTTTTTCATATTGAAAAAAACATAAACACAGAGCTAAATTGTATCGCAACTGATAGATCATTCGTTAGCAGGGGCTAAAGACGTTTCTCTCCTACAAGCGGCTATTTTACTTTGGGGTATCAATTTGGTGATAGGGCAACCTCTCATTCTTCGTAACTGCAGCGATTGTTTTAAAGGGTTGAAAATCTGGCGAACACCTTTCGCAAAACTTAATCTCGATGGCATGAAAAACTGAATCTTTTTTTCCATATTGAAATTTTTATTGAAAAAACGTAAACACAGTGGGAAATCGTATCGCAACTGATAGATCGTTCATTGCCATGAGCGAAACGCGTTTCTCTCCTACAAGCGGCTATTTTCTTAGTATAGGCAAACAGAAAACAAAAACCAAAAAAAAAAGTAATCTATTTTTTTTATATTAAAATCTTGTTCGAAAAAATTTCAAATTTTTTCAAGGATGGGGTAGGGTGTTTCGACGTAATCAAGACGACTGTGTTAAGGTAGAATTTTCTTTTATTTTTATTATCTCTTCACTCAATAGTCTCTCTATATTACATATATAATGATCTCTTTATACATTAAATTATATCTCTGGCTTATAAATAATTGCGACATCCTTCCCTCTATATTTCACATTATTTACACGATTAACGCACGCACACACGAGCGCATTCACACTCTTTCAATCAAACTCGCAGTCTCTTACTCTCCGCCTCGTCATCCCTCTAACTTTTCGTCTCGAATCTCCACTTCCCATCTTTCCTCACTACCTAATTATAATATTACCATCATTAATAATAATAATAATAATATCGATCGTATTTCTGCTGCGAATTATTGTCCCACCAACTAACATTTATCTACCGATTATTTACAAAAAAACAAAAATCTCCATCCCAAACCCACTAATTTTTCAATTTCACGGTGTACAAATATTTTGGCGATTTTTTTTCTTCCTATTTACAATTATAGTTAACGGGGCTTTGGGCTCCTTACGGTTAATTGGAGAGGGGGGAGGGTCGGTCGTAGCGAGGACGCGACCAGAGCGTCAAGTTTCAAAATTTTTCGCTGCGTACCCTTAGGACCTCCTCGGGCCCCCTCGGAGAACCCTTCGCGCCGCAGGGGCGCTTTAATCGTTTTATTTTCTTCCACGACTTCGCCGATTATTGTTCGTCCCTCCTTTTTTTTCTTCACCTTTCAAGAATATCCTCTTCAATGTAAAAATTAATCCTCTTTTTTTTCTTCTCAAAATTTAAATTTAAATCATTAAATTTAAATTTTCTTATCGGGTCCGCAGGGGGGGGGGTTTGATAATGGTGGGAAAAGTATATATTAATATAATCACTAGCCTTCCAGCGGGATTTCCTTTCGATAAAACTAAAGTCAACGGGAAGTCGGGAATGGGCTGGGTAAATTATTGTTTAAGATTTTTGTTTTTTTTTAGTATGGCCTCCATACCGGTTTGGCGGCGGGCGAGGACGAGATTTTGGTCGGCGACGGACTCCTCTTCGGCGCGCTCGTGATGTTGCTCGAGATCCTCTGCGAGATGAGGGAGGTCGGCGCTTTGAGTTCGGACTTGACACCCTCGGTGGGTTTCCTCGATATCGGCCGTCCGGGCGACGAGGAGGAGAGCGTCACGACGGCACCGCTCGGCGGAAGTGCGTTCAGTCTTATCGGTACGAAGGCGCTGCGCACCTCTTCCGGTGCCGAGTCGCTGCCGCTGTCGCTCGGGCTACGCGGCGGCGTCCTCGAAGGGCTGTTCGGCATCGCCGGAGCTCCGCTTCCGTTCGTTCCGGCGCTCTTCGAACCCGGCATCGCCGGAAATTCCGTCGTCGGGTACTTCATGTGCTGCTCGCCGAACGGATAGGCCGAGGGAATTACCGTCGGCGCGAACTGCGGCGTGAACAGGTCCGCTGGTGGCATTGGCATTGTTCCTGATAACACACAATTTATGGAGACGTTAGATTTTAAAATTTTTCAGCAAACATTTTGAGAAATTATTTATTATTATTATTATTATTTTTGAGAAATTATTTATTATTATTATTATTATTTTTGAGAAATTATTTATTATTATTATTATTATTTTTGAGAAATTATTAATTATTATTATTATTATTATCTTTGAGAAATTATTAATTATTATTAATTATTTTTTAATTATTTTTTCGATCGGAGGGAACGGATGGAAAAATTAAGGGCGCGTGTGATTGTTACATTGCGCGGTGAAAATTAATGAGACTTGGTCCGAAATGTTGGCGAGACTCTGACGTATCGATTTCACCACCAAACAAAGCTTCCTCTATGAGGAAGCAAAAGCCAAAAAATATTTATTCTCGGAGCATGAAAATCATCAACTCTTCATATAAAAATTGATGGGTGACGTTAGAGTTGACATTTTTTTCATCAAAAATGTTGAGAAATGAAGAGGCTTCGTTATCTTTCTGTTACTGATTTTTAAGTAATTTTTTCGATCTGAGAGAGCGGAAGGAAAAATTGAGGGCGCGTGTGACTGAGGGTTTTGCTTCAGGAGTGTGCGATTGTTACATCGGGCGGTGAAAATTAAAGAGACCTGGTCCCAAATGTTGATGAGATTCCGGCGTATCGATTTCACTACAAACAAGCCAAAAAATATCTATTCCCGGCTGAGCGATGACGCGCCGAAGACGGGGGTGCGAAAATAAGCGCGTGCTTCTTGCTTCTCGGTCTTTATCAAGAAATAACTCGAGCTCGCGTAAAATCTTTGACTGCCGATGGAACGATGGTTGAAAAAAGGATTTTTGCTCGGTGCTTTTTTTGTCGTTTTGGAAGGATTGTCGAATCGAACGGGAAGCAGGGAGAACGGGCTCGTTACGAAGGTCCAAGGGAGCACGCATTGTTGTTACTGCGAGCACACGAGGGGATGCAGCAGGGGTTTGCTTCGGGGGGTTGGGGAGGACGGATGAATTTATATCTATCTCGCTCCTCTCGCTGTGAGAAAGGGAGCCTGAAGGGCTCACCCTCGGTCCAGCCTTGTATGAATCATCGCGAACCGAGCTAACACTGACGAATCGATACTCATGCCTGCACGAAAGTGAACTCGCTGTCTTCCGTTTAATACGATATGTATTCTATTCCCATATTTTTTTCCACCATTCGTAATGATTTTTTTGTCGACCGTTCATAACAATTCTTTTTTTTCAACCGTCCGCAACAATTTTTCTTTTTTTCGACCGTTTGCGACCATTTTTCAGTTTTTCGACCATTCGGACCAATTTTTTTTTTCGACCTTTCGTAATCATTTTTTTTTTCAACTGTTCGTTATAATTTATTTTTTTCGATCATTCCTAACAAGGTTTTTTTTAAACAAGCATCCGTAATAATTTTATTTAAAAATAAAATGTATATAACGAGGCGCGAAAATTTGGGAACCAAGGGAAAAAATGGGAAGGGATAAAAAGAATGAATTATCGATGCTTACCTTTAACTAGAGCAGGATGAGGCAAGTGCCAGGCGTGTCCCAGGTACGCGGCGTCGAGCCAGGGGTTCAAGAGTCCCAAGCCAGGGAAACCAGGTCCGTACTGATAATCTGCAAAAGAAAAAAAACAAAAAATCCATTAAAAACGCTATTCTCCGCATAACAAATTGTTAAAAAATTTATATTCTGATCCAAATATTCTGGATCTTTTTCGCGAATATTTCAGTCGACGCGTCAGGCGATTTAATCCTCCGGCTAAAGATAGCTTCGCCGAGATTCAAAGTCCCCGCGACAGTGCGATAAAAGCCGTGAGAACGAGACGGCGGTACACCGACAAACGGGATGGAAGTTCGAGGCGCAAAAAAAAGAGAGAATTTTAAACGAGGTGATAAAAGTGGAATAACGATCTACCGAGTCGGTCCGTTCTCGCGCCCGCTCCGTTAAACGTTTCGCGCTGCTACAGAAATCTCCGAGCCGCGTGGAAAATCCGTGTCGGTCTTCAGTCGCCGGAGCATCATTTAGTTGCGTTTTGTGGCGCACATGCTACCGCCATATGCGGGAAGATATAAACAAACGTGCGTTAATCGAGGCACGGGAGCGACGCAGCCGCGGCTTCCCCTTTGCCCCACGGAACGATCGAGCTGGGCCAATAAACACACGCACACCGGTCGGCGAACGCTCAGCGGCTGCTCGGCCCGATCGCGGAACGACGAGGCTTCGTTAAACAAACCCAGTTGTAATTTTACAAAGAACGCCGCCGTATCGATTCGGGCCCAGCTCGCCGATCGACACGTGCGCTGCTCCGCAATCGGAGAGTGCAAGATTCGTTGGACGTCGATGCCGAAAATTAATTACACTGCATTTTACTTTAATGCAGTATTTTTTTTTTTTTTGTTTGAAGATATTCGCGGAAGTGGAACATTTTTTTGGAGTAATTTTGTTTTTATATATTTTTTAAATTTAATTTTGTTTTGAGGGGGATTTTACGATTATACGAATAATTTTTTCGCAAGTGAAGCGCGATACGAAATTCGATAAAAAATAATACTTTTACGAGACATTTCGCGCCGTTTGCTTAAAGGGAGTTGAATTTTTGGAAAGCAGGATTTATGTTGCAAGTCGGTCGGTGAATGTCGAACCCGACAATTAATTGAACTGCATTTCACTTCGATGTAATATAACAAAAAAAATTAATTAATTAAATTATTCTGATTGGCGGAGAAATTTTTTTTCCGGATTTACGTTTCAATTTATTTTAATTATTTTTTTTTTTGTTATTGTTGTTGTTTAAAGATGCGATGGGCTTTTATGGGAAGTTTGTGGAGTTTCTTCGCGGCGGAAGCGCGAAGAGCTTGACAAAATTTAATACTAATCCAAGACAAAATTTAATACTAATCCAAGTATTTTATTTTTATTATTTTTGTTCCGAGTATCGAAGACTTTGCCGTGACGCGAAAAGCTTCGGAACAACAGTCGTCCGTCTGTGTCGCGATTCGACGCTTTTCTGGACAATGCGCCTCGGACGAACCGGGGGTCATAAGCGTGACCAGAACAAGCCGCGCGTATGCTCCGTGTGCGACCACCGTCGCGGTTTGAGGTCCGCCAGAAGCTGGCCAGATATCCTCCGCCTGATAATTATAACCTCGCGCCACCGAAATTCCCTCCCCCCTTCCGACTCGAAGTCACCCGAATTGCGACGCCGGGCTTTCTCCCAGCGTCCGATTTATGTGCGAGAAAACGATTTTTTGTATTTACAAAAAAAAAAAACAACTAAAAATAATTTTTTTTTAAATATATTTTTGCCTCCCCCCCCTCCTGACTCAAAGTCACCCAAATTACGAGTCACGGTGTCGTTTCATCGTCCGATTTATGTATCGGCTCGCGAGAAAACTATTTTTTATATTTATTTTTTAAAAAAAGAAGACAACAGAAAAATATTTATTTTTATTGAATCGAACAGTGAGACTTACTCGACTTGGATCGTGGTTCGCGGGGACCGTCCACGGTCACCTTTATCGCCTTCGTGTAAGTCGCGACCTGGAAGGGCACGGTGCTTATCTGTATCGTCAGCGAGAATGATTTTCCTGCAATCAGAGAAAACGAACACAAAAATCGTTAGTGAGTCACAGGAAAAATATTTTTTTTATGTTCAGTCCAAAAAAAGTATAAAACATTTTCCCAATTCAAGGTCATCCGTCCTAAGCCGAATACGTATTTTTATTTTGATTTTTCGCAAGCACATTTTGATTTCGATCTTTTGCAACAAAATTTTAATTCAGATCTTCATTCCCATTTTTTGCAAGAAGACTTTTATTTCGATTTTCTGCAAGATTTTGATTTCGATTTTTTGCAAGGAAATTTTTATTTTTATTTTCTGCAACAAGATTTTTATTTTGATGTTCTGCAAAAAGATTTTAATTTCAGTTTTGCGAATGAATATTTTGATTTTGATTTTTTGAAGGAAGATTTTGGCTTCTCGCGGGAAGATGTTTATTTCGATTGTATTTTTACCTCGTCCGCTGCGCCCGACGAATCGCAGGTCGTTGAACTTGGCGACTTGATTCTTCATGACCGCGGTGCAGTTTCTGAGTTCGCCGCAGCAATTCTCGTCGTTGCCGGCCCTGATGGTGACGAGTGTGCCGTCGGAGACGTCGTCGAGTGCGACGACCTTGAAAGCGATCGGCAGAGACTTGTTCGATCTCCAGTGCGTCGGCAGCGCGGTGCACAGAATCGCCGGACTTCCGGTCTGCACGAGATCGCCGTGGCAGGCACTGAGGGTGTCGTGTATGACGCTGAAGCTCTCCATGCTCAGTGGTCCCTCCGGCAGATGCATCTTACTCTCGCAATAATTCCTCTAAACACCACTCGACTTTCCTCAAAACCGCACCAAGATTTTTCAAAATATTTTTTTCCCAAAAAAAAAATAATATATCCAAAATTACGCTCAGAGGACCAAAAAGAAGGAAATCAAAATCCAAAGAAACTTAGAAAAATTCCGAAGAGTTTTTTTTTTTAACAACACCTCACTACTAGATTTTTTTCAAAAAAAAATCCACTCTTTTTTTTTATTTCGAATTTCAGGCACTTTATCCAAAAATCGTGGTCGAAGTCTCGCAGTCTCTCTTTTCGACACTCGTACGCTCCTCTCTGTATCGCTGTGTGCAACGAGGGTTTGTACGTGTTGCGAGTGTTTCTCGTAATCCAGTGTTTCGTATCGCGCACACGGAGCCGGACGGACGGACAGACAGACAGACACGGCCCGAAAACTATATGTTGCGACGCGCACTCGTTGCCGGCTCAGCGGAGTCTAGTTTTTCGCGTACGCGGTCGGAGCTATTTAGGGGGGATTTTTATCCCCACCACACTTTTTCGTGGAGCCCCACCCAGCGGATATGCGTCGACCAATGAGGACAGCGGTCGTGTTTGTGGCCTCAGCGGCTCGCCGCCTTCGACCCCTAACCGAGCTTAAGGGTTGCTCGCGCGCGACCGAACGAGCCCGAGGGGTTGCTTGACTTGCTTGCCTGCCTGCCCGCTGGCTTCCTTCCTCGGCCTCGCTCCTACCGCCTTGGCGTCGTCCCCCTCGGCCCTCCACGGCATCCGCGGCACCGTCGCTGCCTCCGATGCTGCCTCCCTACGTCGACGTCTCTGCTACCGAAGCGACTCTGCTTTCTTAGAACCTCGAAGGATCTTGGCCTTCTTTTTTTAAATCAGTTTTTTTTAATGTTACTTTTATTGACGAAGGCTTATCTTAGACGGCGGACCAATTTTGTTTTGGCAATGAACCTTATTTTTATACAATTTTAGTTTTTTTTTAAATTTTGAAGCAGGAAAAGATTGGAGAATGTTTGTACGGTTTTTAACGTCGGGACATTTTTTTGTTGTTATTTTTATGTTTTTATACATTGTTGCCTGGATGGTGTTTTTTTCCGATGCTGCCTCCCCACGTTGACGTTTCTGCTACCGAAGCGACTCTGCTTTCTTAGAACCTCGAAAGATCTTGGTTTTTTTTAAATCAGTTTGGTGATTTTCTTTTTTATGTTACATTTATTGACGAAGGCTTATTTTAGACGGTGGACCACTTTTTTTGTCGACGAACCTTATTTTTATTGACTTTTAATTATTTATCTTGAAACAAGAAAAAAATGCGGAATGTCTAGACATTTTTTTGTTGCTGTTTTTATTTTATCTACATTGTTGCCTGGGTGGTGTTTTTTTTCTAACTCTGATGCTGCCTCCCTACATCGAGGTCTCTGCTACCGAGCGAAGCTTTCTTAGAACCTCGAAGGATCTTTGCTTATTTTTTTATCTCGCTGTAATGAAAAACCAAAAAAAAATTCACTTTCATTGACGAATTATTTTTATGTTTTTCTACATTATTTTCAAGATTGTTAGTTTTTTTTCTTATTTCGCGCTTGGGAGTCGACCTTCTGGTCTGGCAAACGCAGCGAACTTAGCTTTCCACAGCTTATAATATTTATCGACATGAAAGCCCTCCATAAATGTTGCTTACACTTCGTCGTACAGATTTCAATTCGAAAAAGAAAAAAAAAAATCGATTTTTTGCGGCGAGGCACGACGGATTGCGGAAGAGGTGGATTAGCAAGCCGGGGATCTAAAACTAGTTTATTCCTTCAAACCCCTTTATAGAACTGTACAGATCCGTTCCATTACGAATTATAAATTTTTATAAAAGAAAAAAAATTGATTTGCTTTAACACAGACCATTACTCGATCCGAGTGGCCAAGAAAAATATTTGTTCGCCCCAAAGTAAACACAAACTCAGATATAATTCCCCCCCCTTCCCCCCTTCGATCATCGTTCGGCATCGTTTGTCCCTGCGGCGCATGACAACGTTTTGACAGGTGTGTCAAAACACTCGCTCTCATCGAGTTACGCAAGGGGAGGATTACGATTTCGGATGATGAGCCCAAGGGATTAAGTTCACCGTGCCTTCGGCGTTAAAACCCACCGAACAAAGGATAAATCCACTGTAATCTTCGCCGATAGCCCCCCTCCCCCCACGCCCCCGGCGAAGAATTACGCCCCCCAAATTTACCTCACTCATGCTTTCTTTCAATCTAGCTGCCTTTCTCTAATCTCGGGAAATTAACGTTTTCGAGAATCTATTAACCCTTTCGGATCGTCCGGATTATGCATTCACCTGCCGTGTATATATATGTATGTACATACATATGTATATGTACCTATATATATATATGAAATTTGGAGATAAGGCACTAAGGATTTAGTAAAAAAAAAAGATCGGTTTTCAACTTTTTTTTACGCGGTTATTAGAGGGACATGGTCAGGTTTGTAGACAGTTAGTAAAAGGTGTTAACATCACATTTTTTATCTAATGACCGGATGATTTTAAAAAATGTTCATTTATTTGTTAATAACGAACGATTAAGGTCGTTTTTATTCGTTTCGACGAAAAAATATGTATATAAAGAAAGTGTTGGCTGTGAAAAATGAAAAATACTTTGCACTTACCTTGTATAAATATATATATATATATATAAAATTCGGCGTGAAAGGGTTAAGAGTAGTTTTGATGCGAAAGGTGTTGGCCGTGGAAAATGCAACATAGTTAGCCTTGCCCAAAATTTGAAGACCGTGGGTGGTGAATCGCAGCATTGTGGTAAGACGACTTTTGGGATAAGACTAAGCGATCCTCTCTAATCTTCGCAGATAACCCCCCCCCCCCCCCCCCCGGCGAAAAATCACGCCCCCCTCAAATTTACCCTCACACTTTCACTCAATCTCTCTGCTTTTCTCTAATCGCGTGACATTAACGTTTTCGAGAAGCTATTAACCCTTTCGGCTCGTCCGGATTATGCATTCACTTGCCGTGTATATATATATATATATATATATATATACATTTAAAATTCGGAGTGAAAGGGTTAAGAGTAGTTGACGCGAAAGGTGTTGGCCGTGGAAAATGTAACATACTTATAGGCCTGCGCAAAATACGAGGGCAGTGGGTGGAGAAGTTGGAACACTGTGCTGGGGGGGGGGGGATTTTGGGATAAGACTAAGCGAGTACTCGTATAATCCGGACAATATTTGGACAGGCGTAGGATCGGAAAGTATTGACCGGTGCACCGGGGGGTCCCTCAATATTCCCGACCCTCTTCATTATTTTCGCTCTCCGCTGTTCACGCTCTCCGGCCTTGTTCCACTCTCGACTTCCGATGCAACTTACCGCGTGCACCCCTGCAACCCCCTCGGCCCACCGCAATTTTTTCGGCTCATGAGTTAACAAAAGTTATTGAACTGTGAGCATTAAAAATTTGATTAATTTTAATTCGATTTCATTCGATTTAATATATTTTTAATTCAATTGATTTTATGTCCGTTGGGTCAGTGAATGTTTCGTTTTTTAAGGGCAATTAACGACTCCACGTTTGATGGTACTTTGCGCGGAGCTGGAAAATGTGCGTATCGTAAATGATTTTTCACTCCATTAACGATGGAGAAATATTATCTGTATGTATATATATATATTTTTTTTTGCAAAATGCTCATTGTGTCAGGATACAAAAATGTTTTTCGGTTACATTCGATCTGCCGTCAAATTTAACGATGATTGCAGCACGGCCTAAGCCTCGGTTTAGAAGTATTTTTTTTCACCGCATAAGTGAATATTTCATTTTTTAAATGCAATTTACGATTCCTGTTTTAATGTTTTTTACGAGGCTTGAAAATGTGGGTATGGAAAATTATTTTTTTTCTCTATTAACGATGTAGAAATATAATGTATTTATACATATATATATATTTTTTGCAAAATACTCAATGTATCAGGATACAAAAATATTTTCCGTTCAAAATATAACCCTTCAAATACCGAGAAGTTTTTGCCGATCTTAAACCACCTTCTTTTAAGCACAAAAAAAAAATTACGGTTATTCGCAATAAATTGTCTTCTCCCTTATCAAAGAAACAACACTCCAAGGTAGGTCCCTCGATTTTTCCAGATTGTTTTTAACCCATCAACTTGTCATCGGAATCGTCCGAAGCTTGCATCTTGGCAAATTCTGGGTCCCCGTTCGGATCCGGTACGTGAAGGGTTGAATTCAATCCCCAGTCGAATTCAACGGCGATTGCTGCACGCACAAAGCCCTGTAGAGAAATTTTTTGTTTCTCTCTTCCGAACAACAAACGAACCTGCAAAGCGGACATATCGAAACGGCGAGGTCCTCGGCAATCGAGTAATAAGCTCGTTGCAGCGAACGAGTGCGTTAGTCGGAGCGGCGAAAGCCGGTCTCGTCAAGGTACTTCGAAGGGTCGAATTGCTGGGCCGCTGAAGAAGCGCGGAAGCCCAGTCAGGCGTACTTACAAGAGCCGAAAGGATTTATTGCACGTTCCTCTTCTCGTTCGAACGGATTTTTTGGCGCAAAAGAGTTGCGTTTGCCAATTCCGTCAGTCGCCAGCGGGGAGGTAGTCAAAAGTGAAAGACAGAAAGTATCGATGCTCGGTTTCGGCATTGCATCGGTACTAGCAGACACGCGGCAAAGGGACGACGTGCCGGTAAAAGTCGATATTGCTCGTAGGGAGCAGGTGGACTACCCGCTGAAGAGACTGCACGGTCGTATATGACGCTGGGTCAATCCGCTGCTGGAACACTGATCGAGCCTTCGCTCGGGCTGGACACTTTCGTACTGCACTGTAAAACAGCGAACTCTTTGAAGGCCCGTGTCAGTTCATATGCATATGGCGCCGACGAACGGGCTGTCCTTCCTGAAAGAAAAGACGCTTGTTTTTCCTTGTTTTGTCGTGAAAAATTCACGTAACGCAGATACTTTTGAAGTTTTAGGGGTCATCGGCGTTGGAAAATTATAATTATAGAAATTTGTAGAAAATCTTTAGTAAATTTATAGGAAATTTATATGAAATTTATAGGAAATTTATAGGAAATTTATAGGAAATTTATAGAAAATTTATAGGAAATTTATAGGAAATTTATAGGAAATATCCGGAATCGAGCACGGAAAATCATACTCAAGTACGAATAGGCTGTACGAAGTAGAGCTAAGTTTAAAAAAGTTTAAAGTAAGGTATTTAATTTAAATAAAAGGAAAGTTTAAAAAGTTTTAAAAGTTTAAATAATCTAAATAATTTGATATATAATGAAACACACTAGTAAAGTGATCACATCGCTTCGTTCAGTGTAATTTTCAAGAAGATTGAGGTCCGATTGGAGATTTTACCCGATTTTTAATTTTTTGAAAATTGTCTGTATTAGTTCTAACTTGGGTACATTTTAAGCTATCGATCTAAAACCGCACACGAATACAATATTTTGATCAGAGATCTTTGGTATTAAATTTCGTTGAAATATATCCCCGTGATCAAATTTTACGGGATATTGAGTTTTTTTTTAAATCACTAAAAACGCTCTAATTCGAGTAAACATGGATAATGTATCGAGCTGAAATTTGAAACACTGCACAATAATTCGTATTAAGTTTGGCGAAAATGGATCGAACCGTTCGGTTTTTGAAGCTTTTCCGGAAAATGTTTATTTCACGTCCGACAAGAGTAAAATAAGTTCGATATTTTTAGTTAATTTTTAACAAAATTATGAGACAGATATTCAAATTTTTTGAACTTTAGAGTACGCTCGCTGTTCGTCTCGTGTTTATTGTACGATCGGGTCAACCCTTTGAATTTGTAGGTCATTTGAGGCTGCACGACCACGGCCTTGGGAACCCTTTCCCCGCTGTTTCGGAAGCAAATGTCACTCGTGCACGTAGCGCGGTTGAACGTTAAATTTTGTCCATTATTTGACTCGGCATGCGGCTCCTTACCTCGGTGGACGGAGTTTATTGCATTTTCCGTTTGGGCGGAGAACAAAAGAGTTACTCCCGTCCCATTGTATCTTTCGCTCCGTCGATTCACCGTGCTCGATACTGCACTATATCATCGCAAAGGGTATTTTTCGGTGTTGGCAGTAAAGGGTTCAATTTTCTCGTCGGTACCCCGGTGCATGTGAAACTTTCATTCAACTCCGTCGAAACGAAGGTTGCCCGGCGCGCTTTCCCAACGCAAATACGATAAAACATCATAAAATTAACTGCACGCTACGCCGTGCAGTTTTTACAGCGTACAATTAGCGCATTTGTGGCGAAAGCTGTAGTAGTTTGGCGAAACCGAAATTCCAGGAGTTCAATTGTTATATCTGGTAATTGAAATACTGGGAAAGGATTGAAGTGCCCCGTTCGGAATGATCCTCGAAAATTGCGAATGATTTATCAATTTCTCGGTATCACGTTGCGGATGTTTTCCATTTTATTTTTTTTACCGATACTACACGCAGCGTCAGCGGACTTCGCGCCCACTGCTATGTTGGCAAAGAGATTTGAAACAATACTGTAGAGTTTTAACGTGGTAAAGTTTCAACACGGTACAGTTTCAACGAGTTAAAGATTTAACGCCTTAAAGATTTAACGCCTTAAAGATTTAACGCCTTAAAGATTTAACGCCTTAAAGATTTAACGCCTTAAAGATTTAACGCCTTAAAAATTTAACGCCTCAAAGATTTGACGCCTTAAAGATTTGACGCCTTACAGATTTGACGCCTGAAAGATATAACGCCTTAAAGATTTAATGTCTTAAAGAATTAACGTGGTACACTTTTAACGCGGTAAAGATATAAAGCCGTAACGATTTAACGTGGTAAAGACTTAAAGCGTTCGAGATGTAAGTGTACCTTAATTACGACGCATCGAGTGTTCCCTTTCGGTCTTGATACTTGAAAAGAAAAATTAGCCCTACTATGGGACGTGAGAGACAGAAAAATGAAAAAATGACGAACAGCGTCGGTGAGTTGCTGCAGAAGAGACACTTCAATCCGTCAGATTACGTTTCCTCGTCGCTGCCCGCCAAAGGGATCTCACCACCGGAAGCTGCGCATTCCAAACCCCTATCTTTCGCATGACAACAAAACCGGCACGGATATGTTTTTTAATATCTCATAGTGCCCGGTGTTTGAGGACACCTAAAGAACCGTGGACGGATAAAGAACGTGGAGCATGCAGCGAGATAGACGAGCGAGCACGCCGAGCGATTGTGCACAACGCATGGCTGCGCGTGCACAGGGAGAATAGGACAGCGGGGATCAAAGCAGGTCGAGGTAAAACAGTCAGCGAGTATAGGCAAGCAGCATTTCACCGACACGTTCGCGACACCAATATGAGCTGTCACATATTTAAAAAAAAAAAAATCATTATTGCTATCGACAAATCAAATGAGGCTTGTGACAAGAAAACTCCGCTATCTCTCACTATTTGTGTTGATTTTTATTTATTCATTAGGTAGCTCGATATAAAAAAAAAAATGACAGAATCAACCCAGATGGGGTTCTGACGTAATTGGAAAAATGGCACATCGCTGGCTCCACGTTGGATGCCGTATGAAAAAGACCATGTGTATCTTTCTTCATCCGGCCAAAGTAGCGAGCGCGAAGCCGACAATCTTCACTGGACAAAAATGACGTTGCGACATCACTTCCGGTTTTAAGATCTCAGTTTTCAACCGGAAGTGACGTTATAAGGGAAAACGTCACGTCCGGTTTGAAAATACATCACTTCATACCGAAAATACATCACTTCCGGTTTGAAAATCGAATTTCTCGACCGGAAGTGACGTTGTACCGGAAATGCGTCACTTCCGGTCGAAAAATTAGATTGTCAAACCGGTAGTGACGTTTTCCCGTATGACGTTATATGAAGTTGGAAACTGGGATTTTTAATTCGGAAGTGATGTCACAATGAAATTAAAAAAAAATGTCTTCGAATAATATTCGCAGACCATGAATCTACGGTATAGAGCACAGCTTCCAATTTACATCCGGTACAGGCTCAGCGATACAATTTTTCGTCAACCCGATTTGTTGGGTCCGACTCAATACCGGACACCAGCTTGAGTACCGGGCTAGTTACAAGACACTCCGCAACTGGTGCGCACGGAGAAAAAAAAATTGTTGGGACAGCAAGAATTTTGTTACCATAAATCATTTACTTAACATACGGACAACAAAATATTTTGCTGTGTCAGCCAAATGTTTTTGCGGCCACAACAATAAATTATTAACGATCTGCAATTCGTTAGAGAAACAGAACTATTTTTCTCCGTGCGGACTGGTAGCGTGTTGACGATTAAATCTCACCCGGGGAAAAAAAAATAATATAAAGTTGCCAAAACGATAATTCCAAATCAAGGTAAAATCACTTTGGAATGTTAATCCAGTAGCGACGAGGCGGTGAAGCGAGTAACTTACACGGCGAAAAATGGTGCTGGTGTCGTCGCGCGAGGCCGCATAAGGCCGCCCGCTGCATGTCGTAAGCCTCGCTGCAATACGGATAATGGCAAGAGGCGCGGAAGGAAGAAGAACAAACGAAAACGACGGAAGGAGTGGTAAACAAGAGCGGGTTGCGTGTGTAACGGTGAAAAAGAAAGGAAAAGAAAAAAAAAAATTGAGCCCGAAAGCTTTGCAAAGTAGAGGCCGGCAAGGAGGAATGCAAGGCAAAGGGTGGAAAAAGGAAGATGGCTGAAAAGGGTTGCACACACGATGCACACAGGAGTTAACACGGGGGAGTGCATTGTGTGCGGTAAGCGAACCGGACGCGACGCCATACTGAAATTCTGCACGTATCTCGCCTTCTTTGTTTCCGTTTCTCTCCTCTTCCATACCTCTCCCTCCCCCCCCTCCCCCCTCCCCCTCCCCCGACACGCTGATCACTTTCTTTCTCTTCATTCCGCGTCTTTCTTGCTTTTACGAATCCGGCGCTTTCTGCTTTCTCGTTCGCTTTGTATGCCTTGGGAGAAACAACGAGGACGCTCTTTTGGCTGCTTTTCACGTCTAGTCGCTAGCAGACTGACTGTGCCTGCCTCAGTACCGCTCAATGTCTAGGCCGGGGAAATGAATTAAAAATTTAATATCCGGTTAAGAAATGTTTGAGCAATGGTTGGGCCTACTTTTAACAATTTGCAACTTGTTCCAACCCAAAGACAAATTACATTGAATTCTCCATTCTCTGAAAAATAACCCTTAATAACTGCTGTCTGTTTAGGCGGTGAAATTGTATTCAAAATTGAATATCCGGTTAAGAAATGCTTAAGCAATGGTTGAGCCCCGTTTTAACAATTTGCAATTGGTTCCAACCTAAACACCAATAAAATTGTATTCTGCGTTTCGTTCTCCATTCTCTAAAAAATCACCCTTCAGAATAGCTGTCTTTCTAAGCAAAGGAAATGTATAAAAAATTTAAGATCTGCTTAAGAAATATTTACGTAATGGTTAAGCCCAGTTTTAACAACTTGCAACAATTTTTAACAAACTCGAACCCAAACACAAATAAAATGACATTTTCCGTTCTCCGCTCTCTCAAAAAATCAACCTTCAAAACATCAAAAAATTAACCTTCATAAAATTCCGTTCTCCATACTCTAAAAATCACCCTTCCAAACTGTTCGCTACAGTAAAAAAAAAAAAAAAAATTACATAGCCTGTGCACCGACGACGCGTGCCGCGCGTGAAATTGTTCAATTAAGATTTGGCACGTAGAGCGTTTGGGTTTTCGTTGCGTCGACGACGTTTTGGATTCCTCGAAACGTTCCCCGTGTTACATCTCGTTCTACGCACGCACGTAAGGGGTTTCCCGTGTAGCTGCTGCACCAGCGTCGGCGTAATAATAGCCAGGGGGCATCCATCATGCGGCGCGAGTGTGCCTTCGTGATTTAGCTCCGGTCCCTCCTCGTAACTCTCTCTTCGCGTACTTCCCCGTCATAGGTTTTCTACCACGCTAGAACATCGGAGGTTAAAAATTCCCAGAACAAATAACAAAAATCTGTCCCTCTAACTTTGAAAAAATCTCGGTATTTTAGCCCTTTCAACCGGAAGTCCTCGCCAGAATCCGACACCGAATCGTTATCAACTAGGGGGCAAAACGAAAAAAAAATAATTTCGCTAAGATGTTTCAGTAAAGGAATACGGAACCGTGTATCGGGAGTTGCGAATAGTTGAAACAAAAATCAATGGAAACTTTGCACGGAAATTCTAAGGCATAATATGGGGGCGGGGGGGGGGGGGGGGGCAAATAGTAAAAATCTGTTCCTCCATCTTTGAAAAAATCTCGGTATTGTAAACCTTTAAACCGGAAGACTCCAACAGCCAGTTGGAGTCAGAATCCAACACTGAATCGTCACCGACTAGGGGGCAAAAATAAAAATAAAAAAATATCCCTAATACCACCAAAGGAGTTACGAACAGTTGAAACAAAAAACGATGAAAACTTTGTACGGAAACTGTGGGGCATAATATGGGGGGAGCAAATAACAAAAACCTGTTCCTCCATCTTCGAAAAAAATCTCGGCATTTTAACCCTTAGAACCGGAAGACCTCACCAGAATCCGGCGCTCATCGCCGATTAGGGGGCAAAACGAACAAAAAAAAACAAACTTTTTTCCCTAACACGCTTCAGCAAAGGAATACGGAACAGTGTATCGGGAGTTGCGAACAGTTGAAACAAAAATCGATGAAAACTTTGCACGGAAACTCTACGGCATAATATGGGGGTTGAGGGGGGGGGGGGCGGGGGGGGGGGGTGTTGTAAAGCTGCAGGGGTGCGACGATGGAATGGCGTGAAACGGGGTAGTAGTCGGGTTGCCCCCCTCCTCCCCCCCGCTGTGATCGGAGCAGAACAGTACGCGTGTGCACGCCGTACGTCTAGTACTACTGCATGCTGTATGGTGCGCTGTTACGCTACAGTAGTAGTTCGTGTCCGAGGGGTGCGTCCCGCACACGTGACGCCTGATTCATATACAGACTGCTACGGAATCAATTTGTAATCTTGACTCGAATTAAGGACCGTACACGTGGGATGGCGGTGGGGGGTGCAGGGGGGGGGGTTATTGGTAAGCTTCGCGGCGACTGCTCGGCCGTAACCTCTGGCCCGTTTCTCCACTCTCAGTGCGAATGATATACTATCGACACAATACACTTCTGCATGCAGCAATTTTTTTTAAGTGTTTCCTGGCAATACTATAATTTCCAGCAAATAAAAGATATACCCTTTTATTTTGAGCCTAAAGGGAAGCGGCGAATCGCCATTTTGGATCTACCCGGAAATGCCGTGTAAGGTAAAGCAGCCTGGACAAATGAATGGACAGGGCCAATGAATGGACACTTCCATAAGAGCACGTGCATAAAAAACTTCTATTCATTGGCTTTTTCGTCTGCTTAACTGTACATTCATTGGCCGGTTTACCTTAGATCCAAAATGTAGATCCAAGATTTGCTAATTTCACCGTAATTTCTCGACAACCATTTTTTTTCGTACATTCTTGTATGATCTGCCGTGTGACAATTTAGTGTAGCGCGATTCATATACGGATAACTGTGGAATCAATTTGTAATCTTGACTCGAGTCGAATACTATCGACACAATACACTTCTGCGTGCATCAATTTTTCAAGTATTTTCTGGTGATACCATAATTCCCATACAAATCAAATATATACTTTGTTTTCAATCGCCATTTTGGATTTACACAGTAAAAAAAGTTCGTATATTTTACAACAACTTATTGTCCACGAACGTCAAACATTTTTTATTTGTTAATTTTCCGATCGAACCTAATATTAAATAAAATTGTTAATTACAGGAAATAAAAGTACAGGTTTGTAAATTCAATCCCGAAAGATCGATTTTGTAACTTGTTTAACAAAATTATTTTTACGAAACTTAGTATTCCGATTTTGCGAAATTATTGTTTTACTGTGCATGTACACGGTAATGTCAGATTTTTCAATTTCACCGTAACCTCTCCTGAACCACTTTTTCTCACATCCTTGTATGGGCTTTCGTGTGACAATTCAGTGACGCCCGATTCGTATGCAGACTGCTACGCAATCAATTCGTAATCTTGCCTCGAATTACGGCCCGTACACGCGGCATGGTGGGAAGGGGGCGGGGGGGGGGGGGGGGGGGGGTTAATGGGTTACTGGTAAGCTTCGCGATGACTGCTCGGCCGTAACCTCTGGTCCGTTTCTCCACTCTCTGTGCGGACGATATACTATCGACACAATACACTTCTGCATTCAGCAATATTGTTAAGTGTTTCCTAGCAATACTATAATTCCCAATACAAATGAAAGATATCTTTTTTTTGGGCCCAAAAGGAAACCGTGAAACACCATTTTTGGATTTACGTGAAAACGCCAGATTTGTTCATTTCACCAAAATCTCTCCTCAACAATTTTTTTTAACATCCTTGTATGATCTTCCAAGTTATCCAAGTGAAGTCCAGCAAAACTGGCCGCTTGCTGGATAGCGAACCGGTGGGCAAAAATACTATAATTCCAATTACAAATCAAGGATATTTTTATTGGACCTAAAAGGAAACCCTGAAACGCCATTTTTTTGGATCTACGTGGATGTCAGATTTGTTAATTTCATCGAAATCTCTCCTCAACAATTTTTTTTAACATCCTTGTATGATCTTCCAAGTTATCCAAGTGAAGTCCAGCAAAACTGGCCGCTTGCTGGATAGCGAAACGGAGGACAAGAATGCTATAATTCCAAATACAAACCAAAGGTATTTTTACTGGGCCCAAAAGGAAACCGTGAAACACCATTTTTGGATTTACATGAAAACGCCAGATTTGTTAATTTCATCGAAATCTCTCCTCAACAATTTTTTTTATCATCCTAGTATGAGCATCCAAGTTATCCAAGTGAAGTCCCTTAAAACTAGCCAGTCGCTGGACAGCGAAACGGATGCTACGCCAAGGAATGATATTGTCGAAATCTTCGAATCCGCAAACTATCCTCAGCTCCTCCGTCAGTCCGTATCGACGCCTCGCCTAAGCAGCGAGAACTTGAGGGAAGCGAACTGCCAGCTGGGAGGGGTTGGCACATCAAATATTCAGACGGTCTTAGAGGGTAGTTCGGAGCGAAGGTTAAAATGGAATTAACGCCGTTGCCAGAACCATTGCGAGCTGGGTGGGGTTTGTGCAAGACAGCATCCTGGAACGTCGTCGTCACCCCGGTAACGATGGATCCGTTAGGCGAAGCGCCGACGACGATGATCCTCCGTCTTAGAGAGCGTCGGAGGGACCTTAGAAGGCTCCCTTATAGTTCGGTTAGTTTCGATCCGAAGGGTCCTTTCCGATTCAGCGCTGATCGCGGTGTGAGATTTGTAACGAGAGAACAATCCCCTTCCACTATGTTCTTCAATTTCCTTCCTACTGCGAATGCCCCTTTCTTCGAGAGATCTTCGGCCAGGATCCAGGACGGAGCGTCCCGTCCTATCGCGCGGTGGCGAACCACCCCAGGCGCTTTCTTCTTCGCTCAGTTGCGCGATGTAATTTTCAAGAAAGCGGTGAATAGCCATTTTGGATCTGTGCGGAAATGCTAGATTTGCTTTAATTTCACCGTAATCTCTCGTCAACCATTTTTTTTTAGATCTTTGTATGATCTGGCATGCGACAATTCAAGGTAGCTTGATTCATATACAGATTGCTACGGAATCAATTTGTAATCTTGGGTTTTTAAGTGGCTCACAGCAATGTTTGCATATATTTTTAAGAGCAGCAATTTTGTAGCAATTTTTTAAAGAGTTTCCCAGCAACACTGTAATTCCCATACAAATCAAAGATATCCTTCTTTGGGCCTAAAATGAAGCAGCGAAACGCCATTTTGGATCTGCCGAGTAAAAAAAGTTTGTACTTTAAAAAACGACTTATCGTCCACAAACCTCAAAAATGTCTTATTTATTAATTTTCCGATCGAGCCATCCGGCTCTGATTTTCCAAACAAAAGTACAAACTAAAAATGGTCAATGTCACAAGAAATAAAAGGATCGCTTTGTAGATTAAATCTCGAAAAAACGCGTTTGTCACTCGTTTAATAAAATGATTTTGACGAAACTTAGTAAACTCAGATCGCGGTCTGAGATTTGTAACGAGAGAACGATCGCCCTCCGCCCTGTTCTTCAATTTTCCTCGTACTGCGAATGTCCTTTTCCTCGAGAGATCTTCGTCCAGCAACCGCGACGGAGCGTCCCGTTCTATCGCGCGGTGGCGAACCACCCCAGGCGCTTTCTTCTTCGCTCAGTCGCGCGATGTGATTTTCATTGGTCCAAGGTGGCCACCGGAAATTGCCATTGGGTGGCCTTACTTCGCAGCCAGTGCCGAAACGGCGAAACCCTTTGGCGCTCGCCATCGCCCGCTTCCGACGCCGCTGCTTCGAGGGTTGAATTGACGGCCACCAGGATACGGTTACGATATCGTCCGAGGAGCGAAAACGGAGGGACGTGGACGGAGACGGTCGCTGCTCCGCAGGAGCCGAGAGGCATTAATGAGGCAATGGGGCAGCCCTGTCCTGCGAGTCCTCCATCCAGCGCGACTCGCCATCCAATCCCGGGAGCAATGAGCCATTACCAATGACACTGGAACGTTACGGAGGTTATGTACCTCGGGCTTGTACTCGGATAGCCTTGCGCGACGTACAATTATTCTCCTTTATGTTCGGCACTTTGCCGAGTCGGAGCCCGATTTCCTCGGTTGACGGGGGAGTTCTGTCGCGTCGTCGAAGGGGGCGGTGGAACATTCGTATTTCGCATGGAATCGTCGCACGAGCGTTTCTCAAAACTTGCTGACGAACGAAACATAATATTCTCGAAACCGGAAGTGACGTGTTTTCGTTATGACGTCACTTCCGGTCGAACAATTAGATTTATCGAAAGCGGCAGGGACATATTTATGACATGTTGTGACGTCACTTCGTATTGATCAATTCGATTTTAGAAACCGGAAGTGACATATTTATGTTGCGCCGTCGCTTCCGGTCGAACAATTAGATTTTTCGAGACCGGAAGTGACATATTTACGTTGTGACGTCACCTTCGGTCGACAAATTAGATTTTCGAAACCGGAAGTGACGGATTTATGTTATGTCGGTACTTCCGGTCGAAAAATTAGATTTTGACCAGAAGTCACGTATTTCCAATATGACGTCATTTCTGGTCGAACAATTCGATTTTCGAAACCGGAAGTGACATATTTCCAATATGGTGAAGAGCAGAACTGTATTCAAGAACTCATCCATGGATAGGTAGAAATGCATTAATGCTCCAGGGCATGTGAATGTGTTTCTAAGCTAAGAAATCAAAAGGTTCTTTTTTTTAATTAGGAATGTTCATGAATTTTTTCTGGGAAAAACTGTGCAGTTTTTCAATATTTTTTTTACCTTGAAAAGTATGTTTTTAAGTATCTGTTACAATTTTTTCATTGAAAAATATTCATAAATTTGATAGATATGTACGATGCTTTGTGCAAATCGCTCTTCGAAAAAAGACCTTCGCCGTGTCCACACTGTTGCTCGGAAACAAACCATCCGAAATAAGAATTTAAAAAATCAAAGGCAGTTAGTCTTTGCATGAAATTATCTTGTGCTTGGCCGACGGGTTTAAGAAAACAAAAGTTGGCTCTGGGACAACTTTGCCACACAACCGAAACAGCTCCTACAATTAATTCGCAGTCCACTGTGAACTACAACAGGAACCCATAGCTATAAACTGGCGCTTCAACGACTTCACATCAAAAGTCCAAGGGTCCTTCGCACAAGTCGAACAACCAATGCCATCTCGTGCCGACCCCTCGAAACATCTCCCTCCGCCCGACGAATGACGTTCAACGACCGTCCAATGGCACGCGACTCCCCCCCGACGAAAGCCGATCCGGATGGAACGAAGAAACTACAAAACAGGATGAATGGAGAAGCAAGACCCGGAGAAGATCACGATGTCGAAAACCAGGAAAGATTAGCCGTCGCAGCATCGGCAACTGATCCTCGTCCGCTTGTCCGCTCGAGCGCGAGAGTCCATTATTCCTCTTCGTTTTTTTTCTTCTTTTTCTTCACGTTTGCGGAAACGCGCATTCGCGATGCGCGCGGCTGCACGGTGGGTAACCTGTGCGGCAAGAGGTCCTCATTCTCTTCGGTCCTTCACGAGAGTCCATTTTTTTTATTCATTTTTTTTCGGTCCCTGCTTCTCGGCGCAGAAGAAATGCTCGGAATGGAAGGAAACGGGGAGACGGGGAAAGTTGGAAAATTTTTTTTTTTGAGGAGGGCGACGATTGAGGGTAAAGAGCGGTACGTGGAAACCCCTCGGAACTATCGGGTCAGCGTCGGCCCTCGCGCTCCCTCCGAACCATTGTCCCGCACATCGTCGTTCACCTGATTTAACGCAAACACTGCCACTTTTGGGGGAGTGATATCTGACAGATGTTCGTACACTCCGGCGGGGACAAGTTTAAAAAGAGCCATGAGACCCGCCGGTTCTTGAACGCTGCGCGGAGTTTAAAAAAAATTTAAGGCAGTCCTTGCGAATGGTGTTTCTCTGAAACTTCGGATAAGTTTCAGAGAAATGAGGGGGAATTGCAAACACTTGTGGATGGTATAAAAATGTGAAAAAAATCGAGCATTTTAATGGTGATGAAAAGAATGATTTTGGATAATAATAATTATAAAATGTTACCAAGAGATTCATGAGAAATCAAATTGTTCAACAAATCTCTTAGAAACCTAACTTTTTTTTATGAAAGTGATTCGATCATTTTTCTAAATACGTATGAATTTTTTCAAATTTTTTAATTGACTTTGAATTTTTTTCTTTTCATATGGGAAAAATGTGTAGAAAGTCACAAAATTCAAAATGAATTCAGAAATCTGAAAAATTCATACGTATTCAGAAAAATTAACGAATAATCTGCATTTAAGAAAAAGTTATGTTTTTACGAAACTTCGTATTCATATATTACGAAATCATTTTTTACTGTGCGATCGCTCAAAAAATTATAAAAAAAAACAATTATGAATGTTCGAGAGTGAATATGCGAGAGTTAAAAATGTAAACCTCAGTGAGTCGAGCCGTTATCCAGCGACGATCGATCGGAACGTTCGAATTTTGTGAAAAATTTATATTATAATTTTTATTTTATTTTTACTAAATCTCGAGTCACGTCATGGGAAATTTTTTTTGTCGTCGCGTGAGTAGTCGTTGCTTTCTCTGGGGCTCTCAAAATGCTACCAGGTGCATGGGGAGAAGCGGAGAGCTTGAGGAGAAGCCCCTCTTATGTTTGCACACACGAACGTTTATCTATGGGCTTTGCCGCGGACAAGAAAAGAAGAAAAAAAAATGAGACGAACCAGCTAATCCAGGGTTTGTCATGAAGCCACATCGTCCCCTATCGTTCCTTACTTTATACCTTTATATATTTATTTATTTTCGATCGAGGGACAACAAGAGGAGTAATGCTATACCAGAAGTGAGATTATATACACAGTACAAGAGGATATAACTTAACACTCCACTTTTGAGTAAATCGTTATCCTCTTAGGGAGCGCAAGAACACCGGTATAAAAACCGCTTTGGAAACCCTTTTCGCATTGTGCTATCGTATCTGTATTTGTCTTTTGAATGCCCGGGTATCGACTTATGCCATATCGAATGTCAGAACTCTTCCTATCTGAACGTTTTTCTTCCAATGAAAATAAAGTTCGGAAAGTTACGAATTAATCATAATCATAATCATTATATTAATAATAATAATTATTATGATTATTATGAATATTAATATATTAATAATAATTATTATTATAATTATGATTATTATGATTATTATTATATTAATAATTATAATTATAATATTATTGTTGTTATTATTATGGTCGAAGTAATCGAGGACAATCGCTGATGAAGGGAAGTTACCAGAGAGAATTCAAGTTGTTCGGCTTTAACATTTGCCGCGGGCGACAAGGATCTTCGCCAAAGACTCCGAACAAACAGATTAGTCGAGGGATTCGGGGGTTACCGGTGTATCGCTTTCCGACAATCTCCGTGCAAATCCGATTTAAAGAAGATCCAACGAAATCCTTCATAAGAACGCCGGTCTTATTCAATGTGTACATAACTTTGTAGGCGGGTGCTCTTACCTCCTGACAAAAGCACCGGCCGGCCGAAGAGCGAAGGAGCGGAGGGGCGAGAGGGGGATTTTCTTGGAGCCGAAGGAACAACTGGTGGATGGAATCTATTTCTGATCAATCGACGAAAAAATAAAATGCCAGATAGATCGGGCGCGTTAGTATTAATGTAAAAAGCGCTTATAATTGATTGGGTAAAAGCGGTGAAAATGTGCCACTAAAAAGTTTGGCACAGGTTAAAGTTTTTTAAATTTAGAAACGTCGCACAGTCTTCCATCTTACTCGTTTATTCACATGCTTGGTAATATGGGCCACGCCAGTCGGCGGATAATGAAACTTACTTAACAATGCCTCGGTAAAGCTGCGGACACTGAGAATTGAATTGGCAGTTTCTTCGGAATTTAAAGTTTTCACGGAAATTAAGTGAATTTCAGTATTGTAACTGGACTGCAAAAAAAAGATCGTATGTAATTTAATGTATTGGATTGGACACTCTTATGCAAAAACTGATATATTAAATTTCATGTTCGATTGTGACGAAAAATTAATGTTCAGTGAACATCAATTTTTACGTTTTAATAAGTCCAATATTAGAAACCTTGGAAATAAAATATTAGACACAGTCGAAATACTTAGTTTTTGATAATTTACTTAAATTTTAAAGGGTGAGAAAAGGCTGAGAAAAAGAAATGGTTGGATGAAGCAAATGAACGGTGACATACGTTCAAAGGTGTATTATATTGGTACAACAAATATGTTCATTTCCATCGACAAATTTTGAATAAATTGAATAAAATAATCGTTTAACAAAACAATGCTTTATTTGCCCCAAACAAATAACAGCTTCGAATGTCACCGCGACTTTTGGTTAATCCAACCAATTTTTTTTCTCAGTGTGGTCCATATTACCGATCTACGAGTGGTCTCTGAAAGTCAACGAAGCTCGTATTTTTCAAACCTCACAAGAACCCAGTTTTAACACACGAAACACCTCACCATTGTCCGTACAATTAATCGAAACAAGTAAAAAATTTTCTCAAAAATCCGCATTAGTCTCAACACCCACCGGTCCATCTTACGTTTCACATTCCCCCCTCCCAGCCTTCACGGGTCATCCGCCCAATTTCCCGCAACGCCCCCATAAAAAAATTCCCACGAAATTTTTAATCGAAACTTCATTCGCCGCTTTCCCAACAATTTGATTCCCGATTGAATTGCAATAAAAAAAGAGAGAGAGAGAGAAGAAAAAAAAGAGCAGATACGTCGATAGTCGATGAGCGGCGGAGGGAGATCGGAGCTTTGACGACATTACCGATCTATATACGAAAGTTATATCGTATGCGCTTGCGAGATATTACGCTGGTGAGCATGATGAAGGATAATTCGATAGGCCCGATAAGAATATTGGATCGAACGCCATTAGCATTGGACCGCGCTCTCCCCGGGTTTCGCTCAACTCCGTGCTGTTCACACTGTATCCGGGCAATGTGGAAGCTTTCTATCGCACGTACACAGAGCCCTCGTCCGGTCCACGGCCGTCCGTGTATGTATAAAGGCAGACGGTCCAGCGGGGATGGAGGAAAGCGCGTATACAGGCCACTACGCGGCTCCAGCGGAGCGTGAACCGGTAATTCCGTTGCGTATGAATTGCAAAGCCTGCGATGGCCGTATAGAAAGCTGGAGTGAGACCGAAAGCTGCGAGCGGGCACCGTAGTTATAGCAGCACTAACGCTGTCCCCGGTAACCAACCCCCCTCCCCCCCCCTCCTCCGCCGCCTGCCGCCCCCCTCCTTCACTAGAGTTATCGAGTAATCAGCCGTGTATTGTTTTACGAGTCGCTGAATCGGAACTACGATTGGACGCCAATCCTGCAACACCTCGCAGATACCGGTCATATTCGAGGCCGGAACTCCCTGATGGACGCGGGACCGGCAGCGGTACCGGAGGGACTCGGACCGCCGGACTTGGAGGCAACTCGGCTATGAACTATGGAAAAATTGGAGGTTAAGCCGTATTTTCATGCACTGGAGGCGAATGGATCGAGGATTTTTTCGGAGTTGTAGGGAGGTTTTTTTTTGGAAATCGGACGTGTCGAAATATTGAGCGATCCTCGATCGGGGCAAAGCTAAGATGTGTCAAGCTGGGACGGTTTGACTGTAAAGAAATTTTTTTGAAAATCGATGAACCATTGGAAACTTTTTGTAACATACACTGTTTGTGAAATTTCAGACACATGGGCATCGCAATCTTATAATAACGTTTTTATTTTTTTTGTAATAAAGATTTTTAATAAAGATTTTTATAAATTTTAGGCAAAAGGTTTGTTATTTTTATATTTTTCAAGAGTGCTGACACAGGAAACGGCACTATACTGAGAGAAGAGTTTGATAGAAATTACCATAAATCTGGTAAAAATCAACAGAACTTTCAGGTAAGTTAAATCAGCCAATGAATGAACAGGACCAGTGAATGGACATTTTTCATAAGAGCACGTGCATAAAAAACGTTTATTCATTGGCTTTTTCGTCTGCTTAACTGTCCATTCATTGTCCATTCATTGCCCGATTTATCCTATAACTATAGCGACATCCTGGCAAACATTCTGTTAGAAAATATGGTAATTTTCGCTATTGCAAATATTACCCGAATACCCCGTAATTTTTGCTAGAATATAAGTTCTTCTTTCCAGAAAATACAGTAATTGGTGGCGCCCGCGATCGAGAACCGTTCGTTTTAGGTTTGTAGGTTATCCCTGCATATTATATCGATCATTTTTTTTTTTATTTATACATACATAACAAAATTTGGGCGACGAAATTCCCAGTTTTTGTGCACTTAACACATTCTCAGTGTTAAACCACGAAATTCTTAGTTTTGTCCACGAAATTCTTAGCGAGGTACGCAAAATTTTTCCAACCCGTCTTCTGGACAAAAATTAACATATGGGTTGGGTAAAAATTGTGATGAGGAGGATTTTCTCAAACACCCAAGGAGAGATTTTTCTGGAAATCGTTGCTATAAAAATATAAGTGCGATCCTCGTACCGTGTTGCAAAGGGAATATGTCGTGTGAATCAAGGAAGGTTTGCTACGCACGGGGACGATTTTCCGAGCAAGATGGCCCAGAAAACGTCCCTATAAGTATCATATTCTTTGCCCGACTCGAGTGACTAACGACAAAAGACAAACAATAATGTCGAAAGCACTGGAATTTACGTCATAAGAGTTTCTGGGAAATCGTTCAAGCTCCCACACCAGTTTTAACCTTTGACAGAATTTATGTACGTTGATCTTACGCTCTGTAAGAGCCTAAGGCCATAAAAAGCTATAAACCATAAAAGCGTATAAGGGATTTCGAGCAGATGAGAAGTACAAAAACAAGGTAAAAAAATTCCGAAATAAAAAATGCTATTATCGTGATGGGAATGAAAAGAAAGCAAGAAACATGCTAAGAGGCGAGGAACACAGCCCGTTACGAAAGCATTAAATTAAGTAGATGACAATAAGAAAAAAAACGCAACGCGAATGAGCAGAAATCGTGTAGCATAAAAGATAATATGCGATTGATTAGTCCAAGCGAATCACATGGACGGTTTCCGCGAAAAAAAAGTTTAAAAATCTCCCTCGTAGCCGAGTCACGATTAAACCGGTACGATTCGTCAGGCCTCAATTATTTTACTCGTTAATCAGTTACGAAGCGTACTCGAAGCGATACGGCATAATTTTTTTTTTTTAACCCCGCCCCACCCAATCTGACTCCAACCTCCAAGGTGGAAAATGAAGCGAAAAGACCGATCGATCCCGCGTTATTTTATTTATCGCGTGCGTCCGCCCTTCCGCGATCGAATCAGGCCACATATGAACGCCCTAAGTTTCAGTTACGACACAGCCGGATAACAGAGGCATCGAACTTTCTGCATCTACCCGCCCTGCGTCATCGTACACTGCCCTCACAACTACTTCATCAGTAAACATGGATGCAACGAGGCAGGCGGACTCGTTTCCGTCTATCCGTCTGTCGATCCATTCGTTCGTTCGTGAACATACATACCTACGCGTGTTAGCAACCCCCATTGATCTGACGGTGCCGTTGAACGCAGGGCAAAAACGAACCTGCGGGGGAGGAGGGGGGTGGGGAGAAAGGGGGGGGGGGTAAGGGGGGTGAGCTCGGAGTGGGTGGTTTGAAAATTTTGCGAAGTGCGCTGAGCTACTGTCAGCCTCGTGCTTTTCATCTGGCTCTCTGTTCCACTCATTCTTCATCCGTCTGTCCACTGGTCCGTGTTCACTCGTTCGTTCGCTCGCTCGCCCCTTGCATTCTGCCCGCTGAGGCGTAAGGGAACGAGCCGCGATCGCTGGTGGCGGCGCAGCGGTCATTCAGCGAGGCTTGTTGAATGTTGCGAATTTTAACTAGTCTCTTTCTATCCCTCCGCATTTAACATCGGCTCGTCTCTGTTATTTGCCTGTGCATCATTTTGGTCACTTTCTGGATGTTTGAGCATATTTCTTTGCCATCGGAAATGGGTAGTCGTAAATGAGGGAGGTCTGATACCGGTCATGTAAGGGAGAACCTTAATCTCTCTGCTGTAATGCGGAGTTCCGACAAAAAAATATCTTGGATAGGTGGCGAGCCCTTCATTAATGCCTGTTCTGTTTCATTGCAGATAGATTGATAGATGGACAGATAGATAGGGTATTCATTGGACACTGGGATAATTCCCTTAAGGACCAGAGTATACGGTAGAGCATGGATAAGAACGTGTGCGAAATGAAGTAATAGTACGGAGCAGAGCTGGGCAAATACACTGAGTACTTGGAGCATCGAGTCAGCACTCAGTACTCAGAACTTTGACACTTCAGTTCTGTCTGTACCACTCAGTATTCAATGCGTCAGTACGACGCAGTATTCAATACGTTAGTACGACGCAGTATTCAATACGTCAATACCGCTCAGTATTCAATACGTTAGTACCACTCAGTATTCAATACGTCAGTACCACTCAGTATTCAATACGTCAGTACCACTCAATATTTAATACGTCAGTACCACTCAATATTCAATACGTCAGTACCACTCAGTATTCAATACGTCAGCAATCAAGTACTACCAATTACTCAATACGTCCGTACGACTCAGTACTCTAGTACCACGCGATACGCAAGTAGTACAAAGTGGTCAGTATTTCAAGTACTGGTTACTGCAACCTCGATACCTATTTCTGCTTATAAATAAATAATGAAGTAGAGTAATATAGAAAAGTAGAGTAGAATAAGGTATTATAGCATCTTTATTCGAGTAGTCCAGACATTAACTATAATGATTAATAATAATAATTAACGAACCGGATGTTAAAAATGTGCATGGAACTTAGGATTTACGAAATCCACTTCCATATGCTATAGAAACCATAATCTCTAGGATATAGCATATGGGAGAGATTTTGGATTTTCGAGATCCACTACTATATGTTATGAAAGCCAAAATCTCAAGAATATAGCGTATGGGAGGGATTTCTGATTGAAATCCACTCTGATTGAAATCCACTCTGATTGAAATCCACCGAATACAAATGGATGCCGATGGCAAATACTCGCGTTCTACGGTATAAAATCAGTAAATCAGAGGATATCATCGGACAAAACGATTTTCACATTTTTCGGCATTTCTTGCACGAAAAACCGACAAATCCCTAAATACCCCAAAGAAACTTTTTTGACCGGACGACACGCTGAAATCAGACGTGATCGTTTTGTACCAACGTGTCTCGCAACACAAGTTCAGGACTCATCTTGACATCGCTCCTCGATTCTCTAAAACAAACCTTACCCGTATTACCCGCCAGCCAGTACTCGTCCACTCCGCTCTATCAGCGAGTCGACGGGATTAAAAAGAGACGAGTCGCCGGGTTGACCGGTGGGTTAAAAAAACATGACCTATCCATCAGTACTCTCGAGCGATTCGGGTCGATTTCTTTTTTTTTTATAACCCGCCATGTATCGACGAAAATACCGTATCATACCGTTGATACCGCTCTCTTGTCATGCCCCCCCCCACCCCCCGCCCCTCTCCGCCCCGCTTTTGCAACCCTACCATCGCTGTGTTCTTGCGGTTCTCCAGAACAGCCAATACTGTTCTGGACCACTCCGCAACCCGACATCACCGGCATCACCACGATCACCGCTGCTACCGTCACACTCTCCACTTCCGCCCTCCCCCGCGCTTCTCCGAACTCCCCACCGATTGCAACTATCTATTTCAGTGGGTTAGCATGACGTCGCGCATGGCCGATTAATCCACCTCCTCCCTCGAATCGTCTCCGTTTATTTTTTCCCCCTCCCGGTAATTATAATCCGACATCGCTGCGCTGCAGAAAAAATTGATCCATGAGTTGCGCGATGAAACATCACAATCCAATTTGCGATACACTTTTGTCAACGCTCGAACGATCGAACCCATAGTCTCAGATTCTCCGTCATCGGCGCCGTCGGGCGAAAATCGTCCGAGAAATAAATACACAAAATCGGTAAAAAAATAAAAAAAATAAAATCGATAGCGAAAAATCGTTATCCGATTATCCACATTAGCCGATCAAACGTTGCACGTTCAGCGTGTATCCCGAGCCGATGCACCGGGCCGCGGCTTCGATGCTCGGCATGAAAAAAAAGAGAGAAAAAAAAAATCGCTACCACATAGTACAGTAGTAGTGATGAGTGCGGCAAGGCAAAAGTCCGTGAAACAGGGATCGAAAGACCGAAAAAAAAGTGTACGAGCTAAAAAAAAACGGGCGGGGGGGGGGGGGGGGGGGTGGGGATGGGGGTTGGGGTTGAAAGAGCGGAGACCAGAGAGTATAGAGAGTAAAAGAGCGTCCTGTTCGTATTACAAAAATCCACAAAATAACCGAGCAGGGCCATTAGCGATGCTCTTTTAACTCTCCGCATTCAGCATAGCGAATGACCGAGCGGCCCCTCCTGATGCGTGTAAATTTTCCAGCGGCGGTTGCTCGCCTCTTCCTCCGCCCCCGTCCATCGCCGGGCACCGGGGCTACATTTTTCGTCGAGTGGCACACAGTGTATCGGTCGGGTGGATCCGCGGTCTGGCTCTGCCGCTGCGCGGCGCGTCACTCGCCACTACTTTCAACCCTTTCCTCTCTCGGCCCCCCGGTCTCTCTCGGGGGTTTTCGCGCCCGGCTCTCTCCGTCTCGCTTCCCACCGCCCGGCCGACCCCGCCGACCCGGAGGGCCTTGCCTTCTAGTTTTCGGTCTCCCTCTTCCTCACTTCTGATTTCCCGGGCGTTCTTCCTCTATTCGTTCGCTCACTCGCGAGAGGACCTCGATCCTGCATCGTCGGGTTTTAACCCTTCCTCCACCCCCCCCCCCAGCTAACCCCGGTTCGGTGGTAATCCGACTGGCTAGCCACTCGCGCCAACAAATACCCTCACCGTCGCGGCCCGCGGCCACCCACTCGGTCTCTCTCTCGTCGTCCTGCTGGCTGCCTAGCTTCGACCCCCGCGGCCTCCTCTCGCTCTGCGCCCCGAACGACCCCCCTTCCGACCACCCCCCCCGCGTTACTACATCGCCTCTTTCCCCGGCAACCCCCGGACCCGCGGTACACTCTGGTGAACCACCCCCGACACGCCGAACACCGCGAAATGCTGGCTCCGACTCCGCTCACTACACGGGTCAGATATACAGAGAGGGTAACACATATACCGACACGGCTGATACTCGTGAGCACGCCGAGGCCGCGAAGCGCGGCGGCCACCACCACCCCCTCCCCCCCCCCCCCACACCCCCCCCCTCACTGCTCCTCGCGTGTTGCTCTGCATGTGGATGGACGTCCTCTATCGGGGAGGCTCGTCGAGGCCGAAATTATTTGTCGCACGGTATACGCAAATTTAGTGGATCGCGAATGACCAAAAAAAAGGGGAAAAAGGAGTGAAAAAAAAATGGAGAGAGCTTGTTACTGTACGGTTGTTATTTCGGTAGATCTGTTTGCTGCTTTGTTAATCTTTGGCCTCATAGAGCGGTACTGAAATTATTGTTTCGGAGTTTTGGTGGAATTGGGTTTTGGGGATTTTTTTTTTTTTTTTTGGTGGCGGAGTTATGGAAATTGTGTGGATGGTTGAGAAGTTCGGTGGATTGTGAATTATCGAAAAAATGATGAATCGTGATTTCAGTTTCGCTAAAAATGAAATCACCAAAACCCAATTCTAGAAAAACCATGAATGGCTTTGCTAAAATTAGGTGTTGGTGGTTTCATTTTTTTTTTTTAATTCTGATTCTAGAGTTCTAGATTTATTCGGAGTTCTAGAAATTGTCTGAAACGTTGAGAAATGCGACTCCGAACTGAAGGGTGTGACATCCTATGAGATTCATAACCACGTCCATGGATATTAAGGTAGTCGTTGCGGTAAAGTCAAGACAATGGAGAACCCAAATTTCAAAAATGGTTTGTACACATTTTAAAGGGATAATTTGGTGCGGACTGACGTGGATTTAGATGAAAGAGTTTTTACCTCGTGTAGAAAAACATGTACGACAATGAATTTACAGAAAAGTAACTCGGTTTACCACGGGCATATTTTTTCGCAGTTTTTGTGAAGTCAAATTTGTAATTTACGTTCGATTTTGATTCTCGATTCATTTTGTTTCTCGATAGATACTCTACGAATTCACCGAAAAATATTAATGATAATATTCATCATTTACAATTTACAGTAATTTGTTTATGAAAAAAGAAGAGCCACGACGTTAACTGAACTTTTTTTGCGATTGATAATCTAAACGAAGCAAATTAAACGGTAAATTCGTGAAATATATTTTGACAAAGAAAATAAGCTGTCACCCGTCAATATCGAAGCAAAATTGTAAATTTGACTCCACAAAAATTGCGTAAAAATATGTCCGTCGACTTATTGGCGTAAACTGAGTAATTTTTCTTCAAATTCATTGTTGTACACTTTTTTCTACATGAAGTAGGAACTCTTTAATCTAGATCCACCTTAGTTCGCAAAAATATCACCTTTTAAAATATAGCATTTTTTTTTTGAATCCGCGTACTCCATTGACTTGACTGTATCGCATGGACTATCTTAATCCTGTTCATATCCTCATTCTTGGGGGTTTGACTATTGCTAAAATCTATAAAGCACTTGCAGATTCTACGATACACAGTAAAAAAAAGCATTTGTACATTTCAAAAAAAAAAAAAAAAAAAAAAAAAAAATTGTGAATGTAACGAACAGAAGAACAACCTGGTATGTGACAAGCTTTTTCCCCGTTGGAACTCCAATTGCGCAGTTATTTTTCGACTGCGTACATGAAATTTTTGAGCCGGAAAATCGAAGCAAAATCCGTCGACAGGTTGATAGCGCTTGCCAGTGTAATGCATAAATGTACAAACGAATCGCTGCTTCGTCGAATCCCCCCCCCCACGCCTTGATTATTCTAAGCCCCCCTAGGGGCCTCCCTCTCGAGCCCTGATAGCTATTCCCCTATTGCACTATTCTGGTTCTATTCTATGCGTCTCTGTGAGTTGTGCACAACATCGGTGCGCAATATCGTCCTGTGAAAAACAAAATAATTTTATGACCGGAAGAACGTCACTTTCGGTTTGAAAATCTCACTTTTCGACCGGAAGAACGTCACTTCCGGTTTGAAAATGTCATTTTTCGACCGGAAGTGAAAATTACTGGAAATATATTACTGGGAATATTATACTGGAAATACGTCAGTTCCGGATTAGTATTCTAATTTTGCAACCGGAAGTGACGTCGTACCGGACTAACGACATTTCCGGTTTAAAAAGGATGCATTTCCAGAAAATCTCCAGAAATGTAAATTTCCGGTTTCTAAATTCCATAATCCACATCGAGGGCACGAAGCGCTCGAGCCACAACAACCTGCCGGTGTTCGGTTTTCAATAATGTATCGTTGTCTCGACGATCTTAACACCGGTAATAAGTCTCTCCTCTTCATTATTTCCCCGCCGCAGCTGTCTTTTAACGTCATAACCTCATAACGTCCTAACGACACCGCATACCTGACAGCTAAGACACGATACTAAATTTCCCAATCGTCTTAACACGACAGCCCTCCGCAACTCCGTCACGACGTCGACCGACCGTCAGCAATGGCCAGAGAGCCAGCGTAGCCAGCGCACTCCGGTCGACGTCGGCCCGGCCTCGGCGCGCCGAGCCATCCCTTTGTCGCCATCGGCCCGTTCACCAGCATCCGCGGAGCCCAACCTGGTCGCTGCAGTCCGCGCTGCAGTTTCTTCTCCATTTTTTTCCCCCCGTAATTTTCATCCCTCCCGATCGGAAGCCGGAGAACTCGGTCGATCCCATCGCCAGGCCACCACGCACAATAGAGTGTTCGTCGGCATTGTCTCTCTTTGTGATACCAGCCCAGCTGGATGTACTCTGTCCTACAAGCCCTGTTGGTGGATGCCATGCACCCGCGGTCTGTAGACTCTACGGAGTGACGGAGAGGAAAACCCACCCCCCAACCCACCCCGCATTATCTTTCTCACTCTCTCGAACGGTGGCGAGTCTGGCAGAACGTCGGGTTGCCTAGCCTGACAAAATGAGGCGAGCCGGACGCTCGGTTACCACCGACGCCGCGCGCTGTACGAGGGGATGATGGACAGGGTGGGCATTTTCCACCCCCGTGGAGCGAACCCACCCCCTCTCGTCCCACCCTCCGCCCAAACCTCCTTTCCATTTCGCTCGCACTCCCACGCAACCCCATCGACCCTGCGTGTTCCACTACCAATTCCACCCCCCCCCCACCCAACCCACCCCCTACAAACCCCGCGCACTTTCGCCGTGCCTCGTTTACACGATACACTCATACGAAGAGCCGCGCGACCGTTACCTATCGTTCGTACGTCGAAACGAGGTCCGCGTGCACGCAGAGAACCTGTCACAGTGTTCAACCAGCCCTCTACTCACCCTCATCGAGTACAGCGGCAGCGCGCCCAACCCCCCCGCGCTTTCTCCGACAACCCTCCGGTCCGGGGTACGTTTTACCACCCCGATGCGACCTCCGCGCTTCAAGCTCCCCGGTACCCCAACTAACGCAACTTCAACCTCCGCATACAGCAACTAGGCTTGACCGAGCGTGGTGTGCCGCTGCCGCGGATACGACCGAAAGCATAGCGGTCGCTCGCTCTCACTCGCCCTCCCTCGCTCCCGAGCGAGGTCCATCTTTCTCTCGCTCGCTCGCTCTCCGTCTCTCTCTCTCTTTCATCCCTCTCGGCGAGCTTGGTCGTTCGGTTTTTAGTTAATACCCGCCACTAGCTGCGCGGCCGCCCCGCGCGCTCCCGACGCCCCGGATCCGCGGTCCGGGCGACCACCGTGCGGCCAACACCGATGCCGCGAGAGAACCCGCTCCAGCTATATTCCATCCCTCTGCACTCCGCGCGACGCTACCGCGGCGGCTCGATTCTCTTATGCTGAAAGCTCGACGAAACTCTCGATCATTCTTCGGGTTTCGAGTTTTTTTGTTTGTTTTTTTTTTTTTTTTTTTTTTTTAGGCGATGCTGCGATCGGGGTCGAAGGTAGGAATTTTTTTTCTGAGGGAAAGCTTTTGGAGGAAATGAGATAAGAACTCAATTTTTTTTTTATTTTATTTTAGTGCGGCCAACGCCGATGCCGCGAGAGAACCCGCTCGAGCTATATTCCATCCCTCTGCACTCCGCGCGACGCTACCGCGGCGGCTCGATTCTCTTATGAAAGCTCCGAGGAAACTCTCGATCATTCTTCGAGTTTCAAGTTTTTTTTTTAGGCGATGCTCCGATCGGAATCGAAGGGAGGACATTTTTCTTTTTGAGGGAAAGCCTTTAGAGGACATTTTTTTTCTGAGGAAAAAAACTTTGGAGGACATTTTTTTCTGAGGAAAAGCCTTTGGTGGACATTTTTTTTCTGAGGTAAAGCCTTTGGAGGAAAATTTTTTTCTGAGGAAAAGCCTTTGGACGACATAACATAAGAACTGTATTTTGTTTTTAATTTTTTTTAGTGCGGCCAACACCGACGCCGCGGGAGAGCCCGCTCGAGCTATATTCCATCCCTCTGCGGAAATACTCTTTAGGTGAAAAAATTCTCCCACACAGACCGTAAGTTCAATACGTTGACCGATACACTTTTTATAGCTTGATTTTTGAACATTTTTTCTTTTTTTCAAATTTAATTTCACTTCCAAATGACATATTCGACCGTAATCCAGAAAACGGGCCGAAAAAAATAAATGGCGTCCAACGATTCCCCCCAGATAGAGGAGGGGGGGGGGGGGGCGTGGGTTAAAATGATCGTCGAAGAGCGTGAAACGAGCCGGTTGCGTTGTGTGTCTGGCAGTAATCGTAACTTTCACGCCGGCTCAACCAAAAGCTCCCCGAAATTCTCGATGATTCTTCGAGTTTCAAGATTTATTTTTCGAACAGAGAAACAATTTTTTCGAGAAAAAATTTTTTAGGTGAAAAAATCCACTTACACATACGTCGTACGCCATACGTTTGATACGTTACCCGATACAGTTTTTACAGCTTGATTTTTGAACGTTCTTTTTTCAAATTTAATTTCACCTCCAAATGATATATTCGACCGTAGTCCAGAAAAGTGGCGTCCAACGATTCCCCCCAGAAGGGGGGTTTAAAATGATCGTCGAAGAGCGTGAAACGAGCCGGTTGCGTTGTGTGTCTGGCAGTGGCTGGTCGTAACCTCCACCTCCTCTTCTTAATGGTATACCGAGTGCGGCGAACCGGTTAACCGGTAATTAGCCGATCTGTGCCGGGCCGTGAATGCCTCGTGAATGTAAATTAAGCATCGGGGTTTGCCGGGTAGCCGTACGAATTTTCAAGGCACGAGGCCGCTGACCCACGTGGGGAGAGGTGAACAAGGACGAATTAGTACGGCGAAGGGTGAAGCGTGTGCGGGAACAGGGCCGAGAAGAGGCCAGGTGCAACGGATGCAGAGTTCAGGTCGTTATTGCACCCTTCGAAGGATATAGACGCGAGTCTGGATGCGAGCGATAATTTCTTCCCGTCCCTTGACCGTGTCACGATTCGGTTAACGCGTGGGAGAACGCCAACCGGAAACGAACGTTTAGCGGCATAAACTGCCGAGGCCCCCGCGTCGTTACCGACCGATTGATTCACCTCCACAGTTTCAACGTCCGCTTCCTCGTTGGCCAACTTTTCCCCGAAAACCCAATGGTTCACGAGCTCGTTCGTGGTCAAATCGATACGGCAGGTGTCGTGAGGCAACGATGCTCATCGCCATGTTTGTTCCGGGTGAAAGAAAAAATAAATAAATAAATGAGCAGCAGGACGATCGTTTTCCTGGCAGGTATTTAAGTGTCTTTCAGCAGGCAGGTCTTTGAGTGTCTTTTGTTGATTCTTGGGACAGTGATCATTTTTTTTGGATTAAGAAATCCGCGTAGGTCGGTAATCGGGCAACCGCGCGAGATCTATGAAAAAAAAAAAAATCATTAAAACATTTCACTGGCAATTTTGTTTTCGGATACACTTGAAGTAAAAATCCGCGATAATTACAGGATCTACCATGAATCATGTGGCCCATTAAGGTAATCGTGCGTGATTTCCATTCCATCAATCTCCCTTAATCTCAGTAGAGAAACTATGTAGTCAAATAAATGTCCTCAACGAAATCATGACCGGAAGAAAGAAACGCCGATTCTCTCCATCCACTTCCTTGACCGTTTTAAACTCCATCGTTCGTTTCCTTGACTACCCCAAAGCGCAGGATAAAAGCACACAGCACCGAGGATCACTCGAGCCCACGGATAACAGAATATGTATCAGCTCCCATTAAGGTAATCATGCGTAATTTCCATTTCGTCAATCTCCCTTAATTTCTGTAGAGAAACTTGGTAGATAAATTAATAAATCATTTTCCTCAACGAGATCATGACCGGAAGAAAGAAATGCCGATTCTCTCCATCCACTCCCTTGACCGTTTTAAATTCCATAGTTCGTTTCCTTGACTACCCCGAAGCGCAGGATAAAAGCACACCGCACCGAGGAATCACTCGAGCCCACGGATAACAGAATATGTATCAGCTCCCATTAAGGTAATCGTGCGTGATCTCCATTTCGTCAATCTCCCTTAATCTCTGTAGAGAAACTTTGTAGATAAATTAATAAATCAATTTCCTCAACGAGATCATGACCGGAAAAAAGAAATGCCGATTCTCTCCATCCACTCCCTTGACCGTTTTAAATTCCATAGTTCGTTTCCTTGACTACCCCGAAGCGCAGGATAAAAGCACACCGCACCGAGGAATCACTCGAGCCCACGGATAACAGAATATGTATCAGCTCCCATTAAGGTAATCGTGCGTAATTTCCATTTCGTCAATCTCCCTTAATCTCTGTAGAGAAACTTTGTAGATAAATTAATAAATCAATTTCCTCAACGAGATCATGACCGGAAGAAAGAAATGCCGATTCTCTCCATCCACTCTCTTGACCGTTTTAAATTCCATAGTTCGTTTCCTTGACTACCCCAAAGCGCAGGATAAAAGCACACCGCACCGAGGAATCACTCGAGCCCACGGATAACAGAATATGTATCAGCTCGCATTAAGGTAATCGTGCGTAATTTCCATTTCGTCAATCTCCCTTAATCTCTGTAGAGAAACTTTGTAGATAAATTAATAAATCAATTTCCTCAACGAAATCATGACCGGAAGAAAGAAACGCCGATTCTCTTCATCCGCTCCCTTGACCGTTTTAAATTCCATAGTTCGTTTCCTTGACTACCCCGAAGCGCAGGATAAAAGCACACCGCACCGACGAATCACTCGAGCCCACGGATAAGAGAATATGTATCAGGAATCCATGCGATGAAAGAGGCCACTTGGTACGTTGTTACTGCCCGCTTTCAGATATTCGACCTCGCCAAAGAGCCGGGGAGATCCGCACACACACGTACACGAGCACAGCGTCCGATGCGAGCGGACCATCAGCGTCTCTTTACCAAAGCTACTATATATCTACGCCGAGCCCCTTGTGTACTTCTATCCGTGAACCGGCTGACGGGAAACGATCTCCACGCCAGAGTTTCTTTGCACTACGAGCGATGTGCATCAACAATGCCGTTGTCCGAGCATCGTCAGGACCCCGGCGCGACTCTGTACCTCTCTACGCATCACCGAGATCCTATTATCATGCCTTTGTCATTGAGCACCACGTAATTACACGGCTAAGGGCCTCTCTGTGCGACGGCCTCGTTCGTCCTCGTGTGATCGAACGCTCTTGCACTTCCGTCATCATCGATCTCTTTCTTCCCGGGGAAGCTAACGAGAAAAACAAAAGATAAAAGGCTAAACCGAAAACTCTTTCTGGTATTTTATTTTTTTATTTTTAATCCGGATTTTTTTTTTGGGAGCAAACTTAATGAGAAAATCCGTGGAGTTGGATAATGAAAGACTGTATAAAAAATTTGTATGAAATTTAACGTATCGGACTCGAAGTTTTTATGCACAAACTGGTATATTAAATTTCTTGTACATTTGTGATGAAAAATTAATGTTCGGTGTATTAAAAACGTTGGGAATAATTTACTTTTATTTCAGTATGAAAGTACTTTAATTTTAATAATTTGCTTTGATGTCAATGAAAAAGTTTATTAATTTTTCATCAAAACTGTAGATTAAATTTAATGTACCAATTCTTGCATAAAAACTTCCTGTCCGGTACGTTAAATTTCCAATCTTTTTTTTACAGTGAAAAATAATTCGGATGGAAACAACAGCCTTACGCGGGTGGATTTAAAAAAATGACAATAACAATAATGTCTGCCGATTTCCTGCATCGATTTCATCGATCTCTTTCTTCTCGGCAAGCCAACGAGAAAAACAAGAGATTGAAGAATAAATCCAAAGTCCCCTTCTGGAATTTGAGTTTTTTAATCCGGGTTTTTAGTGAAACTTAATGAGAAATTCCATGGAGTTGGAAAACGAAAAATAATTCGCATGGAAACGGTCATCTTTATGCGGACGGGTTAAAAAAAAAATAACAATGATAATAATACCGGTCGATTTTCCGCCTCATGAATCCATTCACCGCAAATCGTTACCATCCCCTCCGGCAGAGCTCGGTGTATCTTCTCGACCCTCTATCCTTTCGTTCTTTCCTCCTATCTGTTATTAGCGCTTCTCTCCCTCAACACATTTGCCCTCTGGCTGGAGCTGACGCCGGCAAAGATCCCGCGGCACTGATAGGAAACTTCCGGGGACTTCCGGTCGCTGACCCATCCGGAGGAGGCTGCACTTTTGTGCGTTTCGGCGTTATCCTTCACGATTTTTTTTTTTTTTATTCACTCCATTTCTCTCAGTGTACTTTCGAGTTCGAGTCTCCCTCTGGAGGCGTTCTGGACATCTCGATAATCTCTCCTCGCAGTTTGTCACGGCCGGCAATTCAACCGGAATGATTCGTAAAAGAAAGAGAAAATAATCGATCGCACTAGCGAAGATCGTGTAAGTATGAAGACGAAACTTCTTCATGGGGTTTTTTTTACCAACATTTAGAAAAAAAATGGGTGTTTGGTTTTACGATTGCGAGAAGAGGCGATGAAGACAAAAATCTTTCATGATTCTGTTTTTTTTTTTACCAACATTTCAAGAAAAAATTTAACACGTGTTTTACAAACATACTTTTTGAAAATACGATTTTTCGATGCACGAAACATTGCCAAAGCGATCGCACAAAAATCTCGTGGAATAAAAAAAAAAGTATATTGAGCGAGTGAATTAAAAAGCACACGTAAAAGCGGAATCTGCTCTTTCACCGTCAAACTCTCCATAATGCTTTATCAAACTCTCATTTTATTAGCAATACGCAAATGGTGTTCGGTTTTACGATTGCTAGAGGAGGCGATGAAGACAAAAATCTTTCATGTTTTTTTTTTAGTAACATTTTAATAAAAAACATTAATACGTGTTTTAAAAACATACTTTTTGAAAATACGATTTTTCGATGCACGGAAAATTGCGAAAGCGATTGCACAAAAATCTCGTGGAATAAAAAAAAAAGTATATTGAGCGAGTGAATTAAAAAGCACACGTAAAAGCGGAATCTGCTCTTTCACCGTCAAACTCTCCATAACGCTCGCTTTATCGAACTCTCATTAGCAGTACGCGAAGGGTGTTCGGTTTTACGAGGGCGAGAAGAGGCGATGCTGGTGAATATGTTTTTCGGGCAGCCCGTGTGGTCGGCAACCCTTTCCCCTGTTGTCGCCTACGCTGCTCCCACTCACCCCGTCCGCCCTCCCTCTGTCTCTCTCTGCGGTATATACTCGATGCAATAATAAACAACCACCGGTCGCTATGGTGACGCGTCCGTCCCGCCCAGACTCCAGCGCGAACAGAACGCGAGTCAGAAACGCTGTTCCGGTACATTCGTTGTACAATTGGGTAGGGGTTAAAAAATTTATCAAAATTTTCGATCGGTCCAAATCTCGAATATACAAATTAACGGAAGTTAAAATGTAAAAAGAACAATCATACGAGAATCTTTAAAATAGTAGACTATAAAAATAAGTAGTAAATTTTTGAATATACTGAAACTTAAAATTTGCTAAACTCCATAGATTAATAATGTACTTTTTCGTCAAATTAAAACACCTGATACAAATCTTTTGCAGGAAATTTACAAAAATTGTTATTAAAAATAAAATATAAATGTAATGAACTGGAACTTTAATTTTTATTACACGACCTACATGAATTGAACATTAATGTAGGTCGCAATTATTCATAAAATAAAAATACTAGATACAAATACCGACAGCGGTGGATGCGCGGTTGGCGCACGGCTCGGGTGGTCTCCCAAGTCAAGCAAGATCGTTCGCGGTCAGTGCTTGGATGGGTGACCGCTTAGCCGTGCGCTAGCTGGCACATCAACCGTTGAGCGGGAGGCGCTTTCTTCTGAAACGTTGGTGTTTCTGCACTTTACTCAAAGTGCAAAAATACTGGAGGATCAGTAGAATATAGCCGTCTGTACACAGAAAAAAAAAATCATTGAATCAAGTAAAATTTGCTTGCGGGCTGCCAATGAAGTAAAAACGTTGTTTCAATTCTACTCTGAATTCGTACAATTTCATACCTGATTGAAACGACAACATGTCATCTTGACAGTCTTGCTGTCGTTATTTCAATATCATATGGAATTGTAAGAATTGATAGTAGAATTGAAACAAACATTTTTTTTCTTCGGCAGCCCGCAAGCAAATTTTTTTTTCAGTGTTACGGCACGGGTTTTCCGTAGTTTCGCGGGGCTCCGGAAAATGCGGTACAGTGTAGCTAAGCCGGCTACAGACGCACTGGAAGTTAGGTAGCTTAGCCGAGTGCGGATAGGGAGTGCTAGGGGGAATCGGGATGGGGTTACGTAAGAACCCGGAAGGGTATACGGTGGAAAAAGGGAACAAATATAAAAACAATACTAGATACAAATCTTTTGCCTGCCATTTACAAAAATTTTCATTTGAAAATCAAAAGTTTATTGCAAAATTGCAACGAACATGGGTTTGATATTTCGGAAACAGTTTACGTAAAAAAGCTTCCGATACCGTTAATTAATTTTCAAACAAAATTTGTTTCCAGTGTAAATTAAAATATCGAGAATAAATATATTACGATAAATTGATATAGGAAACAAATATTTAGATCGGCCAAAATTGCACGGACGGAAATTGCAAAAAGGCAAACGATAAAAATAGCGAAAGTTATTCGACTTCGCGTTCTGTGGAACATAAAAATTTTGAACAAATAATTTTTCGTTATTAGCGTATTCGTAATAATGATAATTCTCAAAATATCGGCCGTTCCAGATGTGTTTATTCAAAATTTTGAGCCCCCCCTCCCCCCCTCCTCCTCAATTCAGTCACTGTCTAATGCAACTTCACACTCGCATACGGTTTTCTTAACCGCCGGACTCTCAAATTTCCATATGTTGATACACAATTCGCAACCCTTTAGCCAACCGAGAATTATCTCCGCAGCGTTAATGAAAATCGAGCGATCGATCGGGTATGCAGTACAGAATTATCTGAACTGAGTCTTTCTCAATGCCTGATCAAAAAATAATGTTTTACAAATACTTAAATATGAGACATTTTTTTTTGTTAACACAAAAAACAAATTCAGTACAACAAAAATTCGGGTTTTGAAGTTTCAGCGAAAAACCAATTTCAAAGTCTGTCGATCATTACATTAATGCGTGCGCTGAACTCTTTTCGGTTTCGTCTAGATAAACCCGGTTCGTTCCGCAGCCCGGGCTGGAACGGAATTGTCCGCCAATAGCCTCAGTATCGCCCTCTGTGAGCAAACTGCTCAACACGCCAGCGAGTTCTCGCGCGTTTCCCTCGATCGCACTGCGAGAAAACTAGAAAATTCACCGGCCGTGAATTTTTCACGTTATCCTGCTTAATCGAGCACTGCCACGGCGACGATCCTTTTATAACAAAAAAGTTCCAATTTAACACATTTTTTAGTTTATTTTTCTTAATTTCACCAGGCTTTTTTTCACAATTTTTTTTTGTTTTTACTAAAATCTTTAAATTGTTATATTAAATCCTTACATGAAAATATGAAAAAATCCATATTGAATGTAAACGTAATATACATAAAAAATATCGAAAAATACAAGGTAAATATTAACATTATTTTGCTGAATAATAATTTATAATATATTTTGTGTATATTTTCCTGAAAAATTATGTTCCATATGGGTTTTGTTTTTTAAACGATTTTTCGATTTTCAATTCAGTTCGCCTACCGCAACAAATTTTCGATTTCAGACTTTTCGCTCCACAAAAAATATCGAAAAATATACTGCACATACTAACTTTTTTTTTGCTGAAAAATGATCCATAGTATATTTTGCATATATTTTCTCCTAAAATGATCTTCCATGTGGATTTTATTTTTTTTGCTTTTCAAATTTGCAATTCGGTTCGCCTCGCGCCAAAAATCTTCAATTCCGGACTTTTGGCTCCACAGAAAAAATACCCAAAAATATACCGCACTTGTTAACATTTTTTTGCTGAAGAATGATCTATAATACATTTTTCGTATATTTTCCCCTAAAATTAACTTACATGGGAATTTTTTTATTTTTATTTTTTAAAATTTCAATTTCGTCCACCGTCCGCCAAAAATTTTCAATTTCGTACTTTTGGCTCGTGCGCGAATGTCCGTCCTTGTCCGACCAGTTGCGCGCCGCTACTACTGCCTAATGGAACCTTGGCTGTTCACCTACGCGCTGCGTCTACTTTCTCCGTTCGTCCCACTCGCTCTCAGCCGCGGCGGGCGTCTGGAACCAACCCCCAAACCACAAACTCCCCCCGACGGCCTGGAACTTGGTGGTCCCTATCACCCCCCCCCCCCCCCGGAACCGCATACTAACCGTTCAGGATACGTTGATTCCGGCCTTTTACAACCGCAGACTTTCAATGAATTTTCCTTTCAAATTTTTTTTCGTCAAAGGGACCGACTGTCTGCTCAATCGACATTCCATCGAATTGATAACATCGACATCGAACCGTCAGGAAGAAGTCATCAGCTTTATTATTTTATTCCATTTTTGTGTAAACCTTTTTGTACATAATTTATTTTTCTGCGATGTTTTTTTATCGTAACAATTGTAAGAATGGCAAAAAAAAAACATTTTCACTCTCTGGAGTAAAATTTTCACAATTTCCAGGTGCAAAAGTGGATCCGCGACATAAAAAAATATTCCATCCGAAAGACAGCGTAGAGGAAAAGGAGGAAGTCATCAGCTTTATTATTTCATTTAATTTTTGTGTAAAAAAATGTTGAACATTTTTTACACAATTAATTAAGAAAAAAAAAATGTTCTCCTCCGTTTTTTATCCTAAAAATTATTTCTACGAGCTTTTATTTTATTCCCAAGTTGCAAAAATAAAAAAACCACGTTTTCACTCCCTGGAGTAAAATTTTCGGAATTCCCAGTCGTAAAACCCGAGGGGCGATAAAAAAATGTTCCGTCCGAAAGATAGCGTGGCGCATGTTTTTACGTCAGTCGGGCCGAGGAACGTTATCTTAGAAGGTGGTGGTAAAGTGGGCGCGAAGAACGATTCGAGGATGCGCGGTCGGTGGAGGCTGGCCAGGTCTCAGCGCCGCCTCCGCGAGCGGCCTTCCGCGCCGTCGCTTACTTTTGCCATCTTGCCTCCGCTGTTCTGCGGTTAGCCCCACTTCGACCAGAAACCGGGAAAGTCCTGGTTTCTCGTCGGCTATCATGAGGGCCGCCGCCGTCGCCGCCGCCGCGGCGTTGGAGCGGCGGTATTCGGGCTTACCACCAGTCTCAATTCGGTTATCAGACGGTTGGCTCTGTCAGGACCGTGAAAGACTCAATACCGCCCCGTTCGCTGCGTAAAACAATTTCCAATCCCTCCGGCCCATAAACTCGGCGAACTCCGCTCAAGATCGTCCGGCTGCAATGAAGTAATCAAAGTATGGTCGTTAAAGAGCCCGAAACCACCCCCGCCCCTCCCACCAAATAACCAAGGAGAGTTCAAGATAGTCAAGAAATAGTTAACCCAAGTTCGGGGCTCGGAAGATCAAAGTGCAGAATTTCCGAACTTGGGAATAATCCGATGTTAACCAAAGGGCGAACCGACGGACCAGGGAACGAAGAAAAAAAATAGTCTTCGCGATCTTCAAGAACTCAGAGAAATAAAAAATAAAATAAAATAAAGTGTAGGGAAGAAAGTTAGAATAATTGAAAAATAAGATCGAGGAAAATCAAGGAAAATCAAGGATGAGAAAGAAGGCGTCGGAGAAGTTTGAGTGAGGTAAAAAAAATTACAAACTATAATATAGGGATTTATTCCCCCCCCCCCCCCCCCCCCAGATAACCAAGGAGAGTTCAAGATGCTCAAGAAATAACTCAAGTTCGGAGCTGGGAAAATCAAAGTGCAGAATCCCCGACCTCAGGAATAATTCGATCTTAACCAAAGGGCAAACCGACGAGAGAACGAAGAAAAAAAAACACTCCTCGCGATCTTCAAGAACTCTGAGAAATAAAAAAAATAAAATAAAGTGTACGGAAGCAAATTGAAGTAATTGAAAAATAAAATCAAGGAAAATGAAGAGAAAGAACGCGTCGACGAAGTTTGAGTGAGGTAAAAAAAAAATTAAAAATTTGCTCACCCCCCCCCCCCCCCACCTGCCATTGAAGTGGTGGATCGTAGAACGACTGGTACCGCTAATAAAAGAGGGGACGCGCTCGCGCACGGATTTACCTCCGCACACCTCGCCGCTATAGACGGAGGCTTAACGCGCGGTGGGTCGGTAAAAAAGCGCGGATAAAAAAGTCAACAACGATTTTCCACGATCCGAAACGGTGGGGCGGAGTGTCCGCCGTCATTCACTCGTCCGCCGGAGAGCTTACCGACGGTCGGCAAACACATGCCGCTGGGCCATCGGTACATGTGCGGTGTTGGGAAATCCTCTCTGTGGCCGGCCGGACGTGGGAGAATGAGGTGAAAAAAAAAAAAAAAAAAATTGAAAAAAGTAAAAACCGGTAACCGACCGAGATAAAGTGAGAACGGGTGGGAGATGGGTTGCCATTGAAAATACGAGAAAAAAAACTGTCCGTGGCGTTCTCAATGAGGCGATCGCAATAGATGGCTCGACTGTTGAGAGCTTTTTTAAGAATTCCAACAAAAATAAATTTAAAAAAACCTTCTGTTCGCTCAGCACTTAAACCCGCTTCAGAACTCGGGTTTTCCCAAGTAAACTCTAACGTCACGCTATTTTTTGTTATGTTTCTTTTTAATTATTCATTATTATTATTCTGTTACAAATTATTATCGTTGATTAATTGAAAATTATTATTTATTTATTTATTTACAGTATTAGACGGGAAAATCCCTTTTTATATGTTAACAAGTTATTAAATGTTTTGTGTTTATGTATATAGAAAAAAAAACAAGAAAATATTTCACACTTTGTGCGCTAAAAAGAAAGTAGTTATTTGGGGTAGAAAACAAAGGTAAACCGTTGACTAGTAAATTGCTAAATTGCTCAAAGCGAAGTATTCGCTTTGATTATCATTGGATTATCATTAATTTATTAAAAATTATTATCACTATCACATAAAAAAATTATTATTATTATTATTTTTTTAATTTATGAAAACATTTTTTTAGATAAAACAATTAGTTGACGGAGGTCACGTGAGTAACAAACTGCGGCGTTCGAGCGAGCCTTCTCGTGGGTGCGATAATAATTTTTACAAGCCCGCGTGCAATCAAGGCTGCACGTTACACATGTTCCACCCCCGTTCGCATAGTAGCCAGCCGGTGCCCCTACCTTCCGTCCGCAACCCTTTCGGCCCCGCCGGTCGGGAGGCAGTGGTGAAGGTGTTCGGTGGGAGGTAGCGTGTTTGTTGGCTGCGAAGCGACGGTAGGGCGAGGGCCGTTTGAGGGGAATCACCAGATTCCTATCTCCGTCGGAAAGTGTACGATTTTGGGAACGAACGTCCGCGAAAGAGGCAAAAGGGAAAGAAGTAATGAGCGAGATGAGGCGGACGGTCGCGGGCTCGAAGAAAGTGGCGATGAGGGGCAACGCCGATGGAACAAAGGCAAAAGGATGGCAAGTGACACGGAGAAAGCAGAGTTCCGGAAACGAGGAAAATCCGGACAGACGATGAGGAGCGAGGAAAACGTCGGATCGGACGTTGCGGGATTGGCGAACGATTCGTCGAATGACGATGGTTTGGCCGGAATTTTTTATTCGTTGGGCTAATCCGGCACGTCACGGAAGAACTACACTTGAGAACTTCTTAAATCGATACCCGCGGCTATGTCGGTGACTGCAGTCAAGATGGATTAAAACAATAACGAAATGCGACTTGTGCTGCTAGAAACTGGTAGTCACTTTGGTTGAGGATTTTGCATTTTTTTTTAAGCTGTGAGTGAATCTTTGCCATTTTTGTGATAGTTCCATCGAAAAGGAGAATCAGTGGTACGAGAATTTTCGAACCGGTCGGATACCACGTCAAAGTGGCGTTGGATCGTGTGGATCAGAAGACTCAGTCGTGAAGTCCGGTGTTGAGTCATTGAGTGCGAAAGTGGTGGAATTGTTGGTGCCGGTCTAATATCGAACATTACTGGATGTTCAAGTATGTAGACGTGTTCCGGTTTTTGCCATAGTTTGTGAACCAGTCGGATAACACCTCAAAGTTGCGTTGGGTCGTTGGGATCAAAAGACTTAGTCGTGAAGTCCGGTTCGCACTCAATGACACAATCATTGAGTGCGAAAGTGGTGGAATTGTTGGTGCCGGTCTAATATCGAACCTTGCTAGGTGTTCAAGGATGTAGGCATGTTCAGGTTTTTGCAACACCTCGCAAACCAGTCGGATATAACGTCAGAGAGGCGTTGGGTCGTTGGGATCAAAAGATACAGTCGTGAGGTGGAATGTTGTGTCATTCAGTGCGAAAGTTGTGGAATTGTTGGTACCGGTCTAATATCGAACATTACTGGATGTTCAGGTATGTAGACGTGTTCAGGTTTTTGCGATAGTTTGTGAACCAGTCGGATAACACCTGAGTTGCGTTGGGTCGTTGGGATCAAAAGACTCAGTCGTGAGGTCGGATGTTGTATCATTGAGTGCGAAAGTGGTGGAATTGTTGGTAACGGTCTAATATCGAACCATACTGGGTGTTCAGATATGTCGACGTGTTCCGGTTTTTGCGATAGTTTGCGAGCCAGTCGGATATCACGTCAGAATTGCGTTGGGTCGTTGGGATCAAAAGATTCAGTCGTGAGGTCGGATGTTGTGTCATTGAGTGCGAAAGTTGTGGAATTGTTGATACCGGTCTAATATCGAACATTACTGGATGTTCAGGTATGTAGAGGTGTTCAGGTTTTTTCGATAGTTTGTGAACCAGTCGGATAACACCTGAGTTGCGTTGGGTGGTTAGGATGTAATGACTCAGTCGTGAGGTCCGGTGTTGTGTCATTGAGTGTGAAAGTGGTCAAATTGTTGGGATCGGTTTAATATCGATTATTACTGGTTGTTAAGGTTTGTAGATGGGTTGAGGCTTTTGCGATGATTTTATCAAAAACGGCAATCGGTGGTACGAGAATACGCGAACCGGTTGGATAACGCGTCAGAGTAGCGTTGGGTCGATGGGATCGAGTGACTCTATCGTGAGGTCCGGTGTTGTGTGATTGAATCCGGAGATAAATGATTATGTCACTCTGACGCAATGTGCATCACTCATTACTCGTTGTGACGGCAGTAAAAATATAAATTAAATTGACAAAATAAATATAAAAATTATTATTAATATATATTATATATTAAATATATATAATATTATATATAACCTAATATATAATATACTAAATATATTAAATGAACCACGAATTATAATATATTCAATTTAATATATAGTAATGTTGATGACTTAATTCCAAAAAGGCATATCGCCTGTCTATGAACATATTTTAGGGTAAAAATCGTGAATATAGTCCGGTCCACATATCCATCGATTTACGTGCGAATCGGGGTGGGCCCTAATCACCACTTTCGCCCTACACACCCTTCTGGCGCTTGACCATCGATATTATAATATAATAACTAAATAACATTTACCGTAATAAAAAAAATAAATGACAAAAAGTAAATTAAATGAAAAAAAGGTGGTTTCCAAATATGCGAGCGTCGTGTCGATCGACAACACGTTTCTCAAGTTCCGGGGGTGTTCACGAGTCCACCAGATCTCGAGCAACGTTGGCTCATAGGACGGATACCTCCGTAGGCTCGCCATAGGGAGAGGCCGAATCGGCATTCGGTGCCGCAGTGGCAAGTATCCCGGAGTCCCGCTTCCTCCACTGCTGCACACCCGTGTGTCTGTCGTCGAGGCCGCGTTGATCGAAGCGTGACGAGCGGTAATTGAATGTAGCTACGGCATTTGCATTGACAAGCTCCAACAGAGATAATTCGAATCTCGTCGAATGAGACGGTCGGCGAGCTGCACTAGGCACGCAGAGCCGCGAATTGTGCGTTAGGTCGTTTGTCAATACTGTATACGGCCACCCTCGGCCGATCACTGGCATCAGTCTCTCATCAGTCGATCTTGCATATCCCAACGCTCCGATTTATGTTCGCTCGTTGTGTTACACCACTGTAACGTGATTTTTCACATTTGCAAACGTTTCGTCAATTTATTTATTTTTGTCAACGAATCCGGTTTTATGGCGAAAAGAAACATTGTTAAATTAATGAAAAGACAATTAAAATAATTGCGGACGAGAAATGTTTGTTAAAGATACAAATATTTTTTTTATAGTTTACATAGTAAGAAAAGGCTTGTAGGTTCAACAAACGTTTCTCGCCCTTAATATGTGTTCCTTAATTGATGAGTTTCTGTCGGTCGCTTCATTCGAGATACATTCCAACGAAAAATGTAAACATTTTTACTGTAACGCCACTTCCGGTTTGAAAATATAATTCTTAAGCCGGAAGTCACGTCACGCAGAAAAATTTGAAAAATTTATTTGCGACGTGACTTCCGGTTTGAAGATCTCATTTTTCGACTGGAAATGACCTCATACCGGAAATACATCACTTCCGGTTTGAAGATCTCGTTTTTCGACCGGAAATCACTTCATACCGGAAACACGTGACTTCCGGTTTGAATATCTCATTTTTTTTACCGGAAGTGATCTAATACCGGAAACACGTGACTTCCGGTTTAAAGATCTCATTTTTTTACCGGAAGTGACCTCATGCCGGAAAGACGGCACTTCCGGTTCAGAAATCTCATTTTTCAACCGGACGTGACGTATTTCCGGTATGACGTCACTTTCGCTCGAAAAGGGAGATTTCGAAGCCAGCAGTGACGTCACAACGAAATATGCCTAAATTTCTCCGCGTGACGTCGCTTCCGTTTTAAAGGTGAGATTTTCCAACCGGAAGCGACCTTACGGAGGAAATGTTTACACTTTTACATATCGATGAGTTAACTCCCCCCCCCCACCCCTCCAAACGAAGTCGAAGCGCCATCGCGGCGTCCGGCCGATGAAGGGGTCGCGCTCGGGCCGGGTACGCGTTAAAAGTGAAGCGGAAGTGAGATCGAAGTACGATCGAAAGGGGTTCGGCAGAGGACGGAAGACGGGGGTTGGCTTCGGCACGAGCATTACGGCCAGGCGGTTCAGTCCGGGTCCGGCATCGGACGGACAAAGAGGTTTGGGCAACGAGCAGCGGGCCAGAGAGTCATGGGGAGAAGCGGACACCGGCCGAAGTTCAAGCCACTCGATAAGCGGAGACGAAAGGCGGGCCGAGCGGACTCGGCGCGGATCGGAGGCTCCCGAAAATTGGACGCCGTAGGTGGCACTGCGAGTGGGAGAGACAAAGAGGCGGCGTTGTCACGCGGCGAATAAAACAGCGAAGGGCGAACGACACTGAGAAGGAAGAAATAAATTAAATCGAAGTCGAAGAGGACGAAGTAGGAGAAAATAGAAGTCACGATTAAAAAAAAGCGCTCCATCGTTTAACGGCGCGCAATCTGCAGGATCGATTCGCAGTGAAATGTTGCAAAGAAGTGGCGTAAGAGGGAAGAGAGAGAGAGACCAGGAGGGTAAAATTTCGAACGGACCGGGGAGAAAAAGAATATCGGCGAAGGAGCGAGGAAGATAGGATCGTTACCAATACGAGGGTTTCGACGGTACGCGAGATAACCCGGAGGAGAGCGAGGAAGGTGCGGAAGGATGAGGGAAGATCGGCGAAGTCGAAAGAGGGAGGGAGAGGGAAAGAGCGCCGCGAGTGGGAAAGAGAACGAAAGGGTAGAATGGCGATGGTGTGTGTGTGTGTGGGGGGGGGGGGAAGGTCGGAGAGGGGGGAGGCTGCGGTTCCGGAGAGAGGGGTGTGAGGATGAGGAAGAGGTAGTGGAATAGGAAGAGAGGCGAAGAGGGAAGGGTGAAAGCAGCGGAAACAGAGGACGAGGGAAAGGAAAACGAAGGGGTAGGGGGGAGGGGGGGGGATGATGCTGCTGTGCTGCGTGTGTAGGCATGGACCAGTGCGTCAACGGCTGTTGCCTCACACGTACCGCCCAAAATTATAGTTAGCGGCGAGGAGCGCTTCGAGATGCCGCGATCGTAGCTTCGATGCGGGACAATTTGTTTACGCGCGGATTTGTCGCCAGAGCGAATTGCGCGACTGTCGCGTCGGACGAGTTCGCGATAATTATTTGATTGTTTTTTTTTTTTACGGTATTTTTTTTTTCTGACCGCGGGATGACGAGAGGCGAAGATGAGTCGGTTGTCGCGATGTCGCGAAGGGTGCGAGAAATTATGCGTTGATCGTTCGCTGGCGAACGTCGCTCGGTGAGAGGAAATCCGTCGAAGGAAAACTTCTGTGTTGCGTGTTTATGTAAGTGCGGTTGGTGCTGATTTTACAGTGGTTCTTCCTTTTGTTTCTGGTGCGACGGTTTTTGGACGTTTGTCTCGGTTCTCTGTGTGCGAAATTCGTTGCGGATTTTTATCAAGATGGTTGGAAACGGAAGTGATTTTTTTTTTTTTTTAGGCGGCCCTTGAAGGGTTGTAGGGCGGTTCTCGTTTTAGTGGTGGAAAAAGGTCTTTTCGGGTCGGAAGATTTTTTTGGGTTTCGGCTGGACGGTGCATTATCGCCTGACAGTGAGTTTCCTCCATCGTGTTTTTCTCGATCTCTTCAGGAAGGAGAAGAGTATTTTTTTTTTTTATTCGAAACGAAAGATTTATGAGAGAAACAAAAACGAATCGTTGAATTGCTTCCGGCAAGAATTTTGGGCGAGGATCGTAGAAGGGAAGCGACAAATTTCTCGGAGAAAGTGTGTTCTTCTTCGCTTCAGAAGGGGCGGAGATCGTCGGGGGTGTGCGTGGATGAAAAGTATGCGTTGGAGAAACTGGGGTTGACTCGCAAGAGGTAGAGATTTGAATGCGAAGTCAAGCGAGGATCTTAGCCGCTGGTACAGCCTCTTCGTGCGAACCCCCAAAAATCGCCCAGAAAAAAAATCCCCAAAAAAGAGAATCCTAATTTCCAGTGTCCAAAGTTTCGAAGTAAAATCCAAACGCCGTTGGATCGCCGTCGGCCGACGGGTCATTCGACCCTTTCGATCTTACGCGCCTTTCCTCTCGGACAAACCCTCGTTTCACAGAATTCATTTCCATAAGTTCCAAACGAAACATTTGCCGACATTAGATTCGACCCTCACAATTGAATCGCCACTAAAATGAGCGGACAAAGTCACACCCATTAGGATCGGAAATTCCCAACGTGAATCCCTCGCGCTCGTCGCACAACCCGTTCGACTCTCGTTCATTCAAGGACGCGTATTTTTTTGTTTTATTTTTTTTTTCGAGGCCGCAACGTGGTCTCCGTAGTGAGACTGATAAAAACCCCTCCCCCCTCCCTCCACCCCGGCCACGTGTGCACGAGAGTTTGACACGCGGTGTACGTGCGTAGAGTAGGAGGGCTCCGGTGTGGCCGGTAGTAGGAAGAGCGGAGGAGTCGGGGTGCCCAGTGTCAGGTGTTATCACGGCCATCCCGCCCGTCGCCGGGGATTTTTCCCCTATTTTTTTATCCCCACCCAACCGACCGGGCTATCCGTCGAAGCGTCGCCCTCGCTCTTCCTCTGTCGCTCACTCTCCGTTTCCCTCTTTCCGCCGTTCCGTTCAATCCGCGGGAGTTCATTTTATTTTTTTTTCGTCATCCTCGCCCGTTTCAATTCCACGCTTTTTTCCGCCCCGACCCTCCCCACTCGTCCGGCTTTGGTTCGGGAACCTCGTGGCCTACCCCTTTTTCGCTTTTCGTCTCCGCGCCCCGCGAGCCCGCGCCACCCTCTTTTTGCCCTACCCCTGACGAGCGTAAAACGTGGCGTGTCAGCACTGGGATTCCTGCATCCCGGTTGAGGGGTGACGTACGCAAAAATTACTGAATGAACGTCTACGTCACGGACCCGATGGGAGGGGGGGGGGGGGGGGGTCGATGCGAAAAGCCCGCGCGCGCTTCGGCATTAAAAGTTCGTGACACGTTTCCGCGCGCGCGCCTCTTTCCGCTCTTCCTCTTTATCCGCGTGTCCTTCCGGCCGCGCCGGCGAACCGACGTGTTGTCGTTCGTGGCGCGCGATAGCCTCGACGCTCTTCGTGGGATGGGATATTTTTATAACGAACGATACCGACTCGGAGTCCGATGGAAAATTATCGGGGGCGCCCGAGGACGCGAGGGATCGGCGGCCGCGTCGACCTCTCGTGCCGATCTACCCTCGTGGACCGATGCTCCGTCGAGGGTGAACTGCGCGCAACGATCCCCGTTGGGGTTTCGCCATCGGCGAGATAAAAGCCGAGGCTTTTCTCTTCGAGGATCTAATTAGGGGTGAAATTGAAGAGACAAAGGGTTGCTTTCTCAGGGGGTCGTTGAGAGACGTGTTCCTGAGGGCGCGTGGAGGCTGTTGTTTCCTTATCGTTCAGGAGAGTTATCGAACGGTTGTTTCTGGTATTGTTCCTACGTCGTGTTGCTTCGATTTTGATTTTGTGAGCCGTGCAGGATCACCAAAGTTTGGAATTTTTCTCAATGTTCTTCAGGAAATCCAAGATTTTTTAATCTTGGCTGATTCGGCTTGCCGAATCTGCTTGTCCGTCACAGTTGGTCTGGAGTCGTTGGGCCGTAGCGTTCTCCAAAGGTCGCACCGAGAACAAAAATTATTTGACGGCCACCGTTTATTAAGATTAAGTTAAATATTTATTTGATTTAAATAAGTATTTATTTCATATAAGTAACTATTTACTTAATTCAAATAAATATTTATTTCATATAAGTAACTACTAATTACTTAATTTAAATAAATATTTATTTCATATAAGTAACTATTTACTTAATTTAAATAAATATTTATTTACATCAAATAAATATTTTACTTAATCTTAATAAACGGTGGCTGTCAAATAAATTTTTTTTCTGGCTGCTGTGGACCACCGAGGCAATCCGTTGGATTCTGGATAGTTGGTTGAGAGACGTGTTGTCGTGTTGACGTTTTCCTGAGGGCGCGTGGAGGCCGTTGTTTCCTTATCATTCGCGAGAGTCATCGAATGGTTGTTTCTAGTATTGTTCCTACGTCCTGTTGGTTCGATTTCGGGACGATGATTACTCGGATAGAATCCGTGCAGGATCACCAAAGTTTGGAATTTTTCTCAATGACCCTCAGGAAGTCCAAGATTTTTCAATCTTGGCTGAAACTCGTGCGATTCGGCTTCGCCGGCTTGCCGAATCTACTTGTCCGTCACAGTTGGTCTGGAGTCGTTGGGCCGTAGCGTTCGCCAAAGGCCGATGGACCACCGAGACAATCCGTTGGATTCTGGATAGTTTATTGAGAGACGTGTTGTTCCTGAGGACACACGGAGGCCGCTGTTTCCTTATCGTTCGCGAGAGTTATCGAAAGGTCGTTTCAGGACAATGATTAGTAGAATCGAAACCGTGCAGGATCAGCAAAGTTTAGAATTTTATTTAATATCCCTCAGAAAATCCAAGATTTTTCACTTTCGGCTGAAACTTGTGCGATTCGGCTTCGTTGGCTTGCCGTGTCTGGTTATCCGTCACAGTTGGTCTCTAGTCATTGGGCCGTAGCGTTCTCCAAAGGCTGATGGACCACCGAGACAATCCGTTCGATTATTGATAGTTTATCGATAACCATCTCTTCCCAGAGGTTCCTGAGGGTCCTTTTTCTCCGTTAATGACGTTTGACGACTAGCGATTCCATTACTTTTTCCATTTCACCCGAGGCATTTTTTATTGGGCGACTACGAATCGTTCTATTGAGTGCAAAATTCGACACGAATGTTGGGTCGCGTTTCGCGGATTCTTTATTCGGACCTAATGTCCTGACGCTCATCGTCGCCCGCATGAGTCGCTTGTGGTCCTTTGCATGTGTGACGGTCCTTTGAGATGACACACCTTGCACTCCCCATCCCGGCTCGAGCCCGACGACTCATGGATCATCCGTAATCTTGCTTGCAGCTACGCTTTCCAAAGGACTGGATTCGCAGCCGTGAGAAGTCGACTATGCGCGTCGAAGAGTTCTCCGCGAAACGAGATTCATCCGTTATGTTACCGGTGTCGACTTCCGACCGATGTGAAGTGCGATGTGTTCCCTGACTGAGTGGGTTCCCGAAAACGCCGGAAGTCCGGATGATTCTGACAGGCGAACCGTGAAGTAAACTTCAGAGGGTTATCGGCAAGACGAAAAGCGTTCGCGCGGGCGCGACGGTAGGAGAATGCGCTGAACCGAGACGAAGAATTTCAAAAGCCCTGGATGCTGGAGTCAAAAATCGTCGGGTCACATGGCCTGACCCGGTAAAACTATGGACTCAAAAAAATTCACCCTCACCGACCCCTCTTAAGAGTGCGCATCAGAAATTCACACAAAACTCGGGCAGTGATCGTAAAAACAAAATAGTGCTGCGAGGGGTGAAACGAAAGTCAAGTTTCTGCAAAACCTCCAACGAGGATCAATAATTAAAAAAAGAAACTAAAAAAAAATCGCCCCGTCGCGATGCCCAATTATCGTTCGATAAAATCCCCATCAAAGTCGCCAAAGGACAGTGATCTGTTATCGGAAGATTCAACATAGAAAACATTCTTCCGTCGGCGCAACAGGATGGTTTCAAGAATTACCGTCTGCCCTGAAGATTACCTGAATGGCTAAAAAATAATAAAATAAAGCGCGACGCGTGAATTTGCCTAAAGGAGGAAAACGAAGAAATAAGACGAAGAGGTGATTCCATACCCGATGTTCTAACTGCCTATGGATATATTCGGCCGTTGCAACGGTCCTGGAGGTGGTACCTCGCTAACTGGCAGCGGGCTTGGGGTCGGCGGTCTTCTGAGTGGTGTCAATAGGGTGGGTGTTGGAACCGGTACCGGAACCGGAACAATCACCAACACCGGAACTGGAAACGGCGACACGACGGTGGCTGAGAGTGCCGCCGGTCGCCACGGTGCCGTTGGTCCAGGCAGCGGCGGAGGCGGCGCCGGTAACGGGACAGGTGCAGCCAGGATGCAGTTGACAGGTGCATCGGCACCCGGTGCTGCAGCATCACCCGAGTCCGGGGTATCGCCGCTCGCCGATGCCTACACCAAGATGACGAGTGACATACTCACCGAACGAACGCTCGGGGACTTTGTCAGCGAACATCCCGGCGAGCTCGTTAAGACAGGTGAGACATAGACATTTTTAACATGTCGCAAAAGCTGCGGAAGGACCATCGGAGACTAAGTTTATCATTTCAAGGAGCTCGAAAGAAATCTTTGTATACAAAAGACTGTTTTCGGATTAATCAAAGACGCTCACCATGGAAATCAAATATATGCGGAAATAAAGTTAAATTCAGCTTTTTCCTATTGAGAATATCTTCGTACGCAAAAGATTGTTTCCGGATGAGTCAAAGATGCTCACCAGGGAAATCAAATATATGCGGAAAGAAAATTAAATTCAGCTTTTTCCTACGAAGAATATCTTTGTACGCAAACGACTGTTTCCGGATCAGTCAAAGACGCTCACCATGGAAATCAAATATATGCGGAATGAAAATTAAAGTCAGTTTTTTTCTATGAAGAATATCGTTGTATACAAAAGATTGTTTCCGGATTAATCAAAGACGGTCACCATGAAAACCAAATATATGCGGAAAGAAAATTAAATTAAGCTTTTTCCTACGAAGAATATCTTTGTACGCAAAAGACTGTTTCCGGATCGGTCAAAGAGGTTCACCATGGAAATGAAATATATGCGGAAAGAAAATTAAATTCAGCTTTTTCCTATGAATAATATCTTTGTACGCAAAAGACTGTTGCCGGATCAATCAAAGACGATCACCGTGGAAATGAAATATATGCGTAAAGAAAATTAAATTCAGCTTTTTTCTATGACGAATATATCAGAATTATACTATTATTATTTAATTTGCATGCATTTCGGCTGGTTGCAAAAATATCTTTAAAAAATTGTGGAATCGTCGGAATTTTTGGCATTAATGGATGTGAAACTTGTCAGGTTCGCCGCATCTCGTCTGCACGGTTCTGCCGCCGCACTGGAGATCGAACAAGACCCTGCCGGCGGCTTTCAAGGTGGTCGCCCTGGGTGAGGTCGGCGACGGCACTCTCGTCACCGTGAGGGCTGGAAACGACGAGAATTGCTGCGCCGAGCTGAGAAACTCGACGGCACTGATGAAAAATCAGGTCGCGAAATTCAACGACCTGAGGTTCGTCGGCAGAAGTGGCAGAGGTGAGTAGTATCATAGTTGTCAGTTGATTACGGTCTATAATCTGATGGGTGTCATTTGAAGAAGATGAGAAGCATGAGTACGAATTTAAGAAGATATTATCAAAAAAATGGCTGTCTCGTGAACTTAGCAAAAACGCCATACCAGCAGCTAGAGAGTTAAGGCCTTTTAGAGTAGGATTAGATAAATCTCATCCCAGTCGTGTCTGTGCATTTAGGAGATAATTCAATAAATTTCATACCAGTCGACTCTCTGCATTTAGGAGATAATTCAATAAATCTCTCGATTGGCGTTTGACATTTGAGGGGACCAGGGAGGTTCGAGATATTGAAAAAATCTATTTTTTTTTAGTGTAGTACGATAGGTTGAAAATATTATCCCGCCGGCCCGGGAACATGTAAGCCTCAAAACTACATTTTTCGGTCGTCCGCGCACGATATCTCAATAGCGGTTATAGATATCGCCATGAGATTTTTTTACTGAAGGTAAAGCACATCACATTCTAAAAACGCAGCCCAAGAATGGATGTTGGATATATAATTTTTATTTATAGCAATAAAAAGACGAATGATTCATTCTTTTTCATCTTTGATGCGATTTTCTGATTTTTTTACCAATAATGTTTTTTTTTTACACATCATTGATAGGGCAGGGCATTCCCTATTCCTATGGTCACTAAATAAATGTTCAGTTCTTCTCTCGGAATCGTGTTTATGAGCAAAAAGTCAAACATGTTTGACACAATCGACAATAACAATATTGCTCAAGCAGTTTCCTGGCGTAGAGCGTTAAAAAGTATGATTTTCGGCGATTTTTTTCGAAGGGACAGAAACATCGAAGCTTCTTAAACTTTTGAGTGTATTTTGACACATTGGGTATTTAGAAATACCCTGAGAAAAAATTGCCTTGTTATCAATTTATTTAGTTATTTATTTATTTAATTATATAAAAAACGAGCCATGCCCAATTACAAAACGATGGAAACCCCATCGCCAGGGCTGTATAACGGAACTGATGAAGTTGCACACACCAAATTAAACAAAGGAAAATAATAACAAAATAAATACCAGTTTAAACTAAAATAAATAAATAAATAAATAAATAAATGATCTAAAGTGACTGAATTTTCGGTCGGAAAAAACCTCGCTGTTTCCCTCGATGCAAAACACTGAGCTACGCAACCGACTCAGATCATTCATTCACAAAAGAATGTCCACTCGAAGTCGAGGGTGGGTTTTACCCCACGAAATCTGCGGTATCGCGAAAAGAGGGTTCTCAAGATTCTTCGCTCGGTGTACGTGCGTCTGTGTGTGTGTGTGCCTGCGCCTACTCTCGAAAGAGGGTGAAAATTGGAAGGTCCGCGAGAACGGAACGAAGAAAAGCTGAGGGAGGAGAGTCGGTGAACGGGGATGTGACTTCTCAAGACGGGAAGAATGCCGTGTTCTCCGTTCGCTCCGGATAGTAACCGCCGCGTAGTAAGGGTAGGTCATGGACGTCTCCGAGACACCCTCATTTTTCGCCCCCTGGCAGCCCCTTCCACCCCGTCTTTTCGTTCCTTCTTGTTTTCATCGTGAGAAAAGTCGTTTGCAGACTTTGCCGAGACAGCTTCTGCTCGCCGTTGAGCTTCCCCTTAACAGGGGGGGAGGAGGGGGGAGAGGAGAGAGGAAGAACCCGGTTTTCTGATGGTTGCCGGAAAAGGGATGAAAACATCTTCCGGAATCTTCGTCCCCGTTGACTCTGGTTTTATGGAGTGGGTAATGGGTTTTATTTGTACACCGCAACCGACGCCTTCTCACCGAACCTTAATACCTCTTCCTCGACGATTTCAACGCTGTCTTCTCCCTTTCGTCGACTCGGTTCCGCTTCGCGTCTTTCCGCAGTGATCAATCGTTCGAACCTCACTTCTTGTTTCATAGCCATTTAATTTTTTTTTTGGGAATTTAAAATCTCTTTAAATCTTATGGCGGAGATAAATATTCGTGAAAACTGTACGGAGCAAAGGGAAGTGACGACTTTACTTGGGCACCAAATTGCAACTTACTGGAACCGTGCGCGAATTCTAGTGATTCGGAAGGACGTGAATCAATCGCATACACACACGGACATATTTCCCGTTTCATTAACGTCGCCAATTTTATCGCTCTACACTGAAAAAAAATTCGCGTGCGGGCTGTCAAAGAAGTTTTTTTTATTTCAATTCTACTTTCAATTCCATATGATATTGAAACAACGGCGGCGAGACTGTCAAGGTGACATGTTATCGTTTCAATAACGTACGCAATTGTCAGAATTGAAATAACAATTTTTTTTCTTTGGCAGCCCGCAAACGAATTTTACTTGGATCATTGATATTTTTTTTTCGTTGTACTGAATAATATAATAATAATATAATTATCTCGACCTATACAAATTCACTATCAACTCGAGATCTACTCTACGAATAAATATTAAATCTATTATCAAAGTTCTCCTCTGTTTTCGGTTATCTGAAATACACTGCACTGAATGTACTCCTAATTTTTTTATGTCTGTATCTTCTTTATAAAAGCGGGCGACCCGTGAGTAGTAGATAAATAAATAAATATGACATTATAACATTATATGTTATTATAGTAATATAATAACAATTGTAATTCCGGGCATCTTTAACGCTAAAATATTGAAATTCAGCGGCAAGGGTGAATGAGACGGTGCGTGAGATAAAGCACTAAAGGCATCTCGAAATACAGGCCGACGATATTAATCGCGGCTTCTCTCGGTTCTTAATTAACGCTATTATTAGCCTCGCTCTTTCTTCGTCGTTTGAACGATCCCAGTTCAAAAGATCCCGGCAGCGCGTAAACTCGTTGATCGCTCTTGCGATAGCCGAGGCGATGATAACCGGAAACGGAAATACCTGAAAGGTTTGAGTATAAAAATAAAAAAAACCGAGCGCATTACACCCAGAACAATAATTTACTTAAACCAAATAAATATTTTACTTAAACCAAATAAATATTTTACTTAAACCAAATAAATATTTTACTTAAACCAAATAAATATTTTACTTAAACCAAATAAATATTTTACTTAAACCAAATAAATATTTTACTTAAACCAAATAAATATTTTACTTAAACCAAATAAATATTTTACTTAAACCAAATAAATATTTATTTGCGGGTGCCCGACAAATAAATGATTTTTCTGTGTGTACTTGGCATAGGCTCGTACTTTGGATCGACTAGATTCACGGCTGGGAGGGGGGGGGGGGGGGCAAAAAGGCCACCTAAGAATAATCAAGGATCTAGAAACTCCGGAATACTCTCCGTTATACGTCACACTTTACTCTTGGGCGCCTACAGTACATCCTTCATCCGAGCTTATGTTAATTCTTCGGGTCTGGGGGAAGGAAGGTGGGTCGGGGAGGATTCGCGAAAACAATTGAGAGCTAATCCCAGACAAATGACGGGTTCGCTATTCCGGTGAGGACTCTCACGAGGGGGGCCCATCACCGCGCCCTTCGCACATCCACAGTCGACAGATTCTTCTTCTTGTTCCTCCTCTTCCCTTCCCTCCCACCCTTCGGCGCCAACGAATTTGGCGAATCCTCAGATTTCATGCATACGATGAATAGACGAGACTAGCGCGCCGTCGTCTTTCTCCTTATCTTCCCTATCTGTACGTTCTATCTTGTACCTGCAGCTCTCGTTCTTGGTTCATCCGTCTGGCGAAATCCTTCTCAAAGACGAACGTTGTTCTTTGTAGGATTCAGTCTTTGTATGTATTTTTCTCTGCCTCTATCTGTCTTTGCATCGGCTATTTAATGAGCAAATTTGTTTGCTAGAATGATTAATTAGGTAATTGAAAATCAAGGTTGCATTTGTTCGAACAGCCTCAGAGATCAAAGAGACCATGCACTGAGAAAGAGGATTGTATTTCCTACTATAACGAATACAAGGTTGCCGTTTTTCACCGAAAAAAATTTCCTGGCTTTTCACTGACCAATTCAAAATTTTCCCTGACCAAACTTCTAACTACTTATATAAAAAAAATTAATGATGTAAATGAAAATGCCTGATTATTGTATTAATATTTAATTCAATTTTTTTTTCTTCAAAATGTTCGCAATTTTTTTTTTAAGGCTACTTTTTATCTCCTTTTTATTTATTTATAGAAGGTTCGGCGACACTTTACTTTTTCCCTGACCAATTTTGAAATTCCCTGACTTTTCCCTGATTCCCTGACCAAGATTTTTTTTTCTTGACTTTTCCCGGTTTTCCCTGACCACCATGGAATAGTGCGCAGGTGGAACGTCTATATACATAGTTCTTGATATTATACATTCAATTGGACCAACTATAATTATGGTTGCAACCATGATATTTTATCATTGTCGTAACTATGAAATGTCGTAACTATAATAAGCTCCCCTCAGGAACTACTTTTTATGGAAAAAAGTCAGTATTGGTGCTTTTACTATGTAATTTTTTTCTCCGTATGCAACACTGCGAATGGGGTATAATTTAGCCGATAAGTTATTAGGGGTTCTTTGGTATTCTCTGAATCTTGCGAAACTACGAATTACACGGGATCCGCCCCTTTATGCCGGATAGAGAACTTTGCAATATCGATGATAAGCTTCTACGGCCCGTCGAATCCCTTCCCCGTGTTCAAACATAATGCGTGCTCCATCACATCGGCGACGTCTCGGTACGAAGGGCCGAAGGGCGAATGGCTCGCTTTCACCCTTTCGAACCCCTGAGCCCTTTAACGAGGTAGATCATTTAAGCGCCTCTGGGAAACTATCGACCTATCTCGTTTCTCACTCTACTCTCGTCTCTGAAATGTATGAACTAGTGATCTACAGTATAAACGTGAAAATTAAGTTTGTACATTTAAGAAATATTTCGTCTTCGCTAAGGATCAGAATTTTTTTTCGTCATTTTCACAATTGCTTTAGATAAATTTGTTAACAACATAATAATTGTGAAACTTCGAGGATAAAAAAATCTTTATAGGAACAACCCTTTTTTACCGTAGATACGAAGTAGCTTTCAATCCAAATTTTTGGTTTTCTGTCGTTGAAACTATGTCGAACATCTTAATTATGTCGAGTGCGTCTTAAAATAAAAATTAATTGTCATCAACTCCTGAGACCAAAAAAATCCCAACATTCCCCATAGCTCCTGAGTTTTACCCAAGCGACGCCAGTTTCCCCTTCGAAGATTTATGTGCCCCGAAAGTCTTCACCGTTTGGACTCTCGTGTGCATCGACAGAAACGACGGTCGAACGGTGGATCGCTTCAGGTTTTACTGGTGTTAAACTTCCGCTGACTCTCTGTTTGTCTCGGCGTTACGGATACATGTTTTACACGGTAGTTTCGGAGGTCTGGGATATTTAAAACGAGTTGTTAAGGAAAAAGGTATAGGCGAAGGTTTTGATAGTGTACACGTTGTGTACCAAATGTGCGCGGGGGCGTTGTACTGTGCGACTGTGTGTGTGTGTACAACGTTGTAGAGGGTGAAAACGAGAAAACGGTAAACGTCGAGAAAAAAAAAGTAGCGAAGGGGTTGGGGGTTTGATAGTGGGATGAAATGGAGGAGGGTGAGACCATTGTTCTATACGGTGCCGCGATCGTGCCGCGTAGTACGGTAAATAGTATGTAGTAACATTGGTGGTAGTAAATGGTGGTTGTATAAGGGTCGGATGCTACGGCAGCGGCGGAACGTTACGGGAAACGTTTAAAAACGCGTGTATCGGAGGCGTGCAAGAGGGGAAAGCGGAGGGTTTGAAGCGAAGCGTCGAGAGGGTGAGGTGAGGGCTCGACGACTTTTAATGGTTTCGGCGACTGGCACCGAGGGTGATACCCGCCGGCGGCTAGGTACATATTCAGCCACGTGTAACGCTAAGCTTCGGGCCTCCGCTTGCACACGTACGTAAGTATGCATATATATATATATATAGAAATGTGTATGGTAGATACGAAAAGAAAAAAGTACACGCTTTTACTACTAGTCGATATGCACTCGTTTTACTAAGGGAGCCACGAATCGACGATTCAACCCCGATCACGATAATTTGTATCTAGGATTGACAAGAACATTTATGGACACGAAATTATCGGACTCCTGACTGCAGATCGTGTTGGTTTGATTTAGGAGGGGCTATTCAGCGATTTTAGGCAGCAAAACGTATTGTTTTTTTTTCTCGGTAACTAATAATTGGATCGAAAATGCCCGACGAAGGATTGTCCTTTACGGTGTCGCGATCATGTGAAAAAATACCCAAGTCCGAATATATCAAATTGTACGAGCGGTTTCGTTTTTTAAGGTAGAAAATATTTTTATAAATGACATTGAAAAAATGGACCTCCTACAGTTTTTTGTATTCGGATCAGTGAATGTTTTTACATGATCGGGAACCGTTATGAACAATCGATCGTGGACGAAAGCGCGTAACAGTCGGTGGTAGTACCAACAGCCATTAGCAAAAATGGGAAGTCGTAGGCTTAGGAGTGAACTAAGGCGAGCGACGGCGTTAGAAGGATATAGTCGTGGACTGGTCGGATAGCGTGACTGGTTTTGCAAAACCATGGGCTTAGCGCTTATACCGCTGTGGCTCGATGGCGGTGAGAGCGGTACCGACGGTAGGTAGTAGTTCAGTGCGACGCGAGGGGGAAACGAGAGAATCTCGCGTGGCGAACCGCGGTGTGGCCGCGCTCAACACTCACCGATATTACCGCTTATTCCCTCTGTATCACCTTCGGCTTGTCTTCCTTCCGGTCGAAATTTGTGCCAATGTAACCTCTTGGAGAAACGTTTATCGTGTCTTCGTCACCTGCCGTTGTTTTCCAATGTGCTTTTTTCTCGAATAGGAACTTAGTTGTAGACACTGTACATGCATACACAGCTCCATTTGAGACTGTGACAAAATGTGTCCTTTACGGAGCACCTTGTAATGGCAAATTGCATAAACTACTGAAACGTCCCGATACGCAGCACTCTGCTCGGCGTGCCGGTCTCCTGTGTCCTACACAGCCATTGACAATTCGCCCTCACCCCAGACTTGTGGCGTTTCGTTTTCACGCTCGTTGAGTACGAGAGGAAGAGGATTCCGCCCCGCATTCAACGCGCTGGTCTACCTGCCTGGTCGCTTGTCGGATGGCAAAGAGAGAGAGAGGGAAGGGAATGGAGTTACCGGGTGGCCGGTGGATTCTGCTATGTACCTCCATGCAGCGGGATAGTGGGCGGAATTGCGGTGAACCTCCGCGTGTACCACCGCCGCTCGCGTACATTTTCCAACGGGACACATTGGGCCTACCCTTTTTTTTCCCCGTTCTCCCTGGAATCCTCGGACGGCCATCCGATAACGGCGTTACATCGAGCAACCAAATTGCCAGCTGATTCTTCCAGCGTTTCGTACATAATTGCTGGAAAACTGATAGTCCAGCCAAATTAGGATTTTGAGAGATGGGTAAATGGACAGTGGCATGTATTACGAAGGCCAATTCTTAATTGTGACGAATCTCATTTTCTTTTCTTAATTGGGGGGAGAGGGGCAAAATGGACATAGAAATAAAAATTCGATCAAACTATCCGTAAATGAAAATATGGTCCCTTTTCCCCTGGGCTTCCCTGCACATTGACACGGAGCGAGAGAAAGTATAGGGGCCAATGCTTTCGGGCACTCGAAAGCATCACTAGAGTGCGTCGCGGCCGTATACATTTACCATCATCACCGCAACCACCGAACTCCTCTCTCAATACATTACCGCCTTTAATTTCATTACCTTGACTTTCCGCTTGGATAACCGGATTTCAGAAGTTTCGGTGCGCTCGTGCACGAGGACCCTTGTGTGCCTAACATCCCTTTTCAGTCTCGTTTTAACCTTCTTCGCTTCTACTTATTCCTCATTCTCTCGATTAATATCCACCGCGAGAAGTCATAATGGGTCAGCCGTCGAAAGAGTTAAAAATTTTGATATTTAACTTGAGAACCAATTTTATATTTCATATACATTTTCATATTTATCAACGTGATATAATTTCACCACAATTTCTAGAAGATTTTAGTGATTAAAAAAAAATACTTTACAATGAGAATCACCGGTGTTTTTCCCGATTTATTAGTAACATAAACAGGGGGACGTGTAAGGCAAAACAGGCCACTAGAAAAAAATGGTTAACTCGCGTTTTCGTGAATGAAATCCAGCGCATCTCCAGGTAGAATTCTGCGATGGCTGGAAAAATGGCACATCGCTGGCTCCACATTGGCTGCCATACGCCAAAACGCTAATTAGTCCATCTTTGGCTGGTGCACTGATAAAAAATGCAGTTAAATCAACTAAACATTCGGGCAGGGACGTTCAAATAAATATTTTGTTGATCGAACAAAATATTTTTGTGAAATCATCCAAAAAATTGTTGAATTAACCAATCTTTTAGTTGCTCCAACAAAATATTTATTTGAATATCCCTTCCCGAATCTTTAGTTGATTCAAGTATATTTTTGTATCAGGGCGTAGTTAGCTACAGAGCGAAGCCAAACACATTGGTTAAGCCGTGTGTTCCTTAATTCATCCGTTTATGTCGCCGGCTACATTTGAGATATATTTCAGAGAAAAATATAAACATTTTCTCTGTAACGTCGCTTCTGGTTTGGAAATGTCACTTTCAAACGGAAAGTGACGGAAAAGTGAAAAATTTAATTATGACCTCACTACCGGCATTAATTAATTAATTAACATCTCAGTTTTCAACCGAAAGTGACGTCATGCCAAAAATACGTCAGTTTGGGTATGAAAATCTAATTTTTCCTGTTTTGCCTGACGTTCCTTTACAGCCTTCATCCTTACGCGGAATGATTTCGTAATACAATTGATTATAAATCGCACGTTATCGTTAAATGTTTCAGGCAAGAGCTTCACGCTAACGATAACGGTCTCGACGACCCCGCCTCAAGTGGCGACGTACACGAAGGCGATAAAGGTTACGGTTGACGGGCCAAGGGAGCCCAGATCCAAGACCAGTGAGTATCACTGTAAGCATTTATATCAATTACTTACATATTACTAGTTCGTAGTTTAGAAAATACGATATACTTGCAATTTAAAATATCTACAAGTGCGAATGAGACGGTGGTCTTTAATTCTCGCAAAAAAATGTTCTTCCCAATTTGTTATTTATCAAAAACTCCCGTACACGGAGATAAGAATCTGTTAAGAGTTTACCATAAATTTGTGAAAAAATGCCACAATTTTCTCTTAGTCTACCAATGAGAATCAATCAGAATTTCTACCACAAAACGCGAAATTCTGACTATATATATTTCTATTTTTTATTTTCCATTAAAAAAAATTAAATTACATTGAATTTAATTTTCACTTATATACAAAAACGGACTACGTCCAATTACAAGACTTGGTAAAAACCCATCGACAGGGTTGTACGATGGATATCTATGATAAAACAATGTCCACCAGTGTGGTAAAAATTCTCGTTACATCTAGCACTTTGTTGCAAGTACCGTTTGTGACACGGCACTTTTTATCAGATCCTTCTCTCGACGTGCGATGACACTTATCTTTTTCTTAATTTACGAACCATTATTTTTTTTACATCGATTCACCGACACTCCGAACCATCGGTTCTTCTCTCGGAGCATTCGTCGCCATTCGCCAGTGCCATTGCTATTATTTATAACCGCGTCGCGAGTGCCGGAGAACATTGCAAAAGGAGGAAGCAGGCACGAGGGGGGGGGGGGGGGGGGGGTCGAAGGAGGTGGAGAATTCGCGCGGCAAACGCGAAACGAGCCGTTCGAGGGAGCCGAAAAGAGGGGCGGAAGGGGTGGAACGGGGTGGCATAACGTTGATAAAGGGTTGCGGCTGCGACAACGGGGAGATATCGTTGTACCGACCGCCTACAAACTTTGCGCAGTATGGTGGGATACAAGGGAGCAGCGCCGAGCATAGGAATAAGGCAACCGGGTAAACGCCTTAGCCTTGCAACCTACAACGACAACGACAACGACTCCGAGGACGACGATGACAATGGCAAGACCCCTTATTCGAGACATACAATTACCACGTTCCGTCCTATTCCAACCTATTCCTTTCTTGGTTATTCCCGGAGCCTCGGGTTAAGTGTCTCTCAGGACCTTCCACCTTCCGCTCCACTTCACTCCGTTTCTCCCCATTGCCTGCTCGCCTTTCCCTATTTCGCACCGTGGATCTTCAGATCTCCATTCGCTGGCTCCGTCTCTCTTTCTTGGTGCGTCTGTATATCCAACTGTTTTACACATCTCGTACATTAGGAGACTACCACTCGGTAACTTATAGCGGGGCGCTTCGTCGCCGTCGGAGCAGTGGCGAGAATTCCAGTGAATTCGGATCTTCAGAATTCCATATGCGCAATACCCGGTGGACGTTTGTACGCTTAGCTGTTGATTTATGGCCAACATTTTACGGCGCCGGCTGGAGGCTCGGATTTTTTTGCTGCTGCGGTGGGAACTTTTTCGGCCCTATCTTTGATGCCTTAATGGACGTGTTCAAATTTTGGAATTCAATGTCACTTCCGGTTTGGTTTTGTTTTGTTTTGGAAATGACGTTTTTTCGTATGAGGTCATTGAAACAAGTGCAATACTTGTTTCAATTTGTTTTAAATCATCGCATTTAACCCCTTCACTGTCAGGGGCTTTAAATCATCACATTTAACCCGTTCACTATAGGGACAAAAACGTATAGAGAAATGCGTTTCTCTGATGGTGAAGGGGTTGATTCGGATTGAGCGTGGTTTTGAAATAAAATAAAATATTGAAACTGTATTGGGAAAAAAATGGTAACTGATTACAATTTTATTCCTAGTGTCGTGAAACTTGTATCAATCCTTGTATTCTGATGAGATCTGAGACGATTCCCTGGGTTTCCTGGTTTATCCCTGCACTGACAGAAGAACATAGTAAAAACTACCGATCATCTACGAAAAATTATCATAGCTCATGGAACTACGCAACTCGGGCGCCACTTATGGCAGAAAGTCCCAAATTTTCCAAGAATTTTTACAATAATATCTACGAAAAATCCTTATAAATTTGGTACTTCATGTCATAGGTGACGCCCTAGTTCCCTAATACTATGTGCTATGGTAATATATTCGAAGCGATATAATCATATACAAACCAACAAACCAACAAACAAATCCACAGTTTTCTAACATATATATAACATATATTTTTTCTGAATTTTTGTTTTTCATTATTTTTTATTTCTTTAAATTTACTGTAATGTAATTTAATTTTTATTTATATACGAAAACGGGCTACGTCCAATTACAAGAATACTACTATATGGTGTGGTAAAATCTTCCAAGCGATATATTCATATTTACTAGATCCTTCTCTCAGCGCCGAAATATCGAAACTTTATGAGAAAGACAAAAAAAATTGTTACCTGATTACAGTTCCATCCCTACTGTCGTGAAACTCGTATCGTTGCTTGTATTCTGACGAGCCCTCAGCCGACTCCCTGGGTTTCCCGGTTTATTCCGTACTTGTACCGTTCTCTGGTATACACACATACAGCCTGTTGTGAAAGCCGGCGATGTTCCCTAGCGCCGAGTTATACGAGTTAGCCACTTTGACGAACGCCGACACGTATCCGCGATGCGCACCGAAAATAGCCAGGTCTGGTAAAGCCGAGGGTCTTGTTTATACCGTGTACGCGCTCCTTTGACCACATCCGCCGACTCGGGCGCATCTGTTGGACCACCCGTCCCGGTAGGCGATAGCTTCCTCAGGAACGAGAAAAGAGTCAAAACTTAGTTCTCCATTGGCCTAATGGGAATGACGCATAGAACCAGTGCTGGCCGTCGTTGGGCCAACACTGGGCCGACACCGGGCCGATCCTGGGCCATCACTGGCCGACGCCGTGCCAGTACCCGGTTTCAGATTGCACTCCCACTAGGGTAGTTTCGTCTTCCAACGCTATCCGTGATTCGCACACCCCAGAATTTATGGAATTTGTCTTGCAAACAATACAATTCCATTAACGAACGTACGAGGGAAAAGCGTGCAGGATGGAGCGTTGGAGCGAAGCTTTCGAATTGTTCGGTGCCAATACTTTTGGACCGCGGGTACTCGTTTACGCGGACGCGGTTTGACACGAGGATAAATGAGTCTTGGCCCGGCCGGAGTCTCCGGCACCGGTCCTTCGCTACACAGTGCGGTGCTCCCTCCACCTCCCGCCCTTCAATGGCCCGACCCTCCCTTCGTCTTCTCCGTCGGCTATCCAGTACGGTTGTAATTAATTAAACAAGCAATTCATTACACATTCAACCCTTGGCCCGCGGCCTTGGTAGGTTACCATCGCCGCGCTGCAAGCAAGAAGGAAGGATAGCCCAAGGACCAAGGAAATTGATTGAGAAGGGTTGGGCCGGCCCCGACTGAATACCCGCCCGCGAACCTTCGAACCTCCGGACGCCTCGCACATTCGCGTCCTCGTTGCAACGTTACGTACTGCCGACGGAGCTCGAAGGATTTCGTGAAGGCGACCGATGCCCTCGAGGCGAGGATTTAAAAGGGTTTTGGGCGGTTAGGCGCGATTAAATGTATAGCGTAAATATAATTGGTCGATTATCGACGACAGAAATAAATGGTACATTTATTTAATGTACATTTTTTTTTTTGCGGAAAATATTGTTGGGGTGGATTTTAGCCAATTTTTTTTGCCATTTTGCTTCTTCGTAAAGGAAGGTATGGTTTTGTAAAAAAACGAATGCGGTTGAGATTTTAGTGACAGAGTAGTTATGAGAATCTATCATCCTCAAATTGCGCCCAATTATAATATTTTGGTGGAAGACCTTTGGGATTCAATTTGGTAGACATCTGTCCAAGCGGTCAATTTTAGGGAATTTTGATTTTTTTTTGTTGTTTATTACTGAAAACGGTATAACTCGAGTAAACATGGAAGTATCGAGCTTAAATTTGGCACGTGAATGGATTAACATTGTACAATGTTTGGGATTAAATTTGAAAAAAATAGATGAAACGTTTAAATTGTATGAACTATTGAATTTTTTGAATTGAATTTTATTTGAATTTGATGAACTATTGAATTTTTTTGATTTATTGACTTTCTGAATCAAATATCATGCGAAGAATAAAATGAGTCACAGTTTTGTAATCATTGACGAAAAATAGATTAAAATTAGACTCACAATGACGAAGTACGCACGCTTCGGTTCGCGATTTTCTACAATAAATTCTGCGGTACATTTTTACATTTTTTTACATTTTTTACCAATCTATTACATACGAATTTTTACATTTTTTCACAGCCAACTATTTATCCAGTAATTGTACGTCCCATTTGACCGCCCAATCTAAGGACCTCGCACGACCGATTCCCAGAGTCTCCGATCGAGCGCACTTGCCCCAAAAACAATCCATCAAATGATTTTCCCTCGTAGTCTCCGGGATTTCTTCATCGCCCGTTTAACCCCTTCGCGATAGTCCCGATCCTCGGTCGATCGTTAAACCCAATCTCGTTAACCCGCCACCGGTCGCGGTTTCCAACGCGGGCTACTTACGTTACCTCCGCGCCAGCCGGCTTTCACCTGGAAGGCTCCGCCACCTACGGTATTTCGACTATAGCCCGCTACCCTCTCTATTGTGTTCTCCCACGATCGTGGCTTACGCAATTCGGCAAACTGGCGGGAATTTCGTGTCTGCCGAGTTAGAATTAGGGGTTCGATTGAATTATCGGGTACGGCGAACGGCGAACGGCTTCGCTTCTGTCTATCTCGCAGCTCCCGGTCTCCCTTCCGTTCCCTTCGCCGATCCGACTGCGAACACCCACGCCCTGTCCCTGGTGTCTCTCCGGATGCTTTCAACACCGGGTGACTTCATGGATTACGGGACGGGAGGGCGGCCCGGAGGGTTTCGACAGTCCCGTCCGACTGGATCGCGGCGGAGCGGGAGAGCCCGTAAGCGGGGATGAGAATGACGAGGAAGAGGGTGCATTGATGGGCGATACTGCCACTGGCACAGCTTGCGCCGGACTTGGCGTGAACAGGGTCGCAACCCTCCGCGCTCTGCTGGGACGTCTTTAATTGCGTTGGCGACACCAACCGGCCGGAACTGAAGCAAGGGATATAAAACGTATCGACGTTCGAACGTCCGTCGATACTTCCTTTTTTATCTTTCCTTTTTTACTTCTTTTTTTATCTTTTTTTTTACTTCCTTTGGGAAGAATCAACGATGGGGTTGGAGAGCCGATGTCACCGGGGGTCGAATCCGAACGTCCAATTTTACGCCACTCCGATGCACCGAAGTACATTTGCTTCGTAGCCGAGTAGACTTTTTTGAGCGTTAAATGTTATCGGGTCTCCTCAGGACCTTACACTCCGAAAAGCGCAGCAATATTTTGGTACGTGTATTTATGTATCCAGGAAATCGCGCTTGTTAAAAATATGCCTTGAATCCAAGAGCAAGTATGATTCTCGATACAGGATTATAAAATATTTATATATGCGGTGTTATTGTTAATTATGTTTATACTTATTTCGTTCGTCATTATTATTTTTGTTGTTTCGAGTAGTTTTATTCCGATTTACTGGATCGTTGATATAAACACTATTTCTTTTCGGTACAAAAAATAATTGTATAATATTGTGCTTCATCCAGAATTATGAGAAAAAATTATAATTAAAAATTTAACACTAATTAGTTGAATAAACTCAAATTTAGGTGATCTAACATAATTTGCGTTTAGGTCAGAGTTATTATGATAACGTAACTATTTAGTTGATTCAAATAAACTGCATCGATCGGTTGTACCAAAATGCATTTGAAGGAACTGAAAAAACTTTGAACGAAACCAAATTAACTTAACTAAATATATGTAGTTGGGTTCCCTAAACGTTTTTCTGAACGTATCAGGGCCCGATGTAACGCTCGAAAATTTCTACTCGGGTAAGAGAGATCGATAAACTTCCGATGTAGATTTTTAAAAAATGCTAACAAATGAATCGAATGCGGGGTGACTCAGTCGGTAACGAAATCTGTAATCAATTTTTTTTTTCATCGTCTCCAAGATTCTCGGAACGGCATTGCACTCGGCGACAGTTGGCGAACGAATGCGATAATTATTTGCGTGGCGAACGGTATTTATTAATATTGTCATTTCCGCAAAGAAACAATACACTCGATAAAAATTTTTTGCTAAATCTCCTATACTGAGAGAAGGATCTGATAAAAATTACCATGAATCTGGAACTTTCAGATGCATGGGAATTACAGCGACATAAACTTCCTATGTAGATTCTTCAAAAAAAAATTCTATCAAATGAACCGAATACGGGTTGACTCAGTCGGTAACGAAATCTGTAATCAATTTTTTTTTAATTAATTTTTTTTTCATCGTATCCAAGATTGTAGGAACGGCATTGCACTCGGCGACAGTTGGCGAACGAATGCGATAATTATTTACGTGGCGAACGGTGTTTATTCCGATGGACGAATGGCGATGGATGTTAATTGTCAGCTGCACGAGTACCTCAGGACTTGGGAACAGGCGCACGGTTGATCGCAGTGCTGTCTTTTCTAGGGCATCAGCAACAGTTTCACGCTTTCGCATTCGCCTCCCAGCGGGGAACGCCGTTCTTCGCATCGCCCCTGGTCGATTCGCTGCAACCCTTGCCGAATCCTCTTCAGCCACTGCCGAATCCGCTCCAACCGAGGGATCCCCTGTCGTCGTTCAGACACGCGATGCCTGGCAACTGTCAAAGTGAGTACACATTTAAAAAAATTTACTACTTTTTACAACTTATTGTCCACAAATGTCCACATTTTTTAGGGCAAAACTCAATTTTCCAATAATTTTTGAATGGTGGCAATGGTCGTAAGTGGGGAAAAACGGGCTTGAAAATCCTGATGTATCGTTGGGGCAAAATGGGGCATCCAAAAATCATTGGAAAATCGAGTTTTGCCCTCACTGTCCCGTTTTGCCCCACTGTCCCATTTTGCCCCGCTCCCCCCTATTCTCGTCAAATGAACGGAAAAGTTACCAAAAGGAAGAAAATAAAAATGTAACAAAAGATAAATAAATAACTAAATAAAAATCAAGACGGGTTTGAAATTCTCTGGGGCGATTGGCACGGCCGGAAGCGAATTATCGAACCGTTCACATAATCGTGCGGCTGCAGCGCAACCCCGTTTCCGTTCCCCTGTGCTCCTCACGTCCCGCTATCGATATGAACTCGCCGAACCTTCTCTCCATTCTCGTACAGCCTTCCCTGTGTTGCACATCCACCATGGCCAACACATGAGCCAAACGTAGTGTTATAAAAATTAATAAATGAAATATTCGATACTCTCCGCTCTTTATCGGGGAATGTTGGGAGGCCTCGGTGTGTACGGACATGAGAACGGGGAGAATCGGGGGATGAGTTGAACCGGGGGACGCAGCATCCGAGCTCGGGCCATCTCAGGAAATTCATTAAACACCCTCCTACCGGTCAGTTTATGGAAGCTCGTCCCCGTCGGTCTTGCTGTCGAAAATACCTTAATTTTTTTTGCCGTCTATAAAACGCAATGCAAATAATGTTAAAAATATTCTCTCGTTAAATTTATATTTATAGGTAATTCTGTCACGGTATTGATTTCGCAACTTTTTCGATGCACGTGTAAAATAGTCCATATTTTTCACTTCTCAATTAATCAATTATCGTTCAATCATTAACAGCGTGACGCAAATCGAAAAAGAATCAACACGAAGATCCACCATTAAAAAAAATTAAAACTTGCGATTCATATATTAAAAAAAATTGATCGTTGACATTTTGCTATTTGACAAATGTTTATTAACTACGGTAGAACTTCGCTTATCCGACCTTCGATCAACCGATTTCGTGCTGCCTTATCCGCGGCACGGAACTCCTCCGAGCCTTCCACGTTAAGATAATCGGAACGGTACAGTTCCGACAAACGTGAGTTTCAGAGAAAAATTCGAACACTTCTCGATCGGACAAAAATCTGAAAAAAAATCAAGTATATGGGAGGTGCTGCGATAGTACATTATGCCACAAGGGAGGAAAGTGCGTCTTTTCACCGAGTGTGAAGTTCGATTCACACGAGGTGAAAATGTACCTCGATATTTTTTTCCCGTCTTCGTTAAAATATCCTCATTTCTTGCGTCGCAAAATCGTGATATTTGTCAATGACCGTTACTCCCTAGGGAATAATGGGCCCTAATACTGCCTAGGGAGTAATGAAGCTGTATTGCGCATGCGCACAGGTTGATGATCATCGGTCAATAATAGGCTATTTTCCGCCCGTATTGCACGCAATGAATGTGGCTATTTTAGGGAAGTCGGGAAATAAGATTATTTTTGTGAAATAATAATTCCAATTTGTTATTAACAAATCGAAGATAAAAATCATTATTCAACAAATTCCCCGGCAACTTAATATTTTCCTTCTATTTTCCTTCATAAAAATGATTCGTTTATTTTTCTGAATAGATATGAATTTTCTCAGAAATTTTTGTTAATCTTTGAAAATTGCGTTTTTCATAGCTTGAACCCAGAAAAAAACGCGTTTTTCAAACATTACAAGAAATTCTAAAAAAATTGTTCGATTTTAGATTTGAGAATGTTTGAAGGAGTTTCGACGAAATGTTACGTTTTGCGTGAATTTTCGAGGATCCCATGAAACTTGTCGAGGTTTTCCCGAGAAGCCAACGGAAGAGATTCGATGGTGAAAGGTATAGTGGAAAGGGATGAAATCACAAGGGCATCCAGCATCGCGACTAGTAGCAGAAGCCCGAAGCCTCGAGGCCTCACGAGCCACGGTACCCGGTCTGGAAGCCACGCTCCCGTGGCAACCCCTTTAATATAATATTTAATCTAGCTTTGAACGGGGCTTGCGGTTTCTACCTCTGCTGCCTGGTAGCGCAGAGCAGCAGAAAGCCCCGCTCTCTCTCTCTCTCTCTCGCCGCCTATCTATTACATGTTGCTTCTCACTGCTGATACCTCGGCTGCTCTTCGCTTTCCCTCACTTTTGTGAGCCTTGCCTTCCTTCCCCGGCGTCTACCCTGCCGGATTGCGCCAGGGCCTAGACCACTCTCGAGGATAGCCTCGAGCTTATTTCTCACAGCATCCTGTAATCGGGGATCCTACGAGTTAGGAATTTTTAATCGGGGAATTCGTTGAGGGATTACCAAATCTCCGCCGGAAGTAACAAGTTGCAAGCTTTTCGACGAATTCGTCTATGCCATATGTCCCTTCATAAGGGCGAATGGAGAGTCGTAATTGTGGTAGGAATTCCATTCGTTTTTAAGTAAAAAAATATTAAAAACCAAATAATAATGAAAAAATTAAACTCTTCCTACAATTTTTTGTATCCGGAGACGGGATGTTTTGAGCATCCAATCGGTGATCCGACGAGTTAGGAATTTTCAATCGGGGAATTCGTTGAGGGAGTACCAAATCTCCGCCGGAAGTAACAAGTTGCAAGCTTTTCGACGAATTCTTCTACGCCATATGTTCCTTCATAAGGGCGAATGGAGAGTCGTAATTGTGGTAGGAATTTCATTCGTTTTTAAGTTTAAAAAAATATTAAAGACAAAATAATATTGAAAAAATTAAATTCTTCATACAATTTCTTGTGTCCGGAGACGGGGACTTTTGAGCATCCTGTAATCGGGATCATTCGAGTTAGGAATTTTTAATTGAGGATTTCATTGAGGGATTACTGAATCTCCGCCGAAAGTAACAAGTAGCAAGCTTTTCGACGCAATAGATTTATGCCACAAGTTCCAGTTCAGCGGTGAACGGAGAGTCGTAATTCTAGTAGGAATTCCATCAGTTCTAAAGTAAAAAAAAATATATTTAAAACAAACTAATATTGAAAAAAAAAAAATAATAAAATGCAGCACGAAACCTTCAAGAAGGCCCTAAGGGATGAAACCCCAGCCCAAAGTCCCGCGAAGCGCCAAGACACCGAGTGAATGACCACGGCCGAGTAGCAGAGAACGAGATGAAAAAGCAAAGCCGTGGAGGCCGAAGAAGAGTCAGGGTGAGAGGAAGACGAAGTTGCAGTATTTGGGGTTAGGGAGTCAGCGGTGCGGAGGGGTTGTTCGGGGGGGGGGGGGGGGGGGGGGGGTACGAAGAGGAAGGGTTGCGGGAGGGTACGGCAGTGACGCGGGCCAGTGAAGCTCGCCGAGGCGAACTCCGTTATTTGAGTTGGCCGGAGCGGCTGCTCTCCGGGTAGGAGCGCGACGGGACCAGCGGTAGCAACCCTTTGATCTCCATTCCTACGGCTCTCCCTCGCCACCGCTCCGCCTCCGTATTCCCTATCTTTTTTTTTCCCCTCGTCACCATCTCAGTCAGACCCGGGTGGAGCCGAGTGATGTCCGTCTTTCTCAGGTTTCCTATGGAAACACCGCGCCGCTGACCCCGTGCCTGTGGCTCGCTCACGGCACCGCGTCCAAAAACCCCCGGCGGTGCCTGCGGCCCCTTGTCGGTGGCTCGCCTCCACTTTCTCCTCCGTCTTTATCCCTGGCGGTGTGCTTCCATGCGCGGTGCAATGAACCCTTTCCGCCTTCCCGTCGGGAATAACCTATCGGCGGTGGGCCATAGAGAGCACCCCGCAAAAATACGGTTTACGGTATCATATCGCTCGACCCCGTCGCTCGCTCCGTGCGCCACCCCCGCGCGGCGCTCGATGTGTCTATAGACTGTACTTTGGGCTCGCGTGACAGTTTGTCGATATGAGGGAGTCGCGGGGGAGAAACACCCCAAGCTTCCCGGAATGACCGCCGTTTTGTAGCCCTTTTGTCCGCGCTTTGCTTTCGTCGCTATTCTTAAGGGGGCTTTGGTAGTTCTTAGGTCTGATCCGTCGCGATTCTTAAGGGGGCTTCGGTAGTTCTTAGGTCCGATCCGTTGCGATTCTTAAGGGGGCTTCGGTAGTTCTTAGGTCCGATCCGTCGCGATTCTTAAGGGGGCTTCGGTAGTTCTTAGGTCCGATCCGTCGCGATTCTTACGGGGGGCTTCGGTAGTTCTTAGATCGGATCCGTTGCGACTCTTAAGGGGGGCTTCGGTAGTTCTTAGATCCGATTCTTTGCGATTCTTAAGGGGGGCTTCGGTAGTTCTTAGGTCCGATCCGTCGCGATTCTTAAGGGGGGCTTCGGTAGTTCTTAGGTCCGATCCGTCGCGATTCTTAAGGGGGGCTTCGGTAGTTCTTAGGTCTGATCCGTACCGATTCTTAGGTCCGCTCCGTCGCGAATCTTAAAGGGGGGCTTCTTTTTTTTCGGTCAAATTTCATGTGATTACGGCAGGAATGTTCTACTTTTAGAGAGCGGTCTTTGAGAAGGTCCTGAGAATACGACGATCGGCATATCAATGTTACACTATAATCATCTGCGGAAATATAAATGTTGGTATTTTTTTTCTATTCATTTTTTTTTCTCTCCAGATATGTCGCAGTTTGGACTCACGGCTGGAAACTCCTGGGGCTACGGCAGCACAGCCGGATACGCCGGTTATCTTCCTGGGCCACTTTCATCTTGCGCGGCACAGGCGCCCTTCGCACCCCCTCCACCTCCGCCCCCTCCGCCTCCGCCGCCGTCCGCAGCCTCCGCGTCGCATGCCACCTTCACCGGGACTGCAGCGATGTCCACCCCCGCCGCCCCAGATTCGACGGCAGGCTCCACCGTCGCTGCGGCCACCACCGGAAGGACGTCGCAACAAGACACCTTTGCTGCCGTTTCCGCTCGTAAGAAATCATCGATGTTTTGCCAATCGCTGTTTAGCGTAGATTTGTAAGGTTTAATTTTTTTATTTTTCTATTTAAATTTGCAATTAAAAAAGAAAGTTGTATTCTTTTAATTTTTCTATTTTTATTACAGTCAGTTTTGCTTTCGTGAACTCACTCGAATACTTGATGAACATTATTTATTCGTGTATTTTTTTTTAATATTCTATTTAATTATATTTCATTTACGGTAGTTCTTGCGAATAGTGTTCACTTCGCATAAGTTTCAGAGAAATGAGAGGAATTTGCAAACACTCCTCGATGGTATAAAAATCCGCAAAAAATCGTGCATATTAAAGATGCTGAAAATATTAATTTTGCATGATAAGAATTTCGAAATGTTATTAACAAATTGCTGAAAAATAAAATTGTTCAACAAATCTCCAGATCTTTATACCATCCACAAGTGTTTGCAACTCCCTCTCATTTCTCCGAAACTTATGCGAAGTGAACACTATTCGCCACTGCTACATCAATAAAAAAAAATGTTCCATCTCATTTTTTAAGTTCTCATACTCTTTTAATTTTTCTATTTTTTTACAGTCCATTTTTCTCAAACTCGCTTCAACACTTGACGAACATTATTTAATCCTGTATTTTCTTTTATTTTTTTTTTTCTACAGTGGTACCAGACACGACGACACCGGGGCAGCCCGATCCGCTCGACCCCCTGAGTACCCTCATGTCCGGGTCGTCGAGTCAGAGATACCAGGAGTACGTGTCGCCGAGATCGTTGTCCACGGACTCGAACACAACGGACAGTCCGGTTCACGAGGAGGGTTTCGGACAGAATTACGGAAACTACTTTCCAACCCCCGGCGTGCTGCCCAGCATACTCTACTCCCAGATATACGGCAATCAGTTTCACAACTCCGACAACACCGAGCAGACGGCGGTGACGGAGAGCTGCAGCGTTCGACAGGAGGAGGTAAGGCCGGACAATAACGTTTGGCGACCTTATTGATTACCGGCCGAGGCGGCGTCGCGTTGCATCGCATCGATCTTCGACGAGGATCGAGAAGTGGAATTCTAAAAATGATTTTTTTTGTTCCTCATCGAATAGGATAAAATTCGCGATATTTTTTTCGGGGCCACCTCGTGACCCCTCGGAATTTGGCTTGACGGGATCTTCGCGGATTTCCGGAAAAATGTGATTTTTTTCCGATTTTTTCATTATTCATTCGAACTCATCTGCCGAGTCGAATTCGATGGTTTTTTTTTTTAGCGGCGAAAAGACACGAAGCAAGTGCGCGCCGTTGTATATTAACCGCTGGGTGTTGTGCTGTCGAGTGACTATCGAAATTACAAAACACGACGGAAAACTCATCGTGGACGAACGAACGGGGCGACCCGTTCGTGGCATTTGGGCATTAATTGTACTCGAGGAAGTCGCTTGGAGCTTCCTGTAGTGAAGAAGTCGACTCAACGATCTCGTGCTCTCGCACGATTCTGTGGTAATCGTAATCGTTTCTAATTCGTTATCGTCGCGGTAATCAACGAAACTTAGGAAAAAAAAAAATAAAAAAAAATAATTAATATATGCGCAGATGACAGTGAATAAATTCGGGCCGAAGAGGACACGTGCAAAAAAAAAAGCAAAATATCCGACGAGTGATTTGCGACTGTGTGATGGATTCATTGATCATGCCGATGCTGATAGAAATTTGAGGAAGAAAGAAAATGAACAATGCTGCGTGAGAATGTGATTTAACGTGTAAGAAAAAAAGAGAAAAAAATGAGCGTGTGATTCCACTGGTCGAGACGCGGTGAGATCGAAGCTGAGAAGCTACAAAAATAAGGGAAAAAAAAGAATTAATTAATAAAAGATTATAACTATGGTAGTTACGATACTGGCTTGCCGAAGTCTGTAAATTATTGTATATAAACAATGGACTTGAATAATTAAACTCGTCCCTCGGTTTAGAGCGATAGAGGAGAGAAGTTTCTTTATGTTTTCATAGTATACAAAAAAAAAAAAAAAATTCGAAACGACGTCGACGGTGACAATCGTGCGGAGGAAGTTTTGTCTCGCCCGGTTCATGAAAGCTCGCCGAGTTTAATAATCGGCGAATTTATTTTTAACGATCTATCGATCATTCGATTGAATAATCGAGTTCTTCGCCAAAAGCACGAAATTTCATACCGATTTTTTGTTTGTTTTCTTTTTCAGTCTCAATGAGCGATCGTGCGATGCAAATCTTCGTCTACACTTTGCCCGTCGACGATCTATTATTATTACTATTATCCATTATTAATTGATATATTTATTGATTATTATTAAATATAGTATTCAAACACGTTGATCCTGCGGGTCCGTGCAATATTTTCAAAATTCTCATCAACGAACTAATTTCTTCCGAGCCGCCCCCCCCCCGCAACAGAGAGTGTACGTTTTTATCGTCTCGTCACTGGCCGAAAGAACAAAAATATTGTGGAAATAAAAGGATGAATTATTCCGTCTTTACGGCGTTAAAAAAAAATTGAGCTTCTGTCGAGATGTCCGTGAAAAAAAAAAAGAATATAAACGCGTCACTCGAAAGGAAAAAAAAAGTTAGATAAAAAAAAATCTCACGAAACTAAGCTGGTATTTTTATTTACCGACAAATACATATCTACCGAACTATTGTTATCGTAGTTTTTGACCGAGTCGAAATAAAGTGTATTTAAAAGTATCGAAAATTGTGTACGACCATTTAATGAGTGCCGCATCGTTAACAGAAATTCGTCACTCGGAGCCGATATTGGATCTTCACTGCCAACGTCGGCGACACGGTAAAGGTATCAGAATGGACCATCATCACAAATCGAGATGACACGACATCGAACATACATGGGAAGTATATGTGTGTCATCCAATTTTTGTTATCTTCATCGTGCATACCCCAAAATTTTAACACACCAAAATTGTACACATTCGAAGGTCACACAAAAACTCCATAATCGATTTTACTCGATAATATTATTTTATCGATTTTACCCGACAATAGTATTTTATCGATTTTATTGGATAATTGTATTTTACTCCACATTGAGACAAAATATGGGATTTCCAACTATAAAGAATAGTCAATTCGTTAAACTATAATTATGGTTGCAACCATAACTGTTTGTCATCGTCGTAACAATAAAATGTAGAACGTCCCGTTGGGAACTAATTTTTCTGGTAAAAAGTCAGTATTCTTGCTTTTACCATGTAATTTTTTCCCCGTGCACAATCGATTTTCCTGGATAATTGTACGTTAAAACGCCATGCTTAAAAAAAAAAAAATTACCTTTCAAAAATCAAACGGTCGAGGTATATTCGATCGAAAACAAAAAATGAAATCCACGTAAAACGTCGACCGCTCAAGGAGCAAAGAAAACCGCGTGAAAAGCGAGCGGTCATCTTTTTCCGCGTCGAGGCAAAGCGCGAAACGCTGTCACAAACGCGTCGCTGAAATAACGTAGCGGAACCACGGCCTTAATTGCCTTTCTATCCTCGGAGGCTCACCTTCGCTGCCCTCTTCCCGAAACCCCTTAGCGGAGATTCGTGCAGATGATAGCGGAGAATCCCGCAGGGACGAGCTATCGCACTTTGCCCTCCCGCCGGACCAGCCAACGCGGCAATATCTCGGGCTCCTCCTCGGCGCTTCTATCATGCATACACACGAATCACTACAAAGGAGTCTCTTCCGAGTCGGGTTGTTACCGGAAAAAGCAGAAGCTCGGCGCGGGAAAAGGTCCGGGAGCGCGGGAGAACCCGGGATAACGAACCCTCCGCATCACTCAAGGGGCGAAGGATTCTCTGAACTGGAAAGCAGTCTCCCCCCCCCCCCCCTCTCCGGTACATATGTTTCTGTACATGTGGAGCGGCACGAGATTTAATTAGACTCGCGTGTTTTGTTCGGTGCGCCTTTTATGTCGGAGACAAGATTTTCCCACTTCCGGAGCGCGGGGGTTGGTTTTGCGCGTTGCCCTTTTGTCTTTGAAGCACGGCAATTTACACTTGATCTTGGTCCCGCTTCTTACGGACGTAACTCGCGCAAGGCGAGAAATCAAGTGATTTCTCAAAAATATTTTGATACCCGGAAAATATTTTGATACCTGGAAAATATTTTGATACCTGGAAAATATTTTGATACCTGGAAAATATTTTGATACCTGGAAAATATTTTGATACCTGGAAAATATTTTGATACCTGGAAAATATTTTGATACCTGGAAAATATTTTGATACCTGGAAAATATTTTGGTACTCGGAAAATATTTTGGTATTCGTAAAATATTTTGGTACTCGGAAAATATTTTGGTACTCGGAAAATATTTGGGTGAGGCGGCAGGGGAAGACCGGGGCAAGATGGACCCGTTTCTTTGATTCGAGATGGGCCTCTTTTTTGTACTTCCCGCAAAAACTTCCTACAAATAGTTCGCTTTGCCCCGTTCTTCGGTCTCGGTCGTCGGATTGCAAGAAAAGTGAACTTTTTAAAAGAATTTGGCGTTTTGCAAATGTTTCTAAAGGGGTATAACTGGTACAATATTTACTACATCGATGTGGCACCGAGGCAGATGTGTGGCTTACATCCTGTCGTTTCCATTTCGCTACAAACAAGCCCAAAAATATTGATTCTCAGCGAAGCAGCGCGACGACGAAGACGCAGCATCCCGCCAGATCCACGCGGGGGCGGTCAAGGGGGTTCGAAAAACTATTTGCGGTGTTCCAGGGTTAATCGACAATTTCGATTTTATATTCCCGTCGTTCTCAGTCGCGGCTCTTTGCGCTATCCTCCCACACCAAAAGCCCTGTGGATTACCACACGACTGTGTTGAGGGAGGCCCGGAGTCATCTCGTTGATCCGCGGTCTCCACGTATAATGGCGTAGAGTGGAGCACAGCGGAGTAGAATAACGGAGATAATGGAGTGCGGAGAATAGACCGTGATGCGGAAGAGCCAAGTACAGAGAGGCGGAATATTCAAAATAGTTGGTTCGGTGATATTCGCGTTAATACCGGTGGTAGACAACGGTGCGTGGATCTCGCTCCGCACAAGGTCCGACAGACGGCTCGTTGCCTCGAGCCGTTTCGGAGCAAAGTTGATGAAATTAAAAAAAAAAAATTGATTTATATATTTTAGCAAAGATACTTTTTTTATGCTAATTTTTGCAATATTGGTTATAAAAAAATGTCAATACATTTTTGTCATTGGTCGTGCCTTCGTTACTATGTTCACAGTATTTTCCCCCACTGATCGTGAATCCACCAGCTGCCTTGCTCCTAGTTTAATATTCGGCACGAAAAGTCTGGCTCTGAGGTAAAAATGTTGACTTTTCATTGAATACATTTTTTTTTTAATGTTATAACATTTTTACGACTCGATAGATTCTGGGCAAAATCTATAAAGATCTTCGGTCATTGATAAACCATGTGCGGACAACTTTTTGGCCAAACTAGTTTAAAAAAATTGTGGTTCAGGATTTAAAAAAAAAATTAAAATCCGCCAAAAAGTAGAATAAAATCCGCATAAAATATTAATGACTGAAAGTAAAGTGTCTGCCGGTTTCTACCTCAGCCTCAAAGTGGCATTCGCCAGAGACAAAATGACAAAAAAGAGTGTGCCCTATGCGAAGCATATCCAAAACGGAAGCAAAAAAAAAGAAAAAAGTTTCTCCGCCGTGCCGAAAAAATACACCAAGAAAAAAAAAATTATTTGACGTCCACCGTTTATTCGGTTTATGTAAAATATTTATATCATATAAACAAATATGTATTTAAATCACATAAATATTTTACTTAAACCAAACAAACGCTGGCCGTCAAATAAATAATTATTCTGGTTGTGGAATAAAAAAAGTTTCTCCGCCGCGCTGGCGCGAATAGTCGGCCAGTGAAAAAAAAAGTGTCCCAGAGCCCCAGATAGCCCATACGCGCCGTGTAAACGCGTGTCCGGCTCATAACTACCCCCGCGTCTTCCTCCCGCCGGGAGGGTGCACACGACGCACGTGGCGCGCGCCTCCACGCAATGGAACTCGCTTTGCCAGGGGGAGGACGAGGGGACGAAAGAGGACGAGGCTTTCCAGGGTCGGCAGAGTCGGAGCTCGAGGGGGGTGGAATAAGAGGACAGAAGCCAGGGAGGACGCGGAAGGGTTGGAGAGGCAGGCGGAGAGGGTGGAAAACGAGCGGCAGGGCGGTAGACTGATTCGAAAGGGGTGGAAAGAGAACGGTGGTCGTTACGCACACTGGTCACTGCCACCCCTATGGCCACCGGAGAGGGTGGACGGGGGGGAGGGGGTGGCATTGTCGCCAGAACGCCGACCACCTCCATACAAAATCACCCTTTGTGTCCGGCAGCGGGCCGACGATCGTCCCCTTTCGATGGGGAAATTACTTTTTGTCCGACGATTATGGGGACTGGATTTTGCGGGGGGGGGGGGGGGGGGGGGGGGTGAAACTCTACCATTTTGAGTGTGGCGGAGTACCGAATCATTCTCGTTCCACGTTTCTCGATTATATACACCGCGCTGGAACTTATCAGGAGCTTTCGCGCGGGGAAAAAGAGAAAGCATCTGCGAGGGGTGGGGATGAGTGACGTTCCTTTTTTTGGGCGAACGGTAACATTCAATTTTCTTCCTTCCGCTTCCGTTGGAGCGTTCGAAGACTGGGCTTGTTTACAGGGTCGCGCGTCGGGGATGATAACTGGTTTTTGTCGGTACTTTAAAGATAAGTAGTAGTAGGAGTGGATTTATTGACAATAAGCCAGACGGAAGAATTTTTGGTACACGGCATGACGTTACGTAGATTGTCGTGAGAACATGTATATATTGCCAATTGGCCATCGACCTACGACCTTCAACTAATTCAAAAATAATTTATCATTTTTCTATCGAACTTGGTACAGTTCAAAATTTGAGTTACAAGCGAGTCGAAAAAAAATCTGAAAAATGTACAATGTTCCTCAAATGGAACATGTTTATTTTCTTGACATTTTTTTTTTATGAAAGATAACATTCAATTTTCTTCTTTCCGCTTCCGCTGGATCATTCAAAGACAGAGCCTTGTTTACAGGGTCGCGTGTGGAGGATGATAACTGGCTCAATAACTGGATTTTATCGGCACTTTAAAAATTATTTATTCTTTTTCTATCAAACTTGGTACTATTTAAAATTTGAGTTGCAAGCGAGTCGAAAAAAAATGTGAAAAAACGACAATGTTCCTCAGATATGGAACATGTTGTTCATTTTTTTTTTTAAATTTTGCGACGATCGATAACATTTAATTTTCTTCTTTCCGCTTCCGTTGGATCGTTCACAGCCAGGACCAAGTTTACAGGATCGCGCGGGTGGATGATAAGTGGCTTGATAACTGGTTTCTTTTAATTAGTGTTTACACGGGGACGGTGAGGGAGAGTGATAAGAGGCTATCCGCCCTCCGGGAGGGTTGCTAAATTTAGGGGAACTCGGAAAGACTCTCAGACACACAATCGTGAATGAAACGGTTCCTTGATAAAGGGAGGAGAAATGAGCGGGGTCGACTGGGAATCTTCGTTAAGCGTACGCGCGGCCTCACTGAAATAAGTGAGACTTGACGAAGTGGGCCCCGGGGGGCAGCTCCGGGCTGCCGAGCCTTTGATTACCCAAGATCTTCATCTACATGCTAAACATTTGCTTGCCACGGCGAAACGGCGGAGCTGCGCGAAGGAACGTGAGATATAGCGGATGAGAGAGGGAGCAACCGTACGTGCGAGATAGCGTGGCTCCATTCGAAAAGTTTAATATAGACAGAGCTAAAGTTCAGCTACGTGGTTCTTCTCAATTCTCCGACGAGTCTCGAATACGGTCTTACTTGAGTGTGTATCTAGATCCCCGGTCCACGCCGACTCGCTTGCTTGCCCCCCTGGCGCTTCCAACAAACCGGCAAATAACGAAATTACATATTTTGTGGGAAAACAAAAAAATCGGGTCAACGTTTTGAATAATCAAGCGTAGAATAGCCATTATTGTGAAAATTCACTATTTTATTTTTCGACCGGAAGTGACGTCATACCGAAAATACGACACGTCCAATTTGAAAATCTCATTTTTCGACCGGAAGTGATGTCATATCGGAAATACGTCACTTACGGTTTGAAAATATCATTTTTCGACCGGAAGTGACGTCATACCGGAAATACGTCACTTACGGTTTGAAAATCTAATTCTTCGACCGGAAGTGACATCATACCGGAAATACGTAACTTCCGGTTTGAAAATCTAATTTTTCAACCGGAAGTGACGTCGTACCGGAAAGACATAACTTCCGGTTTGAAAATCTAATTTTTCGACCGGAAGGGACTTCGTACCGAAAATTCGTCACAAGTATAGAACCAAAATAGTATAATAGGAAAATTGTTATCGGAGGATAACTGGGAGGAGGCCTCAGTCCATGAGATATGCAAATAATATATTATATTGTCAGAATAATCGGGGCCAGGGGAGAAATCCCTGGATTCTCGAAAATTGGATCAAACAAAAAAAACACAACTTTCCAAAATATATAGAAAGGAAATGTGAGACCGTTCGGAGTAGCTCCGTGTCTAATCTCGCTTTCTTTCACTCTCCCTCCGTTCCGATATCGCAGCGCTACCCTCCGGTGTCGCGGCGCTTCGAGGCAGCCCGGAGACCGCGCAGCTTCTTATTTCCTTCCTTGAGACATCGCGAGACCGGCGGCGCCACTTCTTCAAGATCCTTCATATCCTTAAAGCCTTTCTTTTCCTCCATTACCGACCGTATCGGCGCTCGAGACGCGCGCGACGGATTTTGTTCTCGATGAACCAGAACAATTTTTTTCTCCTGTATTCTCACATACCCCTTCCATACGTCGCGAAAGTGACGTTGAAAAAAGAAATAATTTTATGTGAAAAAATTAAAAGTATTGTTTGTTGTTTTCATTGCTGTGAAAGAATTGACAGTTTTTTTGGGTGGTTTCATATCTTTAGAAATGCAAAAATTATTTGTTAATATATATTGATAATATTTACATATGTTCGTCAATGTTTTTAATTTTATTCAAGATAATTTATTGGTCTTTATTCGAAAAAGTTCGAGATGAAGATCAACCGCGAGAGACAGTTTCTTCGATAATTTTTTGTTCTTTCTACCCTTCCAGCGGCTTCTTACCGACGCGACCGACGACCCCGTCTCCGTTCTCCCGAGATACGTTACCACCGCGGCGACGCGGGGTAGTCGGTGAAACGCGGGTTTCTTAGAGCCGTTGCGAAAGAGGGTCGCAGGAAAGTTTGCCCCGGTACTTTCTTAAAGACGACGGCTCTGTCGTCTTGGCCGTCGGAGGGCGACACTCGTATCGTGCCTAAGAAAAAGCTGTCGCTGAGAAATGGCTGTTATTATTATTTTTTTTTTTTACGATGGTAAGTTCTATTTTAGAACTCGCTTCGTGTTCCATCGCTATTATCGCGCTTACCTAGGAAATTTTATTTATAGTTTATTTAGACTTTAACGCAAAATAAATAAATCATCAATTTATATTTTCTATTTTATTACTTGTAAATTACGTATGTAAATAATATGTTATATTTTCAGACAATACATATATGTGTGATGCGAAAATATGTAATAGATCAATAAATCATTAAGGGCAATTCAACTTCCCCTTTAATGGATTTTTTTTTTTAATTACAGATTTGAACGTATTTAACCGCGACTTTTGGTTAATCCAACCATTTTTTTTCTCAGTGTAGAGACGTTATTGCATGATCTCTCAACAATCCGGCCATTTTGGATCCAAGATAATTTGTACAATATCAATAATTTTTATTATTATGATTAAGTAATTATGATTGATTATGAAAGAAATTCTAGCTAAAAGGAATTCTAGCTCCAGCCTGGGATACTTTTTAGTAATTTCTTTTTGGAAAAACAGTCTGGTACCATATTACTTCTTTCGTCCACTCGGGATTGATATTTCTTGTCGACCACCCAACTTTTAGAATCATCCTTGCAGAAAGGCCTCTCAATCGCCGAAACTTTTTTCCATCGCATCGCACGACTGTCCAAGAGAGTGGATTGCATATACAGTTGCATATAACTAAACTAAGCATCTCCCTACTCACAAAATATGCAAGTTTATTGAGGTTGTAGAGTAAAAATTGGTCCGTAATGCCTACGTAAAAAAAAAAAGTTAAAAATAATATACCGGACGATACATCCGTATTTTTAGCGACCGATTGAAACATTCACGACCATCCACAACAATTTTTAACAAACTGTCAAAAGACATTCAATTTTTTCTTTACATAAAAAAACAAAACAAAAAAAATCGGTGACTTTCGCAGATCCCCATTCTAAGAAGTCCAGCGACCAAATTCTTCCAGTACGCCATTCCATGATGTCTAACGGACGAATTCTTCCAGCACATAATAAAAGTGGGACCGACGCTTTTTCGTCCACAAACGTTCACAATTTTCTTTCTTTTTTTTTTTGTTAATTTTAACAAAAAAATGTTGGACGTATTACAAAAATATTGTTCATTTTACAAAAATATTGTCTAGTTTACAAAAATATTGCCTATTTTACAAAAATATTGCCTATTTTACAAAAATATTGTCTATTTTACAAAAATATTGTGCATTTTACAAAAATATTGTCCATTTTACAAAAATATTGTTCATTTTACAAAAATATTGTCCATTTTACAAAAATATTTCTTCATTTCCCAATAATTTTTTAGAAAACGAACATGAAAACAATGCAGACCCTTGTGAACAAAAAAAAAAGTTTGTCAAGAGTACAAATCTTTGTTACTGTGTGCCCCACTCCACGCCGTCCAACGTGCGAATTTTCGCCGCTCGTATTTTTTTTCGAGACGTAGTAGTTTCCGTCGTTGTTTGACCTGCCGCGTTTGATCCTGGCCGTCCGAGATGGCCGTTGAGCGAGAGGGATAGACATCCGCGTGGCCGAGGTGAACCGAGTCTGTAACAAGGAACGAAGTGCGCGAAGAGTGAGGAAGGGGGTGAAAGGTGAGGTGAGGCCAGAACGAGATCTCGGCGTATCTTGGCCGGGTCTCTCGCCCGGTAGCTAGGCAACCCCCATCCCGTTCCTCGGTACCTTGGCATACACACTTCTCAAGCATCCCAGGCAGCCAGGCTCGAGACCCACACCAGTGAATACGACGACCATCAGAATCTCACCTAACCTCACCCCCCCCCCCCCCCCCCCTCCACCGCCACCTTACCGCTCCCTCCCTTCGTCGTCGTCTCTTACTTCGTCACACCGGGCCGCTACGTACCGCGCCACCGCGCACCTCCGCCTTTTCCTCCTCACCTTCGACCGCCAACCACCCTCTTTCAAAAACCCCTTCCAGCCCCGTCGCGTGGCTGGGTCACAGCGGGAACCCAGCCGCGCCGCAGCGCGGCCACGTCGGCCCACCTCAGAGTCCAGGTTACCGCTTGCTTGCTGCGCGTCTCACTCCCTCGCTACGGTGACTAAAAAGGTGAGACGACCGTCCCACGGTACCCCGCTGCGTCTTGCATTGGAGATCCCCCCTCCCACCCCCCGACACCCAGAAACTACCCGACCCTCCGAATGCCGTCCGTACCCTCTCCGACATCGACTTCTCGCGATCACTCGCGAGGAATCTGCGACTGGACCTCATCGAATTTTTTTTTTTTACAACGAAAATTTTTTTTTTACCATTAGAGGGAATTTCTTTTCGTTTAATTTTTTTTATTTTATTTTATTTTTTTGAGCTTCTACTGTATTATGAAAATTCTGATAGTCTGTAGGTTTGTTTAGCTTTGAACGGATTGACTGAAAACGAGGTCCTTTTATTTGCAGATTTGAGCAGTTGAATCACGCTAAAAGGACTTCGATTTTCGCGAACTGATGATGAATGTCCGAAGGTATTTGCACAGGACTTCCTCTTTTATTAACATTTTTTTTCTTTACTTTTTTCAGATGTTGAAAACAATTTTTTACACATATGTAAATTGTTCCAACTTTATTGGGTCATGTGTTACGTATATAATGAATTCAGTCTGCGAGGAATATTTTGATTGGTTCGCAAGTTTCCAAGTTTGAGCATGACACGGTCTTCCGATGCGCAAACTTCTAAACTGACAAGGAGATAATTTATATTTAAGTAGTGTAATAAATAGTTTATAACCATGTCAATGGTTACAAATTTTCACATATTCATGTCAGCGCCGCCGGATACAATGAAATCGGTGCATATATATTACAGTGTGACACATAAATCCGATGACTAAGCGACTGAAAAAAACGTATTTTTTCGTCGTTTTTAGCTATCAAGTCTAAAAACATACATTTAATAATTGTTCAATTGGTTTCAGATTTACATCTTCAGACCGCTCAGCGGCAACCGCAACCTTGCACCGACATGTTCGATATGCCCCATTTCTTCAGTACAGTAGTGTGATCATTGATGTAGTAGAGAACGTCTATAGACTTTAGTTGCGTCGGTACGCAGCAGATTTTCGGCATTTTCTCCGGATACATCAGATTCGCGATAGTCTGAACGATCGCGTGATTCGTCGCGTTCATGTGGCTGGTTAGAGGAAATCCGCACTCGCCGCTGCAATAGTTCGCGTCGAATCCTGCGGGATAGACGATCCAGTTGTTCCACTTAAGGTCCTTGAAGGTGACGTAAAGCTTTTCAACCTTGCACAAATTGTTGGTCTGCCGATCGAAAGCGGCGCGTTTCTTGGTCCGTTTATTGTAGTCCTCGGAGCTCTTGAGCTTGGGCTCAACGAGTCCAGCCTTGTGGTCTTCGTTTGTCCTGAAGAAGCCGGCCATGAAGGGCTGGCGTTCGACATCGCCATCGAACCGGACGATGCCGATGTCTTCGGGTCTGGTCTCGTTTGCGGAACGATCGACAGAACTGATCGACACGTAGAGACCCTTGTTGTCGTCAGGATGTTTCATCCAGTGGTGGAGCGATTCCGTCACGTCAAGAGTTATCCATCCTTCGCGTCCGGCTGTCGTGTTGGCAGAGTCGACGAACTGCATCTCGATTTCACCGTCTTTTGGGCGCAAGACCCGATAAACCGAGACGGTGAAGGCTCCGCGATTCCTGAGATTTTTGGCATCCAGAGCCCTGTAGATCCTCAGCTGGGCGGAGGTCATTTGGTACTTGGGTGGGAGAGCGTCAACGTCGAACCACGTTAACTCCTTAACTCCTTGATGAGTCTGCTGAGCCGTAAAGGTCATTATAACGTCGCTCTGGTCTATCGTTCTCAAGTCGGTCGAGTCAAATTCCGAAGGTTCTAGGCTTTCGTGTGGTTTCTCTTCGCTCGCCTTGTTGGCGATGTGTTTGTACATGTTGATCAAGAACTTGCACGCCGATTGCTCCATCAAAGCAGCTTGGTCTTTCGTGCTTTTAGGCTCGTCCGAAAGTCCCAGTTGCTTCAATATCTCGTGGCCTAGTGCGAGATTTTCGTCAGTTGGCAATCTGTGGATGGACGTCTGATCGTCTTCATTTTCCGCGTAGAGATTACTCTGGCATTGGCTCGTGGTCTCGAGATTGTAGACATCGTTGATAGTCAATAATAGAAGTAGCAAACAAGTTCTCAGCGTTGTAACGCTCACGTGTGGACGATCATTGGGCATTTCTGGAACAGAAAGATCAAAGTAAGTTAGTCTTGAGGTATCGTGTAAACTGTACTTAAGGTGGTCATTGAATAGTTCACTTCGCATAAGTTTCAGAGAAATACGAGGGAATTGCGAAGAGTTCTGAATGGTAAAAAATCTGAAAAAAAATCAAGCGTATTAAAGGTACTGGAAATATTAATTTTGCATAATAATAATTCCAAAATGTTATTAACAAGATGATGAAAAATAAAATTGTTTGTCAAATCTACCGGAATCCTAACTGTTTTTAAATGAAAATGAATCGTTAATTTTTCTGAATACGTATGCATTTTTTCAGATTTTTTAATTCACTTGGATTTTTTTTATGTAGGAAAAATGTGTAGAAAGTGATGAAATTCAAAGTAAATTTAAAAATCTGAAAAAATGCATACCTATTCAGAAAAATGAACAATTCATTTTCATTTTAAAAAGTTAGGTTTCCGAAAGATTTGTAGAAGCAATTTTATTTTTCATCAACTTGTCAATAACATTTTGGAATTATTATTTACAATTAATCATTTCAGCACCGTTAATATGCTTGGTTTTTTTTCAGATATGTATACCATCGACAAGTGTTTCCAATTTCCTCTCATTTGTCTGAAACTGATGCGAAGCGAACGCTATTCGCAAGGACTACCTTAATGGGAACGGTACAATAATGCCAATAGGGACAAACAACGTGAAGAATGTCAGTACTGTTATGACAGGAAACCAAAGTAAATCGATCGTTTGTCAGATTACAGCAGAGCTATCGGTGATTTGCGTCAGTGGCACCGTGTGATGAGGATCGCTGTTGCGTAGATAATTCGCCACAAGCAGCTTTACACAGTTACGCGTCGTCGTTTGCTCGGAGCTCGTCGATGGAAAACGAACGATGAAATAATAACATGCACATTGTCGACCGACTCAAGAAGTTGATCTCCACATAATGAATTTCGGGGATGCTATTTGTTGGATTTTTATAATGAAGAACAGTAGATTGTCGTTATCAAAGCAGGTGATTCTGCAGTTCTCTTTGATTAACGTATATTCATGAACAGCGCAATGAATATTAGTTGGGATTTGGACCCGCGACCTCTCGATTGCCAGTCGATTGTCATGACCACTGAACTAGACCGCTGCGGACGCTTATTGTCGAATTGCGTCTCTATCATCTATATATCTATATATATGTTATCTATGTATGACTATGAAACGTCGAAGTACTTCCGTCCGAAAACGATCGATCGAACGACGGTCATTTCGGTCTCTCGGAAACCTCTTTGATAGCTACGATGGAGAGTAGGTCTTCAAACAGCACACGGTGAAATGTTGATAACAATAATTAATCAAATTTAAGGCAACAAAATAAGAATGGCAAATCCCCGCATGAAATTCTCGCATAGTCCGATTTTGCTACGCTGACCCCTTGATAGAAAACTCAGCCCCTCTATAGCCTATGTTCGTCCAATTCGGGGTAAGGAACAGCTAGGATATTGCAATTTTTTGCTTAAAAAGTGGAAAGTAATCTGCACATGGATTCCTCATTTATTACAATTTCGCACATAGCTTTCTCTAAGAATAAGTTCGTTCCTCGGTTTTTGGCTTCCCCATAAAGGAAGCTATATGTCCAAAATTGTAATACTAAATGAGGATGTCATGTGCAAATTACATCGCACCTTTTTTCGTAACATTAAAAAATGTCTACATCTCATAAAATTGAAACGGTACAGTTGGATCTGTGTTTAGTAGAAACCTGTAGAGTTGGCATATTGCCCGGAAAATTTGTCACAGTGCACTGTTCTTCACGACGCTTTTTCAATGAGAAGAATATTGAGAAATTTTGTCGTGCAGGAACTTTGCTTTGGAAATTAGTTGGAATTTGTTAAAAACAGCTTTGTTAAAACAAATTGTACTCACTTGACTTCGGCGATCGGCAGGAGACTGTGAAAAGTGTTTGCAGTCGTGAATATAATTTTTTTTAACGCAAAACCTATGTTTATATAGAGGTCGCTTACGCGCTCATACGGAAACAGTTTTATTGACACTCATGATTTCGAGAGATAGTGTCTTAACGGCCAGTGTTAATCGCTGGTAACCGAGATAGACCATACTTCGATTTGATACACGTGTCGACTGATATGATATATAGTTGTCACATGTTTCTTTGCATTAGCGGCACGTCAGTATTAGCTGATGGCACGTGTTTCGACGTCTTTTCCATTGAGATATATTTAATCTGCAAAAAGTTGTACATTGTTTTTTTAACTCCTGAAATGGAAAGCATTATATATAGCGCCATGTACATGAAGTTCTTTTATTTGTCACTTTGTCACTTTGTTTGATCATATCGTGATCAAACAGATCACGAATTGAAGATCATCAATATTTCATGAGGCAGATAATAAAAGTAACTTGTCCGGCAGTGGTACTCAACCAGTTGTACTTGGTAACTGGTATGCGGCAAGTTAACATGTAAATGTTTATATTAACCGAATAAACCATTGACTGCATTTTATGAACTCAGCAAGAATCATTGAGATAAATCTCAATGTTATTTTTAGGAAGATTGTATCCGATAACATTGCAAGGAAAATAATTTCGTTAAAACAATATTTTATAACATTTTTGTTACCGTCTATATTGTTCCTTTTTCCTGAATAACAATATTAATGAGGTTTGTTGACAATTGGTTCATATTTGACGACTACTCGCTTAAATAATGTTCAGCAATAATATTGTATTGGCGATATTGTTCGTTTACCTAAATAACAATATTGACCAAGTTTGGGGCCAATCGGTTCATATTTGATAATTATTCGTTTAAACAATATTTAATAACAATTTTTTACCGGCAATATTATTCGATTGTTATACTCGTATTATTTTTTAACTTACAATTATCGCTTGGTTCCAGCTTAGATCGTCGATTAAAAATTACAAAAAAAAAATCCATAAGTACTCGTGTACAGGAAGGTTGACTCGCATAACTTTATTGTCAAATATTCTGCAAATTCTGAAAGTATGTACGTCCGAAGTTTCGCTGCAGTTGAGAGACACAACTCTTCAGCGGCAAAGTTCCGAACATTATAAATAGTTTTTGTGTACCAAAATGTGTTAAAAAAATATTAACCGAAAGCTTTCTCCCAACTAACGCAAAACATAAATATAATTTTTTAAATTACTATTTTCGTGTGGTTGCAGCTTATTGCGCTGGCGAATGAATGGAAGAAGTGAGTAAATACCCACGGAACGGGGGGTGACTCGCACCATTTTGTTTTTGCGGTCGCGGGATGTGCGTGTTGCGTGAATAGATGTGTACTGAGTTACGTTCTGCGCATCGTCTTGCGGTTGGTTTGCGGTCTGGGGGCGGCTAGGCCCGATCATTGGCCGCCAGGGGTATCGAGGGAGGTTTTTGGGGGTGTGGTGGCACCTTGCGGTTTGCGGGTTGATCTGCCGCCAGGACCACGAGGGTGTGGACCTCTTATCGAGCTACCATTGGTTCGGAAGGTTCGACATTTAGCCGAAAAGTCGAATAATTTTTTTTTGTGTACTTATTTTTTTAATTTTTAATTTTTTATTCAGTCGGTTACGGCCTGATTGTTGAGTTTTTTTCCTCGTGCGCCGATACTACATCAACAGTAATTTATCGTTTCTAATGATACCAAAAGACTCAAATTATTAGAGTCTTCATCGAATAGTCGAGCAGACTCTAATTATTTTGAATTATTGGACGGAATTCATTTTTGTTCACAAAAGTTATGCATTAAAAAAAAAACCCCTTCGGAGGACTTGTTTTTTTCCCCCGGGCAACACGTCACATGGCCTTGAGACAGAGATAAGATGAAGATTGAGTGAAGATGAAGAAGAAGGAGTGAGAGTGAAGATCACTCATTGTAACTGGATAAGCCCTCTAAGTTAATCATTTCCTTATAAATCCTTATAAATCCAATGAATTATGACAATAAACCATTAAACAGCATGGACACAATCGATGATAGCTCAGATGTTCTTGTCTACGATAGTCATATATATACCGACCCTTATTCCAGTAGATATTTTCACAATGGTGGTCAATTTGCTTTTCCTCCCAAAAATTAAGCATCCTTAGAACAGAAAAAAATACCCCATCGGGGCAAGTCTTTTACCCTGGACAAAATGTCACACCGCCTTGAGAGTCAACATCACCCATTGTAACTTGACAAGCTCCCCTAAATTAATCAGTTCCTTATAAATCCCGTCATAAACAAGTCATCAACATGGACGCAATCTATGAAAGCTCACAAATTCTTATCTACGATAGTCATATATATATACCGATTATTGTTCCAATATATATTTTCCCAATGGTGGCCCACTGGTTAATTTTCATAAGGGACGCGGAGAGGCACGATTTCGTATATAAGAGTGTGAAGGCAGAGTGGATTCCTTGTTTCACCCTCGCCGAGGGGTGAAAGCCTCCCCGTGCCGTTTAATTACGCATCCCTGCCCGGAACCCACTTACTCCCTTTCATTAAGGCAATAATTTTAATAATTTTTATCTTTCCGTATAATCTGGCTAATTAAAATTATGCTTTGATCGCGCGAGGGGTGGAAGGGGGCGTCAAGGGGGGGTCGGCGAACCTCTTAAGCCACGATCCGGTCGACCCCTCTTTAAAGGGTGTAGCGCTATCTGCCACCGTCGTTGCCAGCGCCGTGGGAGTCTTGATTTACACGGGTGTCCGGTGGTAGTGGCGCGAGAGTAGTATCTCTCGTGCCAAGAACCAACCCCCTGGCGCGACTTACAATCAGTGGGAAAGCGGTAGAATGAACGGCACAATGGGCTACTAATTTCTAGGCTACGTTCCCCAGTTATGAAAACTTAACATCCTACAGTGGTCCCGTATGACTCATGGAATTAGGCGGGCGCATAGAAATTTATTTGTCAAAGGTCGTTTGTTAATTTTATCGAGGGTAAAGAATCTCACATCTTACGTCTCGATTATTCATTAACAATTTTTTTTTTTATAATTATTTGACCGTAATATTAAACTATTATTTTACGTCAAGCGATAAAGCAAAAAAAAATGTAAATCTAAAGAAAAATTATATTTTTTGGATGATTCTGAGACTTCTATGCACACACACTTTTTCAATCACACCCGGCTGGGAGGAAGGACTTTTTAAAAAGTTTTTACCCTCACCGCGAGATACCGTTGGCTGCGCCTCCGTTCGCCGACTATCCGTATGCCGTGTGTATAGAAGAAGGGACGAATAAATCCCTTAAATTATAAATTAATTTGTCAAAGGACATTTGTTAATTTTATCGGGGGTAAAGAATTTGATATTTTACGTCTCGATTATGGATGAATAATTTTTTTTACAATTCTTTAATAATATCAAAATTATTTAATAACAACAAAAAAAAAACAAAAATCCAAATGAAAATTAGATATATATATATATATTTTTATGTTTCTGAGACTTTTACGCGCACACACGCTGTTTCGATCATACTCGGCTGAGCGGAAAGACCTTTAAAAAAGTTTTCACCCCCTCCGCGATTTTTTGCCGCTACACGCCCTTGAGATATCGTTGGCTGCGCCTCTATTCGCGGAGTATCCGTATGCCGTGGGTGTACCAAAAGGGATGAATTTCCCGAATTGGAATGGGCGTTCGCGAGGGTTAGGTGTGTCGATGGAGGATGAGGCGCCCGTTTCGGGCCGACTTGAATCCAGGGAATTCGTACGCCCGCTCACTCAGCTTTTACTTTATACATGCAACATATATATGTATATATATATATATTGTCGGCTTTCTCAATCTTTAACGTTCGTTTCTAACCTCACGTTTCCCTGGCCTCGTATTCAAATGTTGATGAAATTGACCAGACGGGCTTTGATCCCGGGGCCTCTTCAAATATTCCCCAAGAGATTGAAGTGAACATCTGAGAAGAGCGACACGGCGCAAAGACGATTGAGCGAACAGAAAAACGCAGAGTTCAAGAGTTAAAAAAAAACAAATACACAAAATTAGTACCAAATTAACACAGTAAAAAAAACTTTGTAAAATCGGAGTTGAATGTTTCAGAAAGATAATATATATAATAATATTGTTAACCGACCAACAAAATTGATTTTTCGTCTGACCAAATAATAATTTTCCTTACAGAAACTCATTTAATTATCCGACGTGTCATTAAAAAAATCCATTTTTTTATTTTTGTTTATAAAATTACAAAAAAAATATGGTGAACATTTCGTCGTTTTTCTTTTGGTAATATTACGGAATTACCATCGAAGTACGGTAAAAAATGCTGTTTCGTTGTGTCCGTACAAGTACTGGCAACAGCGTCAAACTCCACTCCTCGCTCGAGGGTGGTTCGCAGAGGGGTCCACGCCGCTATCACCCCAAGAGCATTTAATATTTAAAAGGCGCATCTGAAATATGTCGATTCTCGAACATAAATAGCGAGGGCCATCCGGAGCTACAGAGACTAAAAGGGCAACCCCTGGCTTGGTTGCTGTACTCGTTCTTACACAGCGAGGACTCCCTCCGTCCACTCTGTTTCACTTTATAACGCTCCGCGTTTCCATTCCCACTTTCCTCTGTTCTCATTTTCGAATCTTTTATTTGTCGCTTTTATTTGGCGAAACAGCCTCACCGGCGATGTTCAACATTGACGATTTGCATGTTTCAAAAATACTTTTGAATCTCGAGCGTATTTGCAAGTGGTCTCCTATACTTTATGACCTTTCAAAAATCTACACAACCTTTCATAAATCTACACAATCTTGGGTACTTTTTTCAAGTAGAGCTCGATGGACACCGCGATTTTTTGGACAATTCCATCGGAAAGTAAAGATATGGCTGTTAAGAAAAAAAAACACAACTGCCGCAATTTTTCCCAAAATAGGGTTTTAAAAATAGTTTTGACTCTGGAGCGTATTGACAAACGGACCAGTGTTCCTTATACTTCATGACCTTTAAAAAATCTACATAAATCTAGACAATCGTATGTATTTTTTTTCCGTAGAATACAATGGGCACCGCGGTTTTTGGGTAATTCCATTGAAAAGTAAAGATATCGTTGTTAAAAAAAAAGTCACAATCTTTCCCAAAATGGGTTTCCAAAAATACTTTTGAATCCGGAGCGTATTTGCAAAGAAACCAGTGTTTTCCTATATTTCAGGATCTTTCAAAAATCTACATAAATCTACACACAGTCATGGGTATTTTTTCCACTAGAGCCCGATGGATTCCGCGTTTTATTGGGTAATTGCATCGGAAGTGCAAACATCGCTGTTAAAAAAAAAAAAAAAAAATGGAAGTCGCAACTTTCCCCGAAATGGGTCTTGGGACAAATCGCTCGGCCTTCAAAGTCTACATCCGTTGTCTCTTTCACCTACTTTACTCCCAGCTCAATATTCGCGACGAAAAATCGCGCTCAGAAGTGCGAAATAGTATTTTCCATTTTGACAATTTACAAAAAAAATTGTGACCCGCGTCGATGCTGACGGTTCTCCGGAAGACACATAGAGATGTCGAAATACAAAGATGAGGTGACCGGGGAACTCACTTCAATCCCTCACAACCCCTCGGCGTATAATACAGAAACAAATCTCTCCCCCGTCTTCGCGCCCCTACAGCGAACCGATCCTTAAACTGAATTTGATATTCGTAAATCTCCGTGCCGATTTCGATAAATCAAAACTACACTCTCCCCTCCGGTGCGGTGCGTGATTCCCTGGTCCGCAGAGCCAACACACAGGGATCACGGAAACTTCATCCCCGGGAAAGAAAAAGAGAGAAATATAATGGTGTCGGGTAGAAGTCACCCTCGTTCCTTAACACCCGCCGTCGTCACACCGTCTGCAGCATCCGCTCCACATCTTCCAGTTCAAAAATTGATTCTCACCCCTCTTCCTGCCCTTCGCGCGACCCACTGATTCTTTGCCACCCCCCTCACCCCCCCTCAATATAGCTATCCGAGGTTTCTCATCACACGCCCGCTCCCTGACGACGAAAGAATATTACGTCGCGGATACGAACTTAAACGATCAATTATATCGATGGATAAAAAAAAATTGCTAAAAAATAATTCGCAAAGGGATTTTTTTATGGCAGCTTTTAAGCGTGATAAAAATAGTAAAATTTCTTCATTTTGCTTTCTCGCAGAGGAAGCGTTGTTTGATTGTCTCCCTTCTGGGCCTTTGTCGCTTCGTCTTTGGCTCATCACTGTCTGAGGAGGACGCGCGTTGCGCGTCAGTAAACAGCTTTTTTTTTAATAACGCGATTTTTCCCAAAATGGGTTTCCAAAAATACTTTTGAATATGACTCTTTACCAACCCCCTCAATATAGCTGTCCGAGGTTTATTCTCAGTATACTCCCGCTCCCCGACGACGAAAGAATATTGCATATAATAGGAACTAAAACGATCAATTTTATACATATAGATTTTAAAAAAATGCTAAAAAATAATTCGCAAAGGGATTTTTTTATGTCTGCATTTAATCGTGATAAAAATAACAAAAGTTTCATCATCTGACTGTCTTTTTCTCTTTTGCTTATCACTGTCTGATTAGGACTCATCACGTCGGTAAAATAACTTTTTTAAAAATATCGTCTTCAATTTTTTAAACAATTTTAAGAAAAAAATAGTGATTAAGGGATTCAAAAATTGTTTATTGAAGAAAAAAATTGTCGTGAAATTGAAAATTTGTACGAATATTAATGTACCTTAATGAAAGTTTCGCGAGCATAATTTCGTCTCAAAATCTTTTTATATAGGTGTAATAATTTTTTAAATTAAATTTTATAAACGTTAAATTTTTTTTGCATTTTGAATCTGAGAGAGGTTTCGGGCATACGAGATGTCGTTTTTTTCTCTAAAAATCGACGACAGACAATGTCGATCCGTTTTCGTAAGGGATCGGATCTTCGAGGATAACATTCTGAAGCTTATTTCGTTGGGCTCGCAGCCACAAGCTGCCTCCGTTCGCTAAAGTACGATGCTCGGAATTCTTGTCCCGGAGAGACATTGTGCCCTTAATTAAAAATCCAACAAGCCCTGGGTGCTGCGTCACCCCGGTTAGCGAGGGGTAAGCCAACGTTCCGCATCTCGCCCTCTTCCTCCCCCACGCGCCTTCCGTACATCCCAAGCAGGGTTAAGGATAGTAGCCAGCCGGTCGTACGTCGACGCAAACCGCATTCTTTCGTTTAATTCCTCCGAATTTATAACCGTGCCAGCGTGTTTCCGGTGGTTGCTACTACTGGTTCGTTCCCCGGCTCTCCGCCAGGCCCCTTGGCACTTACCCCTGTGAAATATTTTTTCGCCAAGGCCCGTCGCAACACACGCTAACCCTTCCTATCTAACTGTGTTAAAAAATATACGCACACATCGATGGATCAAGTGACGCGGCGGACTATATGACCCTTGGGTAGTCGCGGATAAAAATTGGCAAAAAGTACTTAAGAAAAAAATTTATTTGTTATTAAAAAATTAAAAATTATCGAAGGGTTTTTTGTCCGATTTTCGTCAACTTGCGGGCGATGGTTTTCGACCTGACGGAAAATATGAAATGTAATCAAGTAACGCGGAGGTGTATATGACCCTTGCGTAGTCGCAAATGGAGAATGTACTTAAAATAAATTTATTATGAAAAAATTGGAAATTATCGAAAGAGTTTTTTTTTTCCTATTTTCGTCAAGTTCCGTGCAATGGTTTTCGACCTCACGCGCAATGTAGGATAAAAGTGGTCAATATGGGGCATTCAAAAGGTTGCGCATGTTCTGTATTTCTATCCAGCGGTGAATCCCACTGCGGTGTAAAAAAAAAAAAATACTAAAAAAATGTGTTTGCAAATTAATAAACGGTATTAGAAGCTTCTTTGCGTAAAATGTTTCCGAAATTTCAAACACATGTGCGTTGCAATTTTGCAGTCAAAGCGGCACTTTCGCCACACTTTGCAGGCACTAAAAGCGGCATTTTTCGTGCACGTGTTACAAAAAGTCCATCGCCGGATCAAGTAACATAAAAAGATCTTTCAGTCTAGTGACGATCGACTAAGAGATTTTTTGAATTATGAAACATTATATTTTTTTTCATAATTCCGTTGCAAAACATTCTTTACATGCTGACAAGAATGACATTTATGGTCGCTTATCTGAACCTGCGACAGACTGGAAGGTTGCTCCGAACCTCAAGAGCGTTCAGGAAAGACTGCCAGGCCTAAAACTACGAAGATTCAATTAATTTTAACTTATATCTCCAGAGATCAGGAAATAGATCAAAAGGGTCTCGTCGAAGTGAATTTAACAGGGCCGTAGTGAAGAAATATTGTAGCATGGAAATGGGGGTGGGGGGTCGGATAAATGAGAGTGGAACGATGGCGAATAAGAGGGATGAGAGGTTAAGCGGCGCTTGGGGGGGGGGGGGCGGGGTGGGGGTTGAAATAATTAAACCGACGCAAGTTTTTACGACAAGGTGTTCATTACCATGGGTAATTAAGACGCCCCTTAACTAGACCCGCTAACCACCCGCGGGGGCGGTAAACCAACTTCTCGGTCGAGATGCCTTGCCGCGAAGAGTTCACGGGGGTTTGGTCGATGTAGAGGGGTTTGTCTTGCCATCCCCCTTATTCGCCTGCCGCTCTCGCTCGGTAGCATTCAAAAGGCGCCGCTTCGTTCGCCGGGGCCGGAACCAGTAAGGGATGAAAAATAGAATGAAGGGGGTCGAATCCGGAGGAACCGAAGGAAAAGTTTTTTTATAAGCCGTCGAGCTGTTATCGGCGATTATGAGGGGGTGGGAGCGAGGGGCGGAGAAGGAGGCAGTTGGATAACTGAGGATACTTGAAGGAGGAGGGGCCGAGGCTGAGGAAAATTTCCTTCGGCCACCTGAACCGACAATTTTTTTTAATTGCCTCCCCCGTCACTCCGGTCCTATGTTCGTTAAATTGCACCCTCCGAGTCCAAACGTACAGTAGAAACCCGATTATCCTGAGTCGGATTTTTCGGGGAGCGGATTGACCTTTCGCCTCCCGAGAGTCGTTTTGAATTTCGCGATTGCACATGTCTTCGCGACGAGCAAAATTTAACATTGATTACTTCAATAAAGATTTCTTAATGTTTTAAGAAATCTTTATTGAAGTAATCGACGGTAAAGACTGCTCGTCGCGAAGACATGTGCAATCGCGAAATTCAAAAGCGGAGAACAAACGAGAGTACCTAATTATTTCAAAAACCAAGAGTAATTAAGGCAATGTACGAAAAAAAAGGAAGCTTGTGTACTGTTGTGTAGTACACACTCGCCGTTAATTCGCCATTTAATGCCCAATGTACCATATTCGGCACGTTGGTGAAACGGCCATGATGATTGAAGATGTCTTTTAAAAAACATCTTCTTTAGTGTTAATCTGAACATCCTTTCTAAATCGGACTTTCAAACCGGATGTGACGCCACTTCCGGCTTGAAAACCTAATTTTTCGACCGGAAATTATGTTATACTGGACATACATCACTTCCGGTTTGAAAATCTCATTTTCCGGCCGAAAATGAAGTTATATTGAACATACGTTACTTCCGGTTTGAAAATCTCATTTTCGGACCGGTAATGAAGTTATACTAAACATACGTCACTTCCGGTTTGAAAGTCTAATTTTTCGACCGGAGGTGACGTCATACCGGAAGTACGTCACTTCCGATATGAAGTGACGTATTTCTATATTTGACGTGAATGATCGTCTCCGTCGATCATTCACGGCGACAGTTCGGCTGATCGACGATATGCAGACGACAGAACGAAGATGGAAATTGTCGAAGGCAAGTCTTAAGTATTCAGGGGTGTGAGGATGTGAGCCGGTGCGTTGGTATTAGATTGCTGATCCGAATACCGACTAAGTCCCTTGGTCCCTCCAAAGCCCACTTCCGGAAATCCGCGAGTACCTTCCGGCGAAGCTTCCACGAGAGGAATTAGCCGGAGATCCTGAGTACGCATTAATAAGTGAACATCCTCGACAAGCATCGTTGTCACCACCCATTCTCCGGATTACAAGGGTGGAGCTCGGATTTCGCACGGTCGAAGGCTTCTTGCATAAACGGTCAAATATCGTATGCGCTCTTTGTTATCTTGACCTTTGCGTCGTTATGACGGGGCAAAATGGACCTTCATTGCAGATGAGCCTTTTTTGCTGGTCCGCGGAAAATTAGCAAAAATAGTCCGATTTGCCCCGCTCACCTCTGTATCTTTGCTCTCTGCTACTTTAATTAGTCGCCATCAATCAATGTAAAAATTGCACACAATATTCTTCATACCGAAGGTTTTGCGGTCAATCATTTACAACTTCCGCAATTTAACAAATTTCAGCATGAAATTTATACACAATATTTGTAACACTTCTACTTTAATGTCTACTTAACATCGAAGAAAATATATATTTTTGTTAATCTACTTAAGTATTCTACGCTGTAAAAAAAATTCGTATGAAATTTAATGTACCGGACTATAAGTTTTTGTGCAAAAACGGCTATACTAAAGTTCATGTACGATTGCCATGAAAAATTAATGTTCAGTGTATTAAAAACATTGTAAATTCTTATCTTTGACTAATTTATTAAAATTTTACTATAAAGGCCCTTTAATTTTTATAATTTACAATTAAGTATATTAATTTTGACAATCGCCTCGATGCTTCCAGGCTTGAGGAGCTCTTCCAGCAGCAACACCGATGGAAGGTCTTTCGGTCAATCACTCACATCTTCCACAATTTAACAAATTTCTACCCGAAATTTACAAACAACATTTCTGACACTTCTACTTTAATAACGCCGAAGAATTTTTTTTAAATCTACTTAAGTATTCTATTTTTAAAAAATAAAAAATTCTATTCGATACTTAAGTATAAGTAAGTATAATTATCTTGAAATTGCTGCCTCGTCATGTGCCCGATTTTCCTCAAGAGCCCAAAATAATTCACCGAGTGAAAAGTGACTCGAGCCATCGCTCGTCATTTTGACAATCGCCTCGAAGCTTCCAGACTCTCCGAGCAGCAACACCGACAATGAACTTCCCAAACTCTTTTCCACCCGCCGCTCCCTCCTCGCTCCTCATAATAAAAAAAAAGTGAATGAAAAGTCGGAAAGAAAAAGAACGAGGAAACAAGCGAACGCTTTTCCAACCTCCGCATATACTCGCCTCAATGAAGAATGGGGACACTCAATCACCCCAAGACAACCCCCGGGGCTCTCCGGGGTTAGTCCCGCGTCCAAAACAATACGAAACAAACGGCCTCCCGAGGGCGGATATTAGTTTTTCGATTCCTCGAGCCGGAGACCGTCGGTTCTCTCTCGACTGCGCGTCCCGAGCGCAGGCAGGCGCCCAGAATGGAAAAAGCAGAAGCCAGCGAAAACGCGGTGTGGAGCGGAGCAAGCGGTAACAGCGAAATCAGAAAGGCCGACCATTCTTTCTTTTCCCTATAGCAGTTCTCCGCCTCTCGCGTCGAGCATTTTTCTCAGTCATATTTTTCAGCAACGCATTTATCACTTCTGAACGTGTTGCAAGCAAGGGTCGTGTGGCGTTCGCGACCCTTTCTTTTTTTTTTTTTTTGCTTTTTTAGCGCCGTCGAAAGGGGTTTCGGTGCGAGTTCTCAATTCCTGAAAGGGGTGGCGGATGCAGCGTTCCATACACTTTTCAGCCGAAGAATCGGGAGGATATGGCTGGCCGTTCCGCGATTTTACATTCGCTATCGCGACCCGTCCGGAGCGAAAGTCGCACTTCTGCACCACTACCACGAGGAGCGACTTCTACTTACACTGATAAACAACACGGTGGAATTGACGCCCGTTGATTAACGAGATACTACCCTTCCCGGCGCAAAAAACTATTCGACTTTCTCGGTACGCGACGCGCGGTTTCGCAGTCGTATTTTTTCTCTTTTGACTTCCTCACTTCCGATCCACTTTGATGAAAATGCGCTCGAGGCACTTATTTTTTTTTTTTTTATGTTCATAACTGCGAAAGGTTATACGAATGGATTCATGGTGAATTTTCTGTTTGCAACATTGAAAAATAAAAAATATGTCGGGGTAAGACCTCGCATTAAATCTTAATAGTAAATGAAATAAAAAAATTTAAGAAGAAATAACGGAAATTGACCGGATTGGAAAATTTTACAGTATCGTTGTAGAAATGTTATTTATTAATTTCTGACTTTTGAGACATGAAATGATAATAGTTCTCTACTTGGTCCGAGGGTTGTTTTCAGAAAAGAACCCACTTCCTGCATCCTTAGTTATCCCTTCTTTTCATTTTTCTCGAACTGAAATATTTATTTCATTTAGGTAACTATTTACTTAATTTAAATAAATATTTTATTTAAATCAAATAAATATTGTACTCAAACAAAACAAAAGATGGTCGTCAAATTTTGTTTTTTTTCTGGGTGTAGTCGCTCACCATTGCGGTCCTTAAAATTCTCCTCAAAGTCAACTCTACACAGATTCCAAATGGTTTATTTTTCATAGAATGAGATCCAAAAATAAAATAAAAAATTTGGAACCTATGAGGATTTAATTTCTCTTTTGCACTTCGAATCCGGTGGAAAGGAGTGTCAGAGCCTGCAATAACTCATAGCACAACGGCCGCTCCTATCGGTATCCTCGGAAAGCTAGAGCACAGATTTCTCGATATCGCTAGGATCGCTTGGAAATTCGCTAGCCCTTGGAAATTCGAGTGAGATCGCTCTTAGCCTCCCCCCTTATTTCCGCTACCTTTTCCATCTCCTCCATTCTGATCCTCTATATTTCTATCTCCTCTTTCCGAATCCGAAAATCTCTTGGCTCGACGGTCCCGCGTGCACTTTGGCTTATTAAGAGGTTGATCCGAGTGGGGACCGCGCGAGGGACGAGGCCGAGCGGCGCAACCCTCTCAGGGGTTGATTTAACCGGTGTACGAGACCATCTCCGCCCGGCAGCGTCCCGCGATCGTCGTACATCAAATCCCTACGTCCAGGCTGCTAACGAAAGGTCACTCGGCTCGGTCGGCCCTCGGACTCGCCCGGCAATGAGTTATGTCGAGGGTTTCGACGACATTGGGGGACTCGCGCTGGTACAGGTCGACGGCGTGCTAAACGATCTTGCGTAGCGTAGTATGAAGTCCTGAATTTCTTACCAGGAGCTCCAGCCTTCCAATCATCCTCGCAGACTGATCCTTCCCGTCGGGGAAACCGTGCGAGGGACGGTGCGAAACTTTCGTCAAAACTGCCTCGGCAGAGGGACGATCGGTCACACGGAATTCGAGGACACAACAGTTTTTTTAAGTTTTTTTTTTTTTACTGGCCGTATATCACGAAATCCCTAAGACCTGGGCTGGGATTCCGAGCGCTACACTGTAAAAATAAAGCGTACATTTAATGTACTGGAAATTGAAATTTGCTTACATTAGGTACATTAATTGAACATTAATGTACTTTTATTGTAAAATAAAAATACAACATATTAAAATTACAAATCTTTGGCCTGAAATTTACAAAAATTTCCATTAAAAATACAAATTTTACTGTAAAATTGTAACGCACATGTGTTTGAAATTTGAGAAACAGTTTACGTAAAAAAGCTTCCAACACTGTTCAGTAATTTTCAAACAACATTTTTTTACAGTGTAGGCTTAAGCTAACTTTTTTTCCTCAAAATTTCTATGATCAATAATCGAAACTTATTCCTGTGACGTCACGTCCGGTTTGAAAATCTAGATTTTTTTTTCAACGGAAGTGACGTCACAGAGAGTTATTTAAAAATATATATATTATTGTTACGTCACTTCCGGATAAAAATTCTTTTCTTTTGCAGAAATGACGTCACAGAGAATAATTTAAAAGTACATATTTGTGACGTCACTTCCGGTTTGAAAATCTAGTTTTTGTTTCAATGTACGTAACGTCGCAGAGAGTAATTAAAAAATATATATTCGTGACGCCACTCCCGTTCGAAAATCTCTTTTTTCAGCGGAAGTGACGTCATGGAGAGTAATTAAAAAAATATTAATTTCTAAAATAAAATGAAATAAAAAAAAATTTCTCACAGGTTGTTCATTGAGACGCAAGGCATAAACGTGCGGTTAATCCATTAATTAACACCATAATCCAGAAATGTATCCAACCTCGAGTTTGAAGAATGTTGATACGAACACGTGTGTAAGCGAAGGTAGCGAGACAACGTGCGGCAGGCTTATGGATAGGGTCGGAAGCCCAGGCGAAATTACCGGCAAGCACTTCGAACCCGATGATGCCGCCAAGAGCCCTTAATAATTGCAAACAGTTCCGAGAGAGGCCCGAGGAGTGGAGGGTTTAGGTTGCAGATGAAGCCGTCGGCGCTGCTGATACTTGCGCTATACCGACGCCGATGCCTGGGTACCGGCCGGGACAGGCGGAGAGTGAAGAGGTTAGGATTTGGCAAACTCACGCCGCCTCCCTGATCCACGTCGCGCTCCTCTTCCTGTCATCGCTTCGCCACTTGCGTACTTGCTACCACCACGATTAGGCCACGATGGCTCAGACTCGATCGAATGTCGCAAAGGGAGTTGCGGCACGATCGCGGTGGCGTATCGGGTCAGATTAAACCCGACCATCCCTCGCGCCTCGTCGCTCACCGAAACCTAATCTCCATTACCGTCACACGGTAAAACAGAATCGTGCACTCAAGCTTTGAAATTTTTATAGCCAATGTTGCGAAAATTAGTGATTTTTTTTTTCATTCAATCGACCAAAGGTTGGCTCGTTGCAATGGTTGGGAAATTTAATATTAATCTTTTACCTACAAAGCTCCGTCTATGAGAAAGCCTAACAGTCACAGTATACTAAATTTCATGTACGATTGCGATGAAAAATTAATGTTCAGTGTATTAAAAACATTGGAAATTCTTATTTTTTACTAATTTACTTTCATTTTAATATAAAGGTACTTTAATTTTTATAATTTACTTTCATTTCAATGTACCAGTATTTATATAAAAACTTCCATTCTCATACACTAAATTTATATATATATTTTTTTTTTAACAGTCTCGCGCACTCAAACATTGGAATTTTTATAGCCAATTTTGCGACAGTTAGCGATTTTTTTTTCATTCAATCGACCAAAGTTTGGGTCGTCGCAATGGTTGAGAAATTTAAGATTAATCTTTTACCTACAAAGCTCCTTCTATAAGGAAGCCTAACAGTCACAGTAAATGCTTTTTTTATGGAAGTTCTGCATACAAAAGTACACTGAAAAAAAAATATCAATGACTCAAAAAATTTTTATTTCAATTCTTACAATTGCATACGGGATTGAAACGATAACATGTCACCTTGGCAGTCTTGCCGTCATTGTTTCAATATCATACGGAATTGTAAGAATTGAAATAACAATGTTTTTCTGTGGCAGCCCGCAGGCAAATTTTTATTTCAGTGCACATTGCGTGAGGAAGCTGCGCACCCAGAAAAATAATTTATTTGAAAAATAGTTAATTTGGTTTAAATAAACATTTATTTAAAACACATAAATATTTATTTGCGGATGCCCGTCTAATAAATTATTTTTCCGGGTGCGCGAAAATATAGATTCTTGCGCTTTTGTTATTTTCGCTTTATCCAACTTGATAACAAACTTGGATAATTCGTGCTCGATGGATTTTCGAACCCCCGATCGTCGATTACTCTGAAATCGCGCTTCCGATCGGTAGTCCGTATTCAGAATTGAATCGGATGGAAAAAATAACGAAGCGTGAAGAGGGGGGGGGGGGGCGCTCGGTCGTGACACTCGGTGGAAGGAGGGGATGGAATTTTTGGTTGACAAAAGTATCTCGGGGTAACCGAGTTTAGTGATTTTTAATTCGCCGGATCGGGTGGAGGCCCGGGCGAAGCGGTTCGAAACAGGGGTTGGAATATTGGACATCGGGGATTGTTGGTAAACCTTTCTTGCTTTTTTTTTGTTCCTCCCCCTTCGTTCCATCGCCGAGGCCGCCTTGTCCGTCCGTCCCCAACCCCCGAAAGCGCTAATAAGCCTTCGACAAACTTCCCATACATCCCACCGACATTCCATTTTCGTATTCGGTTCTCATTCCGAATTCTCGATCGGTCCTGTGGAGCAAGCCGAGGGCTCGAAGCGACCGACGATCACGGGGGGTCGTCGTTGTCCCTGTGTTGTTCGATTAATTTCGTTTCAGCTTGTTACACCGGTTGCTGCAGTGGGCTGTGCAATTAATTCCGCCGCTTGCAGGAAAAAAACACGAATCACCGTTCGACGAAGGAATCGGTTGTTCCTTTATTTGGCTTGATATATTTTATTTTATTTTTTAATGTTTTTATCTGCAATTTCATTGCAAACCGTAGCGTTGCAAACAAGGCTTGACTTGTCGCATCTTCTATCTGGTTCACACTCAGAAAAATAATTTATTTGACAACCACTGTTTATTTAGTTTAAGCAAAATATTTATTTGATTTAAATAAATATTTATTTCAATCAAATAAATATTTTACTTAAACCAAATAAACGGTGGCCGTCAAATAAATTATTTTTCTGGGTGCAGCAGCGGTTTATAACGCGAATCTTAGAGCACGGGTTCTGAGGTACGAATGAAGTGGCTGCGATTTTGAAACAAACAGTCTAAAAAGGAGCTGTGATGAATGAATTCCGCATCACGCTTGCAACGAAAAGCTTATAAAAAAAGGCAAAATAATTAATAAAATTGTAAATGTAAAAGGGTCCGCCCTGTAAATATAATAATAAATAAGTAAACAAATGAATTTCCTCATAATCGAGAGAGAGCGAGGGAGAGAGAGAGTGGTTGAGAACCCTGACGTATTGATGCACGATCAAGCAGCCCCGGGGGCTTTAATTAAATACAACCCCCAACCCCGCTGTAGCATCCCCCGTAACTGCAGCAGCGGTATTAGCTTCTGTAGTCTCATCCTTCCTGCCAATCTATCCATCTTTGCTCTCGTGTAAGAACGTAAACGTTATTTTTTTCGTTGGGTCGCCTTTTTTTTGGATGCGCTCGAATGGCCTCGCTCCCTCCAGTGTTTCAAGGAACATTATTAAGATTTGGTTAAGTTTTAATCTCGAACGATGTTTATTTTTTTTGTGACTCCGTCCCTCCGTCCCACCGTCCCACCGTCCCACCGAGCATACGATCCACAGTGAATCTGCGGCAATTTCAATCGCTCCTTCCCAGACACCCGCTGGAAAGGGCCTAGTCCATGAACCAGTTTACGGTAGAGCATCGAAATCGAGTATTTAGTTATTTATTTATTTATTTTTACCAACTTTTATTTACTTATTTTATATATTTTACTTATTAATTTACGGAAACACGTATAACTTTTTCTTAAAAAACGCTAGTATCATTATCATTACTATTATTTGTGTATCTATTTGACGTTACTGTTACTATTATTACAATGTATTTATTTATTTTTATTTTTATTTTTATCGAAGTCAGCATTTTATAGACGTATGTAGGTTTAGTCCCATATGCACAATAACTGAGCAGTGTAATGTTATCTGATATTTTCTTAATACTTGCTCCATGTGGTATACCGGAATTTGTATTGCCTTGGCCTGAGAGGATCCTTGATCCTAGTGTCAATAAAAACACATTCATTCATTCATTCCCTCCGTCCGTCTGTTCGTCTGTCAAGCTACCGGACACCAAAGAGCTAACGAACTATGCCAAGCTCCTCGGTCGTTTATTGTCTCTTGAAAATCCCAAGCAGTTTGCAAACCGGCGAAGAATTCCCCGCAGAAAGAGCCCGAGGCTGATAATTCTCGATGCTCGCCCGTGGCGGAGCGAGTACTCGTATTCAAATTACCAGGTAAATGAATCGCCGATGAAGCTCAACGAGAAGAAATTTGACAAGAAGGAAAGCATCGTTTTACAAATTTGGCCTATTCATTTCGTCGAAACTCTCTATCGTGAACGACACAGTAGTTTATTCGCTTTTACTGCTGCATGATAAACTTTGACGATCTTAAAAACTTGATGATAAATCCGAAGGATATCGAATATCCTCGCACTCTTCGGCAATCGACCCGATCGAGTCATTCGTCTGAAAAAAAGAGTCGTCAAATCGTGAAAGTTTCGGTCCCAGCGATGATAAGCCGTGCGGTTCATGTGTTCCGTGTTCGTGTAATGATCGGCCTGACGGATATTCCTGGTCTCGAATGCTGCCCAGGATTATTGGGTGAAATCGGTGAATGCAGACATATCTCTGTGCTGGTAGCTAATATCGTACACACTGGGGTACAGAGCCACGCGCTATACGCTCGGTAGCATTGCTTCTATGCCGGGTGCGATATGACAGGCGCGCTTGGCATGGGGACGGGTGACACCCCCCGCGTCAAGAATTCATGCGGGGGGTACGGGCGGAGGGCCGTAAGGGGGATCATAATTAACCGAATACCGATACTGGCCCGTTCCTCGCCTCGCATCCCCATCCCTTCTGGCCCGCCGCGACGGTCACCACTCCCGTACTCGCGCGCCCAAATCATCCTCTCGCGTTCCTCCACATTTCCACCTGCTGCTATGAACCATGCAGCATCGTACCCCCCGGCACTCCATACCCGGGCGACATAGACGACTCGCATACGTACGTAATTGCGTATCATCCCGCCCCACCCGGTTCGGCCTGCCGCCAAACCCAACTACTCTTGAATCGCGCGATATAGTTGAATCGGTATTGCCAGGTCGTGGCTGGTCAAGGAAGACGAAGGTTTCAACATATCGGTATCACCGTTAGAAGAGACTACTACGATCTCCGAAACGGTTGAGCAAAATCGTTCCGGTAAATCTGGTCTTTCTGGATCTTTCAAAAACTGGATCAACCATTACAGCAACAGTGAGAAACTAAACTGTCGGCTTCGCCTCCATTGACGGACCGGGCGAAACCTGACTTTGGCGGTCCTTTTGCGTCACCGATGGAGAGACGCTGCGCTTTTTGAAGGCGAAAAGTAATCATCCCGCTCCAACCAGTCGGCCTGCCGCCAAACCCAACTACTCTTGAATCGCGCGATATAGTTGAATCGGTATTGCCAGGTCGTGGCTGGTCAGGGAAGACGAAGGTTCCAACATATCGGTATCACCGTTCGAAGAGACTGCCAGGATCTCCGGAACGATTGAGGAAAATCGTTAAGTCTGTAGAATTCCACGAATCGGTGCCGCATCTCTGGTCTTTCACGATATTTCCAAAAACTGGATCAACAAATACGACATCGGTGAGAAACTGAACCAACTCGGCTTCGTCTTCATCGACGGAGCAGGCGAAACCCGACTTTGGCGGTCCTTTTGCGTCGCCGATGGAGAGACGCTGCGCTTTTTGAACGCAACATCTGCCGCCGCGGCGAAAAGTAATCATCCCTCTCCAACCGGTCAGTTTGCCGCCAAACCCAAGTAATCTTGAATCGCGCGATATAGTTGAATCGGTATTGCCAGGTCGTGTCTGGTCAAGGAAGACGAAGGTTCCAACATATCGGTATCGCCGTTAAAAGACACTACCAGGATCTCCGGAACGGTTGAGGAAAATCGTTAAGTTTGTGCAAATCCACGAGTCGGTCCCGTATCTCTGGTCTTTCACGATATTTCCAAAAACTGGATCAACGATTACCAACTAACCCGGCTTCGCCTCCATCGACGAACCATGGGAAACCCGATCTTGGCGGTCCTTTTGCGTCGCCGATGGAGAGACGCTGCGCTCTTCGAACGCAACATCTGCCGCCGCGGCGGAAAGTAATAAAGAGGTTCTCCGATACGATGGAAAGAAGCAGTAAAGTGGAGCGTTGGAGATTCTTCGTTTCACGCTGCGCAACGAGCTTTCCCATGCAGACTGTGAAATCTCAAATGTAGCTTACTACCTTCCTTCTCCCGACAACCCACATTCGCAGCGAGCTCGGTTATTTCCGTCTCGTGCACGCGTGATCCTCGTCCGCCGTATATTCCCTTCTTTCTCTTACCAGCCACCCCGGCGGTGGGCTCTTGGCGAAGAGCGGCGGAAGGAAAGGGGTGGAACAGCCCTCCCAGCTCTCAACCCCAGGCGACCCCTTTACGGGCCCGCTGGCGGTGGCGGCGGTGTCGTATCTTGGCCTCCGCGGCGCGCCGCTCTATCGACGTACACCCGCCACCCTTTCCACTGTCTCTTCCCTTTTCCCTGCTGCCCGTCCTCCTCCGCTGTTTTCACTCCGGCCTGCCTCCGACTAGCCCCGTCTTCCTCGCGCCAGCGGCGCAGCCCTCGTCCTCCGTCCCGGTCGCGCCCGGCGATGCTTCCACCTTCGGCGGCTCCTTCCTCTTACCTCCTTCCATAACCGGTGTTGGCGCGCAACCCCTTTTCAACCGTGTAATCCCCCTGGCATTGCCCTCGCTGTACCATCAGTAACACCAGCGGCAGCCACCTTTCCGGCAGCCGGGCTCTCTCAGTCGCGAGAGACCCTAACTCCTGCGAACCGATCGCCCAAAGATACTATCATCCGCATGTGCGATGGGCAGGGGGGGGGGGGGGGAGTTGCGAATTCGCAGGGTGCGAATAAGATATTATGTAGCGTTTTATCCTACCAGGTGGCACTCCATTGGCAGTACGTCGGATGAAGACCAAAATATGTCGAGACAGTGACAACTGAAGACGATGAGTCTCCACCGTGAAGATGAGCTCGCAACATCTCACCAACAGTCAGCTCTCCACCAAGACGAATCGAGAGTAGGGTATTCTGTCTCGTCACTTCCGGTTCAGAAAATCTTAACTTTCGACCCGATGTGACGTCATACCGGGCATACGTCACTTCCGTTCGCAAAGTGAGATTTTCAAAACAAAAGTGATGTATTTCTGGGATGACGACACGTCCGGTCGAAAAATGAGATTTTTCAAACCAGAAGCGACGCATTTCCGGTACGACGTCACTTTCGATTGAAAAATGAGAATTTCAAACCAACAGTGACGTTTTTCCAGTATGACGTCATTTCTGGTCGAAAAATGAAACGTTCAAACCGGAAGTGACGTATTTTCGGTATGCCGTCACTTCCGGTCGAAAAATGAGACGTACAAACCGGAAGTGACGTATTTCCGGTAATCTCGAGGCTTTCCGCAGTTTCACAATTTGTTCGCCAGATATCGAGGGAGTTTCGTGCAGGAGGTACGTTAACGCCTGCGTGGCTCCTCAATCAAGGCCGATATCCTCGGAACAATTGGAAGCGGATAAGGCACGAGGTGTCCAGCCGCACGGGTTTCCATGGGGGAGGCAAGCCAGAGGCGCCGCACGCACTAGACTAGGGTGAAGCTCTTTCGCGGGTCTGGCTTTCGCTACAGCAAGGAAGAAGATTTAATTAAGCCAGCGGCGATTTATCTCCCTGACAGCTAGAGAACCCCAGCCCGACTCCTTTTCGGGCGGTCCGTGGCGTGCCGCTCTTCGGGATCCGCCTGGTCTGCGGCGCGCTTTCGTTTCACTTCGGTATTCGCTCCGCCGCTTGCTGCGAGCAATCTCCCAGGACAGATTCTGGGCCTGTTCGATCTCGGCGACTCGGAAGCATCTTTTTCTCCCCTCAGGAATTTGAGTTTTCTGATTTCGCCGAAAACTGACGGAGGGACGAATGAGCCGAACGAAACGGATGCTCATGTGTCTGAAAGGACGATCCAAGTGGACCAGAGTCCAGGAATTTGGGTTTTCTGATTTCGCCGAAAACTGACGGAGGAACGAATGAGCCGAACGAAACGGATGGTCATGTGTCTGAAAGGACGATGCAAGTGGACCAGAGTCCAGGAATTTGAGTTTTCTGATTTCGCCGAAAACTGACGGAGGAACGAATGAGCCGAACGAAACGGATGGTCATGTGTCTGAAAGGACGATGCAAGTGGACCAGAGTCCAGGAATTTGAGTTTTCTGATTTCGCCGAAAACTGACGGAGGAACGAATGAGCCGAACGAAACGGATGGTCATGTGTCTGAAAGGACGATCCAAGTGGACCAGAGTCCAGGAATTTGAGTTTTCTAATTTCGCCGAAAACTGACGGAGGAACGAATGAGCCGAACGAAACGGATGGTCTTGTGTCTGAAAGGACGATCCAAGTGGATCAGAGTCCAGGAATTTGAGTTTTCTTATTTCGCCGAAAACTGACGGAGGATCGAATGAGCCGAACGAAACGGATGGTCTTGTGTCTGAAAGGACGATCCAAGTGGACCAGAGTCCAGGAATTTGAGTTTTCTGATTTCGCCGAAAACTGACGGAGGAACAAATGAGCCGAACGAAACGGATGGTCATGTGTCTGAAAGGACGATCCAAGTGGATCAGAGTCCAGGATATATATAGCGTCTCTTATGACTCTTTGGTCATGATATTCGCTGGGCTCCTCGCTTTGAGCCAACGGAGGTGCATTGAGTTGAGAAGGTAGCGCCGGGAGAGAAACTACGGAGCCGAGAAAGAGGCCGAGTGGAGTGAGCGGAGCCGCCTTTGCTCTTAGCCGCGTTAAAGCCTTCGGGGAGAGAGAGGGGGAGTGTTAATTAATAATTGCAGGAGGGTGCTCTCCGGATGCTGGCTGCTGCTCGGGTGGTGTGTGCTCTATGGGTACTTGTGCTGACTACGGAAACCTCTCGAGACCTCGGAGAGCGCGCGAACTTGAGAACCATACGTGTTATATCCCCTTGGCGTATAACCCTCTTGCCCCCACCCCCCCCCCCCCTCCCAACCCTTGCCGACGGTTACCCTTTATACCTTGCCTACTTTACGCGCCGAGCAGATCATGTTCTACTTACGGCGTTGAAACGGAAAATTCCATCGTACGAGAATCAAAAGTTCAAAGCCTCGTAACCTGTTCATCGCAGCATAAGAAACGGTCCTTCGTGATATTAGTGTAATGAATCCTCGCAGTTGTAAGCAGCAGTTCGTAAGCAGCAGTTCCCAAGCTGCATTTCCTAAGCAGCATTTCCTAAGCAGCAGTTCCTAAGCAGCAGTTCCTAAGCAGCAGTTCCTAAGCAGCATTTCTTAAGCAGCGTTTCCTAAACAGCGTTTCCTAAGCAGCGTTTCCTAAGCAGCGTTTCCTAAGCAGCGTTTCCTAAGCAGCGTATCCTAAGCAGCGTTTCCTAAGCAGCGTTTCCTAAGCAGCGTTTCCTAAGCAGCGTTTCCTAAGCAGCGTTTCCTAAGCAGCGTTTCCTAAGCAGCGTTTCCTAAGCAGCGTTTCCTAAGCAGCTTTTCCTAAGCAGCGTTTCCTAAGCAGCGTTTCCTAAGCAGCGTTTCCTAAGCAGCGTTTCCTAAGCAGCGTTTCCTAAGCAGCGTTTCCTAAGCAGCGTTTCCTAAGCAGCGTTTCCTACGCAGCAGTTCCTAAGCAGCAGTTCGCCAGCAGCAGTCGAATGAATTTAAATTTGTACTAATCATCTTTTGCGTGATGTGTAAGAGTTGTGGTAGAATGTAGTAGGAATTTTGCTTCAGCTATCGCGACGGTGATACTTGTTTGATTACAGTCGTGTCGAGAGCCAAAGCGGCGTCCGGTAGACTGGAGAGCTTGCCAGCTTGATTCACAAAGAGCGGCGACAGAGAGAAGACTGCAGTGGAGCAGGTAGTAGTCGGAATCTTCGCTTACAGCTTGATCCCCGCAACCCTCTCAACCATCGACTTCCTCGTCTCCACTCGGCCGTTCACTTGGGCGTGAAAGCACGAGAGCCGTAGTAGGACGGTGGGAATTGAACGGCGGAGAGACGAGAGACTTTTGATGGTCGCCAGGAAACCGTGACTCTTCATTTCGCTCGGCTTCCTTCCACCGTCCCGTGGAACGGAGATTTCCGCTCTACGGGATTCATATAAAATGTCATGTGTATCGATAAAAAAAGACTGCGTCAATCAATGCGAGGCTAATCGAATTCCACAGTCGGTACAAGAATCAAGGACCCCGCGAACTACTCTGGCGGAAATTACCCAGCGTTACATCGGGATTTGATGAGGCCTTGGGCCTCATCGAGTCTTTTCTAGACGTCATCAGGACCCAGTGCAACACCTTGTCAGCGCCCCATCAAGCCTTTTCTAGACCTCATCAGATTGATGGTATGTAACGCCCTTATCGGGGCCTTATCGAGCCTTCTCCAGGCTCCATCGCACCCAGAAAAATAATTTATTTGACAGCCACCGTTTATTTGGTTTAAGTAAAATATTTATTTGATTAAAATAAATATTTATTTAATTTAAGTAACTATTTATTTAATTTAAATAAATATTTATTCAAAGCATATAAATATTTTACTAAAACCAAATAAACGGTGGCCGTCAAATAAATTTTTTTTCTGGGTGCAGGACCCACGATAACCCCTAGTCAGGATCTTATCAAGCCTTTTTGCCAGATTTGATGAGGCCTTATGAGGGCCCTATGAAGCCTTTTCCAGGCCTTATCAGGCTCGGTACAACGCCTTGTCAGAGCATCATCAAGCCTCTTCTAGACCTCATCAGGGCCCGTTGTAACGCCTAAAAAAATGTCATCCGAATATTTCGCCAACTCGACAGGTTATCCAACCCCAGCCTACGCTGGAAAAATTAAATGAATGATAACCTTAGAGGAGAATCAAACGCGGATCGAGGACACGAACCGTCGGAATGCCGTTCGAACTTTTGAGCACGTACGCGTACACACGTACAGTCGCCGAAGGTGGAAAGAATGTGGATAGAGCCGGGCAGGCAGAAGCTACCGGCGGTCCACGAGCGAGAGGAAGGCGCCCCCAGTGCAGACCCGGGATAAGGATTTATAGTTTAATATCTCGCCAGCGGAGCGTCGTCACATTTTCCAACTCCCACGGCTGTAAGAGCTCTATATATAGTACACATTTGCGCCCACTGCTATTCACCGCCGTCACCTACAGTCTTCGTCGTTCCCACTGCTTTTCCTCTTATCCGTGGCTCTTCCTCCCACGGTCTTCTTACTTCAGTTCTACACCCCTTGGCTGGAACTCCTTCCGAGGCCGACCCTAATGATTTGTGGATAACGATAGGAAGAGACTATCCTGCTGGTCGGGTATGAGGTGCCCGATGCTCGATCGCCGGCCTCGGAGTTGAACGCTTTTCCAAGGAAGATTTGTTTCGGTTTGATGGGGCAGTTTGGGCGTGTAGATCCGCTCGTTAGATCGGACAACCTTGCTAACCCAAAAGAACACGAAGACGCACGTTTCATCCGAGTCGCGTCACCCGCCCTAGACATCTGCACTTTTCTTAAGTTAAAAAAAGGAAGGATATTGGGAACTGTGTGAACTAGAGGGCTTCCCAAAAGTGTGGTGTTCGGCTCACAGGATGGATCACCGGGATGGTGAGGCAGAGGGGGAGGTTATTGTGCGAGGTTGAATTTCGAATTACCCGAGAGGTGCTAAATCGTTTGATTCCCGGGGAAAGCCGCTGCGAATTTGGCGCAAGGGATGGAATTCTGGGATAGGTGGACAAAGACACGAAGAGTTAATGGCAAATGAATTGATTCTGGGATAAATGGACATAGACACGAAGAGATAACGGCAGATACATTGAGGATCCAGAAGTGTTTTTTTTCCCCTGCGTCACATAATCCTCCGTGTCACGGAACCCCAATTTATATAATCTGAACCATTGGCCTGGTTAGTTCAGCGCTGATTCGATACCAGCCCGAAAGCAAGAGTTCACCCTTTTGAGCTGAAATCCAGAACGCTCATTGAGGGAATACTACTTACATGGGTCAATCTTGCTATCCCTAAAGACGACAGCACTTTTCTTGCGTTACAAAAAGGAAAGAGATTGGGAAGAGTGGGAACAAGGTTTCTCTAAAGTGTGATGTTCGGCTCACCGGATGGATCACCAGGATGGTAATCCAGAGGAGCAAGTTATTGGGCGGAGTTGAATTTCGAATTAGATGCCAGGTGCTAAATCGTTTGATTTCCGGGGAAAGCCGTTGCGAATCTCGCGCTACGGACGGAATTCTAGGATAGGTGAACAAAGACACGAAGAGATAATGGCGGATAAATTGAGGATCCAGAAGTGTTTTTTCCCCTGCGTCACATAATCCTCCGTGTCACGGAACCCCAGTGTCATATAATCTGGACCATTGGCGTGGTTATTTCAGCGCTGATTCGATACCAGTGCGAAAGCAAGATTTCACCCTTTTGAGCCGGAATCCAGAACGCTCATTGGGGGAATACTACTTAGATGAGTCAATCTTGATACCCCAAAAGACGACTGCACTTGTCTTGCGTTACAAAAAGGAAGGAGATTGGGAAGAGTAGAAATAAGGTTTCTCAAAAGTGTGATGTTCGGCTCACCGGATGGATCACCAGGATGGTAATCCAGAGGAGCAAGTTATTGGGCGAGGTTGAATTTCGAATTGGACGCGAGGTGCTAAATCGTTTGAATCTCGCACAACGGACGAAATTCTGGGATAGGTGAACACAGACACGAAGAGATAATGGCGGATAAATTGAGGATCCAGAAGTGTTTTTCCCCTGCGTCACATAATCCTCCGTGTCACGGAACCCCAGTGTCATATAATCTGGACCATTGGCGTGGTTAGTTCAGCGCTGATTCGATACCGGCACGGAAGCAAGAGTTCACCCTTTCGAGCCGGAATCCAGAACGCCCGGCGTGGCAGACCACTTCATTGGCCAAATCTACGGTCGCACACGTGCGTTGTTAGGACAAGCCGAACTATCGATATTCCGTTGGTTGAGCTCACGCCGCCTAACCGTGACCCCTGCCGGACACGCGCGGTGCGTGGATCGTGATTGTCGAATGGAAAACCTATTTTTCTTCTTTCGCAGTGTCCGGTCCAGTCGAGCTGTTGCTTCGCTCGGTACAAATGCGCGCACGGATCCAAAATTATTCCCAACGAGAAATTGGATCGAGCTGACTGAGATTCACGGAACTTCGCACGCGATGAGAAATTAGAAGGAGCGAAGGGAAAAAAAGCTTCTCGAACTTCAGTTTCACGGATTGGGTCTCGTGTGTGGACGAAATCTGAAACATTCGGAGGTCGGAAAGGAGCCATGATTACCACACAGTGCAACCCTTGGCGGGGTATGAAGCCCGGAGAGCTCGGGACCGCGCACGACCTCACCGGAAGTTCCTAAGACTCGGCGGGCGCGCGCGCGCGTTATAATCCGACCGACGGATCGTCCGGAGTGAGCGAACTCGCTTCTGCTTGCTTCACGGGTTCCGGGTGGGTGGAGGAGGAGCAAACCTAACGGATATTAAAGGAAATGGCGGTATGATTAGTCGTGTACGTGCCCGGGGTTTCGCTTTCACTCGGATTTCTCGTATTCACTTTACGTATTTACCCCGACCTCAATCGTAAATTCGTCACACCGAAATACACTCGTAAAAAATGGGTCTCATGAATTTTTATTCAAAACGAAGATACAGTTTTCTTTTCTCGTTACTTCTTCAATGTCCGACATATAAGACTTCCTTCTGACGTTTACGCGACAAAAAGAAAATTGAAGCAGACATTTCTTTAAAGCTAAGTCTCAATTTTTTAGAGCTGTCAAAGCTGCGCAAGTTATTTTAAGTGTTTTAATAACGTACTGAAGTACCAAGTACTTGAAGCACTGAGGACCGGATAGTAGTATTGGGAATTTCAAGCAGTCCGGTACTTCATTAAGTAAATCAAGCATTTCAGTACCTCATTATGTTCATCGAGTACTTGGGTACCTCATTATATACATTAAGTACCTCATTATGTACATCAAGAGCTTGAGTACTTCAGTATGTACATCAAGTAGTTGAGTACTTCATTATGTATGTCAAGTACTTGAGTATTTCAGTATTTACATCAAGTACTGGAGTACTCCGATATGTACTTGAAGTACTCGAGTTCTTCAGTATGTGCATCAAGTACTTGAATATTTCAGCACTTACATCAAGTACTGGCGTACTTCAATATGTACTTCAAGTACTTGAGTTTTTCACTATGTACATCAAGTATTTGAATACCTTATTCCGTACTTCCAGTACATGAGTGCTTCATTGTGCACTTCAAGTCCTCGAAGTATTTATCCAGTTCCGATGTGGTTATCCATCCGGATAATAACTTCCCGATCCACCCTAAAGCTTATCCGATAATCCGTAGATTTGGAGAACACCCGACCGGAATCTTCGCGTGCGCTTCCAACTCTATAAGCGTCCGCGAGTATTCTGAATCGTCGTATCAAATATTTCGGTTATTTAGACACACGCGAGACCGACTGTCGGCCAAACCCGTGCACGGGCTTTGTCTTATAATATTAATAAGGGTAGTTTCCGCTTTGGCGTACAATATAGCGGGGCGAGGGAGATGCGGGGGTGTCGGACGGTTGCTGAGAGAGCCGGACCAACGCGGAGAGCCCGAGGTTTCGTAAGAGCTATGCTCGCAATGTCCGGCCGAGGGATGGGTATGGTATGTTGTAGTTGGCTATCTACCGACTACCGTTCACCCTGAGGGATGAAGTCTGGAGCTTGTTAGGAACGAGAATGCTAATTTATTAGGGAGCCGCGTCCTGACGTGGGTGAGGCGGAGGGGAGGGGATGAAAGGGATGGCGGAAGGCTGGAAAAAGTAACGAAGATTAAGACGCACTCCGCTGCTCGGTAATCCGTACGAGACAAGTACACGAGGAAATCAAGTTTTGCCGGCAAGCGCACGATCGCTGGTCCAACTTCATCGGCGCTTCAGGAAAAAAAACAAAAAGTTGGTTCTGCAAGAAGCGCAAAAAGGAAATGTTGGAAATGTTGGCAGGAATACGGTGACGTAGGTAAGGTATTTTTCAGATGTTTTACTTTTTAATGAAATTCAGACCTTTGACCAGCGCTCTGTAAGCTGAAGAAACTGCCCCACTTTGTTATGTATTGTACATAATAAATGTACAACGTATATAAAAAAAAATTGTAAATTTAATGTACCGGACTGGAAGTTTTTATGCAAAAACTGGTACATTAAATTGAATGCACAATTATGATGAAAAATGAATGTACTTTTTCATTGAAATTAAAGTCAATTATTAAAATTAGAGTAATTTCATAGTAAAATTAAAGTAAATTATTAATGTTTTTAGTACACTGAACACTAAGTTTTCATCACAATTGTATATTAAATTTCATACCAATTTTTTTTACAGTGCAGATATTTTCGGAACTACCTTTGCTTCATCTAGTTACCGAACGTTATACCTCCTGAATGTAGGATTATTCTCCCACTCGATGTTTCTCTCAAGGTGGAGAGGAGGGGATGAAAGGGATGGCGGAAGGCTGGAAAAAGTAACGAAGATTAAGACACACTCGGTTGGTCGGTAATCCGTACGAGACAAGTACACGAGGAAATCAAGTTTTGCCGGCAAAACTTGATTTCGGCGCTTCAGAAAAAAGCAAAAAGTTGGTTCCGCAAGAAGAGCGAAAAGGAAATGTTGGAAAGAAGGGCGGAAACTTATCTGAACGTCGATATTCCTAAGCACGGGTGCGCATCCGGAAAGAAAAGGATAAAAAGCATGGCGGTCCGAGAAAAGTCCGTTTCGCTGATGACTCGAGCACCGCGAGTTATACTTTTAATAAAAAGATATCCGCGAACCAGGCAGACCCGACCATCGCCACCGAGATCAAGCCCACCTAGACCACCATCGCGCCGCGATAGCAAGACCGGTATCAGCATACCCCGCGAAGAGGGGGTGTGAGAATCGAAAAGAGGAGAAGGAAAGCACGGAAGGACAGAGAAGGAGAAGATAGAAAGGTCGGAGATGCAGCGGGAAGCGAGTGTAGGTGAGATAATGGAACATACAGGGTGTCCGAAAATTCCACTGCGGAGTCCAACGGGGCGGAATAAATTCCACAAATTCACTTAATTAGAAAGATGTCGCTGAACTCCACATTTTTACAACCCGATGACGCAACAAAATCGGTTTTACGCGTTAAAAAAAAAAAATGTCTCGAATCTTTCTCAGTACACCTCATGAATCCGGAATCTCCCACAATAATCGTTTGTTCTCCACATGAAGAATTTGTTTCCCCCAACAATCGATAGAGCGGTGGAGCGGTGAACTTTTTGTTTAAATCCTATACAGTGCGAATTACAAAAATCGCTCCTAATTACTCGTGCCCGAGTTGTGAGGCACATTGTATATGCAAAGGCGGGCGGAAAGAGGACGGATGCAAACGGGAAGAAGAAACTAGAGAATAGAGGAGGATAGAAGTTGAAAGGGTGAGAGTGCCAAGCGCGAGAGAGCGGAGGGTGGAAGGAGTGTGGATGGGGTGGTACGGGGGATGCGCGCGAGCGCCACACGTGTCTTGAGGGTGGTAATTACGCGGCATCTGCAGCAGCAGAAGCAGCAGCAGCGGCGGCAGCCGAGCCACCGACTTGGGCGTCCCTTTCCACCTCCATCCTCATCTTCCCCTGCCCCTCTTAGCAGGGGCACAACCTTAGGGGCGGCAGTGATGCCATCGGGTGGTAGCTGCTAAAGCAAGGGGGTGATGGCCCCCGTGGAGAAGGTGGGTGGCCACAGTATTGATTTTGTCCAAGACAGCCGCCGCCGACGTAGCCGCCGACGCCGCGGCCAACCAAACCCATCTCTGGTGGTACCCACTCGGCTGCAACCCCCTCGACCCCCATCCCCTCCCCGGCTCCTGGTCTTCACCACCTCCTTTTCCATTGCTGCCTCCGCGCTTCTCCATCTTTCCCTCTTCCGTACCCCTTTCTCTAGGCGCCTCTCCCTCCCGAACTCACCGGGTCCAAAGAGACCCCCCGACCACCCCTCCGTCCCTCCCCCCACCCCCCTTGTCTATGCTCGCATAGCTCTGTGCACCGGGGTTGTACACCGCGTTTTCTCTAGGTTCCTCGCGTTAGGTGCCAGATAAGGAGTCCGCACTAACGGCACCTTTCCTTTTCTCCCCGTCGTCTATGCACGAATCCGACCTCTCCTTCAATCCCGTTCGCATTATGAGCTTCCGGTCGGGCGGCTTTGCCGATTTCCTGGGACGCCATATATTGGTCGAACGGATCGATCTAGAGATTCCTGGGAAATAGTCGCAGGTATAAGGTGACATAGGTGAGGTATTTTTCAGATGTTTTACTTCCTAATGAAATTCAGACCTTTGACCAGCCCTCCGTAAGCTGAGGAAACTACCCCGCTTTGTTATCTGTCGTAGATATTTTCTAAACTACCTTTGCCTCGTCTAGCTACCGAACGTTGCACTTCACCGATGTAGGATTATTCTCCCACTCGATGTTCCTCTTAAGTTGCGAGCCTCCCCCCACCCCCCTTGTCTATGCTCGCATAGCTCTGTGCACCGAGGTTGTACACCGCGTTTTCTCTAGGTTCCTCGCGTTAGGTGCCAGATAAGGAGTCCGCACTAACGGCACCTTTCCTTTTCTCCCCGTCGTCTATGCACGAATCCGACCTCTCCTTCAATCCCGTTCGCATTATGAGCTTCCGGTCGGGCGGCTTTGCCGATTTCCTGGGACGCCATATATTGGTCGACCGGATCGATCTAGAGATTCCTGGGAAATAGTCGTAGGTATAAGGTGACATAGGTGAGGTATTTTTCAGATGTTTTACTTCCTAATGAAATTCAGACCTTTGACCAGCCCTCCGTAAGCTGAGGAAACTACCCCACTTTGTTATCTGTCGTAGATATTTTCTAAACTACCTTTGCCTCGTCTAGCTACCGAACCGTTGCACTTCATCGACGTAGGATTATTCTCCCGCTCGATGTTCCTCTCAAGTTGCGAGCCACGCAGATCCGAAGGCACCGAGTTCGTTTCTCCTTCGGCCCTCGACACAGGTCTTCGTTCGTCCGTCCTTCGTTCGTCGCGCCGCCCCCATCTCCGTGTCCCTCTCTACATGTCGAAGTACCGAAGTAGCGACAGTTGAGAAACTTGGCGATGCCAGAAGCCCCGACGACGACGATGACGACGGCGATGCCGCTGGATGGGGCAGCGTGAGACTACCGGCATCTGGACGTTAGTTAAAATGCATGTAGTCCCCTCGAGAGGTATCCTCATCGTATTCAAATACAGAGGATCAGGATATATCCTTCGACCTTCGGATACTGATCCCGATTCCGTTGCGAGCCGCGGAACCCCTTGGCGCATCCGCACCACTCCCTCGATCGGGAGGACAGGAGCTCCGGGGGCCCTCTTGGCCCTCGGCCACCCCGCAAGAAGAACTTTTCGTCTTGTCGGGACGAGAGAGGATGGACCAAACGATCCCGTCCCTGGGATGAGAACGGCCGGGGAAGCCCGGGGGTTACGTTCACCGGTCGCCGTTCTACTTGGATTTTCCCACACGAGTTTCACGTCAGCTGAAGGGAACATCCGAAAAGTCTCCCGTACATGCAGATACAAACCCTCTCCATCCCGGAGAGACTGGGCGAAATCCTTCCCGCATGCTGAAAGCTTCGTGTATGTACCGACGTGGCGAGCGACCAGAGAAATCGGGATATACGGAAAAATCGGGATATACGGAAAAATCGGGATATACGGAAAAATCGGGATATACGGAAAAATCGGGATATACGGAAAAATCGGGATATACGGAAAAATCGGGATATACGGAAAAATCGGGATATACGGAAAAATCGGGATATACGGAAAAATCGGGATATACGGAAAAATCGGGATATACGGAAAAATCGGGATATACGGAAAAATCGGGATATACGGAAAAATCGGGATATACGGAAAAATCGGGATATACGGAAAAATCGGGATATACGGAAAAATCGGGATATACGGAAAAATCGGGATATACGGAAAAATCGGGATATACGGAAAAATCGGGATATACGGAAAAATCGGGATATACGGAAAAATCGGGATATACGGAAAAATCGGGATATACGGAAAAATCGGGATATACGGAAAAATCGGGATATACGGAAAAATCGGGATATACGGAAAAATCGGGATATACGGAAAAATCGGGATATACGGAAAAATCGGGATATACGGAAAAATCGGGATATACGGAAAAATCGGGATATACGGAAAAATCGGGATATACGGAAAAATCGGGATATACGGAAAAATCGGGATATACGGAAAAATCGGGATATACGGAAAAATCGGGATATACGGAAAAATCGGGATATACGGAAAAATCGGGATATACGGAAAAATCGGGATATACCGAAAAATACGACCGAGACCGGAGCGTCTCGGTCATATATGCAAAATTGTTTGATAGCGAGGACTGATAACGGGTCGTCACTGCTGAGCCATAAACTTCTCGAGATACGGATGTTGAATTAGCATAAGCCATTTTCGCAGCCCCAACAGTGCTGACCAACGACGCCTACGGCTCGTATCTGTCTGTCCCAGGGTCGGCTATCTTGACCTCTTGGTAGCCTATGGGTCATGAATATGGCAATGCAAAAGTTACGCTGGAAGAAAAGACGCAACTCGATTGCTGGCGCTGACCCGCGGATCGGGCAGAGTTGCTGGACTATCGAGCTCTGGGGGTGGATGAAACCCAGCGCTTTGGGACGTCTTTATCGCCACGAGGCTGAGTTCGATCGTCATGTCGCTCCCCTCAAAGCCGGTTGGCAGGAGATATTGTATTCGTGGCGAATGTAACCAGCGGAGTTCCGAAGTGACTGCCAATGATTCGTAGAGCCTGCACTGAGAAAAAGAAATGGTTGTCTTAAGCAAATACGCGGTGACATACGTTCATAGGTGTATTTGGTTGGTACAACAAAAATGTTTGTTTCAATCGACAAATTGTGAATAAATTGAAGCGAATAGTCGATTAACAAGACAATGCTTTATTTGTACGAAACAAATAACAGCTTTGAACGTATGTCACCGCGACTTTTGATTAATCCAACCAATTTTGCTTCCTCATAGAGGAAGCTATGTTTTCGTGAAAACATTTTTTTCGTTGTTGTGAAAATTGTATTTTAATTATAGCTTCCTCTATGAGGAAGCCAAAATGGAACAACGGAATTTATCATAGAGGAAGTTATGTACGAAAAGATAAAACATGAGGAAGTAATTGTGCAAATCACTTTGCACGCTTGTTTTCTCAGTGTAGTGGAAAGTTATGCGCGCTGCATTTCTTAAGATTGGATCACCACTTGGATGTGATCGGATAATTGGGATGTGTGGCGTTTTGATGAGGGGCTCGTCTTCTTCTTTAAATCGTGAGGAGTGAGGGATAGTCCGATGATCCCGGCATGGACAGCTGACGTATTACAGCGCTACGACTACAGCCCGCACTTCTAAAAGGCGTACGAGGATCGGATGATCCAGACAAAAGAGGAGATTCCGCGGAAGGAAGCGAGTACAGGGAAAGGGCCGAATGGCGAGGTTGTCTGGGGGGGCGCCGTGCATTGGCAAAACTCCTGGGGAAACCCTCAGCATGTATCCAGCTTAGCCCCTGGACCGCAGTTTAAGGAGCTTTGGCTTCGCTTTAATCTCCAGCCTCCGACCCTGGTGAGTAAAAACGAGACGACCGTCCACGAGAAAGCTGTTACCCTCGTCTACCGAATGGAGATCAGTGAATTTTGCCGCTGATTTCGGTAGGACCGGGATCTCGCATGTATATAGGGAATCCTGGTCCTCGTTCACGGCGACGTTGGATCCCCGCTTTCGTCAGCTTGGTGATGCTGATTCCTGCATTTTTTACGGATCAGCATCGACAGTCGAGAGTCAGCCTGGGAATTTAAGGATGGCACACTGCCCGCCATTGACACCTGGATTTCTGTTTTTACTGTCCTGTTAGATATCTTGCCTGATGCCTTAACGGGATCGAAGATATGAAACCGGGAGAGAAGACAAGATTCAGGTTGCAGTAAAATATAATTTCATAAAACCGGGATACGAAGTTTCGTAAAAATAATGTTGTTAAATAAGTGAGTTTCGTTTGTTAAGGCTTAAATATACAAATCTGTCCTTTTATGTCCCGTGTCATCAACAATTTTAGTTTGTACTTTTATTTGTGAAACTAGAACCGTTATTTGTTAATTTTGCGATCGCAAAATTAACAAATAAAAAATTGTGGACGTTTGTGGACAATAAGTTGTTGTAAAAAGTACAAATTTTTTTAAATGTGGGGGGAATTTATGGCTGGCACACTGCCCGTCATTGATACCTGTTTACCTGGTTTTTCTATCTTACTGGATATCTTACCTGATGTCATAACGGGATCGAAGATATCAAACTGAGAGAAGAGACAAGAGTCAGGCTGGGAATTTAAGGCTGACACACTGCTCGCCATTGATACCTGGTTTTCTAGTTTTTCTGCCTGCTGGATATCTTGTTTGATGTCTTAACAGGTCGAGATGATCAAACTGTGAGAAGATACACGAGTCAGGCTGGGAATTTAAGACTGGCACATTGCCCGCCAATTATGTCTGGTTTTCTGGTTTTTCTCTCTTGCTGGATATCTTGCTTGATGCTTAACGGGATCGAGGATATCAAACTGCGAGAAGATACAAGAGTCAGGCTGGGGATTTAAGCCTGGCACATTTCCGTCATTGATGCCTGGTTTTCTGGTTATTCTGTCTTGCTGGATATCTTGCTCCATGTCTTAAGGGCATGTGATACATACGTATCGATGCTCCGATGGTAACAAATCGCTTTTCCTATTTTCTCCGTGATGGTTCATGTTTCGACCAAAATCAAAAGAAGTTTTTTGTAGGCAATATATATAAGTATAAAAACCTAATTTGCTTTTGCTCGTCATATCAATCGTTTTGGAGAAAACAGGGAAGGCGATTTGTTGCCGACTGAGTCTGTACCACGTGCCCTTAACGGGATCAAAGACATCAAACAAGACATCTGGTTTTGCTGGGTCTCTTGCTGCTGACATCCAGTCTTGCCGGATATCCAGCAAGACATCTCCTCCTGCCGGATGTCTTGCTACATGTCTCTCTTGATGGATTGCTTGGTTGATAAACCAGACACCAATGATGAGTGTACAACAAAAGCAGCACCAAAACCCATTGATATTTTTTTATCCATTGAGACTTCCGTTGACACGGATTTTTTGTTTAGCTCAGTGATCATGCAAGAGTTCAATGACGCTTGCGAATTGACTCTCGACAAGTTGACCAACCATGCCGCGGGTGGAATCCCAGCGTGCATCGCAAATGATCGATTCCCTGCTTATTCCTTCATGAGAGTGAGCAAAGCTCGTACGACACGTCGACAAACTCTCCAAGTACCGGATCGATCTTTCGCCTCGGTCTTTCCACCCTCTCTCGACTGCCTCTTCCCGATCTATCCTCGAGTCGAGCCGGCTTGCGTTATTTATCCAAGAGCCCGCTGCCTCGCTGCACATATTTCTCTCCCTCTCCCCCGGTTTCCCAGAGCGCAGTGCACCTTCTTCTAGCACTGCCCCGGCCTATTACGATTCTAGTGCTCTACGCCCACCTTCCTATTCTCTGGTTTTTTTCCTCCAGCCTTCGTCTCCGCGCAACTCTGCCCCGACAGTGAGGTATCATCGATTCAGGTTTTCATATTTTGCCCCTTACGAGTACCCAGATAGCGTTTCGCCAACAAACCGCCAGCAAATAGCCAACACATGTCCGCACGGGATGGCGGCAAAATTGCGGCATGTGCGTCCGCATTTGCCTATTTTTTGCCAGCATTCAATGGCGAAAATTCTTAGGAGCATATTGTCAACAAGGCTTGCTGGTGCTTTACGTCTCACTACGAATATTAATTTGCTTGAGTTATGGTTATTTTGGGTGAAATTTAAAAAAATTCGATTTCTTATAGATTTTAAATGACTCCATAGATTTTAAATGACTCCATAGATTCTCACAAAAATTCAATTCGAAGGATCTTTATTGCTAGTTCATTTGTGTATCATATTTTAGAAAGATATATCGACACTAAGCGAACCCACAAATTGACACAATTTTCGAACAAATTGAAAATCCAAAAAGGTGTATTCTTTTTTATGGTTGTTATGACTTTTTTATGTTTATTAATTTCGGCGAGCCGAGTCACGTACATACACTCGCCATTGAGCTATAATTTACATCGTTCGTAGATCAATTAATTCACTTTTATGTCATTTCAATCAATTGTTGAGTATTATGAGTAATACAATAATTGTTGCGTTATTCATTATTAATCAATTACATTCCACTTAGGCAACCAAACTCTTAAATAACTCATTATCATGTAACGTAATGTTTGTTTCAATCGACAATATTCCTATAAATTGAAGCAAATAATCGTTTAACAAAACAATGCTTTATTTGTACCAAACAAATGACACCTTTGGACTTTTGTCACCGCTATGACTTTTGGTTAATCCAACAAATTTTATTTTCTCAGTGTGGAAGGGTGGACTTTCGTACTCGAAAAGATCGACGTTTGCCTGTGCTACGGTTGGCTTTCTGGGTAGTTTGATGTCTCGGGAACACTCGGAAGACCGGGTCAATGGGAAAGTATCCGGGATATTCGGACGCTGCTGATCGAACGTCGTCCGATCCGACTAATGTCGCGGAAGAACAACCGTTCCGCTTGACGACCGAGACCAACCGAAGAAGAACATTCCCAACCGCGAAGTTTCAAAGTGGATTAATAAAAGGAACTTTTCCTCGGGTAATTTACTAACAAGCCCCGAGGCAAATCGGGCAAACCCTACGGAGTATATTTCACCGAGATGATGGCCTGCATCGTATTTTCTCCTCAATTACGTCAATCCACTCCGGACCCTCCTCCAGGGGCTTGCGTAAAGCATCGGTGGCAGAGAGAGGGCACCGAGCATGGCTCTCGAATCGAAGCCCTCGTCCGAGTCCTTAATCGGTCAAGTGATCATAGAGGCAAAATCGACTCCCCTACACGAGTCAGGAGTAGTTCGTAGCTCGTGCCGTTCGACCTACGCAGAGATGCAGCATCGGGAAAGACACGGAACACCTAGATGGCTCTTGTTGGCTTTGATGTCCATAGCGGAAGGACTGATCAACAGCGCTAAAAAGTCTGATTCATTACAAATTATTATATTTTTTAGCCGATTAAAAAAAGTGACCAGACAAATTAATTCGGCCGTTTAAAAAAAATAAAGAAAATGGGGTCTCGACACAAAAATCCGGTAAAAATTGAACGTCGATAGTGGAAGGACTGATAAACAGCGCTGAAAAGTCTGGTTCACTACAAATTATTATATTTTTTAGCCGATTAAAAAAAGTGACCAGACAAATTAATTCGGCCGTTTAAAAAAAATAAAGAAAATGGGGTTTCGACACAAAAATCCGGTAAAAATTGGACGTCGATATCGGAAGGACTGATAAACAGCGCTGAAAAGTCTGTTTCACTACAAATTATTATATTTTTCAGCCGATTAAAAAAAGTAACCAGACAAATTATTTCAGCCGCTTAAAAAAATCAAATAAAAGATGGGATTCTCGACACGAAAGTCTGGTAAAAAATGTATGACGCTCGATGCTTCGAACAGCCTGTATCTGGAGATAAACTGACGGGTGAATGTTGTCGGAGAGAAGAATAAAATCGAGACATGGAAGGAGACGGAGCGTAAAGGAGAAATGGCTAATTCCGGATATTTATGTAGGGCCGGAGAGAATGTTAAAGTAGGGATTGTTACGGACCTCGAGATCGTCGGGCTATAACCCTGGATAGAGCCAGAAGCGACCAACTGACCAGAAAATTAACCCTCCAGTCGATTCGATGCCGGGACGCTCGGACTGGCCGGCGTTTCCACTTCTCGGACATCGTTATACACACTCACGCTACAACCCTCAAGGATTCACCGGTCTTGCTACTGAATTCGAAATTTCCGAGCCCTCTTGACTTCCCCCTCCCCTGTCCATTATTCTGCGATAAGGGGATGAAGTATTACGCTACTCCTTTTAATTCAACTATTTATGCCCGAAGAAGTTCGTATTTCGTTAAGGAAACAGGGTCGGAATGAATCACTCGCGAACGAGGGTGTGCGTTTACTTTGAGGGTGCGTTAGGTCAAGAATAATTAAAACGGAAAACTCACTCTTCGACCGGATGTGACGGATTTGGTAGCACTTCCGGTTGAAAAATTGAATTAATGGAAAATAAAGATAAAAGTGTTGAAAATTGAAATTCGATATTTTTTTTTTTTCTAGATCGGATTTTTCGTTGTTTTCGAACATTCTAAACACGTTTTCGTTAAAACCTGGAATTTTTTTCACCAAAACAAACCTTCCTCCAGGAAGCAAAATAAAAACGGCTTCCGCTATGAGGAAGCAAAATAAAAATGGCTTCCGCTATGAGGAAGAAAAATAAAAATGGCTTCCGCTATGAGGAAGCAAAATAAAAATGGCTTCCGCTATGAGGAAGAAAAATAAAAATGGCTTCCGCTATGAGGAAGCAAAACAAAAATAGCATCCTCCATGAGGAAGCAAACTAAAAATATCTTCCTCGGTGAGGAAGCAAAACAAAAATATCTTCCTCAGTGAGGAAGCAAAACAAAAATATCTTCCTCAGTGAGGAAGCAAAACAAAAATAGCTTCCTCAATGAGGAAGCTATTTTCACCCAAAATAATTAGATTTCGAATTGCGCCGAGTCGAGGTTACTGACAGCAATGATTCCTCGAAAATCCACCGAGTGATAGTCTTGATATGCGTCACCGTATTTAAATGGGTAAAAAAAAACAAACTAAAAGTAATAAGATGCGCGAAGCAATTTCTCGTTATTAGTCAGATAATCAAGCTGCAAGTCGCGACGACGACGCTGCTCAGTCTCGTTCGTCGTGCCGTTGGGTGTGGGGGAGTGAACTGTGTGACTAGTCGCGATTCCGAACAATGTTTCCAGCGCGCCACCGACGTGCCAACAGCAGCAGCATATCTCCCCAATAAAAGTCAACAAAAGACTAACGATTCATCCGGCTAATGGAAAAGTCCGAAAACAGAGGCGGAACAGCGACGATCTCCCCCCCCCCCTCCACCTCCTCTCACTCACGTTTTCTCATCCGCTTTCTCGTTCTCACTGCCGCGTTTTCCTCTACTCAGTCCTCTCCCCCCTCCTCACACTTGCCATCTACCGCTCATAATTAAGCAGACTTTTAGTTGATTAGATATCCTTTATCCCGCGAGCTCAAAGTCTCCTGACATCCCGACTATATATATACGCCTCCGAGTATGTATCGTCATAGAATCGCGAAAATAGTTTCCATTATCATAGCGGTTAAAAAAAAAAGATCTGGTCCACCATTGACAGACTTGCGGTAAGTCTGTGAATCTACGAAATTCTACCGACTGGACCAATTGCCGACCTACGAAGTCTGACACTTGTGACTCACGTCTCCATTCTAAATAAATTTCCCTCGTTAAGAAAATAATCATAACTAGTAACAATAATACAATATTATATATTAATATTACAAATTAATATTAATATTAATATTATATATTACTATTACAAATTAATATTAATATTAATATTACAAGATTACGAATCATAATTAAGCAGACTTTTATTTGATTAGATATCAAAGTCTCCTGGATTCCCGACTATATATGTCCGTCTCCGAGTATGTATCGTCATAGGATCGCGAAAATAGTTTCCATTATCATAGCGATTAAAAAAAAAAAAGATCTGGTCCACCATTGACAGACTTGCGGTAAGTCTGTTATGTGAATCTACTGAAATTCTACCGATTGGACCAATTGCGGACCTACAATGTAGATATCGAACATAAGTGATAAATCTGACACTTGTGGTCCATGCAGACTCAAGTCTACATTCTGAATAAATTTCACTGATCAAGAAAATAATAACAACTAATAACAATAATATAATATTACATATTAACATAAACAACAGTCTCCGAAAATCGAGCAGCGGCCTGGAAGTCATGGATGACCTAAAGACTTTATTACATAGATAACATAAAGGTGTTTGGCTATCATGTAACATATTCAGAAATTTTGTTGATAACAAAACGGCCGTACTCGCTTTTCCCTTGCCATTCACTGCGTCTTGCCAAGGAACCTTTGTGAGCGATGCAACAGCGACTTTCTCGACGAAAGTAAGGCGGTAGTGGAGTTTTTCGGCTTAAGCCGAAGCTATAGCAGCACAGAGTCGCGGGATGATGATGATGGAGCTGGAGCTTTTCTTCAGCCGAGAGTGAGAAAGAGATGAAGAAGTTCGTTGAACGATCAACGCAACTGCCCCGGGGAATGGCGGGGCGGCCGAAGACCAAGGCGTTATAGGGTGGTATTGTTACCGCGGGGGTGGGGGGTGGCTTTCTCACTTGCACTCCCTCGATATGGTGCTGGGTGGTATTATTCCGAACCATTTGTCACTCTGGCAAGCCGACATAACCCCTTTCGCTTCTTGGCTGAAGCCGCGACGAGCCTCTCCGCAACCCCTTACACTTCCCTTTCGCCTCCCACATCCCATTGGGGCGGAGGGTGGGGGTGGCAAGAAAGGTTTTTATAGCCGCGAATCGTCGCAATATGCCGACAAGGGGGCTTACATCCCTCCCGGAGAACAGATTAAGAGGGTGGAAAAGAGATTTCTCGCTTTATCCTTTATTTTTCATTTTTTTTTTACTCCTCATCGGTATGGCCCGCACGATTTCTTCTCTGCGCTTTCGTTAGCTTCAGCGCACCTAACGTCGCAAACGAACTGCGAAGCTTTTCTCGATCTAAATTTCGATCTACCCAAAATTATGATCGCCGCTGGGATTTTAGTAATTATAACTGAGCTGGGCAGCACTTGAAGTGCACAGGTTGTTTTAGGTCTTATTAAAGTACTTTTTTACGATTTCAAGCAGCAAGTACAAATAGTTTTTGAGTACACGCTTGCATTACGGATACTCGATGAGTAGCACGACATTCTGTTTCTATTACTGTATGACTATCTGTCTAAACTTTTCAATTATATACTGATTATATATATATATGTAAAATATATGTAAAAAAGAGAATGGACGAGATGGAAGCCCTTTCTATTTTTTTAATGAAATTTGGTAGGAATTTTCTTTTTTATAACAAAAAACAGTAATGGACAGATTGAAAATAGCAAAAAAATGACGAATTACGAAAACTTGAGTTAGCGGTTTTTCACAATAAGGAAGCCATATGCTACTTACTGTGCACTTAATTGCAACTTAATTGCGAAAAGTACTTGAGAAATACGTTAAGCACAAAAAGCACTTGATACTTTGTACTTTGTACTTGAAGTATTTTTTCGTACTTTTCCCAGCTCCGGATCATAATGACCAATGTCTCGAAAATCCATCTTGCAAAGCCTCCTCCGCGACAGACCAGGCTAACTCAATCCGCCGCGTAATTATCTAACCGCTCACGAAAAATGAGCAATAAAATATCAGAAAGAGAAAAATTTATCGAGCACTTCTATTCGTCGCGCGGACCTCTTTAGCGTAAAGATGGTTTTATCGGTTCGCGTGGGGCTCTTAAAAAAATCCCCGTCGGAGATAGACTCGCCGCTGGAGGAAAGCAATTCTGAACTACGATAGTGGAGGAGAGGACGCGAGGAAAGAAAGAAAGTCGAGGTCGGAAGGGACGGGCGAGGAGGGGTGTGTGCTTCTTTCATCAGAAAATAATTAAAGTTTTCTATGGAGATGATGGATTCGGGTAGCGGGCGTTCGTTCAGTCAACGTCAGAGGTCGACAATGGGTTCAATGGATGGAGCGCTCCTTTATTTAAAATAGCTTTGTGTCCACCTTCTTCGGCCGTCTCTCTCGTTCTCGTTCCGGCCGCCCTTTTCACCTTATTTCTTTCCTCCTTCGGTTTCCATCTCACTTTTGCCAGTCGGTGCATCGGCAAATCTGGATCGCGTTGATCGCCCCGGGACCTGTTCGTTTGACTCGATAATCCGCGGGGTCTCCGCGGCAGTGGGATTGGGGAGGGTGCGGTGGGGGATTGGAAGGCTAATGAAAAAATACTGTCTCGTCATCCGAGGAAAATCGAATCTTCGGTAGGTCTTTAGGAGGCGGCTCCGATTCCTGCAGTCCCTTCGGTCATTGACGCTTAAATTCGAGTCCCATTTGCATTCGAAATCTATCCGCTTGGCATTCGCGTCAACGATGATAAGTCGTTCATTAGCTGATCCAACGATTTGGGGCATGAAGTAGCAGGCCCTGCCGAAATCGACGGCAAGAGCAACGGGCAGAAGGAATGCAAGAACATCGTAATAAAAAATATTTAAAAATTGGGCTATGTGATTATAGTATAGGAACATTTTCTACATGTTTTATTTATCTTTACATATTTATTTTGACTTGTTAATTTTTATTTATTAATTTTGACATATTTGTTTTGACGAACGAATTTCGACATATTTATTTTTACTTATTAATTAATTACTAACATATTTTAACAATTATACTCTTTTCCACACCCCCTTCAGATAGAGCATGTGCTGCATTACTTTTTAATAATCGATCCCCGGTAGACCAAGGGGCGAGCGGGGCAAAACGGGGCCGACGGTCGGGATGCATCGATGGGGCAAAATGGGACGTCCTAAAATTATTATCCGAAAACTGCGTTTTTAAAAACGGTTAAAAAAAAATGTTGTCCCATTTTGCCCCGCTCTCCCCTATACCACTCTCAAATAACTGCAAGTAATCCATTCTTAATCTCTATACGACCCGGTATCAAGAATACTAGCCTGGCGATTTTTTGCTGTATCCAAACACACTAAAAAATAATTTCATAAAATCTGAATATGAAGTTTCGTAAAAACAATTTTGTTAAATAAGTGACAAACTCTCGTTTGTTCGGGTTTGAATATGCAAACCTGTCCTTTTATTTCCTGAGTCATTAACAATGTAAGCTCGTACTTTTGATTGCAAAACGAGGGCCGAATGGTGCGATCGGAAAATTAACAATTAAAAAATTGTGGTCGTTTGTCGACAATAAGTTATTGTAAAAAAGTACAAACTTTTTTTACTGTGCAGAGGTACGAAAAAATAGAGAGCTGAGATGAAAGAGTGTTCTGACCGCTGGGCTTTTCAGAGGCATTCAAATGTGGCATTTTCTAAGCATACGCAATCGTCGACAGAGACCCATATTTTTTGCGTCCTTCCAATTCCTCGTCCCGCGGAGTCGTCGAGGATAAACTCGAGAGGATAGGACGAAGAAGCCACGCTGTTCCACCGCCCCTACCGCACGAACAACCCCGTCAAAGTCTTTTCCATCGTCCCGGGGCCTGCCGCCGAACAAATGACGCTTGAAACAAACGAAAAGACGCGGCGCGGCGTTTGTCTTTTGTCCGTGTCGTTGCGTGCCGGCATCCTCGGAATCCAGCGTCGAATCCTTGCTGACGATTGAAGCATGCGATACACTGCGGGGTAGGAAAAAAAAATATTTCGCCTCCACTATAGTTCGGATTTTTGTCTCGGTTAGCCAAACGCTCCTGCTTAATGGCTTGGCAAAGAAGAGTTTCGGTTGCTTGTGGAGTTTTCCTATTTTTTTTTTTTTTTTTTTTTTTTTTTTGAGGGCGCTTAAGACAATGGATGCCGAGAAGAATTATTGTTCATCATTGCGGTATAATTTGAAATGAAAATCGGGCAATGGCCGTGTGTGTGTGTATGTGTGTGTATGTGTATGTGTGCGTGGAGGGGGAGAGGGTGCATTTTTTTGCGAGAGTATTTTGTGCAGGGGTATTTTTTCCAGGAATATTTTCCCCAGGATATTTTTACGTGGGTATATTTTCTAGGTATTTTTCAAGGTATTTATCCAGTAGTATTTTTTCCTGGGGGTATTTTTCCCGGGGACATTTTTTCCAGGGTGTATTTTTTTCGGGGTATATTTTTTCCAAGGGGTACTTTTTCCAGGATGTATTTTTTCCAGGGGGTATTTTTTCCGGGATTGCTTTCGCCTCCACGCGAGTTCGGATTTTGTCTCGGTTAACCAAACGGTCCTGTTCAATGGCTTGGCAAAGAAGAGTTTAGGTTGCTTGTGGAGTTTTTTAAAAATTGATTATATATTTTTTTTAAGGGCGCAAGAGACAATCGATCCCGGGAAAAATTATTGTTCATCGTTGCTGCATATCTTGAAATGATAATCAGGCAATGGCGATGGCTTCCCTCGCCGTGTGTACTTGGATGGGTGACCGCGCAGCCCTCACTTTACCGGAAACGCGTGATTCTCTCCAGAAACACCAGAATAGAACCGAAAGGGTCGGCTTTGTATCCGGAGCCATATTCTCCGCAGTTTCCCTGTTGTGTTTTCTTGCGCGATCGTGGGACACCATCCGCACCATCCGAATACTCCAGGATGAAGCTTTATTTAGCAGATGATATTTACGACTTCCAATCCCGTCGTCGCCGGACGACCAACCCTCCTCCGATACATAAGCGCGAAAGAAGACTTTCGACTTTGTCTGGGATTTTTATTATTCTCAGGCGATATCGATGCAAAACCGGAAATACTAAATACTAATATCTGGACGATTATATCAATATCAATCGATTGGCATGATTTTCTTGTTAAGTACAGCGCTTCGGACAATTTCAATCGAGGTTCTACTGTACGCAACGGTAAAATTGATTGTACAGTAGAACGCCGATTAATCGTTCTCGGAACCAAAAATTTCCTGGATAAGCGAAAACTCGGTTAATCCAAATTAAATGTGATGATTTTTAAAATATTTTAACGAGTTCAATTTCCAATTCTGTCCTGTTGAAAAAAAAGTGTTTTCACTGTCAACATTTTGAAAAATCCGGATCTTTAACGTTTGCAACTATTTTGTTTTTAATACACTTTTGGTTTAAAATCTGTCCGTAAAATCCGTAACGAGTGCCCGTAAAATTTTTCCCGAATTTTCAGATTAACATTGACGAAGATTTTTTTGTTTTAATGGCGGTTTCACAAAGTTTTCTTATTTCCACACATCGTCTTAATTAATCGAGCTCTTTGCAACGATTGAGTACTTTCAATCGTAGCGGATTTTAAAATTTCGGTTTTGCACTTGTCTTCGCGACGAGCAAAATGAAACAAAGATTTGTCAATGTTAAAAAAAAGACAATCGGGTAAGGATGTTCTTGGATATCGCATCGCGAAGACTTTAATCCGCTCACACGAATGCTCAAAGGTGCTCACGTACGCTAGCACAGATACCGGATGGCACGAGGATAAATCCCTCCTATGGCGTTGCGCGCACTCATCAACATCGGGAGCAAACATAATATGACTGGTGCCTCGGGCGATGCGGTACTGTAGGACAATATTAGGGGTATCGCAGACAGTATACCGTAGCTATGGGGTAGAAACCCTCCGGTTCCTCCTTCTCCGCTTCCTTGCCTCCGTGCAATCCGTAAACCGGTATCCAGTAACAATTCTCTATTGCGCAATGTTTGAACCGTATAAACGTTGAAATGTACTTTAGTTTCCATTGCACTTCCTGGCACTTGTATCTTCCGTCCGGAACCAAAAGGCAGTCGATTCCCGGCTGTATTCCGAAAGATAAAGAACAAATAGAGCGCAGTCTCGAAATTCGAAATTTCGGACTTCCGCTCCCTCATAATTTTCCCTCAGCCAAAAAAATTACGATGGAGGCCAGCTATGGAGGAAGCTCTGCGAATGACCAAAATAACGAAAACAAAAATTGTCAAATTTTCAATTTTCAGCAATCTGCAATTTATTCAATTTAATTGCTTAATATAAATTTAATTAAATTTAGTTTTAAATCTTAAAAAAATTCTCAAATTAACAGACGGAAAAACGGTGGACATTTTTTTTACCGCCTACCGCTGTTATAGTGAAATTTTCCGGGACGTCCATTGACAATGGATGTCCAAAATGTCGAAGACAAAAATTGTCTATTTTTCAATTTTCAGCAATCTGCAATGTATTAAATTTAATCGCTTAATTTAAATGTAATAAAATTTCGTTTTAAGTTTTATAAAAATTGTCAAATTAACAGACGGAAAAACGGTGGACATTTTTTTTACCGCGTACCTGTATTATAGTAAAATTTTCCAGGACGTACATTGACGATATCCGGCAATTGTTCGAAGTCCCATTGGCTGCCGAAAAAACAGAATCTGATATTCCAGCAGTTTTCCTCTAGCCAGGGTATCCTGGAATGTTTCCTCAGCCAGCCGTCGAGGTCCGAGACCTCAGTTGGCTCGATCCAGCCTCTCTTCGACCTCCCCCCACCCCTCCTCCCGGTAACGCGAGAACGCATCATTTTTCACCCTGGCTAACTGAATTTGTCGAACTCCTTGGACCACCCCTGCAGCGTTGCCTTTTGCGGGCTCGCTCCGACTAGCCCGTAGAGGGTTGGATCTAATTTCACGTCCATTTCGGATACGTGGGCCGCCGCTGCTACCGTTGCCGCTTCGATTTGGGTTCAGCCCGCTTCCCCGCTTGCCGGACCGATAGTCCTTCCGATCATTTATACGAATTACGCCGGATTCTCCTCCGCCGCTTCACACCCCTCGAGGGCACACCGACTCGTTTGTTATTATTAGTTTACGGTGGGGGAATGGAGTTCGCACTTTAATGATCTTGTAATACGTTCCTCGCGTGGATTTGGACATGTTTCCTCCACGGAATCCATCCAGGATTGCTGTTCGCCTCCTGGACTGGTTGCCAGATCATTTTGCGACATCGATTGCACACGTGCGACAAGTAGTTTCCATTGTACGAGCAGCAATCCGGTAGACATTTTGGAGCGTTACATCAGGCCGTGACAAGACTCTGGTCGGGCCCTGGCAAGACCCCGATGTAACGCTTCTAACCTCTCGAGGGCAACCCGACTCGTTTTTGCGACATCGATCGCACACGTGCGACAAGTAGTTTCCATTGTACGACCAGCAATCCGGTAGACATTTTAGAGCGTTACATCAGGCCGTGACAAGATCCTGATCGGGCCCTGGCAAGGCCCCGATGTAACGCTTCCCACTCCTCGAGGATACACCGCCAAGTGTAATGACTCGTTTGTGATTATTAGTTCCTGGTGCGGGAAGGGGGTTTGCACTGTAATGATCTTGTAATACGTTCCTCGCGTGGGCCTGGCCATGTTTCCTCCACGGAATCCATCCAGGATTGCTGTTCGCCTCCTGGACTGGTTGCCAGATCATTTTGCGACATCGATCGCACACGTACGACAAATAGTTTCCATGGTTCGACCAGAAATCTGGTAAAAAATTTAGAGCGCTAAATCACCATGACAAGGCCTTGATCGGGCCCTGAAAAGGCCCCGACGTAACGCTCCAAAATCTGTACGGGGAAGAAACGATTTACTTTTAATTCGCGAAGGAACAAAGATTTCCAGCCATGTGAATATAAATGGCACGTCAAAATGTTCCCGACGTGTGGGGGGGGGGCTCATAAGGCCCCGATCGGGCCCTGACGATGCCGCGATGTAACGCTTCAAAATTTGTACGGGGAAGAAACGATTTACTCCCAATTGGTGAACAAAGAATTCGAGTCACGTGAATATAAATGGCGCGCCAAGAAGTCCTCGACGTCGGGCGGGGGGGGGGGGGGGGGCTAGTAAGGCCCTGATCGGGCCCTGACAATGCCGCGATGTAACGCTCCCAAAATTTGCACGGGGACGAAAAGATTTACTTCCAATTGGTGAAGGAACAAAGAATTCGAGTCACGTGAATATAAATGGCGCGCCAAGAAGTCCTCGACGTGGGGGGGGGGGGGGGGGGCTAGTAAGGCCCTGATCGGGCCCTGACAATGCCGCGATGTAACGCTCCCAAAATTTGTACGGGGACGAAACGATTTACTCCCAATTGGTGAAGGAACAAAGAATTCGAGTCACGTGAATATAAATGGCGCGCCAAGAAGTCCTCGACGTGTGGGGGGGGGGGGGGCACGGTGGGGGGCAGGTTTGCAGAAAAAAGGGAATAAGGCATGTCCCCGAGACCGATGGACCAGCGGGCAGGCTTTACGTTAAAGAAATTAGAGAGATAATTCCTCGGACGAATACCCAATTTACCCTTTCGTCCGAGCGTCTCCCCTGCCCCTCCACTCGTGGAGAAGCACCAGCAGCGTTCGGGCACCCTGGCCTTATTATCTAAAGTGCTCGGCTGGCTGGCGTAGGGTATATAGCGACGAAAGGTTGAAAAAGGAGGAAGAAAAATCCGAGCATAGGATAGCGAACGGAAAAGAACGTAAAAGCAGTAAGCTTGGAAACGAGAGCGAAATAAAAAAAAACGGTTAGGATACACCCCGGCACACGAAAGGAGCGGAGGGAGATGTAAAGGGTTGGAAGGAAGCAGGGTGAAAGGGAAGGAACGTGAGCCGGCGGAGAGCCGGGCGAAAGAAGCGGAAGAAAGTACTGCCAAAGGAGAGAAGAAGGAAGAAAGAAAAAAAAACGCGCCGGCCAACGAAAGGTCCGACCGGCCGGAACTTCGTCGTCCCGGGATGTCCGAGATGCTACACATACACGTACCCACACAAAAGGCACTTTTTTTGGGCCGCGGGGGGGAGAGCGAGGGCTTCCGCTTGCTACTATAATTTATTTACGCGAGAGATATTTTTCAACCCTTCGCACGAAGATTTCTTTGGTGGCAGGCCTGGCCGTCGCGGAATCTTTCGGGGGGGGGGGGGAAAGGATCCTTTCGGGCGGATAGTCCGGTAATCCGATTAGCATGATTATAAGGGTGGAGGAGGGAGGAAGGAACAAGGAGACCGAGGGGTGGGAAAGGGGTGAAATGTGTTCCACTCGGGTAATGTTTTATGCTTCATTATTTTCTTCTTCATTCTCTTCGTGATAGCTGCCCTCCCCTCCCCCCCCCCCCCCCCCCACCGAGCGATGCTATCTGAGCATGACATCCTGGCTTGTTCGAAGCTCGGTCTCTGACGAACCTCGTGTATGGGGTTTTGCGTTTACAAAAGGATTTTTTGACTGTCGTATTGGCATATTGGGGTTACGATCGAATGACCGGGAAGAGATCAAAGGCACGACGGTAACCGCAAAAATAAACTCGCCGTACCACGTCTGTCCGTTTCTACTGCCTGGCGTTTGGATTTTATATTTTTCTTTTTTTTCTTTTTATGTTGTACTTTGCGTCAGTTTCTTTTTTTACTCATTTCGTGCTTGGCCTCTGACGTCTGTCCGGATGAATCAAATTCGCTTATTAGTGCCGTTCCAAAGGCACAATCGCCGCAAAAATAAAATCGTCTCACAACCCTTGTCCGTTTCTACTGCCTACAATTTAGATTTTAAAAAAGTCCTGTTATATTTTACGTCAGTTTTTTTAGTCATTTGATATTTAGCTTCCGACGTTTAATCAGATGAATCAAATTTGCCTGTGACCGCGATTCCAAAAGCATGATCAGCGCAAAGTCAAAATCGCCATACCAAGTCAGCCCATTTCCACTAGCCACTGTTTAGCTTCTTAAACTTTTTTTTCTGTTATACTTTGCCTGAGTTTTTTTTTACTCACTTGATGTTTACCTCCTACCGTCTATCTGGACGAATGAAATTTACCTATTAGTGCCGTTCCAAATGCAAAAAAACCGCGAAAACAAAACCGCCGTACCAATTCCGCCCATTTCCACTAGCAACTCTTTAGTTCCTCAAACTTTGTTTTCCATTATGCTTCGTACCCATTTTTTTTTTTCAACATCAAACTTCCCAAAACCCATCATACTCACCAAACCTCACAAACATATCATAGTTATGAGCAGAGCAGCTCGTCATGAGAGCGAGAACACGAGGAGTTTGCCGATTGCAATGGGGTTCGGAAGCGGGATCCATGTGGGCGGCGGGGGAAGGGGGGGGGGGTGGTATAGGCAGGAAAAGGGTCGGGGTAACTCGGTGGAGTTTGGGTCGACCGAGTCTTTGTCGCTATTTTGGTGGACGCGCTCGGACGGATGTTCGATCGATGAATCAATCCGTTCACCGTGACGTTGACGGAGCGGCGAGGTTGGATCGGAGGGGTTGATGGGTGGTAGTGGGTTTGGGATGCACCCTCGATCGGTGATATACATGTAGAATAGTATATACGGGCGAGAGAGGGGGGGGGGGGGGGTCGCAGGGGAGCCGGTGCAGCCCGGGGTGCTGCTACCTATGCCGCCGCTGATTCTCCTCACCGGGCCAACGTAGCATGCAACTGCATCCATACAAGGCCCGCGACACACATCGAACAACCAATGTCATTGGCAATGTGTGGAGGCGCGGGTGTATTAAAAAGCGGGGGTCGCTGCGGTCGCGTACCAATCACCCGACGGGGGCGACGGGGGAGGCGGAGAGGGGGGTGGGGGGGGGAGGAGGACTACGCGCTTGGTTCCCGAAACGGTTTCGAGGGATTGCGGGTTATGCGCCCGTCCGGAGTGCACACACATGGGGGGAGGGCGGGGAGGGGGGGGGGGGGGGCTCGTTGGCGGAGGGACGAAGAATACGAGTGCGGGTGAGAGTTTGTTCGTCGGGGCATGGACGGAAGGTTGTATACGCCTCGTACACAAACGAAACTCGGCGCCCATCGATAGCGCGAAACCCCGTTCGGAAAGCCGCCCCCGAAACCCTACCCCACCGTGAAATTTTAATCGTGTCGTCATTGGGGTAGTTTGTTGCGATAACCCGACCAGGGCTACAGTGTACACGCGGATTTGGGGGGAAAACAAAAAGAATGGAAGAAAATTCGAGGCCGTGCTCCCGAGTCCGGCAGCCTCGTTGTCATTGGTCTCGGCCATCCACCCCATTTGTCCCTCCGAACCCAACCCCCCCCCCCCCCCCCCCCGCCGCCCAACCCCGCGTGATCGATTTAACGACACACCTCACTTTTGATACCCCGCGGGACACACGAAACGAGCTCGCCAACGGCACCCCCCCCCCCCTCCGCCCCCGCCTCCCCTCTGCTATAGTCATTCGAATGCCCGCGTAAAACCTCTAACTGAACGAATTTACGCAACAATATAGGAAGCAACATGTACCTCGGACGATAACACGTCAGGGAACGATTTTTTTTTTATCGCGGGTGATCCTTCGTAGGGGAATGCATTAATTTCGGTTTTTTGGGAAAACTGAGGTTCTTTTGTTTTTTGCATTGTCAACAGTGCTGTGCGGTGTCGAATTTTAGACTATTTTTATTCGGGAAGTGTTTAGTTTGTTATGATGGTCTTGTGTCTTAAGGCACGGATTCAACTGTTTTTCGAAGTTAAATTGTCACAAAATTATTATCTGCTTCCGGTGCAATGATCGATCAAATACGCGCCGTATGGCACGTGTTTATTTTTCGAAGCTCGGGACACGCAACATAAAAAAGATGCTAGCGTGACCGCATTACGGCGAATAAAAAAAAGAAATTTCATTTCTTCTACTTCTTGTCGGATACATTTTTTTACATCGTATGATCGTGAAATCTGTGCGCGTACACCCAGAAAAAATATTTATTTTACGGCCACCGTTTATTTGGTTTAAGTAAAATATTTATTTTATGTAAATAAATATTCATTTAAATTAAATAAACAGTTACGTAAATGAAATAAATATTTATTTAAATGAAATAAATATTTTACTTAAACCAAATAAACGGTGGCCGTGAAATAAATTTTTTTTCTGGGTGTATGGAGGGCATTTCCCAAAATTAAACAAGAACATTTCCCCACAAGCACACATATTACACCTTCATTCCATATAAAAAAAAACAATCCAACAAAAAGTAGAAGAAATTTAATTTATTTTTTGTTTCATTCGTCCCACGATCCGCAATGCGTTAACGCTGGATGTCCTTTTTTAATGTTGCGTGGCCCGAGCGTGGAAAAATAAACACATCCCATACGCGGCGCGTATTTGATCGAAACCACTGAGCCGCACCTTCGAAGGTGACCGCACGTAACTCGGCTATTATTGCTCATTCATTTATATATCGATGCAACCCCCCGACTCCCGTGACAAAATAATGTAGAAGGCAAACGAGTTTGCGGCAGCTTTTTGTCGCTTTTGCTCACTCACGTTTCATCCCTTCCACACCCCTTTCCGCCCTCCGCGCGACCGGACATGTGCCGACGGTTGTGCGGCCAGCCGGGCGGCTTTGTGTTTTCCATCAATCACGCGACCTTTCCACCGAACCGACCTTTCGATCGGCTCCGGGGAGGGGGCGCGAGTATTTTTTTTCGCGTGTGTGACACGATGCTTCCAACCCCGTTCGGTCGCTCGATTGCAATCGGAGCGAATTATTGAATCGGCTGCTCCGCACACCGGAAACGCGCGGCTTAGCTCGCAGGCCTCGATGCGGAGATGATTTTTTTTTCCACCCTGAGAGACCTCATTTACATGCATTCGATGCGTGGATCGTGAATTGGATTTAGGTGCGAGGGTTCAAAGACACAAATTTCAAGGCGATTCTCGTAGTCGACGAAACAAATGATATTTATTAATTTAACCTTTATTTTTTTTTACCTTTTTTTTTATTCACGTACCTAAACAGCGGATGATCACGAGCTTAAAAATTAATCGAGGTTGATTCGAATTTCGCAACTCGTGCAGAGACTAATCGCGAGAGGTCGAGGGCGAAAGAAGAGAAACGACGTTCGCCGTCGATCCGAAGTTGCTCGACGAATCGTCTCTCGTCTTTTTCTCTTCCCCTCTCTGTAAAACTTTCTCCGCTGATCTCGGGGAAAAAAACCTTAATCGTTAAGTTTATTTACAGTCACATCGAGTCGGCGTAAAGCGACGTCGTGGTAGTTATGAGAATCATTCGAGGAATGTTTACTGTCTTTACGGGGAAGAAAATTATCACCGATCGATCATCCGACTGATCTACCGATCGCTCGACGATCGTGAGGTTACTTTCTTGTCGGATGCTGATTCATCGAGATTTCGATGGAATTTTTTTTTTTTTTTTTGCCAATTTTCAAAGTTCACTTCCGAGCGATCGTTGGAGACCTTACGCTAGACTATCGATAGAGAACATGGGTGGGGGGATGACGCGTGTTGCGCCGTTACAATATTATTATTTACAAGACCTTAAGAATTACGAACGTAAACCCTGGTTAGTCCTCGAGTCCATGCAAACGGTATACGAGAAACGCGCGCGGAGCCTCGATCACCGAAGAACTGACGGAGTTCGTCGTGGTTAGCCAAGGGTCGCTGAGGTCAACCTCATCGAGGACTAGAGTACGGATCATTTGCTTCTTCTTCGGATCTTACAGCCGTCATTGGGGACTTCGAAACGCGACCTCGGTCCTTCTTCGCCCGCGGTCAGTTTCGACCTCACAAGAGCCGGCGATTCGGTGAACTGTCTCGAGACCTTACCGACCTCAATGAGACTCTCCAAACTCGGATTCGACGACCTCAACGTCGAGTCTTCTCCGGCCTCGGCCAGTTTCGATCTCATCGAAGCCGGCGATTCGGTGAACTCTCTCAAGACCTTATTGACCTCAATGAGACTCCAAACTCGGATTCGACGACCTCAACGTCGGGTCTTCTCCGGCCTCGGCCAGTTTCGACCTCACCGAAGCCGGCGATTCGGTGAACTCTCTCGGGACCTTATTGACCTCCATGAGACTCTCCAAACTCGGATTCGACGACCTCAACGTCGAGTCTTCTCCGGCCTCGGATAGTTTCGACCTCACCAAAGCCGGCGATTCTGTGAACTCTCTCAAGACCTTACTGACCTCAATGAGACTCTCCAAACGCGGATTCGACGAGTTTAACATCGGTTCATTTCCGACCTCACCAAAGTGGCAATGCGGTGAACTTTCTCAAAAACCCCCTTAATTGACCTCAATAAGGTCTCCAGACGTGCCTGGGCTTCGGACTTCTGTCCTTCTTTGGCCCCACAATTTCTCTCTCGACCTCGACCTCATCGTCCTTCCGCCTGGTCGTCGTTAGATCTTGTCCGACGTTTTCCTTGTCCTGGCAGCCTCTCTTGGTGCTGAGGTCGACCGAGCCCTCGAGCCTTATTTTGACAGTGAGGTCGCCTCTCCTCGACACGTGACCGATGTCGATCTGCACCTCCGATTCGTTGAGATTCTCGACGCTCGGTCTCAGCCGTTTGCTGGCCTCCCTGAAACCGTCCCTCGTGCTCGTGTTGTCCTCGGGATCGAGGTCGCACCTGCTGAGCGATATTCTCGGCGAGTCCTGCTCCGCCACGGAATCCTCGCTCCTCGCCAGATCCGTCGTCATATGATTGTGATCCTGGGTTCTGTCGTCGACCTCGATGCTGCCCTCGGGACTCTCGACCTCCCTCAGCGTTTCCCGATCGAGATCCTCGTCCTGCTGCGTCTCGTCGTCGTTTCTTCGCCTCTCGGTCTTCGGACTTCCGCTGGTGCTTCGCAACTTCCTGAGGTCCTCGAGGCTCGCCTGGTCGGGCCTCTGACGACGCTGCTGAGCGACCCTCAGCGCCAGGGCGTGCCAGTCGGGATCGAGGACGTACTGCTGCGTGTGATACGACAGGGGATTGTAGAGCCACGGCGACTGCGGCAGAAGCGGACCGAATATCGTGCCGAACAGCGAACCGGCCCGAAGTAGGTGAAGTCCTGCATTGACAAAGAGACAGACCAGATGTACTCGTCCCGGTGAACCGTCGATCGGGGATTGAATGCGACAGAACGGAGACACTTGCGCGTCCTCCGGGTCTTACCTTGAAAATGCAAATGCTGTCCCGATGGACTCGGCGCGTTGGGGTTGGTCGTCGTCGCGGGTTCCGCAGGTGGTGTTTGAGCGGTGACCGAGGCCGTCGTCAGTAAGCCCGGACCCGGCGGCGGATTTCCCGGTGACTCGGTCGGGGTGACTTCTCGCACCGATACGCTGATCGGACCGAGGTCGTTTCTGCTCGTCGAGTCTAGGTCGATGACACAAAGGATAATACGATAGTCAACGGGCGATAAGGGTTGGGTAAAAGTGGGGAATATGGCCCGGTCCATATATCATTGATTTACGTGTTAATCGAGGTGGCCCATATTCACCACTTTTACCCTACACGGAGAATTTTATTGAGGGCACATGTTCAAGGTGCCATTTAGTGACTTTTTTTCTCTTTTGTTATTCCATGATTTGTTTTAGCATACCGGTTGACGTTGGCCCCGGCAATCTCGGTGATCTTTGCTCGATGGCGTGATGAAAGGGGTTGAAGGCCGATGCTCCACCGGCCGCTTGTTGATGGGGATGCTGCTGTTGCTGTTGCTGCGAGTGGAGTCCCGGAAGTGGGGGAATACACTGCGGCGGCAGGGAACCCCGCGGTAAACCGCTCCATCCTTGGCCGGCACCTTGCTCCAGACCGAGGTGTTGAAGACCTAGCGGTACACGACAATAGAGTCGTCAATCGTCAAGCGCTCAAAAGTGGATTGCAAAATATATTACAATGTTACGAAAAAAAAATGAAAAATAAATATAAAAAAAGAACACTAATGTTACGTTGAGGGCGATTACTAGGGGGGGGGGGGGGGGGGCAAAATGGACTAATCTTGCCAGTTTGTTGCGGTAGGATAAAGCGGGTAAATATGACCCAGTCCACATATCATTGATTCACGTACTAATCAGGGTGGGCCATATTCACTGGACTTACGCTACGTCAACAAAAGTCCCATATCAATTGGAGAACACGGGTTCGTTTTGCCCCACTCTCCTCATACAGCTGGAAATCCCTAAAGTACCGCCGCAACCAGGTAATTTTCCCAAGGCAAATTGTCCCATATCCCGAACCATCGATATATCACGACGTTGCCAATTTTCCTTCGTCTAACGAAATTTGGAATTTCGCAATAACGATCCTAACCCTTCAGCGTCGTCAATGATGAGGCGGTCAAAAGAGATTCGAGAGAAAAACAACAACAACAACGTTGCGTTGATAGCGACTGGGGGTGGTCAGTTGGGGCAAAATGGACTGTTCTGGCCACTTTTTCGTATTAGGATAAATAGGGTGAAAATGACCCGGTCCGTACATCATTCAATGGCGTGTTAATCGGGGTGGGCCATATTCACCAGACTTACCCTATCTCAACAAAAGTCCCATTTCAATAAAAAAACACGTGTCCATTTTGTCCCACTTTCCTCATACATCGGAAAAAAAACACCAACAATGTTACGTTGAAAGCGACTAGGGGTGGTCAGGCGGGGCAAAATGGACTATTCTGGCCAGTTTATTCGCGTTAGGATAAAACGGGTGAATATGACCCGGTCCATATATAATTGATTCATATCCTAGTCAGGGTGGGCCATATTCACCAGACTTACCCCACCTCAACAAAAGTCCCATCCCAATTGTAGAACACGTGTCCGTTCTACCCCACTCACCCCATACACCCGAAAATCCCCAAAGCACCCGCGCACCCCGGTAATTCACCCAAGCCAAATTGTCCCACATCCCGATCCATCGATGTATCACGACGTTGCCAATTTTCCTTCGTCTAACGAAATTTGAAATTTCCCAATATCGATCCGAGCCCCTTCATCGTCGAGTGTTCTATTATCCCGACAATTACATTTCCCCGATGCAACCTCACCGCACCGACCTTTTCCCATCGTATAACTTTGATCATTATATCCCGTAGGTAATAACGCACCAATCACGGCCGTTCGACGTTGTTCGCGCTCGGCCGGCAATGCATACACCATTGTCACCAGCGCTACAGTGTCAAGTGACTATCGTTTCAATAGAAACTATATAAAGCCCGCGATAGTGACTTCCACAGTGTGATAATGCGCCGGGCGGAACGGAAGCCTTGTCATCGCGGCGACGCCTCAATTTTAGGCCCATTTCACCCCATCCGCGGTCCCCCCCCCCCCCCCCCCCCCCCCAGCCCTTCGCTACAGTATAGAACCCTTGATCAATAGGAGATTATATCGTCATCTGGACGGAGCAGTTCAAAAATTCCGTAAAAGCACCGAACCCGCTGGCATCCGCGTGGCGGCTGCTGGCTCCGGTTCTCGGTCCTCTCCCAGCTGGGGAGCGAGCCTCGCGATAGGGGAGGGTTAAAAGAGTGAGCCCCGAAGTGATCGCCGCTCACGGGGAAGGGTGGAAGGTGAGCCTGGTGGGGGGGGGGGGCAGGGTAGTCGGTGGTGGCGACGCCGGCCGGGGGTGGGGGCGGCCGCCGAGCGGGCTCGGAACTTGAAGAAAGAGGGGTAAAAAGTAGAAGGGATGGAAATCGTCGTGTCCGCGGAGAGGCCGTTAGGGGTAGGGATGGTGAGTGAGTCACTGGCGCGTGGGCGGCACCCGCGAAGATTGCGGCCAGCGGGATTGGCTGGCCGCAAACCCCTGCATCGTTCGCGTGCGGGGTACATCCGGTGGGTCGAAGGAGACCGGGGGGCTTTTCGTGGCTGCATACTCTCACAAATACTATTTTCCCTTTCTCTGCCCCCGAGCGCTGGCGGTGCACTGGCGCACACTGAGCCACCGGCGGCTGGGAAACGGGCGGGTTGGCGTGTGTGTGTGCGCGTGGACGCGTTCGCGTCGCGACGACCCCTGGCGGCGGGCCGCTCGGAAAAAGCCCGACGGCCGTGGTGGGGGCCGAAAGTTAGGGGAAGATTTTTAAGCTCACTTTCCCCCGCCAACGCGGTCAAACTCATTTTGCATGATATTCCCCCTCGCTCCGGCTCACTTTAAGCTCCGCGGACTTGCCGAGAGCTAAAGGACACCGGCGCTAGCTATCGCGCTTTCCCACCGCACATAGTGGCACGTAGCGCGCCCTCCGGGCCGGGAGCGCGCTGCCGCTTGTCCGTTAGCGCCAGGTTTGCATCCACTTCTCGGTACACGGCTCGCACCGGCGTTACTTTATGAGGAGGGATTAAGACGACGATAAGGGAGACTCTCTTCTCGACGACTTGCAAAAGCTTCCGTATCTACTATTTCCCGGCGCCTCACTGTAACACCGGGATTCTATTAGCCCAGCGCCCGGGGCCGAGTGAATGCCCGCCGAAGGGTTGAGCGAGAACCTCTTTCAGGAGAGACTCGAGAGACGGGGTTTCTTTTTGCTTCCGAGCGAGAGGACTTGCATTTTTTTTTTTTTTTGAAAATGTTGGCCGATCGCGAATTCCTTTCGCGAATCGCTGGAACCTTTGGCAAAGCTTTGTGGATGCATTCGTATTCCCATGGCCCTTCGGTCAACGTTGGCTGGTTCGGCTGGTCGCGATAGAGGCTCCACATCGGAACCAGCTCTACACTCAGAAAAAAAATTATTTGACGGCCACCGTTTATTAAGATTAAGTAAAATATTTATTTGATTTAAATAAATATTTATTTCATTTAAGTAATTATTTACTTAATTTAAATAAATATTTATTTCATTTAAGTAATTATTTACTTAATCTTAATAAACGGTAGCAGTCAAATAAATTTTTTTTCTGGGTGTAGCGCTGTTTCTCATTGTAGAATCTGGAGCATCAGCTCGTGAGCCGTTACGGGACGAGTTACCTGACATCAAAACAGTCTTGCATATCCATCAATCCAGAAGAAGGACATAAGGAGGGCTGAGGGTTTAAGACCGAAGAGCGAGAAATTCGTGTCTTTCGCGGTCGCGGAGCCTCGGAGTGCGCATTTTCAATTCAATAAAGGGCGCCCTCTGCTCAGAACTTCCACCCCGCCATTGCCCTCGGTTAGACACCCAAAGCCAGGAATAGATACAAGGGACGGACGGGTTTTTTTCCTTCCAATAGAGAGGACTTGGATTTTTTTTTTTTTGAAAATCTTCTCCCATCGCGAATCCCTTTCGCGAATCGCTGAAACCTTTGATAAAGCTTTGTGGATGCATTCGTATTCCATGGCCCTTCGGTCAAAATTGCCTCGTACACGTGATCGCGATAAAGGATCCAAATCGAATTCTTCCATTTCCAATTCTCGTGCTAAATCTGGAGCATCAGCTCGTGACCCGTTTCGGGACAAATTACTTGACATCAAAACAGTCTTGCATATCCATCAATTCAAGAGAACGATATAACGGTGTCTAATCCGTGTCTTTCGCGGTTACGGAGCGCCTCGGAGTGCGCATTTTGAATTCAATAAAGGGCGCCCTCTGTTCAGACCTTCCACCCTGCCATTGACCTCGGCTAGACACCAGAAGCCGGGAATAGATTCAAGCCAGGAATATATTCGAGCCAGAAATAGTTTCAAGCCAGGAATAGATTCAAGCCAGGAATAGATTCAAGCCAGGAATAGATTCAAGCCAGGAATAGATTCAAGCCAGGAATAGATTCAAGCCAGGAATAGATTCAAGCCAGGAACAGATTCAAGCCAGGATTAGATTCAAGCCAAGAATAGATTCAAGCCAAGAATAGATTCAAGCCAGGAAGAGATTCAAGCCAGGAACAAATTCAAGCCAGGAACAAATTCAAGCCAGGAACAAATTCAAGCCAGGAATAGATTCAAGCCAGGAGTAGATTCAAGCCAGGGATAGATTCAAGCCAGGAACAGATTCAAGCCAGGAATAGATTCAAGCCAGGAATAGATTCAACCCAGGAATAGATTCAACCCAGGAATAGATTCAACCCAGGAATAGATTCAACCCAGGAATAGATTCAACCCAGGAATAGATTCAACCCAGGAATAGATTCAACCCAGGAATAGATTCAAGCCAGGAATAGATTCAACCCAGGAATAGATTCAACCCAGGAATAGATTCAACCCAGGAATAGATTCAACCCAGGAATAGATTCAACCCAGGAATAGATTCAACCCAGGAATAGATTCAACCCAGGAATAGATTCAACCCAGGAATAGATTCAACCCAGGAATAGATTCAACCCAGGAATAGATTCAACCCAGGAATAGATTCAACCCAGGAATAGATTCAACCCAGGAACAGATTCAACCCAGGAATAGATTCATGTTCCTTCCGTCAACCTTGCCTCGTCCAGGTGATCGCGATAAAGGCTCCAAAACGAAACCAGCTCTGGCGCTCGTGACCAGGCATGGGTCAAATTACCTGCCATCAAAACAGTCTTGCATATCCATCAATCCAAGAGAACGACACAACGGGGCCTGAGGGCTTCGCACCGAAGAGCGAGAAATCCGTGTCTCTCGCGGTCGCGGAGCCTCGGAGTGCGCATTTTGAATTCAATAAAGGGCGCCCTCGGCTCAGACCTTCCACCCTGCCATTGCCCTCGGCTAGACACCCAAAGCCAGGAGCTCCCGTGGGATTTCGCCGCCGGTGTATACCCTAACAGCGAACGAAATTCCTGGTCCCTCGCTTGCTGGCATCTCGTCCTTTTCGGCCCGGCCACCCCTTTCTCACTCTTTACTCACCGGGGCGATAATTCCGAAAACAAATGAAGACTAATGAGAGGAGGGCCCGCCGATGGCTGTGGAGCTGGCTCGGGGAAACCTTCCGCGGACCTGCGTGAGAGCTCCTCGTACGTTCAGTGAGGTCGGGCGCTTTTCGGAAGGGACCGCTGACTGTGTTGGGGTAAGAAGGAGGGTGGACGGGTTAAAGGAGTCCTGGCAAGGATGGAGGCACCTCCTTCGAGGGAGTGAGAAATGTCGGGCTTAAACGTTACGGAGTCTCCGGTCCGGCTCATCCCACACCAATTCACCCAACATCGCGGGGTTAGTTGCCCTTCGTCCCAAGAAACTCCTCTCCGCCCCTCGATAAGGGTTTACCTACCCCCGACGCGCAGCGCTCCGAGCAACGAGGGATGATGTATTATCCGTGCAGCATGTTCAGAATGTGTGTTCGGCCCGCGAGCTGAGCGGGGCCGAGAAAGAGAACGAGAGGCCCGAGGGGCTTTCGGGACGAGGACTGCACGAAGGCCGTTGCGCGATGCAAAGTACCCATGTTACAACCCTACAACCCTGTGTAGTTCTCTGTGTTAATCGTCGAAACTACGAGCAATCAATTTATCAGAGTCCAACCATATGCGGGCAACTCGCGGAACGGACTGACGAACAGCTCGGACAGTCGTTTCATCTAAAACCCATTCACCGGATGGGGGGGGAGCTGTAGTCGCGACCGACTTTAACGGGATTCGACTAACCGACCCTAGCGGCAAGTGCAGTTGGCGATGCTTGCGCTGAATTATTGCCGTTTTGCTTCCTCGTATTGCTTCCTCTTAGAGGGAGCTCGATTTTTGCATTGAATCTAAAACGTTGGGAAATCCAAATTTTAGATTGCGTCGGGATGAATGGGTGGGTTTATGTGTGTGATCTAATCTAAATTTGATGAATCAATCTTTGAAATTTGACGATCTAATCTATGAAATTTGATAAACCAAATAAATATTTATGTGCGGGGAGCCCGTCAAATAAATTATTTTCGTGGATACAGTCTACTTCGTGGTCGTCCTTCCTTATCCGTTTTGCCGCCAGTTCGATTCTCGAGTCCGGAGCTTCGTCGTGCCCCGTTAGGTGTCGGCCTCAGACACACGGCTGTAGTCGTAGGCCTTAAGGGGATGCTGGACGGTATTTTAACTCCTTAGTTACCTGTCTATTAATCTTTTCAGCACCTCTAATATGCTTGATTTTTTTGAGATTTTTATACCATCCAGAAGTGTTCGCAAAATTTCCTCTCATTTCTCTGAAACTTATGCAAACCGAACACTATTCGCAGGACTACCTCAATGACCAGAGGTAAAGAGGATGGAGTCCAGTCTTCGTTTCTCGTGTCAGCAAATCCATTCAGTTAATGGTAAAAAAAACACCCCTCGCGGGAAAAGTGGTTGAAACAAGCTAACGGAAAATCTCGAGAGTCGAAAACTTAAAGAGGCATTAAGGGGGGGGGGGGGTGAAGATACGGTAGGAGAAGGAGAATATTGCCAGAAGAAGCAGAAGAACCTCTAAGCCCGGCTCGTTTATACTTCGACGAAGGATCTCGAATCGTGAGATACATAATAAATTAATTCGCGTATTTTCCTGTCTTCTTTATCTATTCAAATCTATGCAAAACGGGCGTTAAAACGCCTCCTCGACCGTGCTCAACGGGGCACCGGGGCTGTTACTACTTCTTACTTATCTCGGGCGCGCGTTAACCCCTTGCCGGGTTCGCACCCTCGTTCCTCCTCGGTTAACAGACCTGCCCTCTCTCACTCCCCTTCGCCCATTCGCTTTCTGTCACGCTTTCACTTGCTTAAGGATGTTAATCACCACGAGGCCGTACTTTATGGGCGCCTAAGCGGGGCTCTTAGCGCGTTAATTTCATAAGTCTCGATCATTCGGTCTGAAATATAAACGCGATAAAATTTTTTTTTGTCTCTGGTCGCATTCGCATTCGACAGGAAAATATTAATCGACATATCAAATATGCGGATTTCTGTTTTATGAAAAGAAGAAAAAAAGGAGCACCCATTTAGTGGGTTAAAAAATAAAATTGGAATTAATACGAAAACAGAAGTAGACTTTTCAAAAATTGAAAATTTGACGGTAGATTCGCTATTTTTTTCTGGTGTGATCCACGATTTTACGAAAGGAAAATTTAGTGTTAAAAGAAAAATTGAAACGGCTACTGAAACAGAAATAAATAATAAATAAAATAGTTCACCTTAAATTCGTTATTTTTTTTCAGGCGCGCCCAACAGGCGGACCGTTTTCTTTTGAAAAATAATTTTTTGCGCCTCGCCATAAGTGCAAGACGATCGGACTGCCGTAATTTAACATTCCTTTTTGCCCGCCTTGCCTCGCGTCTGTTGGATCACTCGTTCCATCCCCCTTGTTCGTTTACCGCCAGCCCTTTCATTCTCGCTCGCCAGAAGCTTCGAGCCCGCTTCTCGTCGTCGTCGTCGTCGTCGTCGGGTGTCTTTGCACACCCACCCCTTTTACGCCCGTTCTCATTATCGCGACGTAGAGGGAGCCCACCCCCTCCTGAAATGCCAGGCCGGGAAGGTCTCCGGGGTTTCGGAGCGCTCACACACACACACAACGACACGAGCTCGGAGCGACGGTGACGACGCGCTGCTGAGCAGGGAGGCAGTTCCTCGTCCGGGTCGAGCGTGGACAACGATTTTAACCGATACTGCTAGGCGACTGGCCTCGCGACGCTGACGCAAATCCGAGAAATTTAGGGAAAAAATTAACCCGTAGAGATCACAAAACATTCCAGTTAAAAAAATGTATATATATATATATAAAACATCAAATTCTCAACAAAATGCTCGAATTATCAAGGATTCAGTGATCAGTGGAGCAAATTCCACGAAGATGTGAGAACATCCACCACTGTTTCTCCTTGATAAAAAAAATGATAAGGCAATGACAAGAAAAATAAAAAAATTATATCAAGCTCACATATATCACAAATCCCTCAAAACATAGCTTCAGGATTCACATTTATGTTGATAGGTCAGAGAGAAAAAAAAACGGCTCTTTGGTCAGCCGAGATAGCAAAGGATATAAAAAAAAAACAAAAATTATAAAATTCTCAACAAAACGCTTCAATTACGGGGAATCCCGTGATCAGTGGAACAAATCTGACGAAGACGTGAGAAGATCTGCCACTGTCTTCCATTGACAAAAAAAATGTTGAGGCCTAGAAGATAAAAAAAGAAAAATTCGAACACTATTCCACTCATATCGCAAACCCCTGAAGACATAGCTTCAGGATTCGCATGTGCGTCGGTAGGTCAGATAGAAAAATCGGCTCTTTGGTCAGCCGAGATAGCGAAGGGTATTATTGCGTGAAGGAAAAGACCCGAGAGTCCGGTCACCGGACCTGATTAAAAGACGGAACGAGCGAAGAAAGGTCAAGGGATGCTGAAAAGGGAGCACATCCAAGAGACACCCGTTCCCGACGCGAAGGGCGGGATGTGACGCGAATTTGAAGAAACCTTCGTAATTCGAGACACACCGCGTTGGTGGCGAACCGTTGGGGGGAAAGATGTTCCCTCCAGCGCTAGACGACTTTTGGCACGGTCTGGAAGAGTTGAAAGTCAACGACACAAAAGGAGGCATCGGCGCGTCTTTTAAAGCTGGAGACTCAAACGAGCTGACAAGCACTTTGTACCTCAAGACCTTTGCGCTTCAGCACGTACTTTAGGTCCTTGCATTTCAATAGTACTTCAAGTACGTCGCACTTCGATATATATTTCAAGTACTTTTTACTTCGATGTGCACTTCGAGTACTTTGTACTTCGATGTGCACCTCGAGTACTTTGTACTTCGATGTGCACTTCGAGTACTTTGTACTTCGATGTGCACTTCGAGTACTTTGTACTTTGATGTGCACTTCGAGTACTTTGTACTTTGATGTGCACTTCGAGTACTTTGTACTCCGATGTGCACTTCGAGTACAAAGTACTTCGATGTGCACCTCTAGTACTTTGTACTTCGATGTGCACTTCGAGTACTTTGTACTTTGATGTGCACCTCGAGTACTTTGTACTTCGATGTGCACTTCGAGTACTTTGTACTTCGATGTGCACTTCGAGTACTTTGTACTTCGATGTGCACTTCGAGTACTTTGTACTTCGATGTGCACTTCGAGTACTTTGTACTTCGATTTGCACTTCGAGTACTTTGTACTTCGATGCGTATTTCAAGTACTTAGTACTTTAATGCGTATTTCAAGTAGCTTATACTTCAATATGTACTTAAAGTACTTAACCTAATTACCCAGCTTCAATATGTAATACAGATTTACTTTTTAATGTAATCAACCTTAGAGAAAGGTTTCAGAGTTTTTCCTTTACATTATCAGGCTTGTTAGAACCCATGTTAAACTGCAGTTTAACTAAGCTCTAAGATTCGTTGTTTTCCTCTGTCGCTAATCCTTCGCTTATTCGAAGAAACGACTGGCTGGATTCTTAATAAGGTATCCTCGAAAGCTCTCTGCGAATACCTCGGCGAAAGTTTTCTTTTTTTTCGGCTTAAAATAAAAGAGTCCGCGAATTTACTGCAAAACGATCCTCATGGAAACGCAGCCTCTCGCCATTCTTTAATTCAAGAACCCGGGACAGTTTTAAACTCTCCGTGCCGCCTAACAATCTCCCCCAAATGAGGTAAAGGCCACCTTATTGAAACAGGGGTTGCGATTTTTCCGGGCTCCGAATCCTTCGCACCTAACCCCTCGGCTGTACGGAGAACGCCTTGCCACGCGGAGGCGGTTAATTGACACGGGGAGGTCGTCGACGAGGGTGGAGTGGCTGCTACTGCTTCTCGTGTTCTTGTTAACTCGAATCCTCAATCGTGCCGCTGGCCTCTTGGGCCAACGAGGCGGCGAGAGAGCAACTAACTTTTCTTCGTCTTTCACGATTTTTCATCCCCTCGACAGAGTCGACGCCGGGAACGAGACTGACGAGATAGACGACGGAACGAAGAAAGGTGGAGAGCTTCGCAAAAAAAAAAACGATCTGGAATGAGGATAGTCTCTCGGCATCAGCGAGGGCGATGTTAACGGAGAATCAGAGTAACGGTACTTCCGAATACGCGATGAGGGGGTGTTTTCATCCCGGCGACGATCTCTCTGCTCTTTTCTTCCGCAGTCAACCGGGGACCAAACACTTCCACCCATATTAAGTTTTTTTTTTTTTTTTTGGTTCTCAATTTCAATAATTGATTCGGTGACTCGAGTCGATGGAAGACTTCGAGAAGGACCTTGAGAAATATGTGACAATGAATCGCCTCGGCCATTCGAATGAATCCTGAATAAAAATTACCAAAATTTTACACCCAGAAAAATAGTTTATTTGACGGCCGCCGTTTATTTTACTTAAATCAAATAAATATTTTATTTAAATCAAATAAATATTTTATTTAAATCAAATAAATATTTTATTTAAATTAAATAAATATTTTATTTAAATTAAATAAATATTTTATTTAAATCAAATACACAGGGCCGTTGAATAAATTGTTTTTCAGGGTGTAGTATTCGCCGCATTCAACCGGGGACCAAACACTTCCGCTCATATCAAGTTTTTTTTTTGGTTCTCAATTTCAATAATTAATTCAACGACTCGAGTCGATGGAAGACTTCCCGAACGACCTTGAGAAATATGTGACACGCACGATTCGCCTCGAGGATCCGAATAAATCCAGAATAAAATTTACCTAAATTTTAGCCTACCTATGGAAAGTGATCGCCAACAATCGCCTCGAGGCTCGGCAAGAAAAATTTAATATGCGGAACACTGAGAAGCTGGCGAGAGAAGCGGTCCGCGTCGAAGTGAGCCGAACGTTTCGGACACCGAGGATCGCGAGGGAGTGCGGAACGAGGAAAGCCCTCGGGGTTTCCCGGCGTGTCTGAGTGAAACCCGTAAAATTCGCTGCTCGGCAGCCTGCCGTTGAGGTGGTAGTAGGCACCTGTTCAGATAGGTAATACAGATCATAGATATCATATAGAGAATCAGTGTTTTCATCCCGGCGACGATCTCTCTGCTTTTTTCTTCCGCACTCCACCGGGGACCAAACACTTCCACCCATATCAAGTTTTTTTTTTGGTTCTCAATTTCAATAGGGTAAAAGTGGGGAATATGGCCCGGTCCATATATCATTGATTTACGTGTTAATTGAGGTGGGCCATATTCACCACTTTTATCCTAATTAATTCGATGACTCGAGTCGATGGAAGACTTCTCGAACGACCTTGAGAAATATGTGACACTCACGATCCGCCTCGAGGATCCGAATAAATCCAGAATAAAATTTACCTAAATTTTAGCCTACCTATGGAAAGTGATCGCCAACAATCGCCTCGAGGCTCGACAAGAAAAATTTAATATGCGGAACACTGAGAAGCTGGCGAGAGAAGCGGTCCGCGTCGAAGTGAGCCGAACGTTTCGGACACCGAGGATCGCGAGGGAGTGCGGTACGAGGAAAGCCCTCGGGGTTTCCCGGCGTGTCTGAGTGAAACCCGTAAAATTCGCTGCTCGGCAGGCTGCCGTTGAGGTGGTAGTAGGCACCGAACGAAATTTAATAACATCCCCCTAGTTACACCTCAATGGGCACCTTAACAACCTCCGCACCGAGAGAGCAGGGTGAGCCAGTGACGGAGCCAGTGGATACCCTCGTGTCTTTCACCCTCCGCTCGCGCCTCCACTGCCGTACAACCACCTCCGACCCCCCGGAGCGAACCGACCTCTCAACCCCTGCAACGGACTGGGTTCCCGCTCCTTATCAACCCCCGGACGCGGATATCTAATAAACCACCTCTCGAAACACACCCGGCACACACCGTGCCATGCGATACACCCTCTCGAGAGACCCCGCACCGCCGCGCCTCGCCATCGCTCCACACGACGACGGTAACATCCCCTTTCGTCTGACCAGCGCCGGGAGTGACCCCTCGCAGTGGACAGCCCGGTGGCGCAACCTGTCGTCCGACGCCCGAACCTCCCCGCCGCCGAAAGGGTTGCGCGCGGCAGAGACCTGGCGGAAATGCCTCGTTGGTAAGTGCGACTTTGTCGGAATTGCAGGAATGACCTTACGGGGTAACGATGGAGTCGATGGCGCCAAATTTGCGCGAGGAGCTCGCGAGAGCCTCCGGCGAATTCTGGCGGTGATTATCCGGTCCTCACAGTATTCAACCCTTTCGGGTCTGGGTTTGCTTTTTTTTCCAAAGTATCGCGAACTGATTGCATTTTTTGTTGAGGTATCATTGATTTTTGATGTTTGATTTTTGATTTTTTTATATTTTTCCATTTTTATTTTTGTTTATTTATTCATTGTTTATTTAATTTCGAGTACATGACGAGCTGACGACTGTCGCAGATTGCGGGTTGGGGAAAGTCCTTAAAATTTAGAAGCCCTTTCGTTGATTGCAAAAGGAACAATTTTGATCAACTACTTTAGCACTCTACTGGGTGACCAAATGTTGGGCGTTGGTTCGAATTTCCAAAAGGGTATACGGGGGGGGGGGGGGTATCGAACTACAGGCTAGAGATCGACTACTGGGTTGAATTGGGGGGATTGAAAGCTGTTGCTACCGATCTATAGAGGGGCGGGGTGGGGGAGGGGATCAGAGCGAGACTGAAGCTCCGTTAAGCCGCTTATCATGCCGAAACAATACAGTGTCGGTGCACCAGTATCAGTTGCCCCTCTCACCGCCATCCCCCTTTCGCCGACTGTGGTTCTCTCCCTTACTCGGCATCGGCTCTCGTCGTCCCTTCGTCACCGATCCGGGGGCTCGCGTCGCTTTGCCTCTCGCTAGTCCCATCAAAATTTTCGAAGCTTTAAACAAATTCGAATGGAATTTTGATCCCTCGCCCACTTTAAGCGCCCGAGCAAATACCCTCCGGTTTCGACACCCCAATGGCGGAAGTAGGCATCAGTGGCACACACAACGCCGCTTGAGAGGTGGCGAGAACATTGCGTACCCACCGGATCCCCGAAAATATCCCTGACTCGTTCGTGTTGTCATCGCTATCCGACAGGACAGCTTAACCGCAGTTGATATCGTGGGTCAAGCTACTCACGAATCGATATTTTCGTTCCACGATGCGGCGCCATTTGATCATGACGAAAAAATATCTTTTGGGGAATTTTACGGTGACTTGGACTTTAGTGGGGTCACAGAGACCAGTTGGCTCAAAATTAAAGGGTTTGTTGTTTAACGTACAGACTTGCTCTTGATTGGGATCGTTTGTTACACAAAGTAACCACAAGATTACTTGGTTGGCACAACCGATTTTTTGGCTCTATCAATCTGTTGACCCAACCAAGCTGCCGACTCAACCAATCTGCTGACCCAACCAATCTGTTGACCTAACCAATCTGTTGACCTAACCAATCTGTTGACCTAACCAATCTGTTGACCTAACCAATCTGTTGGACCAACCAATCTGTTGACCCAACCAATCTGTTGGACCAACCAATCTGTTGACCCAACCAATCTGTTGGACCAACCAATCTGTTGGACCAACCAATCTGTTGGACCAACCAATCTGTTAGACCAACCAATCTGTTAGACCAATCAATCTGTTAGACCAACCAATCTGTTAGACCAACCAATCTGTTAGACCAACCAATTTGTTAGACCAACCAATCTGTGGACCCAACCAATCTGTGGACCCAACCAATCTGTTCACCCAACCAATCTCTTCACCCAACCAATCTGTTCACCCAACCAATGTTTTCACCCAACCAATGTTTTCACCTAACCAATGTTTTCACCCAGCCAATGTGTTAACCCAACCAATGTGTTCACCTAACCAATATGTTCCCCCAACCTATCTGGAGACCCAACCAATCTGTTGACCAATTACAAAAAAAAACCAGATCGCATGAAACCACGCAATTGGTTGAGGCAACTCATTATTTTTCTCCATGCGATGGTGATGCCAGGGTCGGTGACACGAGTTGCCATATATGTTATTTCAACGGAAGTATCGCCGATCATCCCCGCAAAACTCACACGACCCAAATTAAAGTTAGTAGCTCCAACACTTCTCGAATACTCGAGGAAGCATCGCGACATCGATAGCGAAAAGCCTAAGACCTCACACGATCCTGATGAAAAGCCCCGTCCTTAATCAGAGCCTTCCTCACTTAGAGGCCTTGGCAAAACTCAATTTTGACTCGACCGTGGAGTTCCAGCTCCCGCAACGAAGCTTCGGGTTGGTCTCCTTTACTTCCTTAGCAATTTTGACACCCTCGGCGTGGCGCGGCAGGTGACAAGAAGTTGGCACCGAGGCAAGACGGCGTTGTCGAAGGGTTGAAACGGGATCGAGGGTGGAAGCTAGACCGAGAAGGAAAGGAAGACTTTCGAGCTCGCAGAAGTGTTATGCCGAGGACGTAGCTATACCTGGCCTCAAAGGGTGGTCGGGCTGCAAACTTAGTTATCTATAACGGAGCCTGCACGGCTGCTGTACATCAAGGTCTGATCACAGAGGGGTAAAGAGAATCGGTAGTGAGTAGCGAAAATTAAGATGGGGTGCTCAGTAAAAAAATAAAAAATAAAATAAAAAAGACGTATCATTTTGTCCTCAATTAATATCACGCGTGTGTCAAAGTACAAAGAAAGCTACATTCCATTAATCACAAGTTTGTCACTTTTATTCAGTTTTTTATTTTATCGCGTGGAAGAAATTTATAAAATTAAAATTATCAAAATAAATAACAACTGAACATTTTTTGATGAAATTTTGTAGAAACATTGATTATTAACCACACATGCTGCGTGTGAAATTTCTCGATCGGTCGAGGCGTTCTCGAGTTATAGAGGTTTGAATTTTTCGCGTCCGATTCACGCGGTTTGAATTTTTTCACCATAACAAAGCTTCCTTCATGAGGAAGCAAAATGATCGTAAAATGCCTGGTCTTTGGTAAGGAAAATGTTTATAAAATGGACTTAAAAAATGATCGTAAAATGGATTAAAAAAATGTTCGTAAAATGGATTAAAAAAATGTTCGTAAAACGGATTAAAAAAAATGATCGTAAAATGGATTAAAAAAATGATCGTAAAATGGATTAAAAAAATGATCGTAAAATGGATTAAAAAAATGATCGTAAAATGGATTAAAAAAATGATCGTAAAATGGATTAAAAAAATGATCGTAAAATGGATTTAAAAAATGATCGTAAGATAGATTTAAAAAAATGATCATAAGTGGAAGTCACTGATTAATCCTGAGGAGGATATTTTTCGGATGGACCGAAGGTGCGGAACCGAATTTGACGATTTAAGGAAACGGGGGTGGGTGACATTATGGTACAAGACGAGACTTACCGGACAGCTTAAATCCCAGGGAGTCTTGCGGATGTCCGAAGGGAAATGGCCGTGGTCCAAAGTGGTAGGGATGAAAGGCGTGCTGTCCTGGAACGTGAGTTGCTTTCCTTAGTAGATCGTCCAGATTGGGGTACACTGTGTATACACACAAAGGGTCGTCTACTGAAGCTCGGCTTGCTTTATACGTCTTCTCCTTTTTTTTTACTATTCATGATTCTCACACCCATTCCTTCCGCCTCTGCCTCTACGAGTGTTCGGTAAATTGTGTAACAGGCGAGACCTTTGTGGATCCCGATAAAAGGTTGTTCGATCAATTTTGCACCGACAAGGGATGAATAACGACCTGATTCTTCAAAAGTTGAATAGTCATTCAGTCGAAGTAGTCATACATGATTGCGATTTGGTATTTTGTGGTCGAAAAAAAAAACAATAAAATCGTTAAACAATTTATCATTGAAAATACAAAAAAAAATTGAAAGATTTTTTTGTTTTAATCGTTCGTTTTCATGAATTCGATTTATCCCGAATAATTGTGTATTTTCAATGCAAGTGCAAAATCTGATGAAATTACCTTGATGACACAAAAACACAACGTTCAGTTAAATACACAAAAAATAATAATGTTAATAAAGTGCAACGAAATAAAAAAATGTAATAACGAAGTCATTGGACTCACTTGTCTTGGACCTTGGTTCTCTCGGTCCGTCAACGGTAACCTTGATAGCTTTCGAAAGAGTTGCGACCTGAGGCGGCGAGGTAGCCAGCATTATCGTGAGGGTAAAGCTCTTGCCTGGAATGAGATCGGGAAAGCAACAATTAGAATTGACACCAGAGCGACAGTGCATCTGTATAAATATCGGTTCAGATCGGGCTAAATTTTCATAGATTTTCATAAAAAACGAAATAATTTATTTTATAGATTCCGTAAATAAAATTAAAAAAAAAACACGACTAAGGTAAACGGCTCAGTTTGTGACAGGATTACCTCTAGCATAGTCGGCGCCCCCACCATTTGATATGCAGCCAATAGGTAGCGCGATTTCGGGGGTCACAAACTGCGACCCTTGGTCCTCCCTGTGATTCTACACGCTTCAAGTGAGAGAGCTGCGTAGAAGTCTCATAAACTGGGCCTTTTACCTTAAGGCCATGTGAAAGATGTACCACGTGACATATGAGTGCGGGAGAGATGGATGCATTTTTGACGATGAATTTTTGATTAATTAATGCAATTTAAAACCGCTTGACGTTTCGGATAAAACGGAAGCATCATCGGACGCGGTATTAAATTGTACGCCCTGATAAAAAATACAGTTGAATTAACTAAAGATTCGGGCAGGGACGTTCGAATAAATATATTGTTGGTAGAGCAAAAAGGTTGGTTGGTTCACCAATTTTCTGGGTGTTTTCACCAAATAATTTTTCAGACAGATCTCTGAAACGCATTCATTACAAATTTTGGTTACCGACTGAGTCGTTTCACATGTCCTTAATGACAAAATTTTCGATTCTGATCGAAACCTCGAAGGCCAACAATTTAATTCCTGGACGACGTCTTCGAGGTATTCGAGCTTCGGCGGAACAATGAGCATACACGACGAAACGAAATGGAACAAGCCGCGAGAGGCAGAACAGGGTGCAACGAACCGTTTCCGAAACTTGGGGACGGAGTGGAAACAGATATATAAAAATGGAAGGAAAAAAAGAAACGGCAACTAGAGTTCGAGATAAAGTTTTCCGGCGTTTTGGGATGACGAAGGAGCGCCGCCATGTGTGGGTAGTGGGTTAGGGGTGAGAGTCCCGGAACACTCGAAGCTCGCCCGAAGAGCTGCAGACGCGGGACGCGGTCAGGGGGACGGAAGGGGGATCGACGAGAAGAGTAAAAAACTGCACGCGGGTTTGGGGAGAAAAAAAAAGTCCGACAGAAGTACGGGTGAATCGCGGCTGGCGGTGTGGCTTGAATTGGATTTGAATAATAGATATCCGGACGCTAAACCGAGAAACCAAAGAGGTTATAGCCCACCTTTATGGTTTTTAATCCGTTCCGCGGTTGAGCTATCGCACCCTCAGGTACCGCAGTAAATTGAGGATTGTACACGTTTGCGGAATCCTTGAAGGAGCGAACAATTCGAATCCAAGGAAATTAATTCGAGTCGTTCCTGCCGGCGGATAGGGGCACCATGGGGCAAAATAGACTAGTGAAATATAACAAATACTAGGAGGTTGTTGTGGCTCGGCGCTTCACGCCCTTAGAATCGACTATGGAATTTGGAAATCAGAAAGATTTTTGGAGATTTACCCGAAATATGTCACATCTGGTTAGAAAATCTAATTTTTAGACCGGAAGTGACGGTAGGGTAAAAGTGGTGAATATGGCCCACCTCGATTAACACGTAAATCAATGATATATGGACCGGGCCATATTCCCCACTTTTACCCTATAGTGGAAATACGTTCCTTCCTGTTTGAAAATCTCTTTTTCCAACCGGAAGTGACGGTATAGTGGAAATAAGTCACTTCCTGTTTGAAAATCTCATTTTTTGACTGGAAGTGACATCACACCGGAAATACGTAACTTCCGGTTTGCAAATCTCACTTTGCGATCGGAAGTGACGTCACACCGTAAATGCGTCACTTCTGGTTGTTAAATCTCACGACTACCATTTGGAAACGCTGATATGAAATATGTATGATGTACTCAAATATACATAATATATGCTACACCAATTTTTTTTTTACTCTCGCATTTTGCATATATTTAAAGTCTGTAAGCTTCGCACATCTTTATAGGAACAAAGTCTTTACAGGAGTCTTTATAGGGAAAGAAAAAATTGTTTTCGTCACCGAATAAGTATATGGCGATACGAATTCTCAGACGTAACTGTTTCGTCGGTATGGGGGCTTCGTTTCAGCGCTGCAAACTATCCCCCATGGCGAACGATATGCGGCTTGTACGTGTACGGTACACGCCGAATAAAAAAGGTCCAACACATAAGTCACGCGCGATGGTGGTAGTTCTTGAAGAGCCAACAACTACAATCGACAGTGAACGCGTCACATAACAAGTAGTGGTCAATGTTGCGTGAGGAACGTTAACACTGGAAACAAAACACAAATGTGTCGGAAGTAAGGGGGTGGGTTTAGGGGGGCGGGGGGAGGGGTGGGGGGGAAGGGGCTTTGCGAGGGGGCGAGTAAACGAGTGGCGCCACACCGTCGATGTTTGCTCTCTTTCTGCGTCGATGTTTGCTCTTTTTCCGTCTGTCCTCTGCAAAACTCAACCACCGTTTCTGTTGCACCCTTCAGCGGCGCGTTTCTGCCGGGAATATGTTAATGCCGTTGACAGTAAACGACCCCGAGGGGTTGCCGGTTCCCTACGCCGTGCTCAACCCCAGTAGTCGCGCCCGCGAAAATATGACAACGGGGTGAGCCGTGAAAACGAAAAAACTTTTCAATCGCAAAGATTTTTTCAATCGCAAGGTTGGCAAGTGGATGCGCTCGGTGACCTGGATTCGTACTAACTTATCTTCATTGAAGGGTGCAAAATCTGATGTCACTATCCGACGGAACGGATCAAAGGAGTTGACTGCAAGGAGAACCGAATTTTGGTTTAAAGGTCTTGCGCCAGAATTTGAAGATTTTCGGTGAAGTGATTCAAGTAAACTGTCCCAGAATAGCAGCGGTCATCGTGACGAAACGTTAAAACTTCAAAGACGATGAAGACAAAAAATAGGTACATCTTACAATTTATCCGAAAAAGGTTGGTACACAGAAAAAAAAAATCATTGAATCAAGTAAAATTTGCTTGCGGGCTGCCAATGAAGTAAAAACGTTGTTTTAATTCTACTTTGAATTCGTACAATTTCATACCGGATTGAAACGATTATCATATGGAATTGTAAGAATTGAAAGTCGAATTGAAACAAACATTTTTTTTCTTCGGCAGCCCGCAAGCGAATTTTTTTTTTCAGTGTAAGTGAATACGCTCGGTGGCCCGATTTTGTGCTAACATATTTCTCTTCATTGAAGGGTACGAAATCCAATCTCACTAGCCGACGAACAAATCAAAGGATTTAAATGCAAGGAGGACCGAATTTTGCTTTAAAGATCTTGCGCCATAATTTGAAGATTGTCGGTAAAGTCATTCAAGAAACCGTCCCAGAACAGCGACGATCCGTTAAAACTTTAAAGATGATGAAGACAAAAAATCGGTACACCTTACGATTTATCCGAAAAAGGTTGGCAAAGGAGAACCGAATTTCGCTTTAAAGATCTTACACTAGAATTTGAAGATTGTCGGTAAAATCAATCGAGAAAGCTGTCCTAAAACCAATGGCGTAATCGTGACGAAGATGTCGAACTTCAAAGACGACGAAGACGAAAATTAGGTAACGTCTTACGATTTATCCGAAACAGGTAAAGGTTCGTTTATCGTAAAAGTAAAATTTCGGTTGATAAAAATATGTTCGAGGCAACCGAAAATAGAGCGAAAACGTTTCGAATTACCCCTCAAATCCCCGTGACCAAGCTGTAAATCGGTACTTTTTTTTCAGCATGTACAATCCGAACGCAACGCTCCCAGAGCTCTATTTTACGCCGGTGTTTACTTTTACCCGCGTTTCCACCTGCAAGTTTTTATTAATTATAGCGCGTTAACCACCGGCCACCGAATCCGCCGGTGGTATAACGTTCCGGTTTTTACGGTCAACCACGACGTTTAATGGATCTTCCTCCACCCCCCCCCCCCGCCCCACCCCTCTGTTTCTATCGCCCCAGTAAATGGAGAGCGCACTGCGCATGCCGGCCTTGCCGGTCTTCAATCCATCCGCAACCCTTTCATCGCCTCATTTTTATTTTTTTCCGAAAATATCCACATGCGTTTGCATACCACTTTAACGATTCGCGGATTTTTTATAACACGTGCTTTCTCACCCTCTTCCTCTGCAATGAAAAAAATTAATAAATTCACGACGTGGTTCATTTTATTTGGCTCACGAAATCGAAATAAAAAACTCGCCTAACGCGCACTATGCATGCAGATTTTCCTAGATTTCGTTTCTTCAACAACGCTTTCATCGCCTCATTTTTATTTATTTTTTTAGATTCTTGGAAACAGAAGGTTTCTCGATTTCTTCCTCTGCAATGAAAAAAACAACTAATTTTTTGTCATGACGTGGTTCGTTCAATTTGGCTCATGAAACCGGAATCGAGAAAACGCGCCCACTTGCCGTGTCATAAACACGGAGACCCACATCGTCAAACGGTGAAATAACGACGGGGGTTTTCGAAGCGTACAACATTCAAGCTCGGCACCTAACAAGGCCGCTGTGTTTATTGCCAGCCTGACGTGTTCCATGACGGTTGCTTTTCACGGTTCCGAGAGGCAGGCGCCGCGGAAGCTAAAGGTGATGGCAGGCATTTTAGGGGTGTTTATGAGGCATTATGTGTAACTCGGCGGAAGAACGATCCCCCGACGTGTCTGGGATGCCTGTTCCTCCCCTTCGGCCTCGCATACTTCGGCTCTGGAGTATCCAAACGGCCTACTATATTGCCTGACGCCTTTGTAACTTTCCGTCCCAATTCGATTGCCTGCGAATCTTGCTCGCTGCTGCGTTCTCACCCCGAGCAAATCGCAACCCCTCTTTCGTTCTCTGTTTTGGTATCATGCGGGACTTTTTTTTCTCTCTATTTTGCCCGACAATATTTATGGTGCGAGAATCTACATAATAATAAAGTTCATGTCGATTGGACACTCACACCGATACTCACAGATACTCATAGATACTCACACGGATACTGACAGATACTCATAGATACTCACACGGATACTGACAGATACTCACAGATACTCACAGATGCTCACAAATACTCACACGGATTCTCCCAAATACTCACAGATACTCACACGGATACTCACAGATACTCACACGGACACTCGCAGTTACTCACAGATGCTCACAGATACTCACACGGATGCTCACACGGATACTTACACGGATACTCACACGGATACTCACACGGATACTCACACGGATACTCACACGGATACTCACACGGATACTCACACGAATACTCACACGGATACTCACACGGTTACTCACACGGATACTCACAGATGTTCACGCGGATACTCACAGATACTCACCCGGATACTCACGGATACTCACGGATACTCACGGATACTTCCGCATTCTCATAGAAACTTCCCGATACTCACAGTACTCACGGATACTCATAGATACTTCCGGATACTCACAGCACTCACGGATACTCATAGATACTTCCGGATACTCATACATACTTCCGGATACTCATAGATACTTCCGGATACTCATAGATACTTCCGGATACTTATAGATACTCACGGATACTCATAGATACTCTCGGAACTCACAGATCCTCACGGATACTCACTGATGCTCACACGAATACTCACAGATTCACACGGATATTCACATAGCTATTACGAGCGCGCGAGCCCGCATAGGCGCTAGTGGTCGAATATTCCCAGGATACATTTCTCTTGATATATGGATCGAATGTTTTACTTGTCATATATTAATTTTTGTCGCAAAGCTCCTTCGGGTGAAGCTTTCTGGTTGATTACGGTCGATCACGTGATGATTGGGAACATTTTTACTTTTTTGCTTCTTTACATGGGAAGCTTTTTTCAACAAAAATTGTTCATGAGATTTCAGGACCGATGGCGGGGTGTATGACGAAGTTATGAAAAGTCTCATTCTGCGCGGCCCGCACACGTCAAGTTTACCCAGGGATCATGCAGTGCTAAAAAACTCCCCTGTTTGCCGGGGAAAAACGAGAGCCCGCTGGCTTAAGCCCCCTATTCGTTCACCCACTCGCCATAAGGGAAGTAAAGGAGGGGTGATTCTTCACCGGGAGTCGTCCAGGGATCGTTATATTCCGCTGAGTGTTTGTAGTGTTTTAAGATTCTGACGTTTCGACTACGAGGATATCTCTGTTACGGATGTGTGACGTTGGATAAAAGTTGGGTTTTCCTTTTTATGGTGATGTTGCTAACGATGTGCTGTTTATGTTCGCGAAGTTTGGGTTTGTGAAAAACACTGCTTGTCACACCTACGGGAAGCCCGATAGGTACGACAATGATTAAAATTGATTGGACACGGATTCGAGCAGTTACAGTAAGGATTCGAGTAGTTACGGTAAGGATTCGAGTAGTTACGGTAAGGATTCGAGTAGTTACGATAACGATTCGAGTAGTTACGATAAGGATTCGAGTAATTACGATAAGAATTCGAGTAGTTACGATGCGGGTTCGAGTAGTTATAATAAGGATTCAAGTTGATATGAGAAAGATTCTAGTAGTCAACAACTAGCATTCTAGTCGTGACTGCTGACATGCCAGTAGTTACAGCTAGGATTCCGATAGTTGCACCTAGGTTTACGTTAGTTACTGTTAGCATCGGTAGGTACAGCTGGGATTCCAACAGTTAGTCCAAGGTTTCCACCTGCTACTACTAGCATGCCAGTAGTCATTGCTAGGATTTCAGTAGTGTCACGACTGAAATTCTAAGCTAGTACTAGGAATCCTGATAGCTACGATGTTAGTTACTCCTAGGTTTCCACTGGCTACTACTAGCATGTCAGTAGTCACTCCTGGGATTTCGGTAGTAACAGCTCAGATTTCAGTAGTTACAGCTGGGATTCAAAAAGTTGCTTCTAGGTTTCCACTAGTTACTACTACCAGCACTCGCGTGGTAGTAGTGGACTACTGCTAGGATTTCAGTAGTTTCTGCCAGGGTTCTTACAGTTGCTCCTACGTTTCCACCAGTTACTACTAGCACTCCAGTGGTCATAGCTAGGATTTCAGTAGTTACAGGTAGGATTGCAATAGTTATGTCTACGTTTCCATTAGTTACTACGAGCATTCCAGTGGTCATAGCTAGGATTGTAGTAGTTACTGGTAGGATTCCAATAGTTGCTTCTAAGTTTCCACTAGTTACTACTAGCATTCCAGTAATCACTGCTAGGATTTCACTACTTACAGCTGAGATTCCAATAGTTGCTCCTACGTTTCCACTAGTTACTACGAGCATTCCAGTGGTCATAGCTAGGATTGCAGTAGTTACTAGTAGGATTCCAATAGTTGCTTCTAAGTTTCCACTAGTTACTAGGTTTCCACTGCTAGGATTTCACTAGTTATAGCTGGGATTCCAATAGTTATTTCTACGTTTTCCCTAGTTACTAGTCGCCCACCAGTGGTCACGCTAGGATTTCACTACTTAGGGTAAAAGTGGGGAATATGGCCCGCTCCATATATCATTGATTTACGTGTTAATCGAGGTGGGCCATATTCACCACTTTTACCCTACAGATAGGATTCCTATAGTTGCTCCTAGATGTCCACTAGTTACTACTAGCATCCCAGTAATCGCTGTTAGGATTTCAGTAGTTACTATTAGCATTCGTCATTGAGATTCCAGCATTTACGTAAAATCTTGCAATTTCGAAACAAAAAATACGGATTTGAGGCTGTTGCAAAGGTAGTTGTTAGCCAATGAGGGTGTGATCGGGATAGATCGGGTATCGCGTAAACGGGAAGAAACAAACGAACGAAAGTATCCGTACGTTCGTTCTTCCGTACAACCGGTGCGACGGCGTGACAGCGTCCAAGTCAGCCCGATATAAGGTACACGATAATAAAAATAGACAAAATCGAATTCGATGAGATAGCACGATTAAGCGAACGAATTTATCGAAGCGTTCCAAGGGAACGAAGCCATCGGAGCAGAGCGTACGGTAGGAGTTTCACACAGTGCCACCGGACCCATCGTACCGGGATAAAACAAAATTATCAATTGTATACATGCGGAGCAGAAAGTTCGAAAGAATTGTCCTGGGGGAAGTGTCCGCGGGGTGGCGCGTACACGAGTGGACGTGAGACCGTCGAAGGGGGCACGAAAATAATGTTTAATCGGCAGAAATACTCGGTGCCTGTGCAATTATACATTCTTAAAAAAAAATAAAAAAACAAGAAAAAAAGTGAATATACGAAGGCGAAGCAAGGGAAAAAAGGCAGCAAGCAGAATGCTCAACGACACCGTACCCGAAGGGAATTTTCAAGCGGCTGCCGACGATTCTTTTTTCATTTTTAATTGGGAAAAAGGGCTGAGATGCTTCGGCCTGGAACGTGCTGATGAGATGATCCGTTACTCCAGCAGATTGGGACACCGTCGGTCGTTAGGAGGATCTAAGTCCAGCGGAAAATCGATCCAAGACAATCCAATCGAATCGAAAAGAACGACGGGCGTGCGGTTCGTTGAATTTCGATTGCGTTTTGCGATTCGAGGGACGAGCCATCTGTATTGTTAACTTTTCATACGTCAATCCAAGAATCGTCAAGGTGATATTGGTAGGTATCAAGCATGCCTAAGTACGTCTAAATTCAAAATTCATATATATTACATTAACGCATGTCTTATTAATGAATCAATAAACTTGCACCTAGTTAAGATTTAATACACTTTCAATATCTGTAGATGCTGTATATATTATATCGATATCTATCAATGGTAGTGATTGAGTCTAGAAATTCTTGGTACCAACTCCAAGTACTTAATAACTTTTTAATTTAATTATTAAGTTAGTAATATTAATTATCAAATGGGTGAATTTTTTTTTCTTTTTTATTGAATGATTGCTGTTGTTCCAAAACGATATTAACACCTGACTTTCCGTCTTATGAAGAATAGGAGTTACATACGTCCGTCCGAAATACTCGGACGCAGAGGCGCTGAAAATACTGATGACTCAGTAATATTTATAGGACGAGAAGTCTGAAAATCTCTGGCCAGTACGTTTAAATCCCTCGTATATTCAGGGTGATCAAAAGTGAGATTGCCAGACGAAACGCCAGAGTGAGAAAGAGAAATTTAGTTTTTAGGGGGTGACTTTTGTCGCGGATAGACGGAAGGGGGAAGTGTGTACACAGAGAAACGAGAAATCCGGATATGAGGGATAGTATAACCGAGAGGGTGGCTTGGAGAACATTGGTCAGGATCTAGCTGTCGATATCGTCCGGTCGCTCGCTCGTGAAGCATTTCCCGCTGGATACGGTGCGGATAGTTAGCAGCGGAGAACGCTCGTCGATTCCGTACCTCTCGGAGCTTCCCTTGCCCGTCATAAAACACAGGTAACTCCGGTATTTATGCGATATGCGCTCGTCGTTTTACCGAGTTTTAGTTTCGACGTCGGAGCCCGGAGCTCGGAGGCTGAATATTACCGGCAACGACAGAACACCCAACGAACGATGGGGCGTAGAGAAGGAGAGCTTAAACGAACGAATGAAGAAAAAAAAATGTAACGATGAGGGATGTACATATGTTTTTTGATTTTTTTTTTTTAGAAAAATAAAAAAAAACTTTCTCTGTAACGTCACTTCGGGTTTGAAAATCTGAATTTTCAACCGGAAGTAGCGGCATACGAAGAAGCCCCACTTCCGATTTGAAAATCTCATTTTTCAACAGGAAGTGACGTTATACCGGAAATACGTCACATCCGATTTGAAAATCTCATTTTTCGATCGGAAGTGACGTAATACGGAAAAGCGTTGCTTCCGGTTCGCAAATTTTATTTTTCGACTGGAAGTGACGTCATACCGGAAATACGTCACTTCCGGATTGAAAATCTCACTTTTCGATCGGACGTAACGTCGTGCGGAGAAGCGCCACTGACGATTTGATAATCTCATTTTTCAACGGGAAGTGACGTCATACCGGAAATACGTTACTTCCTGTTTGAAAATCTCATTTTTCTATCGGAAGTGACGTAATACGGAAAAGCGTCAATTTCGTTTCGAAAATTTAATTTTTCTACTGGAAGTGACGTCTTACCGGAAATACGTCACTTCCGGCCGACAAATGAGATTTTCAAACCGGATGTGACACTTTTCCGTATGACGTCATTTCTACTCGAAAAAAATTGAATTTCTGGACCGTAAGTAAGCAATGGGATTGTCGAGTACTGTTGTGCTTTATTAATAAGTAGATTATATATTGACAAAAATAATTGTAAAACAACTGTTGTGCTGATACGTGTTCAACGTGTAAGGAAATGCGCGAGTTTCGAGACGGATTAAAGAACGGGGACTCGGTTGTATTATGCCGCGGATCATCTGGCAAACCGTGCACGGGCGTGACTCTTAGCGTCGGAAGTTGACGCTAATCCGTCCCGTTGGCATGTGGAAACGTGCAAGGATGGATAAACGCTGGCCCTGCGCCTGTACGATAATATTCCACGAGACCTCGCAGCCAGCATCAGCTACAAACCCATCCCCCTCGCCTCGTCAGCGAGTCCCTCAGCGTTGTTCCCTACCACTATACGATTAACCCTTTTTTTACAATACTTTTTTTTAATTCTTAGAAAATATTCCAGAGAGAAGTGCACGAACCTTTTTTTTACCGTCTATCAAAAATAAATTTTTTTTTTTAAATGTTCGACCCTCGAAATTCAGTGCCATCTCAGGGTGACGAATAACTCTGAATCGTACCAAAAAGCCGTACGATTTCTCCGTCACCGAATGCCCGAGACTGTTATCAGTACCAAAGGCGAGCCGGACCGGCGAATAATTCTGATTACTTTTTTTATATAAGATATATTATATATTATATATTAATTAAATAAATCAAACATATATATATATAAATCTATACTATGTATGCCAGAAATCCGTTGTCCCATATTAAATCATTCAGACAAGTAAAAGATTCTACCGTCTGAATTCCGAATTCGGCATAAAAAAAAAAAAAAAAAAAAAAAAAACCCGATTTCTCGGTTCTCCGCGACCCCGCGATGACGAATGCCAGCGTAAATCTTCAAGTCGACAAATAAAAAATAAAAAAGCGATAAAAATATTGCCACTCCGTCGGATAGTTTTCCGGAGTCAAAGAGTTTTCTATGCGGATCTTTCGTTGCGCTCGGAGCGTTCCGGGATGTAGATGAGCCGATTATGTTTGGACGGACGCGGAGAACAATTTCCGGCCATCGGGATGCAGCGCTTCCAGAATCTGCCAGTTTCCTCCCCGGTTCCCGTTCCCGCGGCTGATTCCGCGCGCCCCATACGCGAGGAATAACGCTCGCTGATGCAGCCCGGGGGGGGTATCGAGGCAAACCGTCGTTACGTACGAGTGCTAGTTAGGGGCTACCAGTAATGCAGTAATGAGGGCTTACTGCCATGGAAACCAAAGCGGCTTACACCCAACCACTCGCCTCTTGAGCATTTGTGCCGCATCCGTAGAACAGTAAAGCATTCGAAACAGGTTTGCACGTATGTGCGCGTGTGTGTGTATGCATGTGTGTGAGTGTGTGCAGGGTCGAGCACTCATCCCAGAGTTGGCCGGGCGATTTTTCATGGTAGTAGCCGCCAGTGGCCATGGGAATGTTCCTACGATTATCCGTGGAAATTCTCGGTCTAAAGGGACGCACGAGAAGGGAAGAAGAAAATCCGGTCAAAAGCGCCGTTCGCAATGCGGAGAGAGAGACGCGGAAAAAGTGGAAGCGTAGCTGGAGGACGATTGCTCGAGTGGGCGGAAAGCCGCGACGCGAGGATCCGAGGCCGGATCGACGGAAAGCTTCGAGGAATCTTGGAGCCAAAATTTCATCCGGTTGGTGAGATAGGGTCAGGTGAGATAGGTGCGGCTGGGGGTTGCGTGCCAGCACTGGCGGGAGACCGGGGGTCAGTTTCGCGCCAGTGCTGGCATGCAACAGCCAGCCGGACCAAGCCGTACCTAAGAACTCGAAAGAAGATTTCTGATATCTCTTCGCTTGACCTCTTCGTTAGAATTTGTAATGTTTGATCCTAATTTGCCATCAACGAATCGACCATGGACGACTCGATGACGGATCGAAGGAAAGCTTCGAGGAATCTTCGAGCATAAATTTGATCCGGTTGGTGAGATAGGTGCGGCTGGCGGTTGCGTGCCAGCACTGGCGGGGGACCGGGCCGAGTCCGGGGGACATTCTCGTGCCAGTGCTGGCATGTAACAACCAGCCAGACCAAACGCTACCCGGGAACTGGAAAGAAGATTTGTGCACTGAAAATTCGCTTGCGGGCTGCCGAAGAAGAAAATGTTTGTTTCAATTCTTACAATTCCATATGATATTGAAATAATGACGGCAAGACTGTCAAGATGACATGTCATCGTTTCAATCCGGTATGAAATTGCACGAATTCAATGTAGAATTGAAACAACATTTTTTTTTCTTTGCCAGCCCGGAAGCAATTTTTACTTGAATCAACGATATATATTTTTTTTTCAGTGTGATATCTCTTCGGTAGACCGCAATGTTTTATCCCAATTTGCCATCAACGAGTCCACCGAGGACAGCTCGACGTCCCCGAAAAAAAGCTCGTTAAACGGGAATCCTCGCCGAGCCGCTCGGGTCGTGAAATTTTTCGTCGCGCGATCGCACGCAAGCCCGGAAGGGAAACCACTTGAACGGCGCAGCGAGGAGTCGGATGGGCAGAGTATCAGATTGGAATCTCGATTCGCGATTGTGGCCGGGGTGGTGGCGTCTCGTCGAGAGTTTCGGCGCCGCGGCGTTTGTCAGTCGCGAAAAAAAAACGCGGCCGAGGCGCTCGGACTGCCTCCGCGACGAATCTCCGTCCTCGGCGCGCTGCTCCCTTTTCGTGGGAATTAAAGGAATTAAGGGTCGCATCGTTACTCTTATCGCCGAACCAACCCTGCGTCTTCGTTACTTCGGTCTCCTTCGGGGTTGGCGACGCCGAGTCTACTGTTTCTTACCAGCGTTCGTTTTTTTTTTTTTTTTTTACATGTTTCGACAATTTTTTTGCCAGTTTTGTTTCACGTTTAAGCTAAACTGCCGGAAAGGATGGATTTATTGATTCGAAATTCAAGACCGAAACTACGTTCGCAATGTAGAAGACACACACAGTGATGTTATTGAGTTTTCGGACGAGACACACCTACCCAAGTAGAAATTTTCGAGCGTTACATTGGACCCTGATAGGTCCTGATAAGCCCTTATCAGGCGCTGATAAGGCTTCATCACGACCCTATCAGGGTCCGATGTAACGCTCAAAAATGTCTACTCGGGCAGACCTGCAGGCAGACAGAAATGGAAAAATGGTTTTCTGCATTTTGGAACGTGCGAAACATATTTGTAATCCGAAACTCGATATTTTTTTTTTTCGGTTTCAATAGTTTGTCTCCTCGCACACTTCGTATAGGACGAGAAAGTAAAGAAATGTATTTAAACAATAATTAGCTGTTAAAATTGAATATTATTGTTTTTGGACGAGACACACCTACAGAGAGACAGAAATGGGAAAATGCTTTTCTGCATTCCGGAACATGCGAAACATATTTGTAGACCATAATCAATTTTTCTTTTTTTTGGATTTCAATACTTTCTCTCCTCACATACCTCGTATGGGACGAAAAAGTAAAAAATTTATTTAAAAACTGGCAAAATTGAAAATGTCGACAGTAAAGATGCTCGGATTCGATGTGTTCAAAAACATTGACTAGGACAAGAAGAATGAATAAAGTTGTCGAAAATCTACATAAAACTGTGCGAATTTTTTCTGCAACAAAATTGCAAAAAGAGAGAATTTAGTGAACTCTGTAGGTATGATGGTAAAACCCTGGCTCGTCATCGTCACAACACCCCGCGATGCGGCATAAACCGTCCGGTAATGGTTCTTATTATTCGAACGCATTATTCAGTGCTTCCTTCTTGAAGCTCGAATTTTTTTCACTCGGCTCCCGCGGAGCCGTAGTGGAATTTTCCTCGAACGAAAGTAAGCAGCGAGCCGGTTTTCCTCGCGGGGCAAAGGAGAAGCGTCCTGAATTATTGAGTTCACCCTTGGATCTGGCCGAGGAGACTGAAGAATTAAAAATCCCGATGTCCGCCGAGCGGGTTCTTCTTTTTCGGCGCCTGCCGTTTGCGTCATTGATGGCTGAGCAATCATTGGACGAACAGAAATCCGTTCCGCGAACCGTGACGTATTTGCGCACCGAGTGAATTAAAAATGAAGATGGAATAAAGCGAGCGCGGTGGCTCGTTGAGTCGTAGGGTGGCTCCGGTTTGAGGCCAAAAGCCCTCGGTCTCGCGTCTGCCCTTCATTGCTGAGCGACGGGGATACAAGCTGCCATGAGCAAACGTACCTAACCATCCGGCGTACCTTAATGTATCCGAGCGAGGGCGACCGTGAATCATTTAGAAGAACTCGCGAGCGATAACGTCGACTGGGAAAGGCCCCTTTTAGTTTGGGGGCGATTTTAGACAGCGAGAAAAATGAGACGGCACAGCGGCGCAGGATTGGTTGTTTCGTGATCTCGACGCGGAGCTTCTTGGATTCCCGGACCGTCTGTCGTTGTTCGTCGACTCGAAATCGTCAATTTTAAAGGGATGGATGAAGCAAACCTCAGATTACGCTGGTCGTCATTGATGCCGGGTTTTCCCGATTTTTCTGTCTTGTTCAATATCTTGCTGGATGTCTTGCTTGGTATCTTCGAGCCCATTGAGACGTCGAGCAAGATATGGAGAAGAACCGGGTGTTATTTACGAGCAGTGTACCAAACTGCTAATGGTCTTTTTGTACTGATTACACCCAGAAAAAAATTTTATTTGACGGCCACCGTTTATTAAGATTAAGTAAAATATTTATTGGATTTAAATAAATATTTATTTAAATTAAGTAAATAGTTAGTTAAATGAAATTAATATTTATTTAAATCAAATAAATATTTTACTTAATCTTAATGAACGGTGGCCGATAAATAATTTTTTTTTCTGGGTGTATCCTCAGAGTCTGATTAGGGTGATTACCATGATCAGACTCTGATGATTGTGCCATCAACTGTTGGCTGGACTTACCCAATGGCACAGTTCATGGCACAGTTCTTGGATTCCCGGACCGTCTCTCGTTGTTCATCGACTCGAAATCGTCAATTTTAAACGGATGGAAGAAGCAGACCTAAGATTACGCTGGTCGTCATTGGTGCCGGGTTTTCCCGATTTTTGTGTTTTTTTTTTTAAATATCTGGCTGTATGTCTTGCTTGGTATCTTCGATCCCATTGAGACATCGACCAAGATATCGAGAAGAACCGGGTGTTATTTACGAGCAGTGTACCAAGCTGCTGATGGTCTTTTTGTATTGATTATCCTCAGGGTTCCGTTAGGGTGATTACCATGATTTTGCCATCAACTGCTGGCTGGATTTACCCAATGGCACAGTTCGTTTGCCAAGTTTCGTCATTGACAGAGCACGCTTCTTTCTGGGAAACGACGCCGAGAACTTGTACAAAATTGTGATGGTTTTGATTGAAACTCACCTCTTCCGCTTCTTCCAACGAACCTCAGATCGTTGAACTTGGCCACCTGATTCTTCATGAAAGCCGTGGAATTCCTCAACTCGGCACAGCAATTCTCGTCGTTTCCGGCGCACACGGTGACCAGCGTACCGTCGTCCACGTCGCCGAGTGCCACCACCTTGAATGCCATCGGCAGGGTCTTGTTGGACCGCCAGTGGGGCGGCAGAACGGTGCAGACCACATGAGGACAACCTTTGCACGTCGAGTACAAACCACTATGAAAAGCATATAATCCGACTTTGGGAAGTCATAACTTCGCCACATTCTGACCAATCGCGGTTCATCGTTAACCTCGGTACATTATCGCAGCAATACTTGAGTCTCTAATCCTTTATTGCCCAATGAAAAAATAGGTACTAAATTCTCACGCGGGCAGTCAAGAATTTCAGTAAATTCTTTCCGACATTCGTTTCCAAGGTAAGATTCTAGTTTGCACATTTTTCATTCGACAAAACTTGAGGAATCTTCGATTCATCTGAACCGGAGAACATCAACTTGTTCAGTTTGGTTGATCTTTCGAAATTATCATTCTTTAACTATGCAGAAGCAACCTGTTGTCAATGAAAGCAAATTTGTCCTCACCTGTCCTGATGAGTTCGCCAGGATGCTCCGCGAGGAGGCCGTCGAGGGTTCGCTCGGCGAGCAACTCGGCGGTGATGGCGTATTCCGATAGATGACTGTTCGCCGTTGCGGAACCTTGATTGGGACCTTGACCGGGTGCCTCGTTCGCCAGGTGCATTCTCCTCCTCGAGGAGGATCCCCTTGTCTTCCTCAGCCTCGCGCCACCGATCTGATTCAGCGGTTGCAAGAGTTGCCGGTGACTCGGTCGGGTGGCTCTGGGATCCGGATGATAGTCAAGGCCCAGAGGACGCTCCTCGGGTCGTACGTCGCGCAAAGGATTCGTCATGGGAGCTGAATCATCGATTCATGACCGCACAATTTTACACTTGACAAGATTCGACAATCAACCTCGAAGTATCACGACAATCTCCTGTTCTTCAAACAACAATACTGAGTTCGATCGTCTTTTTTTGTGATCAAAGATTCGTCGATCCGAATAGTCGGATTGCGAATCAAAGAGACTCTTCCTCAGTAATTCCCTCTGACGACCTCAACCGTTTGCGGCAAAAGCCTTCCCCAACTGCGACGATACTTTTTAGATCGGTTCCCGACCTTCCCCCCGGATTATCAAGCTGAGACACTGCCGCAAGGCTGGGTGGATCTGACCTAACAAAATACAGAATCCACTTGCGGGTCGCGTCTTCTTCCGGAAGTCGAAAGATCTTTTTCCGGACTTCCAGCCCCGTGGAAGGTGGAAAGCTGGTTAGCCTCTCCTTAATCTCCTTCGGCCTCCTCGCTGGGTAGTCGCAGTTTACGATGCCCCTCGGAGGATCGAACCAAATCCGAAGACGTCGAGATCGACTGGTAAAACAACAGCTATTTAACACCCACTGAGCGGATTGTCCCGCGACGACACCAACAGGAGCGCGCAGGAACGGCAAGGCTACCCTCGAGCCCGCCAACCCAACCCAAGTCGTTGGAATTAGATTTGTTTTCGGCAAATACGAATTCGACTGGATCCGATGGAGTGGAGAGGCAGAAGAAGAGGAAGAACGAACGGGCGGGGTGATCTGAGGGCTGAGTTTTAGGTTTCCCTCAGCGAAAGCCAGCCCTCGACGATCCTTTGATCCTTATTTCATTATCCCGCGACGGTGCGCCGGCACCGCGGCAGTAGCATCCGTTTGCAAATTCTTCTTCTTGTTATTCGCCTTCTTATCCTCGGCGTCACTCTCGAATGCCAAGTCACGAAGAAAATTCGTTTTATTGGAATCCAACCGGGGCCGTCTTCGTCTTCTCCTCCGTGTCTCGGTCTTCGGCGCGATGATTCTTCGACCCAATCGCTTTGCCAGTTGTTCCTTGACGGACTTTCTCTCGGATGAAGATTTATCGTGGTTATGTGGCCAGTTTGCCGTGGTCCGCTGCCGGAGCGGTTCGTTGGGGTTTCCGCGAAAACCGGGAAGAACTCTGTGCTCGCGGAAATCAGGATACGCCGATGACGATGACACGGTCAGCAGGAAAAACTCATCGCAGTCTTATCACAGTCAAGAACGAACACCGATCACCGTCACCAACGAAACAACTGAGGCTGAGCCGAATCCGTAGAGGGAGTTTTCGCTATCACACATCACTTGTCCCAGCGCGTTGTCGCCAAGAACTTCCGTCGTTGGGCCGCTGGTACCGGGCCGTTGAGGATCACACTTTTGGAACGACACCGGCGAACACTCGTGAGGGTCTTCGTGAACCTTGACAGCGACTGCACGGAAACTGCCGATCAATCAAGTCCATCATCCGAATCCCAATGAGCGATCCTCAGCACAGCCTTCGTGCGGCGCGATCGCACCCGGATGAGGATCCTCCAGTGCCGGATCTGCTTCCACCCGTCCCGATCAGCGATCCAACTGTAACTTCAACGATGGAGTCTCACCGGTCAAGGGTCAATACACGCGCTTTTCGACCTTCACCCCACAATCTCACGTCAGCTTCACTATGAGAATCGTTGATCTTCGACGATCTCTCCTCGATCCTCGATCTCCACCGATCTTCGACGACTTCACAAACCGTGCAACAACGATGACAATCCTTGATGAGGAAAGTACCGAACCGTTCACTATTCGCAAGAACTCGGTTGTACGAACACTCGATGACTCCCGCTGAACGTCGGTTGAAGAACCAATGAAGATATCCTCATTAGAAGCAAGATCGGTGATCCCGGTTATCCGAATCGCGGCTTCCGCCGCTGTTCGGCAGAGCGTGGAACGGTGCGAAGGTTAGAACGGGGGTGTTTAACTCTCCGTGCACGCGGTCTCGTTTCGGTTGAGTTCGTCGGACAGCGAAGAAGAGAGCACAAGAGCTGCGAGGTGGCCTGGCAGGCCGCGTTGCCGGTAGCGGTGGAAGGTGGCGGCGGCTTCTGCGGTGGAGCCGCGCGGTGTGGTTGCGGTGTATTTTTGAGGCCGCGACGCCTCCTCCCCGGCCACCGAGAGAATCCCAGCCCCCAAACCCCCGCGGCTACCCCAGTCCTGCCTCAACGACTCGCCGCAGCGCGCGCCCTGTCGATGATAGTGGGGAGGACTTGCTTTTTCCTACCTTGGTGGGGAAAAATTTCCTGTTTCACTCTAACTCCACCTCTTTCCCACTCGTTATATTTTCGCCACCGTCGCTTTCACTCCTCTTCCGTCCGGCTCTCCTCTCTCTCTCCCGGCCGTTTCAACCCCACTAGTGGCTTACTCGCTGTTTCCACCGCGCTTCTGTCTTTTTCCCCTGGCTCTTCCTCTCTCTATCCGGCGTTTCTCTCGACCCCACTCCGGCCACTCCTGGGTTCGCTTCTCACTCTGCACTCTTCGCGGTACCTGATGCCCCGTGGGTGACGATGGTGGGCGACGACGAGGACGCAACCATCTCCAACCCCCCGGAACTCTGGTAACCCCCCCGAAAAAGCTCCCTTCCCGTTTGCCGGCCTTTTTAAGCGCCGTCACGGACCTCCCGCGTGACTGCCGATTAACGGCTCTCAGGCCGTGGATCTCTCCTCAGGAGTCTCGAGTCGGATTCCCACCCTGGGGCACGGAGGCGACATTTCGCCGCGACCCGGGATGCAACGGTGACGATGATCGCTGACGATGCCCAGGACTCTCCTCTTCCAACGGTAACGAGCTTCGTTACCTCCTCGGATTCGATTGTTCTCTGAATGGAAAAAAAATAAAGAAGACACTCAGTTCGGAGCTGTAACAGGCGAAAGGCGTATGGATTATTTTATTTATTTAAGGTAATCGCTTCAGCGCGGACATCGGAGAGATTTCGGTCCTGATGAGACACCCTGGAGTGTTTCCCGTCTGACTGATAATTGTTGGCAATTTTGTCGGGATTTTAACAATTGGTAGTATTTGATTTTTGTTGTTTTTCTTTTTCTAAAATCAAGCTTAGGTAAAAAAAAGTCTGAGAGCCGACCTATTTGGGGCATCTTCCTTGACCGCACCCAGAAAAATAATTGATTTGTCGAGCACCAGTAAATAAATGTTTATTGATTTAAATAACTATTTATTTAAATCAAATAAACATTTATTTTAACCCAATAAATATTTACTTAAACCAAATCAATATTTGCTTAAACCAAATAAATGTTTTTTAACCCAAATAAATATTTATTTAGACCAAATAAATATTTATTTAGACCAAATAAATATTTATTTAGACCAAATAAATATTTATTTAGACCAAATAAATATTTATTTAGACCAAATAAATATTTATTTAGACCAAATAAATATTTATTTAGACCAAATAAATATTTATTTAGACCAAATAAATATTTATTTAGACCAAATAAATATTTATTTGCGGGGCCCAGTCAAATAAATTATGTTTCTGGGTGCGGTTGAATGACCCCGAATTGGAATCCCGCCAGCGACTGTGCACCGAACTCTGGTGCGATTATAATTTTTTTTTCAACGTTAATACCCGCGGCACGACCTAACTTATCAATCGGGAGCGGGGAAGCGGAGGAAGTAGACGGGAAGAAATGGAAGTACGAAGAACAATGGAGGTGTCCCAGGAAGCAGTTAAGGGCCCTTCGTCGGCAAGGCAGTCGGAAATCGGTAGTGAACGGTCGATTATTTCTAAAAAAAAAAAATGATACCAAGTGTACTTGTCGCCGCGTCTTTACCATTATAAATAAGGATTCCCATGCCGAGAGATCGGAACCGAAGGTCTTCGTCGCCGAGGCGTCGAGTGTTTTAACGTTTCCTCGCTCGGCTCCGAAACGAAACTGAAGCCGAAGAAGGCGAAAACAAAGACTCGAACGAGCGGCACGTAACGACGAAGAGCAGGAAGCCCCCTTCGTGTAGCTGCGTTTACCGCCAGAAGGAATATAGGGGTTGCAACGGCGGCTGCTGGTTGGGGTCGAAGAAGCGCGCGAGATTAAGGGAGAAAGGGATCTTCGTGCACCCTACGAACGAGTCGCCCCCCAACTGTATTTTCCCTTTTCTCCATTCTTTTTTCATCCTTTTCGCCTCCCCCGCTGACTTGTTCGACCAGTTATCTCAATACGGGAAAACACAACATCAGAAACAACAACAACTGCAAAAATAAAGAATCAAGGAGGGCTAGAATTATTTATTATGAGAAGTGTCATGGAAGGAAGTTGTGTCGATAAAAAAGGTCATTGATCTGATTGGATAGGTGAGAAAAATGTAACTGTTTATTCCCTTTTCCATTATTTTTTCATTCTTTTCGCCTCCCCTTCTGACTTGTTCGACCAGTTATCTCAATACGGGAAAACACAACATCAGAAACAACAACAACTGCAAAAATGAAGAGTCAAGGAGGGGTAAAATGATTTATTATGAGAAGTGTCATGAAAGGAAGTTGTATCGATAAAAAAGGTCATTGATCTGATTGAATAGCTGAGAAAAATGTATGATTTTCTTTTTTTCAATGCGACCAATAAACAAACCGTCGAAGGGAGAAAAGAGGAGATGGATAGGAAGCGAGATGGAGTTAGTTAGCTGCAGCGTAAAACATCTCGCTCTTCCGGGAGTCCAAAGAGTGAACTATCGATCAGACCGTATCTGTACCAAGCAGTGAAAGTATCCCCGAACGACGAGCAAGCATGAAACCTCTCCCCCCCCCCCCCCCCCCCATAATCCTAAGCCCCCATGGACAACAATAGATCCTGAGCCCCGGTTTTCCATCCTCCGACTCACCGTCTCGTTTTTTTTTTTGCCCATTGACGTGCACATTTCGATCCGCACTTCGTCATGCATCGAGCCCGATACCCGATGCACCATTGTCAATCACTCTTATTATTATTACTAGCAGGTTGCTGTAGCTCGGGCGCGAGGCGCTCGAACTATCGTCTATGGAATTTTGGAACCGGACATTTCGATTTCCGGAGATTTACAGAGAATTTGGATTTCCGGAATTTACTGGAAATTTCGATTTCCGGAGACTTACCGAGAATTTGGATTTCCGGAATTTACTGGAAATTTGGATTACCGGAGACTTACCAGAAATTTGAATTTCCGGTGTTTTACCGGAAATTTGGATTTCCGGTGTTTTACCGGAAATTTGGATTTCCGGTGCTTTACCGGAAATTTGGATTTCCGGTGTTTTACCGGAAATTTGGATTTCCGGAGATTCACCGGAAATTTGAATTTCCGGAGATTCACCGGAAATTTGAATTTCAGGAGGTTTACCGGAAATGTGGATTTCCGGAAATTTACCGTATATTTGCCGGACATACGTCGCTTCCGGTTTAAAAATTAAATTTTTCGACCGGAAAAGAGTCACTTCCGGTCGAACAATTATATTTTCAAACAGGAAGTAACGTACTGCTGGTATGACGTCACGTCCGGTAAAAAGTGAGATTTTCAAACCGGAAGTGACGTGTCTCCGGAATGACATCACTTCCGCTCGAACAAGTGAGATTGCATTATAAATTGTTTTTAAAAAATCCAATGCCATTTGTGACGCAATTATTTTACAACTTTTTATTGACCCCAACAACTGTGTTTCAGACTGCCGGCAGTTATTGTCACGGTATTTAGTGCCGTTTTCGTTTGTCGTTGTTTTTTTATTTTATTATTATTATTTTTAATCGTATTTCAATCCGTCCTCTATTCTAGCGAAGACCTTTTCCATTAAAAAAAAAAAAAAAAAAAAAAAAAAAAGTATTCGCACTAGTGGCACTGGGTTTTCCGATTTATTATTTTTTTTTTTTACGTATCCATATTTATATATATATTTTTTTTGGCTCCATCCCTATCGAACTGTGCGCGTACCATTCACCGTTAAATCCCTTTTCGACAATAACGATATACTGCGCGAGCCGCAAGCGCGCGACCCGCCAGAATGCGGGGTGCAACAGGGGGCGATCCAACACTCCCAACCCCCCCCCCCCCCACCCCCGCCCTATTGAATCCTCTCGAAGTGACTGTAGCGTCACGCAACCCGCCTCGTCGTCATCGTCGATGAATGCCCAACGATAATCGACGCACTTTTACGTTTCAAATTAATTGGACCAATTATCGAGGTCAAACAATTAACTGTCCGGAGACCAATTAGATAGGTGACGATTTGTCGCTGTTCGACGATCGTCCGTCATTGTTTATCGCTCCCTCATCGCTATCGTCGGTTTTCACCATGAAAAGTGCATGCACGTTTTGGCGTATTTTTTTTTATTATTTTTTGTTCTTCTTTTTTTTCAATTATTTGTGTTCTCATATTTAGGGGTGTTTCTTGTGCAGCGATTCTTGTGGCGATACCGCTAAACTTCTTTACAAATATGCGAATATATATATATATGTATTTTTTTTTTTTTTACCGTATGTTGAACTATGATGCATTCGCCGTTTTGCAGGTTTCGCAACTCCTATTCTACTTCCGGTACGTTCGTTCTGCGGCCGCCACTAAACTTTCAGAACGATTCGGCGTTCCGCGGATAAACTTGACCACGTGCTTACCGCTAACAGTGACGACGACGCCGCGAATTGTTGATGTTAAATTCAGTTTTTTTAAAAATATTGTTCTGTTTATATTAATGGGAATTTTTAAACCAGCTCCGTATTATTTCCACCACGAATCGCCGTAAATCACGGTAAATCACTGATAATTCGCTACCGAAAAAATTCTTCACTCAGCACCGATTTAACATCCCAAAATTCTTGACACTGCGCACAAGTGGGAAAAATAAAAATTACCGGCACACTTTTCGCTCGTTCAAAACATTGAAAATTTACGATGAATATCAACGACTAAAATCCTCCCCGAAATTAATTAACCAACCCACCATCTATAACACGCCTCTAATAATAAAAAAAAAACTTAAACACCAAAAAAAAAAAAAAAAAAAAGACACCGACCGAAAAAGGGCGAAAGAGTGTCGATCAATCTTCCCCAGGATCGAGACGACTGAATCGAAGGGAAAAAAAAATGCACGAATATTCCTCGCAGTTCGACGAAGCGCCGATGCAACGCGTGGATCCCTGCCGAGTCCGGAGAGCGTCTTAGGGGTGTCGCGCGCGGGTGTCGCGCGGGTGCGAGGAACACGCGGAAGGGTTTTCGAGCAGGATTCGTGTGCACGAGTCCCGCGGCCGTTTAGTCCGTTCTGAAGGGACACCCGCGGGAAGGGGGGCGGGGGTGGGGGGGTACGAGAGAGAGGTTGCTTGGGACGAGTTTTGCGGACGAACGGGGGGTTGCACGCAAGGGGGATGAAAACAGGGTGACAGAAACGAGAGGCAGCGGGGGCGGTGACTGGAGGCGGGTCGCAGTTTTTGCAGTCATTGTGCGCATGCGGAAAACTCTTTTATAGCGTAGCAAGAGCAGCCCCACCAGAGTCACGCGACGACCCCTTGCTTCCTTTCCACCCTCTCGTTGCCTTCTTAAAGGCTTCTTAGGGTAAGTTTTGTCCTGTCTTGGGTTGTCGGCAGGGAGAGGCGAGGGTCGGGGGGGAGAGGGAGAGAGAGGGCGCACGTTTTCCCGTGCGGGCATCGAGGGTTGACGGAAAGAAGGGATGTGGAACGACGGGGGTTGAATCGCCTGGGTAGGTTTCTGCGCTGCACACGAAACAGACCGCCGACGAGGTCGGTGTCGATGTCGTTCGCGAAAGGGTCCGACCGAGCTCGCACGTACGTGTTCGAGGGGATGAGATTAGTAAAATTTTTTTTGTTGGTTGGCAACATCGGCTTGTAGGCTTCGGGAATATTTTTGTTGAATTTCGATGGTCGCAGTTCATTCGGTTTAAATTTTAATCAAGGAGCGGGCACGCTTTCTTGACGCTGGATGATCGGGCAGATTTTTCCACCCCCTGTCTTTGACGTCGTGCCACTCTGCGAAAAATTAATATTTTCATGCTTGTTTGTAGTGAAATCGATACGTCGGAATCCGTACCACGTGTCTGTTGAGGTTTCGTACTGATTCGGCGGGAATTGTAAAAATTACAGGCTCCGGAAGACACGCGCTCCGAGAGCGTCGGACCCGATTTACGGGATTTTGAGATTTAGGGTTTAATTTTGGTTTCGACATGTCGAGAATAAATAATTACTGCATCGAGAATAAACAATTACTGAAATAAATGAAACTTTTTTTTCTTCTCAAAATCTACGTGATTCATTGAAATAGAATAAAACTTATTGCATCGAACGCTTCATGTTTGTTTCACGAAGAAAAAAAAAACATTTGATAGATACACGCTGAATTTCTCGAATCCCTCGTTTCGCCAGCGAGTCGAGCCGTGAGCTGGATCTAATAAGGCTTTCGATACCGACGACGGTAACGAGATTGCCGAGAAGAAACCAAAGGAGGTATAACAACGACGTGTCTCAACGGCGAACGGGAACGAAGGAGTTCCGCGGATTGGAGGCGGACCAAACACGATTAGGGCATAGCGAGGGCGTCTGAGCCATTCGGTCTGACTGATCTTCGTCGCCGTGCCGACCGGGGCTTCATCGCCTGTGCACTCATATATTACGACGTCAGGCCCGTCGCACCGGGAAATCCACGGTTCCGTTTGAAAAAAAAATACACTGAGAGAAGGATCTAGGAAATATGACTATATCGCTCGAGAGATATTACCATAGCACATGGTACAGTAGAACCCCGTTTATATATTACGGTGTCAGTGCCGTCGCACCAGGAAATCCACACTGTAAAAATTAATTGTAAATTTAATGTACACGAATTTGAAATTTGCTTTTATTACTTACATTAATTCAATATTAATGTACTTTTTTGTAAAATTATAATACCAGATATAAAAATTACAAATATTATGCCATAAATTTACAAAAATTTGCAATGAAAATAAAAATTTTACTGTAAAATAGAAACCGCACATATAAAATAGAAAACGCACATGTGTTTGAGAAACAGTTTATGTAAAAGAGCTTCCAATACCGTTCATTCATTTTCAAACAAAAAAACAATCTTCCAACTCCACCGAGTAACGCACTTTGCGTATTTTTTCCGCAGAACACGATAAACACCTCGAGTTCTCCGTAACTCCATCGGCAAGCCTTAGAATGTAGATTCTAATGAACCACATACATTAACGATAATATAATTTATTCTTCAAAAACCTATCATATATTTATTCTTCAAAAACCTATCATATATTTATTCTTCAAAAACCTATCATATATTTATTCTTCAAAAACCTATCATATATTTATTCTTCAAAAACCTATCATATATTTATTCTTCAAAAACCTATCATATATTTATTCTTCAAAAACCTATCATATATTTATTCTTCAAAAACCTATCATATATTTATTCTTCATAACCTATTTTCCAGAGCCGTCTCCACGCAATACAATTCTCCGTCCGACTGACTCTCGCTTCTCCGGTTCCTCGTGTCCCAATCTCGCACCATCGTCTCTTATCGTTTTCTTTTGTTTTAAACATCTATCGATTTTCGCGACATATAGTCATTTTTTTAAATACAGAAAATCGCTACTTTTCCCAAAATCGATTTTAGAACGCCCGGTAAAATTGCCCTGTAATACAGGCTGTTTGTTCAACCCCTCGGCTCCAACTCCCCGTTCGTTGTATCGCGGAATTTCGTTCATGCGTGTGCATAACAGGGTGGGGTGGGGGTGGGGGTGGGGGAGGGGGTGGGGAAGGCCGGGTAGCTCGAAGACGAAAATACGAGAGCAAATTACCTAGCAGTCACCTCGCGACCCTCAGGGGTTGGTAGTTCGCTTCACTGGGACTCCGGAGTTCTGGTAGTTGGGCGGAGGTGTCGATATGACATGTAGTGAGGCGTGAGCCCACCGACGGGGATTCCCGGCAGCCGACAACCCTAGGCGGGGGTTTATTACAAGGGTGGAATCAAATATACCGGGCGTCAGAAAAAAAAAATTGAAACCATCCCCGGGACACCCTTACGAGCGTCCCGCAGTAAGGGAAACCCGGTCCCGGGTGGAACGGAGGCAAGTAAAAAGGAAAGACATCGAGAGCGAAAGACGGAAATAGGAAGGGAGAGAAATCAAGGGATGAGGTCACAGTCGTTGGTTTATGATGCCCCGATTCAAGGGTATACGCAGCTGGATCGTCGGTGGTAAAACGCTTGGAATGAAAAAAAAAGCAACGTGGGGTGGGACGGGTGACTACGAAAGAATAGAAGAACCAAGGCAGCTGAGGCGGTGTTCTTTACTCGAGCGCAGCGAATCGATGAATTATCGGGAGTCTCTAATGAAAAAGCGGTGAAAAGTTATATCGGAGATCCTCGATACGATGTATTAAGTTTCACCGAAGTATCGTGCGAAACCAAACAAAAATGTTAACTTTGTCCATGAATATTTTTAATTTTGCAGAATCCTGGTTTTCCAAACTCCATTCCCGACCTAAGACAATCGCCCAAACTCGCAGGCCCAATTTTGTATCCCTTTACGCAAACTCGCAGTCCCATTTTAGTCCCAGTCCCAGTCTTTATGCAAACTTGCAGTCCCATTTTCGTCCCACACCGTCTTTATGCAAACTCGCAGTCCCATTTTTGTATTCCTTTATGCATTTCTAGAGATGCTTGAAGGGGTCGCACAAAACATGTCTCAGTAAAATGGAAGAACCAAGGCAGCTGAGACTTTATTCGAGCGCAGCGAATCGATGAATTATCGTGAGTCTCTAATGAAAAAGCGGTGAAAAGTTATATCGAAGATCCCCGATACGAGGTATTAAGTTTCACCGAAGTATCGTGCGAAACTAAACAAAAAATGTTAACATTGTCCATGAATATTTTTTATTTTGCAAAATCCTGGTTTTCCAAACTCCATTCCCGACCTAAGACAATCGCCAAACTCGCAGTCCCCGATCAAGCCCAAACTATGCAACTGACCTACCCTAATCTCGCCATGTAAATAGGGTGAGTCGTAAATATTTTGCTGCAGCAGCCAAATATTTTTGCTACCACAGCAATAAATTATTACCGATCTACATTTTGTCAGAGAAACAGAACTATTTTTCTCCGAACACAATCGTAACCATGTCACTCTCACTTGCCCTATATTTTCTAGATAATTTCTATTGTATAAAGATGTATTAATAAAAAAAAAAAAAATTTTAATTAATACATCTTTCGATTTTCAATATTCGTAATCGATTTTCGGTTTCCTATCTGTCAGGATCGTAAATTTTGTCGGGCGACTCCAAAGAAAAAAAACACAATATAGCGGAAAACATTGTCGGCGCGTCCTTCGCCGCCTCCGAGATCAATCCGACTCTATAAATTTGGTCCGCGGAGCAACAAATGCCTCCGCGAGATTTCCCGGTCTCGTGCACCACGCGCTGCCGGCTGCCGGTCGGAACGGAGGGATGAGCGGCGAGAAGTAGCGACAGGGTTGAGGGAGGGTTTTAGATGGGGTGGCGCACAGAACGCCTCTGCACCCCATTTACTATCTTCGCACTTCTATTCGCGTCTCCTTCTCACCGCCTCGCTCGTTTGTTGTATAATCTTCAAGATCGGAAGGGTTGGAACTGAAGACGGGGTGGGCGGAAAGGAGAGGTGGACGGAATAGTCGGGGACCGAAAAATTATTGTCCCGTCGAAAATCGTCTCAAAGAAACGCCAGCCCATATAATATTTATTTCCAAAGAAAAATAAATAGACAAATAAATTTTAAAAAATCAAGATTTTTGCGGAAAATTTGAACAAATGACAAAAAAAAATTACTTCGGGAATTTTTAAATATCTGCGGGTTTTAAGTGGAGTGTCGAAATTTTCGAATGCAGGACGATTGAATTCCAGCCACGGACTTCCCTCGTAATGCCTCGGAGGAACGGGCGACGCACCCCCTTTCAGGGTAGAATAAACGAGTAGTGATTAAATATTATGACCGCTGCAGTGTGCCTTCCCCCGGCGACGCGTTTCTATCCCAAAGACGTTACTTAGCATAATTAAAGGTTGCCCCCCGTTCTCGTCTTCAGCAGACTCCGAAACAGCCAGTCTTTAACTGTAGCCGTGAGGATCCTCGGGCGGCGTGAAAGGCGCGGGTATGAAGGGGTCTTCTTCGCGGATCTTCTTCGGCCGATCTTCAACGAATTTACCACTTGGGATCAAGATTTTCATGTCGGTTGCAGTAGCTACGGAGGTAACCCTTTCGTTTCGACGTATTAATTCGTCTCAAAGGGACGTTCATCAACGTAGTGGATGACCACGCAAAAATATGGCATGAACTTGCGTGATTTTCATAGACCACCCGCAGTTCGATAATATGGAACATGCTTTTATCTAAGTTACGATAGTGAAATTGAGGTCCTTTTCATAAAAAATTGAAATTCTGTATAAACGTGAATTCAATTGTCATGGGTTGAATCTTTATCAACGAAGAGGATGACCAGGACCTTTGCAATATTTTGTCCGCAGTGTCCGCTACTTATGTTCCATTGGGATAGAGTGGGGTTGGTGAATATGAGCCGATTTGGTAAGACGTACCACTACGAGGTGAGATAAAAAAATCAAAAACTTCGCTCACTTGCTCGTATCGGTAATAGTGTATCGGTAATAGTGTTTAAGTGTTAAACCTTGTTCGTGATTTTCATAGACCACCCGCAGTTCGATAATATGGAACACGCTTTTATCCAAGTTACGACAGTGAAATTGACTCCATTTCCATAAAAACTTGAAATTCTGTACTTAGACTTGAATTCAATTGTCACTGCCCGAATCATTATCGAGAGATTCGCATATAAGTTTCAGTATTGGTCCCACCTCCATGGTCCACATTACCAAGCATGCAAAAACCCTTAACCGAACATCGACATTGTCACTAGAAATAAAAAAAAATGCATCAATGCAAAATTACTGAGGAGAAAAAAAAACACATTTCAAGAAGGGCCTCCTCCTTTCCATCGATCACTCTTGGATTGACCCATCCAAATATTCCAAATAGTATCGGTATTCTCCTCAAATGAATAATCCCAGGAGGACATTAAACCGTGTTCCTCCGTTGTATAAAATAGCTTGATATCGCTCACACAGAGATCCCGGAGATTCCCTTCAGAATTATAGCGACCTTGCCGGTTCGGGTGGTAAAGCGATCCCTAGCAACCCTATTACGATGCAAATTGGGTCGAGTGGCCAAATGGCCATAACTTTGCCGAGGAGAGGTAAAATCTCGGTCGAGCTAGTAGATAAGACGGTGGATACAGGAGATGAAAAAAAAAAAAAAAAAAAAAAAACACATCAACGATATAAGGACACCAGCATCAGTAGTTAGTTCCGTGTCGAGGAGCACGTCTCGCAGAGCCTGCGTGGTAACGACTGGGTTAGGATTACATTTGGTATGGAGATGCGACGTCGTCCGGGGCCGGGGCGGAGGGGGTGTTCTGTTGGCTTCTGTGTCTCGTGCGATTATACAACGTCGAAGAACCAAGTATCGAAGGTGAATGGTCTTGTTGTGGGAGGAATGTCCCCCGTGGGCATATCATCCTTGATCATCGTAATTCCAGTCTGTGCCGGAGCCTCGAGTGCCGATGACACTGGGTGAGCGCGCGGACGCCGATGTAGGTACCGTAGGTAACCGGTGGTCGTCCCGTGCCCTTAACGTGGAAAGCCCCATTGGCCAGCTGCGCCACCGGGTAGCCGAGAGAAAGCCGTGAGCCGCGTACGTGCCGAGCCCTCCGGTCTCACGGGAAATGATCCCACTTTGCAAGGGCCGAATGGAAATGACCCTGGAATCGCTTCAGGCTCGATGCCTTCGGGTTCAGTCAACCCACCCCAGTTTCTGATCCCTCAAGCTTCTGCTCCTCCGGCTTTCCCCAGCCCCTCCCGGCGGTACCTCGGTCAGTATCGATGACGCTCTGCGGGAATTAGACGCTCGAACTAGTTGATACAGATGGGCTTTGGAAAACCTGCTGGGTCTCCTTTAAAGATTCATGATGCAGCTCAGCCTCGACGGATCGCGGAGGGTAAAGTTGTTCTCTGCCAGTGGAACAAACCCTCCCGGAATGGAGTTTTTCCCTGTCGATTGTAATTGTAATACGTAACATAAAACACAATGCAATATATACACCCAAAAAACAAGCGAGCTTTTTCAACTGGCATTCCAATCGGGGTTGGATTCTTGTACAGTGAAACTTGTTAGATAACGGACCACTTGCGAGAAACGTTGGCGCCGTATTTAGCTTTGAGCCGTATCTGGCTGCAGATAAGGCTCGTCGTAGATTGGACGCACATAAAAACGTGTTGTCAGCTGGTGCTTAGTTTCGAAAAGTGTGTAGCTTGCTTAGTGTATACTTTAGATAAAGCGTGTTGTTGCGGTTTATGCGCATTGAATCAACACACTTTACGTGTGTTATCAAAAGCGTTTATTTCAACAAGACAGTACAAAGCATGTTGTGCAGTTGATACTGCTGATGTACTGTGCAACCGTTTTGTTCCACCAGGTCTAATGGGTGCAACACTTGCTATGTGTGTCGTGTTTAGATAACACGTGTTGTTGCCATTTACGCACATTAATTCAACACACTTTATGCATGTTATCAAGAGCGTTTATTTCAACAAGACAGTACAAAGCGTATTGTGCAGTTGATACTGCTGATGTACTGTGCAACCGTTTTGTTTCAACATGGCTAATAGGCGCAAACACACTTACTTATGTGTGTCATGTTTAAATAAGGCGTGTTGTTGCGATTTATGCGCATTAATTCAACACACTTTACGTGTGTTATCAAAAGCGTTCGTTTCAACAAGACAGTACACAGCATGTTGTGCATTTAATACTGCTGACGTACAGTGCAACCGTCTTGTTCCAACAGATCTAATGGGTGCAACACACTTACTTATGCGTGTCGTGTTTAGATAACGTGTTGTTGCCGTTTACGCACATTAATTCAACACACTTTACGCGTGTTATCAAAAGCGTTTATTTCAATAAGACAGTACAAAGCCTGTTGTGCAGTTGATGCTACTGATGTACAGTGCAACCGTTTTGTTCCAATACGTCTAATAGGTGCAACACACTTATTATGTGTGTTATGTTTAGATAACACGTATTGCGGTTCTTGCGCATTAATTCAGCACACTTTACGCGCGTTATCAAAAGCGTTTATTTCAACAAGACAGTACAAAGCATGTTGTGCAGTTCATGCTGCCGATGTACAGTGCAACCGTTGTGTTTCAACACGGCTAATATGTAAAAACACACTTACTTAGGGTCGTCTCACATGAAACGACGTATGCAATTTGCTGTCGCACAGTCGATTCGGTCGGACACCAATACGCGAGCATCAACCAATCACGGATGTGTGTGGATACCGCACGTTCTGTCTATGTTCCGTACATAGTTCTGTGTGCGAGCAGCTTCATGGATTTCACGTGTTTTTAGACTGCAATAGGATTAGAGTAGAGCGAATCGAAATTGTTATAAGCTAATCGTTTCGCTCATATGAAGAGCCGCCCCGCCAACTGGTGCCTTGACGGGAAATTTCCTCTAGATTCAAGAAGAATAACCTATCCACGAGGAACACACCGGGGACATCCACTTTCCAGTGTACAGTAGCTATCGACTTCGAGCCCCGTGGGACGTGTACCTCGACGACCGAGAACAGGATCACGAATTGCCTGATTTCGTGAGACACCGCCACTACCGCGCGGGGCTGTACGACGACCCCACACCGAGAGCGTCGACGTCGACGCCAGGAACTGCAAGCTCCCTCGGGGGTAGTTTTAAAATTCAACCCCCATACGAGGACCGCGGGTGGGTCCTACACGTCGATCATATCAATCCGCTATCAAGGGCGGAGGGATAGTTCGTGGACCCGGGAGGATCGTTGGCCTGCTTTTCAACGGAACTTTCTACGACGTCTAATTTTTTCGGTCACGCGGATCGACTTCCGGTCGGGAAAAATCACGAAACAAAAAGGTTAAGGACGATCGACTGTCGGACGAAACCCAACTTAAGGTCTCAATTTTTTAATATGTCCTACATGAAGAGTCTACGAATTTTTTCGGTCACGCGGATCGACTTCCGGTTCGGAAAATCAAGATAAAAAATAATTAACGAGCCTCGAATGACTAACAAGTTCGGCAGGAGAAGAGCAAGAATCCAAGTCAACCCGTCGATGACGGATTACGCTGGTCCGTTCCGGGGGCGAAAAACATCTTTCCTCTATTTCGGGTAACTTTTGTCAGAAGCGTTTCACATTTTAGCTTTGACAACCTCGACAAGGGAGGTATTTGTCATACGTCTATAGTCATCGAGGATTGACACACTGGGCGCAGTCACGCAACGTCTCTGTGACGGCGCGGAACGGGGGGGGGGGGGAAGAAGAAAAAAAACCGGGAGACTCGAGGAGGGTGACGAAGGAAGCAAGAAAGGCCGGTGTGTGTTGGCGCAGCGAAGACGAGGGAGATAAATATTTGAGGAATTTGTCGTCGTCGTAGTCGTCGCCCTTGTCGTCTTCGTTGTCGATGTACCGGAGGGGTCGGATAGGAGGATGCAAACTCACCCTTCGCCTCCCCCTCGGAGGCGACCTATCGCTTGTTTGGCGGAACGATAAAGGGATTTCAGTCAATTTGCATGTTTCACTCGGTGAAATCTACATCGACGATTTTATTTTTTTCGATATATGGGACCACACTCGTGCAATAATTTCCGTTGGAATAATTAACAAGTTCGGAGTGAAGAAATTCGAGAGCTTTGAGGGAACGAACATAAATAAAATGTCAAAGTTTCGGCTGCGTTCGAAACAACGTTCCATTTAGGTCCCTCCGAGCGATGGCCGATGAAACCTTTTTCGGAAAGTTCCGTCGACGTGGCGAAGGTCCACGGGTGTTTCGTCAGTTTGACACTTTTTCCAACTTCGGGGTCAAATTACTCGTCGGTAAGCGGGAGAGTCCAAAAAGCCTTGTGCGGCGGGGGTAAACGTAAAATGTCCCATTCGAATATTCCACGGTAGATGCGACTCGTTGGTGTGAAAGTTTGATACGCGGCTCAGCGGGAGCGTGTCGCAATACATATACGAGAAGCTGTTAAGCACGGACAGTGAAGGGAGCCAGGTTAACGGGGTAAAATCGTACGGGGGGCCGGGGTAGTTCATTAATGGATTAAAAGTGCTCGATCGATGCTATTAGGCTGACTCGGCTGCGAGCAGGCTTCACACGTTGGGCATGTAACTCTGCTTGGTGAACTACATAGGCACATACTTGAAGCACACGTTCACCCTGTAGTATGTCGTTAGTGTGTCGCGCACTTTTTATAATTAATTGATATTATAAAACGCACTGAATAGTACAAACACGGCGAAAAATAATTAGTTGTCCCGATAAACTGCGTGGGGTATATTGGTTCCAAGCGATTTATGTCGGTTGGGCCATCGTCCAACGGAACAGTCGGTACCAGTCGATTAGTCGGTTGGACCAAAAAACTGTTTGGGATCATAAATTGTTTGAGACAATAAATTGTTCGGGATACCCGATGGAAATAAAGTACATGCATAAATATATTTCGGGATGTTTATTATATATCTGAGATGTAGAACTTTTTGCCGGATTATATATCTGAAAAGTATAACGAAGATATACAAAAGATATATACAGGATATACAAATAATACATATATGTATCTTTAATAAAATATAGAGTATATATTCTTTGTATATGGGGCATATCTAATTAATATACCTGACATATATTGCTTTAATATTTTTTGTATAATGCCTATACATCTCGAGTACATTGGAATTTATATGTTCTATACAGATTAGGCTATATACGGTAGGCATGTATATGGTCCTCATGGTTAGTAACATGCATTGAACATTAATAAGGACTTGAAAATAATACTGTGATGAACAGTGATTTTCTGATGATGAAAATAAATCTGTTTATTTAGCCTTTTGCTTATTACATAATAAAAAAGAACAAAATAGCCTTACTTATGTCTATGCTACTGGATAACGGATCGCCTAAGCGTCTGTATGTCATGGTTTTTACTCATAAAATGGTTTTGAATGTCATATTTAAATAATTTAGAAAATGTTCACAACGTTTCAACATTTATTTCTACAATATTAACCATAAACATAGGTACTATCGGAACCTTTAAACATTATTGGTTGTGTAGTAGCTCGATATCTAAGTTTCTAGATACAATCGCCAATATCTATTTACATATTTCTCCGAGGCGTTTGAGCTCAAAGATATATCTTATTATATTTAATATAAATATATCGAAGTATACATAATAAATATATAGGAATATGTACGATATTTATATACATGATTATATATAACGGATATATCTTCCTATATATTGGAGGATACTGAAATATACTTCATTTCCATGGTGGCAATAAATTGTTCGGGATAGTAGATTGGTCTGGATAATAAATTGGTGCCGGAAAATAATTAGTTAGGTCCAAGAAATTTTTAGGGCCAACCAATTAATTTGTTGACCCAACAAATTAATCTGATTGTCCGAACGAACCAATTCGCTGGCGACTATTTAATTCTTATCAATAACCCACGCGATTCCTCTCCCGGATCTGCTCTAACAATTGTATTAAAAGCGTCGTAACAACGAACACTGAAAAAAAAAACTAAAGCAGAGGACCCCGAGAGTGAAGTCACAGGGGCTAACCAACGAGGCAAGGTCTTTCGTGGTACGATGATCGGGCGAAACGTTCTTCCCGACAATGCAGGACAGCTCGGGGAACAAGGGGAGCGGCAGGCGAGCAAGAAACGGGGGAGTCGGAGTTTTAGCTCTTTCGCATCCCTTCCAGCAATTAATTTATTTTTCCCTAGTCGGCGTTAATTGTTAAACTTAGATGGGTGGTCGTCGGGGAGGGACGGAGCTCATGGCAGAGGCAGCATCAACAGCGGGGATACCGAAGTCTGAGGTGACGTGAGCGGAAACAGGATTCCCTCCGTTCCCAACTTGGTACACGGTATCCCGCAACGTCCCAGTGCTTTTACTCTCGCGAATAAGACAACGAAGGCTTCAATTCCCAGTGCAGCTTCCGTGTTGATGACAGTATTTCGCCTCCCTCCGGTACAGTAAAGCGGGGCAAAACGGACCATTTTTACCTATTTTTCGCGGGACATGAAAAAAGAACAGTCTCATCCCAATTTCAGAACATCCTTCATTCTCCAGGGTTCCGTTTTGCCCCCCTCACGCCCGCCGGGCTCCAACTACCGGTATGAGGTTTAAAAAAAACTTCCAGCTGCGTTAAGTTTTCATGCCAAAAAAATAAAATCTTCTTTTATTCGAGAAGAAAAATAAGAAGGGTTTGACAAGAATTCGTCTTGCGGATACGAGGAGATAATACGAAGATAGAAATAAAGGAGAAGCGATAGGGAAAAAATAATGAAAGGTCATAGGAATGGGTTTGGGGTTGCGCAAGCGTGCCGAAGCTGGGAAGTCAAAGACACTCAGACACCAAGAAGAAAAATTAAAAGGGTTTGACACGAATTCGTCTTGCGGATACGAGGAGATAATACGAAGATAGAAATAAAGGAAAAACGATAGAGAAAAAATAATGAAAGGTAATGGGAATGGGTTTGGGGTTGCGCAAGGGTGCCGAAGCTAGGAAGCCAAAGACACTCAGACGCCCCCTGCAGGATTGGGTTACCGGAGACTAATTAGAATGACGATTAGGACTGTAGCTAACGTGCACTTGACTCGTATGACCGAAACGTTCCATGCTTATGTTTCCTCTTCTCCCTTTTTTCGTTTTTTTTTTGTTTCTTTTACTTCGCTTTAGCGGGTCAGCACCCCTGTCTGCCGCTCGAGAACCGGCAACTCGAAGGTTTTAAAGTGACACCGCACGGGGCAAACGCCGTGCCCGAAGGGGAAGACCCGATGATACTGCATAGACAGTTCCCGAACGAGAAGAAAGTGATATCTTCTTTACGACAAAGCCAAAGCAGACCTCAGCTATATGGCAAGGATCGATTTCAACGTCGAACAAGTAAGCTAGCGACGGAAACGCATGAATTAAGGAATTAAGGAGGAATACAATTTGTAAATAGGACGTCGATTATTACAACTGTAGTTACGAATACGAGGTTTAAGACTACAAGGATCACCCGAGTAGAAATTTTGACGCGTTACGTCGGGCCCTGATAAGGGCCTGACAAGGGCCTGATACGGCCTTATCAGGACCCTATCAGGGCCCGATGTAACGCTCGAAAATTTCTACTCGGGCAGAGATTCGCGAATACGTCGGAGTTTTTCACGATTAGTTCCGTTACCTTGCATTGAATGTTACCATTCAATGCATGGTAAGTTGCACGACGATAAAGTTACATTCTTGGGCACTCGCTCTTTAGAGGAAAGTGCCCGTTAAAATTGTCGTCCATGGCAATGTATATATAAGGATCGCCATTTTGTTGGTTTTGGTTACATATATTTATATACAATGAGTTTGGAATTCATATATATAGGTAGTTAATTATAAATATTGAAACCAAAAAATAACGCAACGCAATCGTTATCAACTGCGAAGGGCGAAAGGACATTTTTTGGTCCCTCGGACGTCCGCACCACTGAGTATCTTCGAACTGCAAGGACCGATGTAGTTGAAATTTACATGCGAAACAACACTTTCAACTGTGAAGTATGCACAAGGCCTATGTTCAAGAAACAAGACGCACATGTTTGTTGACAATATGATATTTCAATAAAATGTTTTGACGATGTCGTAATTAAGCTAGCTATTTTTTTTTCGTCTGACATAGCAGCAGGATCTCCCAAGCCTACCGTCACTTCATACATCCATCGACTGTGCGTAAATCCCCTTTGAACCGCCGTTGATTCGTCGTATTTCCATAAGATTAGCGAATAAACAACGACGATGGAGGAGGCAAAAAAGCGAGCGGGCAAAAAGAGCGGTATCGACAATCTATGGAGAACAATGAATTCCCTTCAACGTGGGTGGCGCCAAAACGACCGAAAGGTGCTTTCCATGCAGACGCCATTGCCTATTTTATTATAGAGGGCATCACACTGTGCAATACGGAACATTTTCGGCAATCAAGTGAACCGTGCAATACGGAAAATTGTCGGCAATCGGGTAAACCGTGCAATACGGAAAATTATCGGCAATCGGGTAAACCGTGCACTACGGAAAATTGTCGGCAATCGGGTAAACCGTGCAATACGGAAAATTGTCGGCAATCGGGTAAACCATGCACTACGGAAAATTGTCGGCAATCGGGTAAACCGTGCAATACGGAAAATTGTCGGCAATCGGGTAAACCGTGCACTACGGAAAATTGTCGGCAATCGGGTGAACCGGGCAATACGTAAAATTGTCAGCGATGTTCGTCCTTCGGTGAAATTATTTGAGATAGGCAATGGCGCACAACTTTTGCGATATACGAGCTATGCACGATCTGCAATATGTGCGTCATGCTCCGACATAGGAAATCCTTTTTAGTGAAAGCGACGCAACGAGAGCCGAGACTTCTCGGCACACTCTTCTCGGTACTACCAATCGGGCGATCGATGAGCCGTATCTCGATCGATGAGATCGATGAGTACCTCCACGCACCGAATATTATAAAACATATTGTACTAGAGACGTACTGAGATTTCTGTAAAATATATATTTCGCAAGAATATTTCTATCATTAGATACAATATTCTGCATTGAATATCATGCAAAGTTGCCGTTACAACATAAGCATCACAAGGCCACTAGGAAGTCTTAGAACTCGCCATTCCGAATTATCGCTTTCGCGCATGTCTCGAACAACCGTGATAATAGATAACAAAGTCAACTTCCCCGAAACTTTTCCTTCCGTAAACATATATTTTGTATGCTTCTAAGCGAACATCGTGATTTGTATATTGAAAAGCGGCCCAATAATCTAGCTCCGAAAACTGGTATCTTCTTCACAAAGATTTACTGCACGATGCTTACAGTTTCTATACCATAAAAAAACGGCGACTGGTGTATATAAGCCGAGGAAAATTAGTTCCGCGGAATATTGATAATAGTCGCTATACGCAGGATTCCTGACGAGCTGACATTGTTTTTTATACGGAAAAATTGCTATTTTGGATGATGGGGCGATGAGAATTTATTGTTCGTTTGATATATGTGTAGTTTATCCGGATAATCTCTTCAAATTCTTTTCAAATACAATATTCAACATGAAGTTGTACGAAGATACCGTCACAATATAAACATCACAAGGCCAAAAGGAAGTCTTCAAACGCGCCATTCCGAATTATCGCTGTCGCGCGTGTTAAATAACAGTCGTAACAACAAATAAACAAAATCGACTTCCCTGACACTTTTCGTTTCGTAAACACATATTGCGTATGCTTCTAAGCAAACATCGTGACTTGTATACTAAAAGACGCCCCAATAATCCAGCTCCAAAAACAGGTATCTCCTTCGTGAAGATTTACTGCACGATGCTTGCGGTTTCTATTGCATAAAAAAACGGCGACAGGCTTATATAAGCCCAGTAAAGTGAGTTCTACGAAATATTGATAATAGGCAAACGAAGTTGCAGGCTAAAACTAAGTTGTTCGAAAATATCTTGAAAAAAATGGCCAAGGCCTTTGTGTATTCTATACTCGCGGCTCTGCTTATCGCTATACATTCTACCACGGCTTTTAAGTCAGAGATTCACACGAAGATGTCAGTGACTGAGAAACGGGCGATTTTTGGCTCCGAACTCTCGCGTAAGTTGTAAAAAAAAAGTGCGAATGTACAAAACCATACTCCATGTAATTTTGACATTGTCGAAAAATATTTATTACTTAGACATTGGGTATGAAGTATTTCCTATGTCGCTAACGGGAATGAGACGCATACGAAAATCCAAAGCGAATATAACATGCACACTTACTATCAATGCCGAAGAAATTACACTGAATTTGGAACCTACCCCGCAATATTTAGCAACGAAATACACCCCTGTATGGTCGGCAGTCAGTGATCGACGTACGAAAACAAACATTAATTACAGGCCACTGCCAACGGTGAGTTTGTAAGATTGAAAACGATAAATCGCTTCGGTAAACGAAAATTTGACGAATTTGTAGGCGATGAGGGGCGTTGGTGAATTCACTATGTATCAGGACGTTGAGCATTCAATAGCTTTAGTAGTTTACACGGATCCTACTGAAGACATCGTCATTGTGGGTATTTACAATTCCCTCAATTTATTTCGAATTATACAAAAAAAAAGTGACGCGATACTTTCAGGAAGGAATTATCTCTTCGTGGTATATAATAAAGTCTCTGCCAAAGCGTTTGATCAAAGAGCTTCTGAACGAAGGAGTTGATCTTACCGAGACATCCAGTATAATGGGTGGAGCGATTACTTCTGATGACGATGCGAGATTCTACGTAGCTACATTCATTACCACGTTTACAGTCCGACGTTCCCCCGCCCCTCAACACGATATTCACGGTGAACTATAGGATAGTTTTAACTTAAAAACAGCATTTTTGGAAATCATACAATGAAAATTTATTATTCCATCGATCTATATCTAGTCGAACCAGAGAATCATGAAATAGTTAAACGCGCAAAAGGCAACGAAGGCAAGCGAATGGTTAAAAAAATATTAACGCCTCCAAAAACGGTTTACGCAGAAATGTTGATTGTTCTTGATCACAACGTCGTCAGGTAAACTATCTCTAGTAAAAAAAAAAACAACGTTACAAATGTGTTGACACATATGATTTAATAACGCGTTAATATAATACCTCCAGACATCGTACTACAACTCAAGCTCTCAGGAATATATTGGCTTTCTGGAACTCAATGGACTTGATCTATAGGACACTTGAAAAGCCGAAAATCCTTCTCAACATTGCTGGTATAATCATTGCCGCGGTGAGTTAATACGTAGCAATTTCGGTGCGAACTTTATTTAATACTTTTAACACTTTTTTTCCTCGTTATAACAGGATTACATGGCAACTCCCTACATCGCTAACGCCAGTGATTTGGACAGTCTATTATCGAAAATGGGAAAACATTTCTATAAAGAACGGGTTAGGTTCCCCACGATGCAATACGACATAATTATCGCAATGACTACGTAAGTTTCATTATCAATTAAACGTTTGGCATGATATACACTCGTGCCAATATTTTTTCAACTTCTCAGAATGAACCTGCCTGCGGGTAACAGCGATTCTTGTGACAATTGTGTATATTTACCTGGTGAGTCCGTCCAAAAATGCATATATTCCCTATAATTCCATGACAGTTTAAACCGTTCAGGTAAAAAAAATTACGATTGTTACATCAGGATACTTTACTAGAATGCCGGTTTGTTCTTCGGAACGCAATATAACGAGAACGAAAACCCTTAGCAATACCATGATTATACATTACGAAGGGTCATTTTCTCGTGAACATTTGTGAGTTTGATAATTAAAATTACTTTTTTTTGCGAATAAGTGATTAGTAAGTGATTTAATTGTTTCTTCAAACTTTAGATTTCTTGTCAGGAACGATCACCGCTATGGAAAAATTTCCGACTGCCATTCGGAAAATTATGATGCGACAGATATCAGTATCAAGTGGTCCGCCTGCAGCCAAAAATTTTATTCTCATATCCTCGCGTAAAAAACATATTGCAATTTCAATTCTAAATTATGGATGTAGTCATATTTAAGTAATTATTTTTATTAATAAAATTTCAGAACCAAAGAAACTGAGTGTCTTCGCAACAAGCCACTGTCGATGGATGGACAATGTCAAAGCGAAGGTTATGCAGAATCGTGCAAAGTATGTTAATAATCAGACATTACCGACTATATATTGATAATCGCGAGACGTAAAATTTCATTACCGATGATTCGATCAGCTCACGAAGAAAATAGGGACATGCGTGGCGAAGGGCTGCAAGGCTAAAGGTTCTAAGACATGCGTTCGAAGCAAGCGAGTCCCTCTACCAGGCACTGCATGTGGAACTAACAAGGTTGGTTTAAAATATATGGGCAAGAAATTGGTTTCCAATATTATTTATATAATTCAAACTGTGTGCAATATATTAATCACACATATCGCACATTTCAGTACTGTAACGAGAAGAAAGTATGCGTTCGCAAATGATAGAACAACGCAAAATGAAGCAATATGATATTAACAACTGGAAGCATGGTTTAATACACAGATGATCTTGTTCGTGACAATAAAATGTTTTATCATACCGTGATCGAGCTACCTCGGAGCTGACTATTTTTATTGACAGACTGCACGAAATCCCCTTTGCGCGGCCAAATATAGTTGAACCTTACATAAGTCGTATTCTCATAAAATTGCGAAGTAATGCCGAGAATGGGGGCCATTACGGGACGAAGAAATAAACAAGGGAAAACAACGGAATCGACAATCCACTGGGGATAATTAACCCTCTCTGAAGTCAGTGGTATAATATCGGCGTGAGAGTCTTTTATACACAGACGACATACGCTTATCATACAACAAACAGCATCGCGCTGCAATATGGAAAATGATCGGCAATGTTGGTCTTTCAACAGGACACTTCAATTTTAAGGCACTCACTCTTTAGAGGGGAGTACCTATTACAGTCGCTTTCAACGGCTATATATTACAGTATTGAAAAAATATTTATAAAAAAACGAAAATATGCATATCGCAAGTGACGTAAGAAGTAATATTTAGTTCGATAACCGTTTTCGTTTACGTTGCAATCAGTTCGACATACGCTTATCATACAACAAACAGCATCGCGCTGCAATATGGAAAATGATCGGCAATGTTGGTCTTTCAACAGGACACTTCAATTTTAAGGCACTCACTCTTTAGAGGGGAGTACCTATTACAGTCGCTTTCAACGGCTATATATTACAGTATTGAAAAAATATTTATAAAAAAACGAAAATATGCATATCGCAAGTGACGTAAGAAGTAATATTTAGTTCGATAACCGTTTTCGTTTACGTTGCAATCAGTTCAGAAAAAAAATCTACGCATTATTTTCACGAATGTATATATGTATCTCAGCGACACTGAGATACACATGTTTTTAGGGTGGTCAAGGACCACTGAACCACACTTTCAATACGTTGATTCATAAATAATAACGCGCATATTATGATAATACAAATTTCAACGGAAGCTGCACGAATATTTTTTGCGAAATTATCAATTTCTTACATAAATCATCGTCTCGTCATTGATTTAGTTTTATTTTATTGGTCATATTAGTTGTTTTATATCCTTCTTATTTTACCCCATTATTTCCTGTTTCTTTATTAGCTTTATTATTTATTATTTTTATTTACTCTTATTATTCTATGTATCTCTTATTTCAACTGTTGCCATGACGATATGACTTAATATTTAATTCACTTGCTTAACTTTATTTCTATTATAATTTATTATCAATAATATTTCCCAGAAGTACTATTGACTCAGAAACACATCCTCTAGAACCTGTTTTTTTACCCATCTCAACATCAAATATTATTATTTTTCTCCTGGATTATACAATTAGTCAGTATTTAGCGTCCAGAAGGTGGTGCACTCATTACTGCTGACGGCCGTGCTTGACATTAGATGCATCGTTACACGCGCCGTACAAGCGCATGTTCAAGGCCCCATTTTCGACAAGCGTGATGAGCATTACGCAGATATCCTTATCTGAATCTTTACGTCTCAGATTGCTGAATTTTATTCGGTTGCTTTCTGCTGTACAGTCACTCCCGTACATCAACCAAATTCACCTGAAAGGCTACCTGGTATTTGCAGCGGATAATTTATCCCTTTGACCGCTATATTATTTATTTATGAAACCCTCGAGTTTGATAATTTAATGATGATATGTTTTTCCTTTAATGGTTATTTTCAGCAACATAATTTAATAAATGTTTCTAAATCTTAATTAATTAATTTTTGGTATATTGGATAGAATAGATATATTGAATGAATGAATGATGAAATGCCGGTTTAATATTAAACTGTATTATTTATTGTATGGAAGTACTATCGAAGGAGAGCGAGATCTTCCGATCCGCGTTTGATGGGAGAGAGAGGCTGAAAGTAAATGATTTAATGATTACATTCTCGAGACACCCCTAATGAAGAAGAGATCCATTACTTTCGATGCCGAAAAACAGACGAGTTACTTTGTAGTTTTCAAAGTACCACCCGCACCGAAAAACGACGCTATACGCAGGATTCCTGACGAGGTGACATTGTTTTTTGTACAGAAAAATTGCTATTTTGGATGATGGAGCGATGAGAATTTATTGTTCGTTTGATATATTTGCAGTTTATCCGGATAATCTCTTCAAATTCTTTTCAAATACAATATTCAACATGAAGTTGTACCAAGATACCGTCACAATATAAACATCACAAGGCCAAAAGGAAGTCTTCAAACGCGCCATTCCGAATTATCGCTGTCGCGCGTGTTTCATAACAGTCGTAACAACAAATAAACAAAATCGACTTCCCTGACACTTTTCCTTTCGTAAACACATATTGCGTATGCTTCTGAGCAAACATCGTGACTTGTATAGTAAAAGACGCCCCAATAATCTAGCTCCAAAAACTGGTATCTTCTTCGTGAAGATTTACTGCACGATGCTTGCGGTTTCTATTGCATAAAAAAACGGCGACAGGCTTATATAAGCCGAGTAAAGTGAGTTCTGCGAAATATTGATAATAGGCAAACGAAGTTGCAGGCTTAAACTAAGTTGTTCGAAAATATCTTGAATAAAATGGCTACGGCGTTTGTGTATTCTATACTCGCAGCTCTGCTTATCGCTATACATTCTACCACGGCTTTTCGCTCAGATATTCACACGAAGATGATAGAGGCTGAGAAACTGGCGATGTTTGGCTCCGAGGAGCCGGGTAAGTTTTTAAAAAAAGTATGAATATGAAATCCATAGTCTATTTTTGGCTTCTATTTGTGGAGTAAGTTGTAAAAAAAAGTATGAATGTAAAAACCATCCTCCATTTAATTTTGACATTGTTGGAAAAATATTTATTACTCAGGCGCCTCGTATGAGGTATTTCCTATGTCGCTAACGAGAATGAGACGCATACAAAAATCCAACGAGAATATAAAACACACACTTCACCTCACCTCTGGCGAGAAATTTACATTGAATTTGAAACCTACCCCGCAATATTTAGCAACGAAATACACCCCCGTATGGTCGGCAGTAAGTGATCGACATACGAACAAAAAAATTCATTACAGGCCACTGCCAACGGTGAGTTTGAAAGATTGAAAACGATAGATCGCTTCGGTAAACGAAAATTTGACGAATTTGTAGGCGATGAGCGACGTTGGTGAATTCACTATGTATCAGGACGTGGAGAATGCAGCAGCTTTAGTAGTTTACACGGATCCTACTAAAGAAATCGTCATTGTGGGTATTTAGAATTTCATCAATTCCTTTCAAATTATACAAAAATGTGACGCAATACTTTCAGGAAGGAATGATCTCTACGCGGTTTGTAATAAGGTCTCTGCCGAAACGACTGAACAAAGAGCTTCTGAATGATATATTTGGCAAGCTACCCAATCCAATGGGTGGAGCGATTACTTATGTTGAAGATGTGGGTTTCTACTTGATTATAATTAATGTCGGGTTTAAAGTCCCACCTGGCCCCGTCACTCGAGACGATATTGTCGGTGAATTATAGGGTAGATTTAACTTAAAAATTGCATTTGTGGAAAACATACAATTAAAAATTATTATTCCATAGAACCAGTCGCAGTAGTCGTACCAGCGAATCATGAAATGCAGAAACACGCAAAAGCCAACAAAGGCAAAGAAAAGGTTGAAAAAATAGTAAAGATTCCAAAAACGGTGTTCCCAGAAATGTTGATTGTTCTCGATCACAACGTCGTCAGGTAAACTATCTCTAGTAAAAAAAAAACGTTACAAATGTGTTGACACATATGATTTAATAACGCGTTAATATAATACCTCCAGACATCGTACTACAACTCAAGCTCTCAGGAATATATTGGCTTTCTGGAACGGAATGGACTTGATCTATAGGACACTTGAAAAGCCGAAAATCCATCTCAACATTGCTGGTATAATAATTGCCGCGGTGAGTTAACACGTAGCAATTTCAGTGCGAACTTTATTTAATACTTTTATCAGTTTTGGTCCTCGTTATAACAGGATAACATGGCAACTCCCTACATCGCTGACGCCAGTGATTTGGACAGTCTATTATCGAAAATGGGAAAACATTTCTATAATGAAAGGGTTACATTCCCTACAATGCAATACGACATGATTATCGCAATGTCTGCGTAAGTTTCATTATCAATTAAACGTTTGGCATGATGTACACTCGGGCCAATATTTTTTCAACTTCTCAGAATGTACCTGCCTGGCGGTAGCAGCGGTTTTTGCACGAATTGTATGTCTTTACCTGGTGAGCCTACAACTCTCCGAAAATGCATATATTCCTTATAATTCCGTGACAGTTAAAACCGTTCAGCTAAAAAAAATACGATTGTTACATCAGGATACTTTACTACAATGCCGGTTTGTTCTTCGAAACGCAATATAACGAGAACGAAAACCCTTAGCAATACCATGATTATACATTACGAAGGGACATTTGCTATTGGCCATTTGTGAGTTTGATAGTTAAAATTACTTTTTTTTTTCGAATAAGTGATTAGTAAGTGATGTAATTGTTTCTTCAAACTTTAGAATTTTTGTCCAGGACTACCGCTATGAAAAAACCGGCGGCTGCCATTCGGAAAATCATTATCCAAGAGATAACCATCAGAGAATACAGTGGACCAACTGCAGCCAAAAATTGTATTCTCATCTCCTCGCGTAAAAAATATATTGCAATTTCAATTCTAAATTATGGATGTAGTCATATTTAAGTAATTATTTTTATTAATAACATTTCAGAACCAAAGTAACTGAGTGTCTTCGCAACAAGCCACTGTCGATGGATGGACAATGTCAAAACGAAGGTTATGCAGAATCGTGCAAAGTACGTTAATAATCAGACATTACCGACTATATATTGATAATCGCGAGACGTAAAATTTCATTACCGATTATTCGATCAGCTCACGAAGAAAATAGGGATATGCGTGGCGAAGGGCTGCAAGACTAAAAGTTCTAAGACATGCGTTCGAAGCAAGCGAGTCCCTCTACCAGGCACTGCATGTGGAAGTAACAAGGTTGGTTTAAAATATATGGGCAAGAAATCGGCCCATATTTGCCTATATTATTTATATAATTCAAACTGTGTGCAATATATTAATCACACATATCGCACATTTCAGTACTGTAACGAGAAGAAAGTATGCGTTCGCAAATGATAGAACAACGCAAAATGAAGCAATATGATATTAACAACTGGAAGCATGGTTTAATACACAGATGATCTTGTTCGTGACAATAAAATGTTTTATCATACCGTGATCGAGCTACCTCGGAGCTGACTATTTTTATTGACAGACTGCACGAAATCCCCTTTGCGCGGCCAAATATAGTTGAACCTTACATAAGTCGTATTCTCATAAAATTGCGAAGTAATACCGAGAATGGGGGCCATTACGGGACGAAGAAATAAACAAGGGAAAACAACGGAATCGACAATCCACTGGGGATAATTAACCCTCTCTGAAGTCAGTGGTATAATATCGGCGTGAGAGTCTTTTATACACAGACGACATACGCTTATCATACAACAAACAGCATCGCGCTGCAATATGGAAAATGATCGGCAATGTTGGTCTTTCAACAGGACACTTCAATTTTAAGGCACTCACTCTTTAGAGGGGAGTACCTATTACAGTCGCTTTCAACGGCTATATATTACAGTATTGAAAAAATATTTATAAAAAAACGAAAATATGCATATCGCAAGTGACGTAAGAAGTAATATTTAGTTCGATAACCGTTTTCGTTTACGTTGCAATCAGTTCAGAAAAAAAATCTACGCATTATTTTCACGAATGTATATATGTATCTCAGCGACACTGAGATACACATGTTTTTAGGGTGGTCAAGGACCACTGAACCACACTTTCAATACGTTGATTCATAAATAATAACGCGCATATTATGATAATACAAATTTCAACGGAAGCTGCACGAATATTTTTTGCGAAATTATCAATTTCTTACATAAATCATCGTCTCGTCATTGATTTAGTTTTATTTTATTGGTCATATTAGTTGTTTTATATCCTTCTTATTTTACCCCATTATTTCCTGTTTCTTTATTAGCTTTATTATTTATTATTTTTATTTACTCTTATTATTCTATGTATCTCTTATTTCAACTGTTGCCATGACGATATGACTTAATATTTAATTCACTTGCTTAACTTTATTTCTGTTATAATTTATTATCAATAATATTTCCCAGAAGTACTATTGACTCAGAAACACATCCTCTAGAACCTGTTTTTTTACCCATCTCAACATCAAATATTATTATTTTTCTCCTGGATTATACAATTAGTCAGTATTTAGCGTCCAGAAGGTGGTGCACTCATTACTGCTGACGGCCGTGCTTGACATTAGATGCATCGTTACACGCGCCGTACAAGCGCATGTTCAAGGCCCCATTTTCGACAAGCGTGATGAGCATTACGCAGATATCCTTATCTGAATCTTTACGTCTCAGATTGCTGAATTTTATTCGGTTGCTTTCTGCTGTACAGTCACTCCCGTACATCAACCTAATTCACCTGAAAGGCTACCTGGTATTTGCAGCGGATAATTTATCCCTTTGACCGCTATATTATTTATTTATGAAACCCTCGAGTTTGATAATTTAATGATGATATGTTTTTCCTTTAATGGTTATTTTCAGCAACATAATTTAATAAATGTTTCTAAATCTTAATTAATTAATTTTTGGTATATTGGATAGAATAGATATATTGAATGAATGAATGATGAAATGCCGGTTTAATATTAAACTGTATTATTTATTGTATGGAAGTACTATCGAAGGAGAGCGAGATCTTCCGATCCGCGTTTGATGGGAGAGAGAGGCTGAAAGTAAATGATTTAATGATTACATTCTCGAGACACCCCTAATGAAGAAGAGATCCATTACTTTCGATGCCGAAAAACAGACGAGTTACTTTGTAGTTTTCAAAGTACCACCCGCACCGAAAAACGACGCTATACGCAGGATTCCTGACGAGGTGACATTGTTTTTTGTACAGAAAAATTGCTATTTTGGATGATGGAGCGATGAGAATTTATTGTTCGTTTGATATATTTGCAGTTTATCCGGATAATCTCTTCAAATTCTTTTCAAATACAATATTCAACATGAAGTTGTACCAAGATACCGTCACAATATAAACATCACAAGGCCAAAAGGAAGTCTTCAAACGCGCCATTCCGAATTATCGCTGTCGCGCGTGTTTCATAACAGTCGTAACAACAAATAAACAAAATCGACTTCCCTGACACTTTTCCTTTCGTAAACACATATTGCGTATGCTTCTGAGCAAACATCGTGACTTGTATAGTAAAAGACGCCCCAATAATCTAGCTCCAAAAACTGGTATCTTCTTCGTGAAGATTTACTGCACTATGCTTGCGGTTTCTATTGCATAAAAAAACGGCGACAGGCTTATATAAGCCGAGTAAAGTGAGTTCTGCGAAATATTGATAATAGGCAAACGAAGTTGCAGGCTTAAACTAAGTTGTTCGAAAATATCTTGAATAAAATGGCTACGGCGTTTGTGTATTCTATACTCGCAGCTCTGCTTATCGCTATACATTCTACCACGGCTTTTCGCTCAGATATTCACACGAAGATGATAGAGGCTGAGAAACTGGCGATGTTTGGCTCCGAGGAGCCGGGTAAGTTTTTAAAAAAAGTATGAATATGAAATCCATAGTCTATTTTTGGCTTCTATTTGTGGAGTAAGTTGTAAAAAAAAGTATGAATGTAAAAACCATCCTCCATTTAATTTTGACATTGTTGGAAAAATATTTATTACTCAGGCGCCTCGTATGAGGTATTTCCTATGTCGCTAACGAGAATGAGACGCATACAAAAATCCAACGAGAATATAAAACACACACTTCACCTCACCTCTGGCGAGAAATTTACATTGAATTTGAAACCTACCCCGCAATATTTAGCAACGAAATACACCCCCGTATGGTCGGCAGTAAGTGATCGACATACGAACAAAAAAATTCATTACAGGCCACTGCCAACGGTGAGTTTGAAAGATTGAAAACGATAGATCGCTTCGGTAAACGAAAATTTGACGAATTTGTAGGCGATGAGCGACGTTGGTGAATTCACTATGTATCAGGACGTGGAGAATGCAGCAGCTTTAGTAGTTTACACGGATCCTACTAAAGAAATCGTCATTGTGGGTATTTAGAATTTCATCAATTCCTTTCAAATTATACAAAAATGTGACGCAATACTTTCAGGAAGGAATGATCTCTACGCGGTTTGTAATAAGGTCTCTGCCGAAACGACTGAACAAAGAGCTTCTGAATGATATATTTGGCAAGCTACCCAATCCAATGGGTGGAGCGATTACTTATGTTGAAGATGTGGGTTTCTACTTGATTATAATTAATGTCGGGTTTAAAGTCCCACCTGGCCCCGTCACTCGAGACGATATTGTCGGTGAATTATAGGGTAGATTTAACTTAAAAATTGCATTTGTGGAAAACATACAATTAAAAATTATTATTCCATAGAACCAGTCGCAGTAGTCGTACCAGCGAATCATGAAATGCAGAAACACGCAAAAGCCAACAAAGGCAAAGAAAAGGTTGAAAAAATAGTAAAGATTCCAAAAACGGTGTTCCCAGAAATGTTGATTGTTCTCGATCACAACGTCGTCAGGTAAACTATCTCTAGTAAAAAAAAAACGTTACAAATGTGTTGACACATATGATTTAATAACGCGTTAATATAATACCTCCAGACATCGTACTACAACTCAAGCTCTCAGGAATATATTGGCTTTCTGGAACGGAATGGACTTGATCTATAGGACACTTGAAAAGCCGAAAATCCATCTCAACATTGCTGGTATAATAATTGCCGCGGTGAGTTAACACGTAGCAATTTCAGTGCGAACTTTATTTAATACTTTTATCAGTTTTGGTCCTCGTTATAACAGGATAACATGGCAACTCCCTACATCGCTGACGCCAGTGATTTGGACAGTCTATTATCGAAAATGGGAAAACATTTCTATAATGAAAGGGTTACATTCCCTACAATGCAATACGACATGATTATCGCAATGTCTGCGTAAGTTTCATTATCAATTAAACGTTTGGCATGATGTACACTCGGGACAATATTTTTTCAACTTCTCAGAATGAACCTGCCTGGCGGTAGCAGCGGTTTTTGCACGAATTGTATGTCTTTACCTGGTGAGCCTACAACTCTCCGAAAATGCATATATTCCTTATAATTCCGTGACAGTTAAAACCGTTCAGCTAAAAAAAATACGATTGTTACATCAGGATACTTTACTACAATGCCGGTTTGTTCTTCGAAACGCAATATAATGAGAACGAAAACCCTTAGCAATACCATGATTATACATTACGAAGGGACATTTGCTATTGGCCATTTGTGAGTTTGATAGTTAAAATTACTTTTTTTTTCGAATAAGTGATTAGTAAGTGATGTAATTGTTTCTTCAAACTTTAGACTTTTTGTCCAGGACTACCGCTATGAAAAAACCGGCGGCTGCCATTCGGAAAATCATTATCCAAGAGATAACCATCAGAGAATACAGTGGACCAACTGCAGCCAAAAATTGTATTCTCATCTCCTCGCGTAAAAAATATATTGCAATTTCAATTCTAAATTATGGATGTAGTCATATTTAAGTAATTATTTTTATTAATAACATTTCAGAACCAAAGTAACTGAGTGTCTTCGCAACAAGCCACTGTCGATGGATGGACAATGTCAAAACGAAGGTTATGCAGAATCGTGCAAAGTACGTTAATAATCAGACATTACCGACTATATATTGATAATCGCGAGACGTAAAATTTCATTACCGATTATTCGATCAGCTCACGAAGAAAATAGGGATATGCGTGGCGAAGGGCTGCAAGACTAAAAGTTCTAAGACATGCGTTCGAAGCAAGCGAGTCCCTCTACCAGGCACTGCATGTGGAAGTAACAAGGTTGGTTTAAAATATATGGGCAAGAAATCGGCCCATATTTGCCTATATTATTTATATAATTCAAACTGTGTGCAATATATTAATCACACATATCGCACATTTCAGTACTGTAACGAGAAGAAAGTATGCGTTCGCAAATGATAGAACAACGCAAAATGAAGCAATATGATATTAACAACTGGAAGCATGGTTTAATACACAGATGATCTTGTTCGTGACAATAAAATGTTTTATCATACCGTGATCGAGCTACCTCGGAGCTGACTATTTTTATTGACAGACTGCACGAAATCCCCTTTGCGCGGCCAAATATAGTTGAACCTTACATAAGTCGTATTCTCATAAAATTGCGAAGTAATACCGAGAATGGGGGCCATTACGGGACGAAGAAATAAACAAGGGAAAACAACGGAATCGACAATCCACTGGGGATAATTAACCCTCTCTGAAGTCAGTGGTATAATATCGGCGTGAGAGTCTTTTATACACAGACGACATACGCTTATCATACAACAAACAGCATCGCGCTGCAATATGGAAAATGATCGGCAATGTTGGTCTTTCAACAGGACACTTCAATTTTAAGGCACTCACTCTTTAGAGGGGAGTACCTATTACAGTCGCTTTCAACGGCTATATATTACAGTATTGAAAAAATATTTATAAAAAAACGAAAATATGCATATCGCAAGTGACGTAAGAAGTAATATTTAGTTCGATAACCGTTTTCGTTTACGTTGCAATCAGTTCAGAAAAAAAATCTACGCATTATTTTCACGAATGTATATATGTATCTCAGCGACACTGAGATACACATGTTTTTAGGGTGGTCAAGGACCACTGAACCACACTTTCAATACGTTGATTCATAAATAATAACGCGCATATTATGATAATACAAATTTCAACGGAAGCTGCACGAATATTTTTTGCGAAATTATCAATTTCTTACATAAATCATCGTCTCGTCATTGATTTAGTTTTATTTTATTGGTCATATTAGTTGTTTTATATCCTTCTTATTTTACCCCATTATTTCCTGTTTCTTTATTAGCTTTATTATTTATTATTTTTATTTACTCTTATTATGCTATGTATCTCTCATTTCAACTGTTGCCATGACGATATGACTTAATATTTAATTCACTTGCTTAACTTTATTTCTATTATAATTTATTATCAATAATATTTCCCGGAAGTACTATTGACTCAGAAACACATCCTCTAGAACCTGTTTTTTTACCCATCTCAACATTAAATATTATTATTTTTCTCCTGGATTATACAATTAGTCAGTATTCAGCGTCCAGAAGGTGGTGCACTCATTACTGCTGACAGCCGTGCTTGACATTAGACGCATCGTTACACGCGCCGTACAAGCGCATGTTCAAGGCCCCATTTTCGACAAGCGTGATGAGCATTACGCAGATATCCTTATCTGAATCTTTACGTCTCAGATTGCTGAATTTTATTCGGTTGCTTTCTGCTGTACAGTCACTCCCGTACATCAACCTAATTCTCCTGAAAGGCTACCTGGTATTTCCGGCGGATAATTTATCCCTTTGACCGCTATATTATTTATTTATGAAACCCTCGAGTTTGATAATTTAATGATAATATGTTTTTCCTTTAATGGTTATTTTCAGCAACATAATTTAATAAATGTTTCTAAATCTTGATTAATTAATTTTTGGTATATTGGATAGAATAGATATATTGAATGAATGATGAAATGCCGGTTTAATATTAAACTGTATTATTTATTGTATGGAAGTACTATCGAAGGAGAGCGAGATCTTCCGATCCGCGTTTGATGGGAGAGAGAGGCTGAAAGTAAATGATTACATTCTCGAGACACCCCTAATGAAGAAGAGATCCATTACTTCCGATGCCGAAAAACAGACGAGTTACTTTGTAGTTTTCAAAGTACCACCCGCACCGAAAAACGACGCTATACGCAGGTTTCCTGACGAGGTGACATTGTTTTTTGTACAGAAAAATTGCTATTTTGGATGATGGAGCGATGAGAATTTATTGTTCGTTTGATATATGTGCAGTTTATCCGGATAATCTCTTCAAATTCTTTTCAAATACAATATTCAACATGAAGTTGTACCAAGATACCGTCACAATATAAACATCACAAGGCCAAAAGGAAGTCTTCAAACGCGCCATTCCGAATTATCGCTGTCGCGCGTGTTTCATAACAGTCGTAACAACAAATAAACAAAATCGACTTCCCTGACACTTTTCCTTTCGTAAACACATATTGCGTATGCTTCTGAGCAAACATCGTGACTTGTATAGTAAAAGACGCCCCAATAATCTAGCTCCAAAAACTGGTATCTCCTTCGTGAAGATTTACTGCACGATGCTTGCGGTTTCTATTGCATAAAAAAACGGCGACAGGCTTATATAAGCCGAGTAAAGTGAGTTCTGCGAAATATCGATAATAGGCAAACGAAGTTGCAGGCTAAAACTAAGTTGTTCGAAAATATCTTGAATAAAATGGCTACGGCCTTTGTGTATTCTATACTCGCAGCTCTGCTTATCGCTATACATTACACCACGGCTTTTGACTTAGGTATTCACATGAAGATGACAGAGGCTGAGAAACTGGCGATTTTTGGCTTCTATTTATGGAGTAAGTTGTAAAAAAGTGTGAATGTAAAAACCATACTCCATGTAATTTTGACATTGTTAGAAAAATATTTATTACTCAGAATTCCCGTATAAAGTATTTCCTATGTCGCTAACGGGAATGAGACGCATACAAAAATCCAACGAGAATATAACATACACACTTCACACCTTTGGCGAGGAATTTACATTGAATTTGAAACCTACCCCGCAATATTTAGCAACGAAATACACCCCTGTATGGTCGGCAGTAAGTGATCGACATACGAACAAAAAAATTCATTACAGGCCACTGCCAACGGTGAGTTTGAAAGATTGAAAAAGATAGATCGCTTCGGTAAACGAAAATTTGACGAATTTGTAGGCGATGAGCGACGTTGGTGAATTCACTATGTATCAGGACGTGGAGAATGCAGCAGCTTTAGTAGTTTACACGGATCCTACTGAAGAAATCGTCATTGTGGGTATTTAGAATTTCCTCAATTCCTTTCAAATTATACAAAAATGTGACGCAATACTTTCAGGAAGGAATTATCTCTCCGCAGTGTGTAATAAAGTCTCTGCCGAAACGACTGATCAAATTGCTTCTGAATGATATAGTTTACAAGCTATCCAATGCAATGGGTGGAGCGATTACTTATAGTGAAGATGTGGGTTTCTTCTTGGCTATAATGGATCCCATGATGGAAGCCCCACGTTGCCCCGTCCCTCCATACGATAACGGTGAACGATAGAATAGTTTAACTTAATTGCATTTTTGGAAAACATACAATGAAAAATTATTAGTTACAGTAGTCGTACCAGACAATCATGAAATACAGAAACACGCAAAAGGCAACAAAGGCAAAGAAAAAGTTAAACAAATAGTAAAGATTCCAAAAACGATGTTCCTAGAAATGTTGATTGTTCTCGATGACAACGTCGTCGGGTAAACTATCTCTAGTAGTAAAAAAACGTTAGAAATGTATTGACGCATGTAATTTAATAACGCGTTAATATAATACCTCCAGATGTCGTACTACAACTCAAGCTCTGAGGAATATATTGGCTTTCTGGAACACAATGGACTTGGTCTATAGGACACTTGAAATGCCGAAAATTCATCTAAACATTGCTGGTATAATCATTGCCGCGGTGAGTTAATTCGTAGCAATTTCAGTGCGAACTTTATTTAATACTTTTATCAGTTTTGGTCCTCGTTATAACAGGATAACATGGCAACTCCCTACATCGCTGACGCCAGTGATTTGGACAGTCTATTATCGAAAATGGGAAAACATTTCTATAATGAAAGGGTTACATTCCCTACAATGCAATACGACATGATTATCGCAATGTCTGCGTAAGTTTCATTATCAATTAAACGTTTGGCATGATATACACTCGGGCCAATATTTTTTCAACTTCTCAGAATGTACCTGCCTGGCGGTAGCAGCGGTTTTTGCACGAATTGTATGTCTTTACCTGGTGAGTCTACAATTCTCCGAAAATGCATATATTCCTTATAATTCCGTGACAGTTAAAACCGTTCAGCTAAAAAAAAATACGATTGTTACATCAGGATACTTTACTACAATGCCGGTTTGTTCTTCGGAACGCAATATAACGAGAACGAAAACCCTTAGCAATACCATGATTATTCATTACGAAGGGTCATTTTCTCGTGAACATTTGTGAGTTTGATCATTAAAATTACTTTTTTTTGCGAATAAGTGATTAGTAAGTGATGTAATTGTTTCTTCAAACTTTAGATTGCTTGTCCAGAACGGCCACGACTATAGAACAATCCCCTGCGATTTGAGAATTCATCATCATCCGAGAGATAACATTCAGCGTTTCAAGTGGTCCGACGGCAGCCAAAAATTTTATTCTCATATCCTGGCGTAAAAAATATATTGCAATTTCAATTCTAAATTATGGATGTAAGCATATTTAAGTATTTATTTTAATTAATGAAATTTCAGAACCAAAGAAACTGAGTGCCTTCGCAACAAGCCACTGTCGATGGATGGACAATGTCAAAGCGAAGGTTATGCAGAATCGTGCAAAGTACGTTAATAATCAGACATTACCGACTATATATTGATAATCGCGAGACGTAAAATTTCATTACCGATGATTCGATCAGCTCACGAAGAAAATAGGGACATGCGTGGCGAAGGGCTGCAAGGCTAAAGGTTCTAAGACATGCGTTCGAAGCAAGCGAGTCCCTCTACCAGGCACTGCATGTGGAACTAACAAGGTTGGTTTAAAATATATGGGCAAGAAATTGGTTTCCAATATTATTTATATAATTCAAACTGTGTGCAATATATTAATCACACATATCGCACATTTCAGTACTGTAACGAGAAGCAAGTATGCGTTCGCAAATGATAGAACAACGCAAGATGAAGCAATATGATATTAACAACTGGAAGCATGGTTTAATACACAGATGATCTTGTTCGTGACAATAAAATGTTTTATCATACCGTGATCGAGCTACCTCGGAGCTGACTATTTTTATTGACAGACTGCACGAAATCCCCTTTGCACGACCAAATATAGTTGAACCTTAGATAAGTCGTATTCTCATAAAATTGCGAAGTAATGCCGAGAAATAAACAAGCCAAAACAACGGAATCGACAATCCACTGGGGATAATTAACCCTCTCTGAAGTCAGTGGTATAACATTGGCGTGAGAGTGTTTTCTATACTGACGACATACGCTTATCGTATAATAAACAGCATCGCGTTGTACGATATGAAAAATCATCGGTAGTGTTGGTCTTTCAACGCGAAATGACACGTCAATTTTTAGGCATTCACTCTTTAGAGGAAAGTGCCTGTTACAATTGCCTTCAATGGCTATATATTAAAGTGTTGAAATTTTTTTTCTTTTAATTACTCATATTAGTTCATAATTAGTTTGTATTTCGTATATATAGTTAATTAATTAGGCATATCGAACCCAAAAAATTTGTGCTACACCGTCATTTTCAACGGCGAAGGGCTTGGGAAATCATTTGGTCCTCCGAACATCCGTACCACTAAGTATCTTTGGACTGCACACACCAGTGTAGTTGAAATTTTTATTTAAATATTTTCAGCTGCGAAGTATGCGCAAGACCTATGGCAGTATTTCAAAACCTCTGCGCAGATGATTACCTTAAAAACCGCAACATTTTTAAGCACATTTTCACATTTCACTCCGTACGGCCTTGTAACATTAGGTCGTGTGAACTCGCAAGCTTCGTAATTTGCAGCGTAGTCATCAAATACATCATCAAATACATCATCAAATATGCATAGCGGGTGAGAAACCCCTTGAACATCCCTACAATGACGATAACCTGCAATGATATTTTGACAAAATGTTGACAAACGGTCAATGTACCTCAAGCATCCAATCCGGACGGGTGCAAATTTTGCACACGTAACATAGTTCCTTACCTTTAATATCCACTCTGAGCTAAATCGATGTCTTTATTTTCAACGGAGTTTTAGATTTCTAAAGTAATACTGAATTGACGCAGATTTCCTTGAATACCATAAAAAGAAATTTGCATTACTCGATTTTTCTATGCCAAAGGCATTGCTCTGATATAAATGATGCTATCGAAGCGACTCGACATGTCAATAAGAATCAAGACACTGTGTTACGAGAGTGTCACGTCCCGATCAACAATTTTCACTCCATCTCGGTCAAAGAAGATTTACACCTTCCCATTATTCGATATTCGGCGGTGACGTTTTGTCGAGGATTTGGCTCGGTTTTGAACCTAACCTGTCGGAAAATAATTCGGAATAGGGCCTGCAGTGTATATTTTATAGTGATAAAGTCTGATTAGTGATTCGAAAATGAAAATGATACAATTTTAGGACGACCTCCGAAGGTATCTCTTTCTACGCTATGGAGCGCCGTACACGATTGTCTTTCTCTGATGCGTCACGCTCGACGGACGAGCCGCAAAGGTTCACTCACCGCTCTCTGCGGGCCTATCCTAATACACCAACGCGCACGGATATGATGAATAGAGAATTCACTCAAGCTTGCATCGATTGACCAAGAAATTAATTTAACCTTCCAAGATAATCAATAAATGTTCAGGAAAATTATTCCTTTTGATAATAAATAATAATTGTCAATCTTACGATTTTCTCAAATAAACTTTGACGTCAGGATGGATCTTTGAATAGAAATCGACTGATAAATAATGGTCGTCGATGTCCAAAAGTGATTCGTCCTTCCCAATTTGTCTCGATTTATCGTCCATTGTCAGTATTGTCAATTTATAATATCGATGACAAGATAATTTCCGGCAAAATACCCAATTAAGATGAAATGTTTCAAAAGGATTTGAACTGAATTAATTGAATATACACTCGAAGATTTTTCAAATAGACTGTACGTTAATTAATTACTCGTTTATTGTTCCGAGGATAATAAAGAAGTCGAGGTTTTAGCTCCGGTCGCGAAGAAGTGCCAGCAGTCCTGAGTGGGTGCTGGAATGAAATAACCTCGGTGTCGAACACCCCCGCGTCACCGCTGTTCCACCTATGCGTTACCTTGTCACTCGTATCACCTGATTCTTTACTTTGATTGTTTAATTACCTTTACTCGGTGGGAAAATGGCCGTTTTGTCGCACGCTTTGTGTGCGAAAAACCCCCATTTTCGCACTTTATGAAATAAAATTTTGTTCGATACTCGTGCGAAAAACGTTTTCGGAACTCGTGTGATTGCAATACTCGCCTTCGGCTCGTGCTGCAAACTCACACTCGTCAGAAAAAGTTTTTTCGCACTCGTATCGAAATGTACTATTATTACACTCAGTGCGAAAACGGCGGTTTTACGCACGATTCGCGTGCGCAAACCTTCATTTTCGCACTTTGTGAAGAAAAATTTGGTACGATAATCGTGCGACAAACTTTTTCTGAACTCGTGTGGTGGCAGAACTTGCCTTCGGCTCATGCTGCAAACTCACACTCGCCAGAAAAAGCTTCATAGCACTAGTATCGTACATGACTAATTTCGAATTTCATAGTTTTACAATGGTTTTGTCAATTCAACATGAAGGCCAGCAAAATGTTCGTATGAAATTCAAGGACATTGAAGGACAATTTCCAAGACATTGCCAGGTTATGTTGTGACATTTACAAAAAAAATGAAAAGATGGATATCGCGAGTGACGTACGAAGTAACATTTAGTTCGATAACCGTTTTCGTTTACGTTAGAATCGGTTCAGAAAAAAAAACTACTCACTATGCACGAATGTATATGTGTATCTCAGCGAAACTGAGATACACATGTTTTAAAATGGTCGCTAGTAATATACCCTGATAACCACACGCCACGAAACGGACGCAGTTGGAGCAATATTTGCGATATGCGCTGCACACGTAGCAAATATTGCTCCAATTGCGTCCGTTTCGTGGCGCGTGGCTATCAGGGATACATTTTGAAACGAGCTGAAATATGCGGGGAAATAACAAATTCAAGGACAACAGGTGAAATTCAAGGACAGTTTCAGGAGTCCAAGGACTTTAAAGACCGCTGGACACCCTGTTCAATACGTTGACACATAAATAATACCGCGAATATTATGATAATACAAATTTCGACGAAAGCTGATTTGGTTCTTTCCCTAATTTGCCATATTAATTGTTTTATATCCTTATTTTTCCCTATTATTTCCTGGTTGTCTATCAGCTTTAATATTTATTATTTTTATTTACTCTTGTTATTCTAGTTTTCTATTATTTCAACTGTTGACATGACGATGTGACTTAATATTTATTTCGCATGCTTAGATTTATTTCTATTAGTTTATTATCAATAGTCTTTCCCAGAAATACTGTCGACTCGGAAACAAATCCTTTAGAAACTATCTTTCATCCATCTCAACATTCAATATTGTCGATCGACAATTAATCGGTATTCCCCGTCCAGAAGGTGCTGCGCTCATTACTGCTGACGTCCGCACTTGACATTAGGCGTATCGTGACACGCGCCGTACAAGCGCATGTTCAAGGCCATATTTTCGACAAGCGTGATGAGCATTACGCAGATATCTGCATTTTTACGGCTCAGATTACTGAGTTTTCGGTTGCTTTCTGCTGTACAGTCACTCCTGTACATCAACGTAACTCTCCTGAATGGCTACTTGGTATTCTCGATGGATAATTTATTCGTTTCTCCGGTAAATTATTTATTTGTTACACTTAGTGTGAAAATGGCTGTTTTACGCACGCCTAGCGTGCGCAAAACCATCATTTACACACTTTGTGAAGTCAAATTTGGTACGATGCTCGTGCGAAAAACTTTTCCTGAACTCGTGTGATTGCAGCACTCATCAGAATTTTTTTTTCTTTACTCATGCATGCAAAATCCTCGTTTGCGCACCATTCACAGGCATGCAAAATGGCTGATTCCCGCACGATACGCAAATGCGATTCGCAAAATACTTTCACCGGTGCGCAAAATGCCTTCACCAGTGCGCAAAATATTTTGCGCACTTATTTTACTAATAGTGCCATCTAGCGTCGCAAACGGTTACTATGTTACCAAGCGGTTGCTATGGTAACATCGAGGCAACCGAGGCGCCACAGGCATGCGCCATTGGGCATGCCTGTGAATGGTGCACAACTTGGATTTTGCATTGTAAAGAAAAATTCGTAAAATTTTGCTTCGTAAAGAAAAATATGGTTCGATACACGAGGCCATCTCGCTTCTTGCGCACTGCTCGTTTTGGCCTCTAGTATCGAAATATACTATTGTCGCACTGCTATCGTAAATTAATACTATCAAGTTTCATCATTTGAATGATGATATGTTTTTCTTATAATGGTTACTGTCAGCAAGATACTGTAACAAATGTTTCTAAATCTTTATTAATCAATTATTTAAATGACCAACATGTCCACAAAATATTTCTAAAAAAGTCCCACGACGTAACATCAGTCTGAATTCACACCCTTTCAATTTCGATAATTAAAGATCCATCGCAATCAAAATTTGCTCGCAGTTTTTATTGCTCGATGTAGTTCAAGTATATTGAATCTGATGAGGTACATATTTGTATACTTGTACACTGAGAAAAAATTACATAGTAAACGCAACTATACTGGCTTTTTACAATAAAAAATAGTTCCCAAGAGGAACGTCTACATTGTATAGTAACGGCAATGACAAAATCCATGGATGCAACCATAATTATCGTTTGACCAATTGAATATAGACTAACAGAAACTATCTATATAGGCGTTCCCCCTGGGAATTATTCGTTATCGTAGGAAATATTATCCTTTTTCTCAGTGTAACAAAGTTTTCTAACTTCTATAAGGTCCCTAAATAAGCGCGATACCTTCATTAATGAATTCAAAAAACACTTAGTTAATGCAAAATTTCGATGAAAAATGACAAAATTCATCATTTTATTCAGTTTTCCATCTAAAATATACAACGCCGTAAAAAAAATTACGAGGGATTGAAATCAAAGGTTTCCAGTTTTGAAGAAAAAAGTGTATTGTTATTTACACTTATTATTCTATATCTCTTTTATATTCACTGTTGTCGTGACGATATGACTTAATATTGTAACGAACCTAAAGATGAGGATTGACTGAAATACACGATATTACACAGATGACTCGAATAGCTCGAAATGACAAATGACAAACGTATTATCGATTGACGAGATGACGAGAGTCTTGATTGGACCTTGAAAGAGAGCAGACGTCTGACAATTCATACTTGAGACGAATAGTAGTAATTGTAATTAATAATATCCGCCCCAAAACCAAATACGCGCGTTGTTTATTCCGCGTGAATGTAACAATATTAATTTCTCATTAGTTTATCACCAACAATCTTCGCCAGAAATACGGTCGACTCGGATATCTATTCTCTAGAACCTGTTTTCCATACATCTCAACATTAAATATTGCAATTATTGTTCTCCTGGACAATAGTGGATATCCATAATTTATCGATATTCACCGTCCAGGACGTGTTACACGCTCATTATTACCGCCGACGGTCGCGTTTGACATTAGGCTCATGGTAACACACGCCGTACAAGCACGTGTTCAAGGTCCTATATGTTCGACAAGCGTGATGAACTTATGCAGATATCCCTATCTGCATTTTTATTTTCATACCTCAGGTTGCTGAGTTTTATTCGGTTGCTTCCTGCTGTACAGTCACTCCCGTACATCAACCTAATTCTCCTGAAAGGCTACCTGGTATTTCCGGCGGATAATTTATCCCTTTGTCCGGTATATTATTTATTTATCAAACCGACGAATTTGATCTTTTAATAATAATATGTTTTTCCTTTAATGGTTATTTTCAGCAACATAATTTAATAAATATTCTAAATCTTAATTAATTAATTATTTAAATGTCCATGATGTCAACAAATTTAATGGTCTGCCAGGGTACATGTGAATGAATGATGAAATGCCGGTATAATATTAAACTGTACTATTTATTGTATGGAAGTACGATCGAAGGAGAGTGACATCTTCCGACCCGCGTTTGATGGGAGAGAGGTGCTGAAAGTAAATTATTACATTGTCGAGACACCCCTAACGAAGAAGAGATTACTTAATGAAGAAGATCCATTACTTCCGATGCCGAAGAACAGACAAGTTACTTTATAGTTTTCAAAGTCCCACCCGCAGCGAAAGACGCTAAACGCAGGAGTGCTGGTGAACTATACATTGTTTTTTGGACCGAAAAATTGCTATTTTGGATGATGGGTCGATGAGATTTATTATTCGCTTGATATATGTGTAGTCGATCCGGATAAACTTTTCAAAAGCAAATTCTCTTCAAATACAATATTCAACATGAAGTTATTCGAAGATACAGTTATAATATAAACATCACAAGGCCAGAAGGAAGTCTTCAAACGCGCCATTCCGAATTATCGCTTTCGCGCGTGTTTCGCCACTTCCCTGACACTTTTTCTTTCGTGAACATATATTGCGTATGCTTCTAAGCGAACATCGTGACTTGAATACTAGAAGGTGCCTCAATAATCTAGCTCTAAAATCTGGTATCTTCTTCATGAAGATTTACTGCACGATGCTTGCGGTTTCTATTGCATTAAAAAACGGCGACAGGCTTATATAAGCCGAGTAAAATAAGTTCTGTGAAGTATTGATAATAGACTAAGAAAGTTGCAGCCCGAAACTAAGTCGTTCGGAAATACCTCGATAAAATGGCTAAGCCCTTCGTGTATTGTATACTCGCAGTTCTACTGATCGCCGTACATTCTAGCACGGTCCGTTACACAAATATTTACAAGCACATGACAAAGGCTGAAAAACTGATCGTTTTTGGCTCCGAGGACTCGGGTAAGTTTTTTTTTTAAGTACAAATATAAAAACCATACTCCATGCAATTTTGACATTGTTGGCAAAATATTTGTTACTCAGACCCTGAGTATGAAGTATTTCCTATGTCGCTAACGGGAATGACACGCAGACAAAAATCCAATGAGAATATAAAATGCACACTTAATCTCAATGGCAAGAAAATCAAACTGGATTTGAAACCCACCCGGCAATACTTAGCAACGAAATATATGCCTATATGGTCGGCAGTCAGTGATCGACATGCGTACAGAAATATTCGTTACAAGCCACTGTCAACGGTGAGTTCGAACGATTGAAAACGGTAGATCTCTTCGGTAAACGAAAATTTGACGAATTTGTAGGCGATGAGGGACATTGGTAACTTCACAATGTATCAGGATGCGAAGAATGAAGCAGCTTTAGCAGTTTACACGGATCGCACTGAAAAAATCGTCATCGTGGGTATTTAGAATTTCTTTAATTTCTCCAGAACGATTCAAAAATATGACGAGATACTTTCAGGAAGGAATTATCACTTCGCGGTATACAATAAGATCTTTGCCGCAACGATTGATCAGAAAGCTTCTGAAAGAAGTACATGGTATTACCAAGATTCCCGATGCGATGGGTGGAACGATTACTTCTTATAATGACGCGGGTTTCTACGTAGTTACAAAAGAAAGAAATGCTCCGATGACCACGACGGTCCGTGCACTCGATGCAACCCAAAAACGCACGGAACCCACTGCACCCGTCACTAACGGTGAACTATAGATAGTTTCTAACTTAAAAATAGTAATTTTGGAAATTATATCGTGAAAATGTATTATTCCATCGATCTATATCTAGCCAATTCAGGGCATTCCCGAGCAGAGACATCAGCTTCTACGACGGTCCGTGCACTCGATGCAACCCAAAAACGCACGGAACCCACTGCACCCGTCACTAACGGTGAACTATAGATAGTTTCTAACTTAAAAATAGTAATTTTGGAAATTATATCGTGAAAATTTATTATTCCATCGATCTATATCTAGCCAATTCAGGGCATTCCCGAGCAGAGACATCAGCTTCTACGACGGTCCGTGCACTCGATACAACCCAAAAACGCACGGAACCCGCTACACCCGACACTAACGGTGAACTATAGATAGTTTCTAACTTAAAAATAGTATTTTGGAAATTATATCGTGAAAATGTATTATTCCATCGATCTATATCTAGCCAATTCAGGGCATTCCCGAGCAGAGACATCAGCTTCTACGACGGTCCGTGCACTCGATGCAACCCAAAAACGCACGGAACCCACTGCACCCGTCACTAACGGTGAACTATAGATAGTTTCTAACTTAAAAATAGTAATTTTGGAAATTATATCGTGAAAATTTATTATTCCATCGATCTATATCTAGCCAATTCAGGGCATTCCCGAGCAGAGACATCAGCTTCTACGACGGTCCGTGCACTCGATACAACCCAAAAACGCACGGAACCCACTGCACCCGTCACTAACGGTGAACTATAGATAGTTTCTAACTTAAAAATAGTAATTTTGGAAATTATATCGTGAAAATTTATTATTCCATCGATCTATATCTAGCCAATTCAGGGCATTCCCGAGCAGAGACATCAGCTTCTACGACGGTCCGTGCACTCGATACAACCCAAAAACGCACGGAACCCGCTACACCCGACACTAACGGTGAACTATAGATAGTTTCTAACTTAAAAATAGTATTTTGGAAATTATATCGTGAAAATGTATTATTCCATCGATCTATATCTAGCCAATTCAGGGCATTCCCGAGCAGAGACATCAGCTTCTACGACGGTCCGTGCACTCGATGCAACCCAAAAACGCACGGAACCCACTGCACCCGTCACTAACGGTGAACTATAGATAGTTTCTAACTTAAAAATAGTAATTTTGGAAATTATATCGTGAAAATTTATTATTCCATCGATCTATATCTAGCCAATTCAGGGCATTCCCGAGCAGAGACATCAGCTTCTACGACGGTCCGTGCACTCGATACAACCCAAAAACGCACGGAACCCACTGCACCCGTCACTAACGGTGAACTATAGATAGTTTCTAACTTAAAAATAGTAATTTTGGAAATTATATCGTGAAAATTTATTATTCCATCGATCTATATCTAGCCAATTCAGGGCATTCCCGAGCAGAGACATCAGCTTCTACGACGGTCCGTGCACTCGATACAACCCAAAAACGCACGGAACCCACTGCACCCGTCACTAACGGTGAACTATAGATAGTTTCTAACTTAAAAATAGTAATTTTGGAAATTATATCGTGAAAATTTATTATTCCATCGATCTATATCTAGCCAATTCAGGGCATTCCCGAGCAGAGACATCAGCTTCTACGACGGTCCGTGCACTCGATACAACCCAAAAACGCACGGAACCCACTGCACCCGTCACTAACGGTGAACTATAGATAGTTTCTAACTTAAAAATAGTAATTTTGGAAATTATATCGTGAAAATTTATTATTCCATCGATCTATATCTAGCCAATTCAGGGCATTCCCGAGCAGAGACATCAGCTTCTACGACGGTCCGTGCACTCGATACAACCCAAAAACGCACGGAACCCGCTACACCCGACACTAACGGTGAACTATGGATAGTTTCTAACTTAAAAATTGTATTTTGGAAATTATATCGTGAAAATGTATTATTCCATCGATCTATATCTAGCCAATTCAGGGCATTCCCGAGCAGAGACATCAGCTTCTACGACGGTCCGTGCACTCGATACAACCCAAAAACGCACGGAACCCACTGCACCCGTCACTAACGGTGAACTATAGATAGTTTCTAACTTAAAAATAGTAATTTTGGAAATTATATCGTGAAAATTTATTATTCCATCGATCTATATCTAGCCAATTCAGGGCATTCCCGAGCAGAGACATCAGCTTCTACGACGGTCCGTGCACTCGATACAACCCAAAAACGCACGGAACCCACTGCACCCGTCACTAACGGTGAACTATAGATAGTTTCTAACTTAAAAATAGTAATTTTGGAAATTATATCGTGAAAATTTATTATTCCATCGATCTATATCTAGCCAATTCAGGGCATTCCCGAGCAGAGACATCAGCTTCTACGACGGTCCGTGCACTCGATACAACCCAAAAACGCACGGAACCCGCTACACCCGACACTAACGGTGAACTATGGATAGTTTCTAACTTAAAAATTGTATTTTGGAAATTATATCGTGAAAATGTATTATTCCATCGATCTATATCTAGCCAATTCAGGGCATTCCCGAGCAGAGACATCAGCTTCTACGACGGTCCGTGCACTCGATGCAACCCAAAAACGCACGGAACCCACTGCACCCGTCACTAACGGTGAACTATAGATAGTTTCTAACTTAAAAATAGTAATTTTGGAAATTATATCGTGAAAATTTATTATTCCATCGATCTATATCTAGCCAATTCAGGGCATTCCCGAGCAGAGACATCAGCTTCTACGACGGTCCGTGCACTCGATACAACCCAAAAACGCACGGAACCCACTACACCCGACACTAACGGTGAACTATAGATAGTTTCTAACTTAAAAATAGTAATTTTGGAAATTATATCGTGAAAATGTATTATTCCATCGATCTATATCTAGCCAATTCAGGGCATTCCCGAGCAGAGACATCAGCTTCTACGACGGTCCGTGCACTCGATGCAAGCCACGAACTATAGATAATTTTGCTTCCTCATAGAGGAAGCTTTGTGATGGTGAAAAAAAAAATTTTCGAGATTTTAATCAAAACGTGTTCAGAATGTTCCAAAACATCGAAAAATCATTTAGTAACGTGTGCGTGTGCGTGTGCGTGTGCGTGTGCGTGTGCGTGTGCGTGTGCGTGTGCGTGTGCGTGTGCGTGTGCGTGTGCGTGTGCGTGTGCGTGTGCGTGTGCGTGTGCGTGTGCGTGTGCGTGTGCGTGTGCGTGTGCGTGTGAGTGTGCGTGTGCGTGTGCGTGTGCGTGTGCGTGTGCGTGTGCGTGTGCGTGTGCGTGTGCGTGTGCGTGTGCGTGTGCGTGTGCGTGTGCGTGTGCGTGTGCGTGTGCGTGTGCGTGTGCGTGTGCGTGTGCGTGTGCGTGTGCGTGTGCGTGTGCGTGTGCGTGTGCGTGTGCGTGTGCGTGTGCGTGTGCGTGTGCGTGTGCGTGTGCGTGTGCGTGTGCGTGTGCGTGTGCGTGTGCGTGTGCGTGTGCGTGTGCGTGTGCGTGCGCGTGCGCGTGCGCGTGCGCGTGCGCGTGCGCGTGCGCGTGCGCGTGCGCGTGCGCGTGCGCGTGCGCGTGCGCGTGCGCGTGCGCGTGCGCGTGCGCGTGCGCGTGCGCGTGCGCGTGCGCGTGCGCGTGCGCGTGCGCGTGCGCGTGCGCGTGCGCGTGCGCGTGCGCGTGCGCGTGCGCGTGCGCGTGCGCGTGCGCGTGCGCGTGCGCGTGCGCGTGCGCGTGCGCGTGCGCGTGCGCGTGCGCGTGTGCGTGCGCGTGCGCGTGCGCGTGCGCGTGCGCGTGCGCGTGCGCGTGCGCGTGCGCGTGTGCGTGCGCGTGTGCGTGCGCGTGTGCGTGCGCGTGTGCGTGCGCGTGTGCGTGCGCGTGCGCGTGCGCGTGTGCGTGTGCGTGTGCGTGTGCGTGTGCGTGTGCGTGTGCGTGTGCGTGTGCGTGTGCGTGTGCGTGTGCGTGTGCGTGTGCGTGTGCGTGTGCGTGTGCGTGTGCGTGTGCGTGTGCGTGTGCGTGTGCGTGTGCGTGTGCGTGTGCGTGTGCGTGTGCGTGTGCGTGTGCGTGTGCGTGTGCGTGTGCGTGTGCGTGTGCGTGTGCGTGTGCGTGTGCGTGTGCGTGTGCGTGTGCGTGTGCGTGTGCGTGTGCGTGTGCGTGTGCGTGTGCGTGTGCGTGTGCGTGTGCGTGTGCGTGTGCGTGTGCGTGTGCGTGTGCGTGTGCGTGTGCGTGTGCGTGTGCGTGTGCGTGTGCGTGTGCGTGTGCGTGTGCGTGTGCGTGTGCGTGTGCGTGTGCGTGTGCGTGTGCGTGTGCGTGTGCGTGTGCGTGTGCGTGTGCGTGTGCGTGTGCGTGTGCGTGTGCCGATGTTATATTTTTTTACGCACTGAACCTGAATCGGTCAGCCGTTTTGCATAAAAGTCGTTGACGTTGAAAAAAGTTGAAAATTGAAATGTTCATATCGGTTCCTCATAAAGTTGAAAATTGAAATTTTCATATCGGTTCCTCATGAAGTTCAAAATTGAAATTTTCATATCTCTTCCTCATAAAGTTGAAAATTGAAATTTTCAAATCGCTTCCTCATAAATGCTGAAAATCGAAATTTTCATATCTCTTCCTCATAAAGTTGAAAATTGAAATTTTCAAATCGCTTCCTCATAAATGCTGAAAATTGAAATTTTCATATCGCTCTTCATAAAAGTTGAAAATTGAAATTCGCGACGCTTCCTCCATGAGGAAGCCAAAAATACAGACAATGCTTCCTCATAGAAGAAGCTTCGCGAATTTCAATTCTCAACTTTTTAACTTGGAAATTTAATTTTTGGATATTATCCAATGAAAATTGATCGTTCCGTCGATCTATATCTAGACGAGCCAGAGTATTATGAAGAAGGGGACTATACAATCATTGAAAGCGATGAATCTGAAGAGCGCACTGACCCTACTGAAAATAACGGTGATCTATAAATAGTTTTTAACTTGGAAATTTAATTTTTGAAAAATATCCAATAAAAATGTATCATTCCATCGATCTATATCTAGGCGAATCAGGGCATCATGAAAGACAGAAACGCGCAAAACAAAAGGTTCCACAAACGGTTTACTCAGAAATGTTGATTATTCTCGATCACAACATCATCAGGTAAACTATTTCTAGTAGAAAAAAAAGCTAGAAACATGTTAACGTATGTAATACAATAACGCATTACTATAATACCTCCAGAGATCGTACTATAACTCGAGCTCTGCGGCTTACATTGGCTTTCTGGAACGCAGTAGACTTGATCTACAACACACTTGATAAGCCAAAAATCTATCTAAACGTTGCTGGTATAATCGTTGCTGATGTGAGTTTATACGTAGCATTTTTGAAGCGAACTTTATTTGACACTTTTAATACTTTCTTTCTCTCGTTATGGCAGGATGTCATGGCAACTCCCTACATTGCTAAAAACACCTCGGTATCTAGCATCGGTAATTTGGACAGAGTATTGTCGAACATGGGGAAATATTTCTATGAAGAAAGGATTAGGTTCCCCATAAAGCAATACGACACAATTATCGCAATGACTAGGTAAGTTTCATTATCAATGAAAATTTTTGCATGGTATACACTCCAATCTTTTTTCAACTCCACAGAATGAACTTGTGCGCGGGTAAGGCCAATTCTTGCAAGAGTAGTTCCTTTATACCTGGTGAGTCTACATTTGTCCACAAATGAATATATGCCTTACAATGCCATGATAGTTTAAACCGTACAGCTAAAAAAATATAATTGTTACATCAGGACGTACTAATGGACTGGCTGTTTGTTCTTCGGAATCCACCACAAAGAAAACGAAAACCCTCAAAAATACCATGATTATGCATTACGACGGGAAATTTACTCCTGAACATTCGTGAGTCTGATCGTTGAAACTATGTATTTTGCCAAGGAGTGATTAATAAGTGAATGCAATTATTTCTTCGAAATTTAGATCTTTTGTCTATCACGGCAATGGCTATGGAAACATCAGCGCTTGCTTTTCGAAAAAACATAATATGAGAGATAACCACCGGAGTTTCAAGTGGTCCACGTGCAGCCAAAAATTGTTTTCTCGCTCCCTCACGTACGAAAACATATATAGAAATTTGTATTCTAAATTATGGTTGTAGGTATTATGTTTAAGTAATTATTTTCATTTATGAAATCGCAGATCCAAGGAAACTGAGTGTCTTCGCAACAAGCCAGTACCGATAAAACCGGGCCATAAAGTATTGCCTGGCCGGTGGTTGTCGCTGGATGGACAATGTCAAAACGAAGGTTTTGAAGTATCGTGCAAAGTACGTTAATGATCAGACAATGCCGACTGTATATTGGTAATCTCGAGACGTAACATTTCATTATTGATTCGAGCAGCCCGCGAAGAAAGTAGGAACATGCGTGGCGAAGGGCTGCAGGGCTAAAGGTTCTAAGAGATGTGTTCTAAGCAAGCAAGTCCCTCTATCAGGCTCGAAATGTGGAACTAACAAGGTTGGTTTAAAATACATGCACAAGAAATTGGTTTCCCATTAAATTTATACGATTCAAACTGTGTACAATAAATTAATCACACATATCGCATATTTCAGTACTGTAACGAGAAGAAACTGTGCGTTAGTAAATGATAGCACAACATAAGATAAAGCACAATGATTGCAACATTTCAAAGCAAGGTTTTCTTGCAAAGATGATCTTGTTGTTGTTGATCTTGTTTATTGTTCGTTGAAAATAAAATGTTTGAATAAAATGTTTTTATTATACTGTGATCGAACTGCCTCCGAGCTGACTATTTTTATTTGATGACAGACTTATGAGAATTCTCTCTTGCATGGCCAAATGTAGTTAAGGTAGTACTTGCGGACAGCCTGAGCCCACATGAGTTCAGAGAGAATGGATAGAAAAATTGGGAACACTTCTCAATGGAATAAAAATCTGAAAAAAATCAATCATATGGACGGTGCTGAACAGCTTGATTTTGCATAATAATAATTCCAAAATTTTATTAACAAATTAACGAAAAAAAAATTCCCAACAAATCACCCGGCAACCTAACTTTTTTTTTATTAAAACGATTTTTCTGAATACGTATGGATCATTTCAGTTAATAATAATAATAATAATAATAATAATAATATTTTAGTTAATAAAAAACCTAATTTTCAAAAATTAATTTTTGCATGTCCTTTTTTGTCCCAACAATACATCCGGTTTTTCAACCCCGTTTTGCCCCACGCACCACCATCGTCACCATCCAAAAGTGATTGGAAAATTGCGCACATTGTCTTATCATCCCGTTTTGCCCCTCTCTCCCCTACCTCAAGGATCGAATCCGGACGGGCGCAAATTTTTGCGCACGTAACGTAGTTCCTTACCTTTAATATCCACCCTGTGGTAAGTGGATATCTTTATTTTCAGCGGAGTTATAGATTTCTAGAATTATACTGAATTGATGCAAAATTTCCTTAAAAAGGAAAAAAAAATTGGCATTACTCGAGTTTTCTGTGCGAAACGCATTGCTCTGCTATAGATGATGCTATCGAAGTTACTCGAGATGTCAATAAGACGCTCGAAAATGTGTTACGAGTCTCGCGTCCCGATAAGCAATTTTCACTCCATCTCGGTCATGGAAGATTTGCACCCTCCCTTTACACGTTATTCGGAGATGACGCTGTATCGAGGATTTGGTCCTGATTTGAACCTAACCTTTCGGAAAATAATTCGGAATAGGGCCCAGAGTGTATATTTTATGCTGATCAAGTCTTATTCGTGATTGGAAAATGAAAATGATTAAATTTTAAGTGATGATTTGAAACTGGAAAGAAAACCTCCGAAGCTAACTCTTTCTACAATATGGAGCGCGATACACGGTTGTCTTTCTCGGGCACTGATATGATGGATAGAGAATTAACTGAAACTTGCATTGAATGACCAAGAAATTAATTTAACCTTCCACGATAATCAATTAATGTTCAGGAAAATTATTCCTTTTGATGATAAATAATGTCAATCATACGATTTACTCAAATAAATTTTGAAGGCGGGATGGATGCTTGAATCGAAATTGACTTATGAACGATGGTCGTCGATGTCCAAAAGTGATTCGTCCTTTCCAATTTGTACTGATTTGTCGTTATTTGTCAGTATTGTCAATCCGTGATATTGATGACCAGATGAATTTCAGGTAAAATACCCGATTAAGATTAAATATTTCAGAAGGAAACCCAATTTTTTTTCTGAACCGAGTTAATTGAATATAGAGTCGAAGATTTTACAAATTGACTGCGTTAGTTAATTATTCGTTAATTGTTCCGAGGAAGGCGAAGAAGTCGAGGGTTTAGCCACGGTCGCAAAGTTCTGATTGGGTGGTGGCCGCGCGCTATTTAAATGACATCGGTGCAAACTAAACGCCCTCCCGTAGCCGCTCTTATACCTTCACGTCGCCTCTCCACTCTTATCACCCGATTCGTTCCTTCGATTGCTTAATTACCTATTCCAAATTTCATAGTTTTACAATGGTTTTTGTCAATTCAATACGTTAACACATAAATAATACCGGGAATATTATTATTATACAAATGTCAACGAAAGCTGCACGCATTTTTTACATACAGTAGAACCTCGATTATCCGAACACCCATTATCCGAACCCTCTGTTATCCGAATCGCCGCTGGTTCGGATGAAGTTTCTACATTCCTACATCCCTACACTGTTGCGCGCTACAAACAAGCCAATTCAAGAATACTCGAGCTCACATAGGATTACACGGCACCACCGTAAATGTACGACAATCGTATGCGCAGGTATTTATTAGTTTATCAGCCGAACTAATACACACGTATTCAAAATTTATTTTCGTTAATCTACTGGTCTCGTAGTTTAGTGCGCTATGGATTCAACGTCCAGTCCTTCAACTTCTATGGGTAAGCATAATGTGCTTATGGTGGAAAAAAAAATTAGAAACCCTTTCGGTGGAAAAAAAAAATTAGAAACTCGATTACGGAGAGACCAGCGCGTTGTTAGCGCGCTCATATGATGTTTGCAAGTCAACGATCTCTGGCATTAAAAAAAATTTGTCTGCGAAAGAACGTACAACTCTCTTGCGGCAAACGAAAATTGTGAATTTCGTTATAAAGATTTGAAGATACCGTTAAATGTCATAAAAATACATATATCACGGTATTCCTGAAATATATATAATTATTTTAAATATATGGGTACTGTAATTTTTTCGATATGTATCGCGCTATATCGTTTAACACAGCTTCACAGTTCTGTTATCCGAATTTTCGTTAATCCGAACGAGCTCCGATTCCAATTGGTTCGGATAATCGAGGTTGTACTGTACGTCTTGATTATAATATATTCGGTCCTTGCCTAATTGGTCGTATTAATTGTTTTATATCCTTCCTAGTTTTTCCCATTATTTCCTGTTTGTTTATAAGCTTCATTATTTGTTTTCCTCTTATTTTTCTACTTCCCTGTTATTTCAAATGTTGTCATGACCATATGACTTAATATTTATTTCTCGCGCTTGGCTTTATTTCTATCAGTTTATTGTCAACAATCTTCCCCAGAAATACTGTCGACACGGAGATCCGTCCTCCGGAACCTGTTTTTCATACATCTCAACATTAAATATTGCAATTATTGTTCTACTGGATAAGAGTGATGATCGATAATCTATCGATATTCACCGTCCAGGAGCAGCTACACTATCCACTGCTGACAAACGCGGTTGACATTAGGCGTATCGTGACACGCGCCGTATATGCGCGTCTTCAAGGCCCTATGTTCGACAAGCGTGATGAGCGGCACGCAGATATGCTTATCTGCATTTTTGCGCCGCAGGTTGTTAAATTTTATTCGGTTACCTTCTGCTGTAGTCACTTCCGTATAGCAACCTAACCCTCCTGAAAGGCTACCTGATATTTGCGGTGGATAATTCTTCAACCGTTCTGCACACAACCCACACAAAATATAAACCCCAGACGCAAATACCCTTCACTCACCAAATACCAACAACTTGCGAGAATGACAAACGGATATGCAAACTAAATTTAAGCATTTTATTTAAATAATTCTTTCCCAGCGACAACGAACGCACCGGTACAAAAAAAAAAATAAACGAATCAGGGGCTGAAGGACTTAGGTCGATGGCCCGTTGGCAATCGCCTTTGAACCGCATAAATCCCCTTTGAACCGCCTTTGACTCGTCGTATTTTATTTGAATTTGCGAATTAAGAACGATAATGGGGAGAGGCAAAAAAGCGAGCGGGTAAAAAGAGTGGCATCGACAATCTATGGAGGACAATGAAATCCCCCCAACATCGGTGGCGCCCGAACGGCGGAAAGATGCTTTTTCCCGAGTACGCTAAAAAGGCCCTATTTCATGCCTGCAACGGGGGTGGAAAGTGACCGATTCGTCACGAGCGATCACTTTTCCTCCCGTCAAATTACTTTTCCGATCTTTATTTTTCATTTCTTTGTTATTGCTATCTTTTATATTCGTTGTCTTGCATATGGCCTCTATCATCGCAGATATGATGCTTATCTTGTTTATTATTTTGCTTATTATGTTTTCTATATGTAGGGAAGAGCGGGGCAAAATGGGGCAACGGGGCAAAACGGGGTTTTTGGGCAAAACTAAATTTTCCAATCATTTTTGGATCGGACAAGGTGGCAAAACGGGGCAGAAAAGCCTGATGCATCGATGGGGCAAATTCGGGCATCTAAAAATTATTGGAAAATTACGTTTTGCCCCATGCCCCGTTTTGCCCCGCTGCCCCATTTTGCCGCGCTCTATCCTATGTAATTAGAGGACCCCCGGTTCTACCGTACAATAAATCACTTCATTCATTCATTCATTCCTCCCGCTAAAAGGGCCGATTCTTGACGGGCGGAAGGAATAGTAGTTAGGGCAAAAGTGGTGAATATGGCCCACCTCGATTAACACGTAAATCAATGATATATGGGCCGGGCCATATTGCCCACGTTTACCCTACTTTTCCTTCCGTTCGTCAAGAATCGGCCACTTTCATCCCCGTTGCAGCCTAGACATATGGCTACTTTTTAGCATAGTTGGGAAAAAAATAGCGTATGCCACTCGGGAGGAAGTGCATTTTCACCTCATATGAATTTCTGCGTTCCCTTTGCTCGGGCACCTAACTTCATACTCGGTAAAAAGACGCACTTTCCTCCCTTGTGGCATAATATACTATTTCTATGCAGACGACAATGCCGATTTTATAATAATAAGCGACATCACACCGTGCAATATGGAAAATTCTCCGTGATGTTTGTCCTTCAACGGAAAATGAATCACCAATTTTTGGGTATACGAGCTATGCACGATCTGCCATGCGCCGACATAGAAAATGCTCTTTAGATACAATGTTCAGCATGAAGCTATGCGGAAATATCGTTATAACATAAACATCACAAGGCCACAAGGAAGTCAAATTCAAATTTCAAAAAAGTTCAAATTCGCCATTCCTAATTGTCGCCTTCGCGCGTGTTTCGCGCATGCATATTATTCGCTGTTCGCGAACAGCCGTAACAATGGACAAACAAAATCGAGGCATTACTCGAGTTTTCTGTACGAAACGCATTGCTCTACTATAAATGATGCTATCGAAGTGACTCGAGATGTCAATAAGACGCACGAAAATGTGTTACGAGAGTCTCACGTCCCGATGAGCAATTTTCACTCCATCTCGGTCATGGAAGATTTGCACCCTCCCTTTACACGTTATTCGGAGGTGACGCCTTATCGAGGATCTGGTCCTGATTTGAACCTAACTTTTCGGAATAGGGCCCGAAGTGTATATTTTATGCTGATCAAGTCTTATTCGTGATTGGAAAATGAAAATGATTAAATTTTCAGTGATGATTTGAAAATGAATCACCAATTTTTCGGTATACGAGCTAATGCTCTTTAGATACAATGTTCAGCATAAAGCTATGCGGAAATATCGTTATAACATAAATATCACAAGGCCACAAGGAAGTCTTCAAATTGTCGCCTTCGCGCATGTTTCGCGCATGCATCTACTATTCGCTGTTCGCGAACAGCCGTAACAATGGATAAACAAAGTCGACTTCCCTGACACTATTCCTTTCGTAAACATACATTTTCCATGCTTCGAAGCGAACATCGTGGCTCGTATATTAAAAGGCACCACAATAATCGAGCTCCGAAAACTGGTATCTTCGTCGTAAAGATTTTCTGCACGATGCTTGCGGTTTCTATTGCGTAAAAAAACAGCGTGAGGCGTTTATAAGCCGAGTAAAATTAGTTCTGCAGAATATTGATAATAAGCTAACCAAGTCGCAGGCTAAAACTACGCTGTTCGAAAATACCTCGGAAAACATGGCTAAGCCCTTCGTGTATTCTATACTCGCGGCTCTGCTTGTCGCTGTAAAATTTACCACGGCTTTTCCCTCGGATATTCACTTCAAGATGACGAACACTGAGAAACTGGTGATGTTTGGCTCCGAGGACCCGGGTAAGTTTTTTAAAAAAGTATGAATATAAAATGCACAGTCCATGTAATTTTGACATTGTTGGCAAAATATTTGTTACTCAGACCCTGAGTATGACGTATTTCCTATGTCGCTATCGGGAATGAGACACATACGAGAAACCAACGAGGCTATAAAGTGCAAATTTGACCTCGATGACGAGGAAATTAATTTGAATTTCGTACCCACCGAGCAATACTTAGCAACAAAAGACATCCCTGTATGGTCGGCAGTCAGTGATGAATTTGCGTACAAAAAAATTAATTACAAGCCACTGCCACCGGTGAGTTTGAACGATTGGAAACGATAGATGCGCTTCGGTGAACATAAATTTTACGAATTTGCAGGCTATGAGCGGCATTAGTGAATTCACAATGTACCACGACGTTTTCAACGGAGCATCTTTAGTACTTTACATGGATCATAATGAAAAAATCATCATTGTGGGTATTTTGTTGAATTTCTTAAATTTCTTTCGTGATACAAAAATGATACAAAAATGTGACGAAATATTTTCAGGAAGGATTTATCAATTCGACGTATGCAATAAGATCTCTGCCGAAACGTCTCACCGGAGAGCTCCTGAACGAAATAGATGACATTACCGAGATACCCAATATGATGGGTGGACCGATTGCGTCTAATAAAGATGCGAGTTTCTACGCAGTTATAAAAAAGCCATGGACATTGGAGTCCATGGCTGTCGATTCATCCCTTGAAAGCTATGAATCCAATGAAGGTGCGAGTTACGGTGAACTATAGATCATTTTTTTTAACTCCAAAATCGCATCTTTGAAATTTATGCAATGAAAATTTTTTATTCCATTGATCTATATCTCGGCGAATCAAATAATCATGAAGGGGAGACATTGGCTTCTAGCACGGATCGTGTATCCCTTGAACACTATTCAAGTACAGAACCCATTGAAAGAGAAACTGAAGGTGAACAACACATAGTGTTTAACTTAAAAATAGAATTGTTAGAATTTATACAATGAAAATTTATTATTCCATTGATCTATATCTCGGCGAATCAAATAATCATGAAGGGGAGACATCGGCTTCTAACACGGTTCGTGTACCCCTTGAACACCATTCAAGTACAGAACACAATGAAAGCGAAACTGAAGGTAAACAACACATAGTGTTTAACTTAAAAATAGAATTGTTAGAATTTATACAATGAAAATTTATTATTCCATTGATCTATATCTCGGCGAATCAAATAATCATGAAGGGGAGACATTGGCTTCTAGCACGGATCGTATATCCCTTGAACACTATTCAAGTACAGAACGCATTGAAAGAGAAACTGAAGGTGAACAACACATAGTGTTTAACTTAAAAATAGAATTGTTAGAATTTATACAATGAAAATTTATTATTCCATTGATCTATATCTCGGCGAATCAAATAATCATGAAGGGGAGGCATCGTCTTCTACCACGGTTCGTGTACCCCTTGAACACCATTCAAGTACAGAAACCAATGGAAGCGAACCTGAAGGTGAACAACACATAGTGTTTAACTTAAAAATTGCATTTTTATAAATTATACAATAGACATTTATTATTAAATCGATCTATAAACGATCCAGGGAATCATGAAAGAAAAAAACGAAAGGTCGAAAAAACCCTCTACCTAGAAATATTGATTATTCTCGATCATAACGCCCTCAGGTAAACTGTCTCTAGTAATAAAAAAACGTAACCAACACGCGACACATGTACCTAATTCAATAACGCGTTAATACAACATCTCCAGATATCGTACTAGCCCTCAAGCTCTGAGGTTCACGTTGGCTTTCTGGAACGCAGTAGACTTGATCTACAGGATACTTGATAAGCCAAAAATCCGTCTAAACATTGCTGGTATAATCGTTGCTGCGGTAAGTTTGTACGCAGCAATTTCTATTCGAACTTTGTTTAATACTTTCAACACTTTTTTCTCTCGTTATAACAAGATGGCAAACTTTTTTCTCTCGTTATAACAGGATCACACGGCAACTCCGTACATCGCTGAAAACACCTCGGTATCTGCCATCGATGATTTGGCCGCAGTATTATCGAAAATGGGAAAATATTTCTATAAAGAAAGGGTCAGATTCCCTATAAACCAATACGACATCATTGTCGCAATGACTACGTAAGTTTCATTAACAACCAAACGTTTGGCGTGATATACACTCATGCCAATCTTTTTTAAACTCTGCAGAATGAACCTGTGTGTGGATGACATAGATTCTTGTAGTCAATCTATACATGGTGAGTCTACAGCTCTCCGAAATTGCATATATTCCCGATGATATCATGACAGTTCAAACCGTTTAACTAAAAAAAATTACGATTGTTACATCAGGATACATTAATGGACGGCCGATTTGTTCTTCGGACGAAATGAAAACCCTTTACAATGCCATGATTATACATAACGACGGGATATTTGGTCCCGATAATTCGTGAGTTTGATGGTTGAAATTATTTTTCTCTGCCAATAAGTGACCAGGAAGTCATGCAATTGTTTCTTCAAACTTTAGTTTTTTTATCGTCGACAAATCGGACAATGAGCATGAGCAAGAGCGGTGCCGCCAGGAAGACAATGAGGACGAGCAGTGCAGCGACGAAACGCATCCTGTATTCTTATCCGGGTACGAAAATATATTGGCATTTCAATTTTTTATTATGGATGCAGGTATATTTAGGTAATTATTGTTATTAATGAAAACTCAGATCCGAGGAAACCGATTGTCTTCTCAACGGGCCACGGTCCATTAAACCGGTCGACGAAGTGTTGCCTGGCAGTTGGCTGTCGATGGACGGACAATGTCGTAACGAAGGTTACGCAGCATCGTGCCATGTACGTTGATAATCAGACATCACCGACTGTAAATCGATAATCGCGAAACGTAAAATTTCATTACCAATTATTCGAACAGTACAAGCGCAAAATAGGAAAATGTGTCACGAAGGGCTGCAGGAATAAGTTATCTGTGACATGTGTTCGAAGCAAAGAAGTCCCTCTACCAGGCACCAAATGTGGAACTGATAAGGTTGATTTAAAATATATGGACAAGAAAACGGTTTCTCATAGTATTGACATGAATTAAACTGTTTACAATAAACTAATCACACATATCACAATTTTCAGTACTGCAACAAGGCGAGAAAGTGCGTTCACAAACTATAGAACAGCACAAGATAAAACACAATGATATCAACAATTTAAAGCAAGGTTTACTTACAAAAATGATCTTGTTCGTTGACAATAAAATGTTTTAATAAAATGGTTTTATTACACCACTGTCGAGCTGTCCTTGGAGCTGTCTATGTATTTTTATTTCATTACATACCTGCGAGAATTCCCCTTTGCACGGTCAAATATAATTGAACCTTAGATGAATTGAAGCTAGAGAAAATAGAACAAATAGTACTAATGGTAATGGTACTTGTAGTATTAATACTGATTGTATCGGTACTAATAATACCATTAGTTCTCGTAACTGATTGTTCATTCTGCCTCATCATCATTCATTATCCATCAGTTTCTGCCTCATCACCGCTCTCCGCGACTTCTAAATGGCCAGTCCCTCCGGTAGGTGGCCTCGTCCCGTTAAATTCGCAAAAGCCGATAAGCAATCGAACTCGAAGGATCCCAGTTTTTTATACCAGAAGATGCATCGAAAGTAGAAAAATCAGAATAAATGGTACGAATGGTAACAGTACTTATAATTGTCAGTACGGATGATAATAGTACTAGTATTAATACCGATGGGAATAGTACCTATAGTAACAGCGCTTTTATTATAATTTTTTTTATTATTATTATTATTTTATTATTGTATTAGTACTAATAATACCATTAGTTCTCGTAACTGATTGTTCATTCTGCCACATCACCGCTCTCCGCGACTTCTAAATGGCCGATCCCTCCGGTAGGTGGCCTCGGCCCGTTAAATCGGCAGACGCCGATAAGCAATCGAGCCGAACCGAAATATTTATAGGGCAACGCAGTAAGGATTTCACCTATGCCAACGAAAACTTGGAGGACATCGTTGTGTTCCTCGGCGTGTTATTAGGGCGAGAGGTCGTAAAGATGGAGAGCCATATCTGGCCATCGTCTGGTCCAGCGAATACCGTTGAATAATCCGCACTGTAGCATAAGTCACTTTTATCACCCTCTTTGGGGATGTTTCCGGTCAAGTGTCCCTTCGGGGTGGCCCTCGTGTGGGGGGGAGGGGGGCGGTTGAGCAACTTCACGATCCACAGACCAATCGAGGACCGTCGACACGAAGATATGCCACCAGGGTCCAATAAACCTATTCCGGTCCTACAACCTTATCGAAACTTATCGACGGACTACTTACTCCCGTTTTATATGTGACTATGTAACTCTGAAAGGTATCGCCAAATTTGACGAGGCATTGACGATGGACCCTCCCCAAAGAAGAATTACCTAAATTGGCGGACATCTGTGCCGCGCCAGGACCGATGACTCCTCTGGGTCATTACATTCATTGGCATGGGACAGAAAAAAACCATGTACCACTTCCGTAAGCGAATTCCGCGTAAAGTCTCTTTTGGGTTTTGCCATTAGATCTCCTTTTTTACATTTTGGGGAATTTTTACAATTTTTTTTATGCGAACAACATTAAGGTTTTCATTCCATTTTGTAAAAAAAATTTCGTATGGGTCTCGATGACTGCTCGATGAAAACAACAAAGATGCCAATTACTTTTATTGTCACGGGATTTAGAAAAAAAACCTCCATGCACTTAAAAAAGTACAGTTGAATCAACGAAGATTCGGGCAGGGACGTTCAAATAAATATTCAATTGGTCGAATAAAATATTTTAATGACTCAAAAATATTTTTGTTTTTTCATTCGGTGATCAATTTTTATTGCCATTTTTTCCGTGCAATCGACGTTGCAGTTTTCATTTTGTAAAAATAATGTTGAGACTCTTAAATACAATTGCGCTCGGAAATTCCCTGGAAAATTTCGACGGGTTTATGAGGAACCCTGACGAAGAATATTTGGCGTGAAAAAAAAAAAAAAATCTCGGTATTCTCGGCGACGAAGTCGACGAATGGCGGAGGAGAGACTGCACTGCAAAGACGACGAAAACCAAGACGCCGGCATACTTGCCGTTTGCCGGCCTCGCTTCTGTTAGCTCCGTTCCCGTTGAGGTACATGTGAATATTTAATCGGTCCTTCAACGTCAGCCCCCGCACCACCATCGGGCCAACTCCTTCTGCACAACGTCGCACGACCGTCCACCTCTCAGCCACCCCCGCCGGCCTCTCGACAGGTCCCAGCTGTGGTGAATTATTTAACGCCCCTGGGGACACGGGTTGCGTGTACACTGTGTGTGCACCGATGTATGTATACTGCGACTGAAGATTTTTTTTTCCATTTTTTTCCCCCTCATTCCAACATTCTTCCCTTTGCCGTATCCAAAGTTCTTCCTTCCACGAGCTTTCTCATCTTTTCTGGCATCGTCTTATTCGACAATGTGAAATTTTCTTACTCTTTCGAACCTGGCAACACATTTACCGGGGAAATATGTAAATCGAAAACCATCGCTCAAATTTGCCTATTTCTGGAACTTGCTCCACAGAACATTTGATGAGCCAAAAATCCGTCTAAACATTGCTGGTATAATCATTGCTGCGGTAAGTTTGTACGTGGCAATTTAGATTCGAACTTTATTTAATACTTTCAACACTTTTTTCTTTCGTTATAAGAGGATGATTTTTTGTCCATTTTTTTTCTCCCCCATTCCAACATTCTTCCCTTTGCCGTATCCAAAGTTCTTCCTTCCACGAGCTTTCTCATCTTTTCTGGCATCGTCTTATTCGACAATGTGAAATTTTCTTACTCTTTCGAACCTGGCAACACATTTACCGGGGAAATATGTAAATCGAAAACCATCGCTCAAATTTGCCTATTTCTGGAACTTGCTCCACAGAACATTTGATGAGCCAAAAATCCGTCTAAACATTGCTGGTATAATCATTGCTGCGGTAAGTTTGTACGTGGCAATTTAGATTCGAACTTTACTTAATACTTTCAACACTTTTTTCTTTCGTTATAAGAGGATGATTTTTTTTCCATTTTTTTCTCCCCCATTCCAACATTCTTCCCTTTGCCGTATCCAAAGTTCTTCCTTCCACGAGCTTTCTCATCTTTTCTGACATCGTATTATTCGACAATGTGAAATTTTTTTACTCTTTCGAACCTGGCTACACGTTTACAGAGGAAAAATGTAAATCGAAAAACATCGCTCAAATTTGCCTAGGGAGTAAAAAATTATTTCGTTAAATCGGAATACGAAGTTTTGTAAAAATATTTTTTTTAGGTAAGCGACAAACTCTTCTGTTCAGATTTGATTATACAAATCTATCCTTTTAATTCCCGTGTCAATAACAATTTTAGTTTGAGCTTTTGTTTGTAAAACTAGAACTGGATGGTGCGATTGGGAAATTAACGAATAAAAAATTTGGGACGTTTGTGGACAATAAATTGTTGTAAAAAGTATAAACTTTTTTTACTGTGTGTTTAGATAATAACAATTGGAATAAGTATTCCAAAAAGGCCGAAAGCCAGCCGAGTCTTACTTCGTTGATTATGAGAGGCTTCTGGCTCGATATCTTTGATGTTAGTCGGTTTACTACAAATTAAGGGCCGTTTTTTTAAATATTTTAAGGATTTAAACTTCGATTACTCGTTGAAAGAAAAAAAAATTGTTGCCAAGTTAAAAATAAGCCAAGTTGCCAAGTTAATGAAAAGGTCAGAAATATCGCGGTCTATGACAAAAACCGTAATTTATTTTTATAATTTTTTAAGGATGTTGATAAATTTTTCCGATCTATTAGATAACAAAAATTAGTACTGGTATACCAAAAACGCCGAAAGCCGGCTAAGACTTACTTAATTGATTCAGAGAGGCTTTTTCGGCTTGATGTTTTTAAAGTTAGTCGATTCACTATAAATTAAGGGACACTTTTTAAAATACTTTAAAGATTTCAACGTCGATAACTCGTTGAAACAAAACAGTTGTTCTCATGTTAATGATAAGCCAAGTTAATGATAAGGTCATATGAAATACAAATTTATTTTTATTTTCATTACTTTCTTAAGGGAGTTGAAAAATGATCGTCAATATTTTTCGTCAATCATCGACAATATTTTTCTGCATCGCCCAGTAATATTTTTCAAAGAAGTGAAGTCTCGCACCTGATGCTTTGCATGT